>JAREIS010000192.1:0-1200000 GCA_030060385.1 Muscicapa striata striata | reverse complement strand
TGCAAAGAACTGTGTTTATTAGGTAAATGAAGCATCCCCAGTGTCTCTAACTCTGTCCTTGAGTGGTTGCAGCTTTGTAGTAACAGCCCATCACAGTTGCCAGGAAATACTTTCTAGGTTCAGCTGGGCTTTTATACGTGTTTGAGATGGTTCCCATACAGCTCGTGCCTTTCTCCAGCCAACACATATATTTTAGCTTGTATAATTAGTTCTAATTGACACAGGGTAATTAAAACATTTGTGAAGTTTGCTGTGTTGCTCCAGCAGTTTTGACAAGCAATTAAACAAGAGTGATGTGGTCTAAAGGTACCCATATTGAGGGCTGGCTAGTGACCCCCATGACATTCTGATGAATAAATCTGCTTCTGTGCAGAAAGGTGGGGATGAAAATGGATGCATACACCTGCTTCAGATATTTGAGGGAAATTCAGCACCTGTGCACTCCACTTTGGATGCTGTAACCACGTACTGGGTCAAATTAACGTGTGAAACCAAAGATTTCTCTTTCTTTTGTGCCCATGCATGTATTTCTTGTTTCCAGGCTTCTTTCCAGCGCTCTAACAGCCATGACAAAGTGAGGAAAATAGTGGCAGAGGAGGGACGGACAGCAAGGAACCTGATTGCATGGAGTGTCCCACTGGAAAACAAGGAAGATGATGGTAGGTGTTCAACAGTCTCCCACCTTTGCACTTCCATTCCTCTGGCAGCTGGAGTTGCTCATCTGCAAATATTTTCCGTGCATAGAATTTCTCTATTTAGGAATGTTCTGTTTAGCATCCATAGTATGATTTAGAAGTTTTTTCCAAAATGTGCCTTGCAGGTGGCAGATCACTTTATAAAAACTTCCAGTTACAGATTAAGAACTGTTCTAATTTGTCTGCAGTTAATGTCTAAGACTCTTTTCTTCTGCTGATATTATCAGCATAGTTGTGTAACACAGTGATGTTGTCCTGAAGTGATCCCTTGTAAGTGGGAAATTCAGAATTGTGGGGATGACTTAGAACAATCTAGCAAATTCCTCTCTGTGTTCTAAAACAAAGAAATTTTGAAGTTTCTTCTGGGATCACTTCAGCTTTGGCAAATGCCAGTGAAGACTCTCTAAAGAAGGGGATCTGTGGGGACAGCTTTCCATAATGCAAGTCCTCAGAACAGTTTTGTTACTGTTGTATTCTCTCTTGTGGCATGATGACTTAAGGAGCCAGGAATTGACTTTTATTTTTATCCTACTCAAGCTGTTCCAGATGTCTGAACGATGTTTTTGAGAATTTAATCTCAAATATTTTTGGAACTGCATGTCCCTGTCCAGGTGCTGCAGCTTTGGAGTATCAGAAAGTAAATTGTTTTATGCTGTGAAGGTGCTTGAGCATGGAAACCAGTTGCCTTGAAAAACTGTGGGCATAATCTTCATCTTCCTGTGCTTCCTTCAGCTCAAAACCTCCCTGGCCATAGCTCTGGGCAGCCTGGAGGTTCCTTTCAACCTCAGCTGTTCTGTGATTCTGCCAGTGGAAAAGATATTTCTAAGAAGTGTGATGTCTGTAGTTGCAAGATAATTCACCCTGTGTTTGATGCAAAGTTTAAACTGCCTTTAGGCAGAATAGAATTGAGGCCTAAAGTATTTCCAAGGTTCCAAGTTACACTTTTGGGGAAGGAAGTGATATGAATGTGTGTGTTGTAAAGGAACATGTAGTGTATTTCTAGCAGCATTTTTGAGCAACTTGTGGGTTGATTCACTTTCTGTGTAGAGTCTGTTATTTTTTATTGTTATCTTGCTTGTGATACTATTTTAGAAATGTTAAGACTTCTTCCTTAAATATGACTGTGAGTTGTAGATGAATGTTTGCTCTAACAATTTCTGCTAAACCGTGATAAATTACTGTAAAAGCAAATTTTTAGCTTTTATTAAATAGTAGTTATATACAGTAATTAAAATCCAAGTAGCTGCATTAATTTCCTTTTGGTCATATTAGCCCCATTGTAATTTTTAAACTTTGTCAGTGGTGTTTTTTTGTTAAAATCTCTTAAATTATAGGCTGACTTTTTTGCACAATGCGAAGGATCTGATAATTATTGCCTGATGGAAAATTTCCGTGTGAAAAGGAGCTTGTGGCTAGTGAAAGCCTGTCAGAGCCAGATCCTTTATCTCTTGACCCTTGCCTGGCATGCAGGGTGTTGATGTCACTGAGCTCTGGTTCATTTTATGCTGATCTTTCCAGATGTGCTGTGTCCCTGAGGGATGGTACAGCAATATTATGGATTAGGGGTTGTGTAAATCCGACCAAAGGTTCAGGGTGCCTGAGCCAATCCTGCCACTCTTCTGTACTGAGCAGAATTTTCTCTTTGGGCACTTTCTTCTGCTTGTAATGTGCAGAGGTATTGATCTGGCAGCCCCAGTGTGTGTCTTAACATTTTAAATTATATACTATTATTCATGAGATTTTTTTCTTTCCAGACACAGTGAAGGTATGAGTAATATTTTATTACTAGGGGTAGTGAGGGTTGATTAATTAAAATGCTGAATTCACCTTTTCAATTTTCTACCTTTTTCTAGTCCTTTCAAAAATTGTGTGCTTGTGTTCTTTTTCCCATATTTTCCTCTTGCTCTGAAAGACTTGTGTATTTTATATAGCACACATAGATAAAAGAGAAATCAAAACCTTCTGATTCTATTCTGTAAGTACATAGTTCCTGCCAGTGAACAGTACTTCCTTAAAAAGGAAAGAGATTTCTGGAATGGCAGGTGATACATCTGTTGTGTGTTTTGGAGCAATGGCACCCCAGTTATGTCAGATCTGAAATTCCAATTATGAATACAGATCAGTGCCATGACAAAATCCCAGGCCTGGTGGTGATGGTATAGAAGAGACAGTGGCTGTTGACACTTTTCAGCCATTGAAATTCAAATTCTCCTTCACAGAATTCAGTAGTACACAGCAGATTCTGTTGGATAAACTAATGAACAGTATGACTTGGTGTCTTTGGTGTCTTAGGAGCCTGAGTCTTGAAACTGTGACAAATTCTCTATTCTGGTATTCTGTCTCCAGAATGGAATTTGCATTCCAAACCCGCAGCCACCAGTCACCAATTGCAGTCACCTTGCTTTTGCCCACCTTGGAAAGCTGTGATCATTCCAAGGGAGGGTTTCAGAATTTTTCCCTTTTTTTTTCCCCCCTAATTATTTCACGTGCCTAGAATGAAATTTGAGGCACTGAATGCAGGTAAGCAACTACACACAAATTTTATTACAAAATCATAGGTATTACTTTAGCAACAGTTGAAAATGGCAGAGGCTTGACATTTAAATGTTAATAAATGGTAAGACACCTTTGGAACTTTGAGATGTCTAAAAACATTGTATTCATGACTGTTCCCTTCTTATTTTCTATTTGTTTAAAATCACTTGGGCTCTTGCCATAAAGAATTTATTTGCAGGTTTAGCATTTCAGGGTAAGGAAAACCTGTTTGGTTGGATTTTATTGGAGCCTGCAGCATATTCCACTGTTTTAGCAAGAGCTTGCTGCAGAAAATAGGTGGTGTGGGATGTGATCAAAGTCATGAGATTTGGCTCTCTTTGGCCATGTGAGGAATGTGAGAGTCCTGACTGCACACATTGTGTGTGAGCCCTTGCAGCCCAGGTCCAATGGGAACTGGCAGAATGTGTGAAGGGAAGGGCTTTCTTTGAGGCTCAGAAGTTTCCAACCTTGAATTTCACTGGAATGAATGGCAATCCACTCTAGTGCAGGTAGGTGAATACAGGGCCATTATGGTTGAGACACTGACAGTAATTTCTAAAAGTAATTTGTGCAAAAGACATTGCTGTAATTCAGTCTGGAGGTGGGGAAATGTGGAGGATTTTGGTTATATCCATACGTGAAGACAGTCATTTCTCCAGATCCTTAGCATTGTACAGTTAGAAAAACAGCATCTACTGCTGTTCTACAAACTCATAAGATGTGGTTCATAATAGGATTAGAATCTTCAGTGTGCTTTCTCCGTTGAAAATTATCATTTCTGCTGAGGGTGAGATGATGAGCAGTGTCAAAGACATTGAAACAACACGTGCAGTTGATCTCTGCCTTAGCCAGGGCAGAAATGAAGGCTGCAATTAACTACTAAATATAAAGGCAATTCCCACTTTCCCATACCAGTAAAACTATGCAAAAGAAAGAGATGAGTGGGATGGTTGTTAGGTAAGAGATAGCTTTTGAAAATAGGTTACCAGTGGGGGCTTTTGGCAGGTATTGGCACCTCAGCTTTTTGGACAGGAAGGCTTCACAAACCGTAAATCCTGTGTGCATCATATTTAAACACTACACAGGGAGGAAATGGACTTCCAGTGTAAAATATGGCTGTAGCTCCTCCAATGCTGAAAAACTTGAATACTTCATGTATTTCACGTGGGCAACGTAATAGCTAAAGGAGATGATCTTCTTGGGTCACAATTGTTTCCTGCTTACAATTCAGTAAATTGCTAGCAGGGGCTGCCCTTCAGGTGTCAATTACCAGAGCCATTATTGCAAGGAAAGGAATAAGAAAGCTTGAAAATGTGGCTGCTGCTGGAATGCAAAGTTTTCTGGCCCACACACTTCAAGAAAATGTTAGTCCTTGCCCCACACTATATGAAGTTTCCAAAACCTGCTATTTTCACCTAAATGTTTGCCCCATAGAGGAAGTGCCTGGAGATTTGCTTTTGTCTTTAGAAAGGGCTTGTTGAGGCTTTTCACAGATCTTAGATGATGGATTGTTACTCTGGATTTTATAGAATCTAAAGAGTCTGCAACTCGATGTGTTCCTCTGCACCATTTTAATTTTAGTGTGCCCATATTTATGGCAAACTTTTTCACTGTGCAAGTTATGTATGCCATTGCCTTCAAAACCTCATCTTTGCAGAGTATAAATCACATCAGAAGAGAGACTTGGGTGATTGAAATACTTCTGTTATCGGAAGTCTGCCATGGAACTATTCCCCAGTTCAAGCTTTTTAGTGGCTAGGAAGGTTTTATGCATGCAGTAGCTGAGTGATTTTTTTTTTTTTCCTGAATGCTGCTAAATTGAGTTCCATATATTAGTTTATACCTGTTTTTTTGGCTAATGTAGCATTTAAAAAATGAATTATCAAGCAAATAATTTTTAATTTGTTTTAAATTAAAAGTCTTGTTGCCTGGACTAGCCAGTGATTCAAACCAGCTGTGCAAACCAGCTGTACAACTGCTTGATTAAGACAGGTTTGCAGCTGCTTTACATAACCAGAGCAATGTAGAACAGCTGGGCTGCATTTGGGAATTTGGCTTCAGAACTGTTAAAAACTCAGCTGGACAATTCTGAAATTCAAGAATGATCTCCATGGTCTAGGGAGGACTGTATTCAACTAATGCATTGATTTGCTTGGCTTCATCCAGCTAAGTAATCTTGAAACTTCTCTTTGGATGTAATCTGTGCTGGAGAAAACTCTGGCCATAGTTACTGTTTTGTCTTAGCTTGCTTACATTTTTGGTAATTGGATCCTATAATTTTCGTGTTGTGCAAGTTTAGATACTTAGAGGAATTTTTTTTTTTTTTTTTTACATTACCCCATAGCAAATCTCAAAGATTAAGTGCAAACAGGTCAGGTTGGTCTAGGGTAACACAGATTTTTCTATGCAAAGGTAGCTCTAAATCAGTTAATTGCCACCACTGCAGCACTGAGATGTGGACTCAACCCTTCTGACTGGGGGAATTTTAATTGATTTTAGAAGCGTAGTTGCCAAAGTCACTTTGTGTGAGCAGTGGAGGAAGACAGGTACGTTTGAGAAGGGATTTCAGCTCTTAAGGACACTAACTAGTGTTTTGTTCTCAGGAAAGGGAATGAAATCTCGTGATCTCAAGGAGGATTATTTGGGCAAGCTTCAGTCCATTTCCCTGCACTTCTTGTCATCCCATTCACTTTTAGTGTTTTCACTTGGTTTCCGAATTTTCCCTTTTTATTTTTTCTAACCATTTCATTTTTTTAGCATCTTCTCAACAGGCTGGTTTTTTTTTCCCCTTTCTTCTGTGATTTCAGGATTTTATTTGGAGTAATTTTAGCAAGTTTTGGTCCATTTCACTGCCCCACTTATCATTTCAGTCCATTTCTTTGTAGTCACTCCATTTCCAAATTTGCAGATATTTTTCCATTGCATTTTATTTAATCATCTCCTTTCCAGAGGGTTTGTTAGACTTTGTCCTCTGATTTCAAAATTTCATTCCCTTTCCTGAAAGGAATGTTTTTCTCTCTTCCTTTGGCTGTCTGAATGTTGAGGAACTAAATCTTGACCTAAATTCTGTTTTCTCCCGTCTCTCTTGGCAGAACAGTTCCAGAAGAACTAAATCATTACATTTGGTTTTCCTACCAAATATATTTCTTGTTTTAATTCTGTAATAGCTGATTGAGCAATCATTCAGAAGCAGACTTGTTAAAATATATATAAAACTAGTATCGTATTTGACATGTAGATTGTAATGATATTATTTTTAGAGGCAATGAGAACTCAAAGCTTACCTTTGTTTAATGAAGTCTGTATGTCTTGCCTTTCTTGTATTTTCATTTTCCAGTGTTTTCTGGCATTATCCACATTCAAAACAGTGGAATATATATTTCGAATATAAAATTGGCCAAACCTCTTAACTCAGAAATTGTGCCTCTCTCAGTAAATTGCAAGATGAGATATGTGCATTTTAGAGTGCTCTATTTAATTAAAATCATTATTGTTGATTAAAACAGTTGCTTCTCCCACAGGAAAATCGAAATGGCAATCTGGTGGAAAAACAAAAAGGACTCAAGGAACACACAAGACTGCAAAACAGGTATCTGCTCATTTTTTATTGTGACATAAAACTGATGACGTAACACTGTTTTTCTGTGAGATCACTGATATATTGTTGGCTGATTAATACTTCTCTAAAACTGTGCCTACATTGTATTTTTAAAGCATATGAGTTTCAAAGTCAAGTACTCAGAATTTAGGTTATCTTCCTCAGCCTTTCCTTTTGGCACTTCCCAGCCTCTGCACACATGACTTATAGGCATTAAAGTTATTTTAAGGAAATAAAATGATATAGGATATTCTTCCTATAAATGTGCTGCTTATGCAAGGGCTGCCTTTTTTCCCAGTTTCTAATTAAAGGAAATTTCTTGACCTCATGTGTTAGTGGCTCAAGTCAATATATCTTAATTTGGAAAAAAGTCCAGGTGAGTAAAATTCTAAGAGGCAGGACTGGAAAGCAAGTTTGAATGACAGTTGTAAAGAAGAAACCGGTCGTATTTTTATTCTCTTTTTTTCTCTGTGAATGACAACCTTTTATTACCTTAATAAAGTAATACCTCAATCTTTCCTCATGTTTAATATTTTTGACCACTGTATTTCTTTGATTTATAGATTTAGCCATTAGTACAGCTTTAGCCATTTAATGTTTTGAGGCAGTGTGTCAGAATGTGGTAATAAAGCATATGGAAGATGTTATATTTTGAAAAAAAGAGAAAATGTTCTGCTTCCATAGAGATGTGTTTGCATCTTTTAAACCTGGGCATGCTACTTTGCCAGTTGAGTTTGGCAGCTGTTACCCTCTGTTACTCTCTGTGCCGCATTACAAACAGACTGTGTGCTGGTTCTGGTGTGGCAGTGGTGCAGCTGGGGCTCCCTGGCAGGGTTTGCTCTGCAGAGCAGTGTGCAGTTTGGGTTCTGTCTGACTGGGGCTCCCTGGCAGGGTTTGTTCTGCAGAGCAGCGTGCAGTTTGGGTTCTGTCTGACTGGGGCTCCCTGGCAGGGTTTGGGTTCTGTCTGACTGGGGCAGGGCAGTGTGCAGTTTGGGTTCTGTCTGACTGGGGCTCCCTGGCAGGGTGTTTTGCCCTGCAGGGCAGTGTGCAGTTTGGGTTCTGTCTGACTGGGGCTCCCTGGCAGGGTTTGCTCTGCAGAGCAGTGTGCAGTTTGGGTTCTGTCTGACTGGGGCTCCCTGGCAGGGTTTGCCCTGCAGAGCAGTGTGCAGTTTGGGTTCTGTCTGACTGGGGCTCCCTGGCAGGATTTGCCCTGCAGAGCAGCGTGCAGTTTGGGTTCTGTCTGACTGGGGCTCCCTGGCAGGATTTGCCCTGCAGGGCAGTGTGCAGTTTGGGTTCTGTCTGACTGGGGCTCCCTGGCAGGGTTTGCCCTGCAGGGCAGTGTGCAGTTTGGGTTCTGTCTGACTGGGGCTCCCTGGCAGGGTTTGCCCTGCAGGGCAGTGTGCAGTTTGGGTTCTGTCTGACTGGGGCTCCCTGGCAGGGTTTGCCCAGAGCAGTGCAGGGCAGTGTGCAGTTTGGGTTCTGTCTGACTGGGGCTCCCTGGCAGGATTTGCCCTGCAGAGCAGCGTGCAGTTTGGGTTCTGTCTGACTGGGGCTCCCTGGCAGGGTTTGCCCTGCAGGGCAGTGTGCAGTTTGGGTTCTGTCTGACTGGGGATGATGTGAGCACTGATTTTTCAGAACTCTTGGTTGCTGCTCAGTGTGGGATTGCTGTACTGAAGCTCTTGTCCACACAATGCATTCCTGGTGGCTTCAGTGAAGGGCTGAACACTGCTGTGTGTCTGTGCATCTTGGCATCTCATCAATTTGGCATTCAGCACCTCTATTTCTTCTGCTTTTCAGACACTGGATACTGCTGGAATTGATGGCATTTTTGGCTTAGTTTTGTTGAGCTTTCACTTTTAATTCTCCTTTACATATAAATGTGCCACTAATCTCAAGAAAATAAACTTACAAGAACTGTTTAATACGATCTTGCCAACCTCATCTTCTTTTCAGTAGGGTGCTAGCAAATATACATTCAATAAATTTTGGCATCCCAAGAGTATAAATATACATTGCATACTTTCCACAAGTCCAAGACAAGTTAGGAATCTATTAGAGGGAAAAAAACCCAAATTAAAATACATCAAGACAGATTCAGTTTTAATGTTGCTTTCATCATCCATGCTGGGTTACCTGGGGTGTAAGAAGTGATATTCCCATGTCTGTTAACTTCAAAGGTACGTAAGCTTTGCATCTTCTGTAGCTGAAGGTTGGAACTATCGCTGCAAGTTAAAATATTTTTTCTAATAACAAATCACTGACTTAATGCTTACCTGCTTGTGTGATAGTGTTTGCAAGAAATCAGGTAGTTTAGAGGGTTTTATCCTTTCAGAGGTGTTCTGCTGGAACATTGGTAGCTGTAAATCTTGCTTAGGTTTTACTGTGACCCTGAAAGTCTGCTTACAGGATAATAATGGAACTGCTGTGACTTGCAGAGCCTACAGATGGTGTTTTCCTCATTAAAATATAGCTGACATATGAGAGAAGATAAACAGATGCCAAATACAGCAGATGGATAACATTTCTTGCTAAATATCTAAACATATTCCATGACATTTTCTTTTAAAGATAGATTTGAAAATGTATCTTTCTAGTAGTGGAAATTATGCATGTTTCCCATTCCAAAATAACTGATCCTTTATGTCGACAGTATTATCTGAATGACTGTAAATCTAATTACTTTCCTGAGGTCACATTTTAAAAATACAGGCAGCAACAGGTAGCACTGTTATTTCCATGTAGCTATTTATGATTCTGTAGTTGGGCTTGTGTCATTATAAACTGTAGTTTCAAGGAGCTGTAAATTAGCCAGTGTGCACACTTTGCTTTAAATGTATTTACACAAGGCCTCAGCCTTAGGAGCATCTTTTCTCCCAGCAGTTTGTTATGAGGTGACTTATGTCATGGAAGAAAAAATAGGAAACCCTTCTGAAATTGCTGTTCCTTGGTTGTTTATGCCATGCATCTTTCTGAACATGACTTTTGTGCATACATTAACTGGAGTTCATCTGGAGTACACTTGGAGCACTTGGAGATATATGTAAGGGTAGCAGAGATGTTGGTGTGATTGTAGTAAATCAGGTACCCATACTTCTACTTCTTGCAGAAAAATTAGCATCTCACCACAAACAGGTAGAGCATAACCATTCTGACAGCGCTGTGCCTGCCTCCCTAAATGCAAAGTGGAATTTGTTTAATGGTGTGTGGTACAGGACAAAGGCTTGAGTCTCAGCCAATTGTTTTGAAAATTACACTTTTTCTAGTTAGTAATTAGGTAGTCTAATTAAAAACACTGTGTACTGTCATGTGTGTTGTTGGTTTTGGTTGTTCTTACTCAGTCACCAAAGCAGAGCATTTAGAATGGCATTTTGCATTAATCCCTGCAAGAGGACTCAGTAAGAATTGGTGTGTTGGAGATACACTGGTCCACTGAGGGATGTATCACAACTGCATTAAAGGTGCTATTAAGTACATGAATGAAAAAAGCCAACCCAAACCAGACTACCTTAACAGGTAGCTAATACTCATACCTCCATGACAAAGTAGCACACAGCTGGGTGTCACTTGGTTTGTACTGGGGGTGCTTCTCCATTGGCTGTGGCATGCACAAGCTTGCGGTAGCAGCATTTTACAGTTTGTTTTCTTCTGTGGGAGAGAGTTTCAGCTTTAATCAGGGCAGTGTTGGCTGTCCCCTGCACCTGTGCAGCAATGCATGACTGGGTCAGTTAAGTCTGTGTTTAGGGTGAGCTACATCAGCATTTCACTGGCATTAACACATTAAAATAAGGGTTTAAAAACAATTATTTAATATATAATGTCTTGGTAGTAGAACTTCCCTGTGGTGGAGTATTGCTGGTATGTTTATTAGCAAAATGCTATTTCCACCTCTGGATATACGTACCTGTCAGAATAAGTAATCCAGGATATGTAATTAGAAGATGTCTCTTTCCAGTGGGCTGAGAGGCAGTGTCTCATACTGTTGTGGAATGCAGATGTTGTAACTGTCAAAGAAATAGAGTCTAGTTAACATGAGTGCTGCCTATATTAAGAAAGTGTGTGTTAGAAGACTCAAGTCAGTGCAATGATGTAGCTGTCTTCAGTGAAGAAGTTCTTGTTTACCGGTGTTTCAGTATGTTGATAAAAGGTGTGTTGCACGGGAGCCCAACTCCTTACCATACTTCTGTTTGTTCTCCTTTTCCCTTGTACCTTGTTGTTTCCAGAACACCTTGGACTGTAAGTTGTCAGCAGCAGGAGCTGGAGACAAAAGCTTTGACAAAAGCCCAACGAAAACCAGGCAGCCCCGGAAGGTGGATCTGCGGGCTCGGTACTGGGCATTTCTGTTTGACAACCTCCGGCGGGCAGTGGATGAGATCTATGTCACGTGTGAATCAGATCAGAGTGTGGTGGAATGCAAGGTAAGGCTCCAGCTGCTCTTGGCCTATCTGGCTATTTTATATCTTAGGAAAAAGGTGAATGAGGAATTAGAGCTCCAGAAACACGTTACGTTTTCATTTGTATTGGCTTTTAAATAGGAAAGCTGAGGACATGTATTTGTATTTAAGAAAATGCTCTCTCATCTTGAGCAGGGACTCATTTTTGAGGTGTATAAAACTTGTTGTCTTGTACGTTATATTATTAGAGTTCAGTTTTTTTGCTGAAATCAGATTTTGTTTATAGAGTTCTGATTTTGTTACTTTTGTGACTAAACACTGATTTCTTTTTCCCGGTAATGTCCTTTACTGTAGGTGGCAGTGTTGCAGTTCAGCCTTTTTCACGTTCATTTGCTTCCTGTTCAGTGGCTTAATTACACACTGCTCCCTTTCTGCAGTGATAGTTATCACTCTTCTCATTCTCCCTTTGTTGAGAAAGTGATTGGTGGTTGAGTGTAAGCAATGTCTGGTTGGGATGTCACTGTAAGACACTTCCCAGTTTCAAATAACCTGGATTTGTAATAGCTTGTGCATCTGGTTCACATTTTATTGTGATTTTCTAGCAGATCTGTAGAAATACCCTTGTCATTTAAAAAATCACTCATGCTTTGGAAATGGAATTTATCGCAAGCATTAAGAGAAGTCAGAATACATTATAAAAGAAATGTTTAAGATATGACTTTGTTTTCATATTAAACATGGCTGGAAACTCAACACATTCTGGAAATGATTATCTAATCACTGTAAAAAAATTCATATATCAATTTAAGTGAACTTTTTTCTTATCCTATGCATCTCACTCTCTGCTGTAATCAGACACGGCCAAATTGCTTCTGAGATTAGCGTACAAATACTTTTCATTGAAAGCAGCTTTGAGAACTGAACAGTAGCTCAGAGGCTTCCAAATCTCTGGTTGGTCTAACACAAGTTAACATTTTGTTACTGAGCTGTCTTCCTCTCAGGAAACCTCTCTGTAGAATTTTTTGGTTTAAGAACGTCAGCCAGCCTTGCGTTGTAATTAAATTAGCATTTGAAACTTTTGTGACTGAACGAACAGAAGCGTATTTGTATCATTATCACATATTTTGGGGGTTAGATATCCCTCAACATTTTAATCAGGCTACTTGATCTGCTTTTGGATGGGGATACGACATAGCCCGAGTGGAAAGTCTTCATTGTAGAGACTCTTGATAGGGATGTATGTATCTGTGTGGATCGGGTTACTTGTTTGCAAAACAGAGGTGAAAAAACCCAAAATGAGCAACCAGGGCAGTCCAGTGTCAAATGTTGTGAAACTTATATAATGTTCATGGTACTCTTACCTTTCAAAAGATCTTTTTTTCTCGGCACAGAAATGTGCCTTACCTGGGCAGTTCAAATATGTGTTGTGCTGTGGGATTTTCTTTTACAGGTTAAATGATTATGATTCTTTTGATAAATTACTGTTGTATCTCTTAATTAAGTTCTGAAGTGTGAAACTGCTTAGTCTTGCAAATTATTTTACTAATAATGTTTCTCTTCTATGGATTCTATTATTTATTATTTTATAGTGGTTTTGACAGATGCAGTCCAATTTTGACTGCATTGGTGGGAAATAATATTAAATAAGAAACCAAAATGGTCCCACTGCTAACCTTGTCTTCATTATTTGTAAGTGGTATTTTGAAAAATCCTTTCAATTAAGATAAATTCACTTTATCAAAAACTTCCTTAATTTTTGCTTTTTAAACTTCTGTCTTGGTCAAATGGGCATGTGCTAATCTATTTAAACATCATAGTTGTATAGAGATTTGTCTTCTGAGAGGATCCACATGAAAATGAAATGTGACAACCTCTGGCATTTAAAACCTTCTCTTTAACCTGATATAAAAGTGTTAGTTGGGGTTTTCTTGGTATTTTGTGCCTTTTGCTCTCCTTTGTCCTTAGGAGCTGTTGCAGTTTTATCGATTACATTGTCACTGAAGATGTTTGATGCTCCCCAGTGGGAAAGGGCTCTGGTGGCTCTTTGTGGTTGAAACTGCAGACAGAAGGGTTGTGGTGAGGATCCAAACAGTGGCAGTGTGTGTAAGAGGATCAGTGCTTGTGTGTATTTTCTCAGCTTTGGGCTCTCCTGAAGTTGGTATTCTGCTATTGATTTGGAATTGAGAGCTCTCAAATCATGTATGTACATATATAGATATGGCTTGGATGCTTTGTGTGCAAAGGTGGAATGAACATGGTTGAAATATTTCTGAAATAAATGAAGAGTTCTCAAGTTGAAGCATCATCTTACTGTACATAAATCAGCTTGTGCAAAAGTGATAAAAGATTAGATATATCCTAGTGGATGTGGCTGTAACCTTCAACATTTGAAATGCAGGCTGTGTGGATATTCTGTATATTAGCTGGATTTCTGTGTGTCTGATGTTTATATGAATATTTTACCTACTGTTTTCTGAGTTTGAGTAGCAAGTGTAGGCAGAGCAGAAATGGCCAAGTGGCCTTTAAATTTGCTGTATGATAAAAAGTATTAAGACCAAAAGATTTGTAGATGGGTGGAGGCAGATTCTGTAAGTCAGTTTTGGTTAATGCAACAGATGTCCTCAGCTGCTGTTCTTCTATGGTGTTTTCAAGTGTCTCAGCAATGGAGTTTGTATTTATCTATGTGTGTGTGTATTTATAAAAGAAACACTGCACACCTATGTAAATCCTTTATTTATAGAGTTTGAGCAACTGGATCCAACAACGAATTGTACAGCAAAGTATAGAAGAATATCACACTTCCTTTAATTTAATTTTGGAGGTTTTTTCCCTCCTAGGATGAATTAACAGCTTCAGCTGTTCTTTTCCTTTCAAAAAAGCTGAATTTTATTGTGTAAAAATTGAGTTCTTTATTCTTTTTCCATTGCTGTTTGGCATTACTTTAAGCTTGTACAATCTCTTGTCTTTTCACCTAACATTAATTACTGGTGTAATTCTAGAAGGTTTTGGTCAGGGCAGATTCTCTCTTTAGATTCTCTAAAGCTTACAGTTACACTCTTAAATCAGTCTGGTTCAGTGAAAACAGTTTAATTTTGCTTGAGGTTCTTATTCCCTCTTATGAAATGGAAAATTCAGCAGTGGAGTTCTGTTGTTCTGCTGCTCACAAGCAGCACAAGGTGAAGAGGTGGGTAAAGACTCATTACAAGTTTGCATGGTGTTCCTCTGTGAGAGAACGAACTGAATCAGCTTCAGCGAAGGCCTTTGGGTCAGGGGGTGTCTGTAAGAGGGTTCCAGTTGATTGAGGGCCCAGAGAAAAATCTCTGAGCATTCCTGCTGCCTCTTTTTGGACATTCACTTTTTCATCATTGCCATCTTCCATGGATGTGTCAGCAGAAGGGCAGGAAAATGAGTTCATGATCAAGCATTCGGTCTTAAAGATAAAAAGGGATGAGATCTTTCAAAGTGGTGATCTATTCTGAAAAGCCAGCATGTGGTTGCCAGTCTGGATGTCCCTGTTCCTGCCTCTCCATCCTTTGCATCTGACATATATATGTATATATATATGTGTGTGTGTATTTAAATTGTGTATGATTAAGGGCCTGCATGTGCCACTGCATTAATTCTTCTGGAGAAAACTTCCTTTGGAAATGGTTGTGGTCCTTTGGAGCATATCCTTGTCAGGCAGGGGATTGTGGCTGCCACGTGGAAGGTTCATCAGTGAGGAACAACTGAGGCCAGGTGTGGTGCATTTAACACTTGAAATTAGATCTAGGAGATCATGTGCTTGCTTAAAATATTATTTGCCACATACTGAGGTTGATATAGGTGGACTCCTTAGTCTAGAGGAGCTGCTTCCTTTCATCCTTTCCCAAAGCTGTAAGAATCACTTTGACAATCATGTTGGTTGAACCAACCCCAGAGCTGGCTTTAATTATCTGTAATTCAACTGTATGAAAAGGCTACAAGGAATTTTTTGAAGCAATTTTTGTGTCAAATTACTGAAACACCCAGTTAACCTTTAAAACATACATAAAAAAAAAGGAGGAACTTAGTTTGTGTGCTAAAAGCAGGCTCCAGTGTAAAAAAAATTGAAAATACTAAAATATTTGATATAGATAATGAAACAGCATAAAGTAGGCGTGGTTTGTAAAATAGAACCCCTATTTCTAACTTGGCTAGTAAGCTCAAGTACAGATATGGTGACTGAGTTAATATCTCTGGTGCATGTGCTACTATTTTGGGTTGGAGAAACCTGAAAATCCTGCAGTCTTCCATACTTCCCTGTTTGCCTCTTCCTTGTTTGAGAATGGGAGAATAAATGCATGAAACAACATTTTAAAGTGGTTAAGGGATTTCTGAAGTGAAGATCTCCTTCGGAATTTCTGTTCTGAAGGATTACAGTGGCCCTATCTGGGATCGGAGTCTGACTGAGGATTGTTCTGATGTAGCTAGTCTTGAAGATGTTTGTTGATTACAAAGTAATTACTAGGGTAACCCAGCTGGAGAGACTCGAAGTCCAACTTCGGGATAAATACATGGCAACCAGAGTAATCAATGAAAGCTGGAGAAAAGGGAGAACAAAAAAAGAGACATAGAACAGTTGATCAGAGAATTGAGGGGAGCAAAGAGGAAAAGGTAACAGGAATTACGTTGTGCCTGGTTTGAGTTTCATGACACTCATTTTCCTTGAAGGGTTGTTTTTCAGCAATATTGCTTTGTTTCTTAGTTCAAGCTGTCTCTTTAAGAATGGTACAGGATGGAAGTGACCTTGAGAAATAACAAGATATAAAATTGTGGTGACTCCAGTGCAGCTGCAGCGTGGCCCATGAAGTTTCCTTGTAGTCAGCAGCTTCTCGGGTGGCTCAGCAGCAGGCTCCAGTGCCGCAGGTAGAGCGGGATGGATCCTGTGTCAGGGGACAGAGGGACAAGGGGACAAAGGGACAAAGGGCCGGCGCCGCCCGGCCTGCCCCGCGCCCGCCCGGCTCTGTTACAAACCAATCGAAGGCGCTGCAGCCCATCGCGGCACTAATTGGTAATTCTAGCTGGACATCTATATGGAGTTATCTGCATGCCTGCAACGGCGCTTTCAGAGCCACTTTTGTTCTGCTCCATCCTGCTTGACAAAATGGCCCTCATAGCTTTAGGGAGAGAGATGTGCATCAGTGAGTATGGGGCCGCTCCAGCTGCTTGTCTTGTTTGTATTCCCTTGTTCAGAAAACATGGCTCGGGTTACAGCTGCATGGGTCTGCTCTGATCATCTCTGATAATGTGGAGTTAAACATTCCTTAAAATAGGTTAAACCGTTTATTGCCTTTTTTTCCTGTGCCAGCAAACTTCAGAAATATAGCTCATATTCACATTATTTTTTTTTTTTTTGTGAGCAATATGTCAGTGGCTGACTTGAAAAGTAAATGATTCAGAATTAAATTTTGCTTTCTATGCTCTCATTGTTAGTAAGAGTCAGCACAACTTAGTATGGGCTAACCTAAATGGACATGAATTGGATTAGAAAGCTGAAATTTTATTAGTGGGACTGAAAAAAGAACTGGCTGAAACACTTGACTTGTTCATTTATTGTAGCAGACTTTACTTAAGAATTATTTTGATGCTGTAAACCAACTTCTTTGTAAGAAAGATTTCTGTTAGCATTTTTGGGGAATATTTCAAAACAAAGAGCAACTTTTGCATCAGCATTGGGATTCTGTTTCATTTCCCTGTGTCTGACTTTGTGGTGCCTTTCCCTTTCAGCAATCAGCACATGCTCTGTATGTGTCATAAAGAGTAGCTAAAGAGATGCTTATGTCAAAACTGAAGCGGAAGCTTTTTCAAAGCTAAAATTAATATTAATCCATATGATTTTATATGAAAAAAACATTTTGCAAGTGTTAGATGTCCTTTTTTTGTTAAAAGGACAATTAAAAGTAAATATATATGGGACATGATGTTACAAAAATGTGTATTAGTTACCTGGACTGTAAGAGAGTGTTTTTACTGGTTTTGGTGTCAGAGGTTTTACTGTTAAAATTTGTAGTTATACACTTAAGAACCAATGCCTTCTCATATGTAATTGTTCCCAAAATTTCTAAGTAATAATTATTTGCTTTGAGCAGAAAATTGATCTTATTACCAGCAGAAATGACTTTGGCATAGTAAAGAACTTGTGAAACAGCAACATTTTGTCATTAGAGTTTTTCCTTATACCATAAAATTATGTCTGTACTTTACATTCTGCATGTGAAGCTCATTGAAGTTTCATAGAATGCAAGCCTCATTCATGGATTTTGGTTATTTTCAGCACATTGTCATGGCAGAGTACAGGACACATTTTTCTTGTCTCGGATGGAGTAGTTCTGAAAGCTCTTCCTGACTGGCATGAGCTCAGACTCTCCCTTAGAAAGGCATTCATGTGCTTTGTTGGTGACAATCAGCTTTGCTGAGGAGGTGCCTCATGTCTGTGTGTCTTGTCACGTTCAGTCCATGATTTTTGAGTTTTTATGTGGAATACAAAGAACTGCTCCTTTCCCTGCCAGGGGCAGTAGATAACTGTAGTTTGCTCAGGGAACACAACTGAGAATTCTATTATATTGTGTTTTGCTCTGCTTTGCAGTGAAAAACTGGTGCCATTAATTGAGTAGAGGCAGCTTACCTTGAATTTTTCATTGCTTCTGGGTGTAATCTGCCCTGACTATAGGCACTACACTCAGAGGTGTGTGCCAACTTGGCATCAGTAGCCACAGTCAATAATTTCTCAAAGTTAAGGATGTTTTAATCAGAAACAAATCTCTTCAGCCACTGCTGTTTTGTCTGTAACTTTATCCTTGGTGTAGTGTGAAGATAATTCATATGTCCTTTTGTAACAGTTAATTTTATTTGTTAGAGACAAACCTGTGGTTCCAGATCCAAACTACTTGATCAAGATTGTACATATTCTGAGTAAATCTCCAGATGCCCACATCATTTCTGACAGTGAAACAGAAACAGTGTATGTTTAATCCCACCCAGGTTCTGATGCTGGTGCCTTTGTGTAGTTTTCTCTACTTTTACTTCACAAACAGATTAATTATGGTATTTTTAGTCTTCCACAGACCTGTTAGATTTTGTAGAATTTTGCCTTCTTGATGATGTATGTCCAGCATATTTTAAAAGATAACTCTGGCCAGAAAAGGGGCATTAATAATGAAATCAGGATCCTTATGTGTGTTACATTCTTTCAAATGTTGCCATTTTGTCCTTACACATTGATGCTGACAGAGATCTTGAAAAATACACACTTTTTTTTTTCCTTAGGATAAATGTTTTAATGATTGTTCACATAAAAATCTTAATTATCTGTGCCTTCCTATTTTCTGGGGTTTTCTTGGGTTTATCTTTAGTAAGAAAGCTAAACAGTAAATGTCCTTCTTTCTTTTCAGTTCCTTTACTGGCGTGGGGATTTTTTTAAATAGAAAGATTGATGTGATGGTTGCTTTTCAGGAAGTCCTGATGATGCTTGATAACTATGTAAGGGATTTCAAAGCATTGATTGATTGGATACAGCTACAAGAGAAGCTAGAAAAAGCTGATGCTCAAAGCAGGTAATTAGATTTATATTTTTTTAATCTACACAGAGAGTAAAGTTCACAGTAAACTTCATTTTCTAGCAGAGATTCAGCAAATAGAACCAATTTTCCTTTTGGACAAAATGATTGTGAGGACATTTTATGTGCATTGTCACTGTCACTTAGAGGATATTTCCAGTCCTTCCCCATCTTTTCCTTTTAAATGGTTGGTTTGATGCTTTGCACTATACTGGAATTTGAAATAAGCATTGTAGTCTTGAGAAGAGGCTTTTTTTTTTTGGTATGGGTCTGGCTGATAGGGTTTGCAGTTGGTGTAGAAACAATTGCTAAAATGAATGATTGAATTCAGTGAGTTTCATTAATACTGAGTGTTTTCTAGGTTTTGCTTTAAGGTGATAGGGGAAGAGTTACTGTGAATTGTATTTTTAAACCTTTCTTTCCTGGATTTGCAGACCCACTTCACTGGCTTGGGAAGTAAAGAAAATGTCTCCAGGGCGCCATGTGATCCCGAGTCCATCCACAGACAGGATTAGTGTGACATCAAATGCTCGCAGGAGTTTGAATTTTGGGTATGAAACCAGCTAAGAAGTTTACTGAAGCTAAAATAAAGATTCATTTCAAGCAAAGCTCATGAATGCACTATTTTTCTGTAGTAACCAATGTGTTGTTTCGATGTTTATTAAATCATATAAGCAATTATTTGCATTCCTAAAAGAAAAGCCCATGGTCTGTAAAGGAAAATCCTATCAAGGACTAACTTTTTCCTGACTTGTAATGTATTTAATTACTGGTCATTACAAAGACTGAAGATAAAATACTGTTAGCTTATGATCTAAACATGTGAGCATGTTTAGTATTCTCTTCTCTCTAAAAGGTTAAAATGTCTGTAACTGCATTTTAAAATTGGCAGTGTGTGCAATGGCCAGCTGAGTGAGCAGAAGTAAGTACAGGTCAGAAAGAGTGAGTGTAAAGTGAGGTGATGGTGACTGATGCGTGGCAAAACTAATACTCGTTCAGATGTAGAAGATGTTGTGTATTACAGTAAAGCATCTTGTTCAAAGGAAAATGTCTGAAAGCAGTTCAACAGAAATATGCATAGATTGAGAGCAGCACTGTCTGGTGCTGTCTCTGGAGAGCATGGATGTGTCCAGTTGAAGTCTTCCTCAGGCTGTGTTCTGTAGTTCCTTCAGGTTTGGGAGGATCTAGGGAGCACGCTGCTCAGTTTGTTGAGTGCTTACAGTGTCCTCAGCAGAGATGTGATCCTGGCCTCTTTGGTCAGCACCTCTGAGGACTGAGCTTTCTCAAACTGCGTATATCAAATATTTCTACAGAAATACTACAGAGTGTGCTGGTGGAAAAACCAAAGTGTGATTGGTGTAGGCAAATCTGTCAATTCCTACCTAGCATCTGAGAGGTGCCTGCTGAAATGCCTGGTGCTGGGGAGAAAATATGTACAAGCACTCAAATGAAACACTTGAATCTGGTGGAAATCAATGCTCTTTATTTTTATTAGAATATAACAGCTCTCAATGCTCTTTTATTTTTGTTAGAACTTAACAGCTCAGCACAATTAGCCTTATTTGGCTGTAATTACATGTTGCTGTTGCTGCTGAAGCTGTTTTGTTCACAATCACAGGGATATGATGAGCAACTGTGTGTGTTAGACCAGGGAACAGCAAGATGGGTTTTCTGTCCTTCACACTTGAAAACTTTATTCTTCTGTCTTAGTCCACTTGTATGTCTCAAAGCAAGGCAACCCCAGAGAGCTACAATATTTTGTGTATGAGAGAGAAAATAGGATGGAAAATAAGGGCTGAGACATACTTGGTACTGGGGACATTTTTGGCAGCATACTAGGAGTTAATAGGAAAGAAATAGGGGAAAGAAGAGAAGGTAGAGGTGTACCTGTGTAGAATTTGTGATTCATACCTGTAGTCATCCTCATATCTTCCCCAAAGCAGAGTAGGAAAAGTAGAGAAACTAGAAACAGAGACAATCAGAGGTATCCAACAGCATTGATGCAAAAAGAAAAAAAAATTGGAGAAGAGTAACAAGAAGGATATAAGATAAATAAAATCACGTACGTGGAAGATGAGTAGGAAAATTCTGTTCATTATTTTTAATGAAAAGGAATAGGGAGCACTAAATGGTCAAACACCAGGCTTAAAATGAGGAGTATTTTTCAAGACTTAGTATGTAGAATTTGTTAGTATGTGTTGCTTTGGTTGCCAAAACCAGTAATGCCCTCAGAAATTAGTATCATGAAGATTAAATTTGATCTTGTTTATTAAAAACAAAGATTTGTTGAGCAAATTATAACAAGTTTACAGTGTAAATTGCTGCAACCTGGAGAGTTTGCCAAAAGAAAAGTAGTTCTGTGTGGCACTGTTCTGACTCTGATAAATCTTTCTAACAAACTGTTCTGTTACTTGATCAGACACTAAACAGAGCTGTGGCTTTCATTTAGGAACCCTGCAGTGACAATTTCTGCAACACGCCTGGCTCCTTCTGGTGTAAGTTGGGCCGATAAGGTAAAAGCCAACCATGGAACTAAAGCTGCCAATCCTGAGCTGGCAACAGCACAAGCCTGCCTGGTACCTCCAGCACAGAAGTCACTGCGGAAAAATGGCAAGTCCCCTTCACAGGCTTACGTTGTTTTCACAAACTGTGGTTTAAAGTGAATTCAGAGCCTGATGACCTGTGTGCTAAGTAAAATTAAACCTAGCTTTGCAAAGTACAGTGTTTTCGTTCAATATATAGAGAAAAGATTTATGCAACCTTGTATTGTAATAGTTAAGTTTGAGACAAAAGTGTGTTTTCATGTGTAGGTAACATTCTGCTGTATTTTCACTAACTAGAATTTGATCTGTTCAGATAACAGTTTATAACATCTGCCTCAAACTGCCAGTCTAACTGACTGCAAGTTGGGATGGCTTAACAATATAAAGAATAATGCATGTCCAGGAGTCTGGGAAGAGCTCAAGACAGTTTTATATGTCCTGGGAGAACATGCTACTAGAACTATGCTGAAGTAACAATTGATGTTTTTTCCTTGGAAGACAAGAGTAGCCACATATAGGTATGAATTGTTTCTCTAGAGATGCTTCTTGGAGAATGCTTGATTCAGGATCTTTTGTTCTAGAAGAGGTTGGTTTGGTTGCAGACATAAAAAAACTACTGTTTGGTTTATAAAATTAGTTTCTTTGCACTGGATTCTTGAGATTGTCTTCAGAAATGCTTTTTTTAAAAAAATTTATTTTCTTCATGTGTGGGCTCAGATGACTTTCTGCAAAACCATCAGGCAGGATGTAGAAAAAGATAATTCTGAAAGAAAATAAAAGTGCTTTTTTATTAAAAAGAAGTTCCAGGAAGTGCATGTATCAGTTGAAGATAGTTACCTGTTCAGCCTAGAGTAGTAGAAGCCATGTGTGGTGACTTGCAGACTTGCTGTTGCTAAAGTACCTTTATTAGGTGTTCTTGTGCCTATGGAGAATGTTATAAGCTACGCAGGGAGTAAAAAAAGAAAAACAAACCTGTATTACAACGTGGATAATGTATTTTAAGAGGCTAAGAGGAAAACAAAAGACTTCATCCTTGTGTTACTTTGTGAGGCTTTTAGAGGGCTGAAGAATCAGTGTTGTGCTGTGCTTTATTGAATGTTACTTGCAGCTGATGGCTCCAAAAGAGAGAAGCCCCTTAGGTCCTGTAGTGCTGGACTTGAAACATTTCATTTTAAGTAATAACAAACATTCCTCTAGATTTTTTTTATTCTTAGGAATCTCTAATTGCTGACATTGAGCATTGGAGAATTTCAGTGATTTTCTTGTGGCTAAGTTGTTACATGTTTAACAAATCAATTCTCTGTAGGAGCATGTTGTCCTTTGTGTGGGAGGTGGAATCACTTTGGTGAGATCCAGTTATCCCCACTGATGAAAGCACAAGGAAATCTGTGAAGTTGATGTGAAGGGAGCCACAGCAGCTCTTCACATGCATTATTGAAGCAGCTCTGAGGCTCGTGTGTCATCTGCTCTGCCCCTTGCCCAGCTAATGCACTCCCAGCTGTTTGTGCATGTGGGCCTTGGGGAAGGATTCCCCTGCTCCTGTAATGCTCCCTTGGCCACCCAAAGCCCAGCTGGGCCTTACAGCCACAGCATTTCCCCAGACACCTTTTCTCCAGGGATTTCCAACAGCATTAGCATTAGGCCTACAATGGTTTTGTGATGTGGATGAGTGGGATGATACCGTATCTGTTTCATGGTTCATGCAATTTCCAAATTTAACTAAGTAAGCCCTTAGGGAGTAAGAAAATGCATTATTTTACCATATAGTTCTTTAATCTTTCCTTTTCTGGATGCATAATTAAATGAGGTTAAATAATCGTATCTAATTTCTCTCATTAAACTTACTGTTACCCTCAATATTTTAATGAATTTTTAAAAATTATCTTTCATGCTTGAATGTTTTTTACAATATGAAATGTAGACTGTTCTTGCTGTATGAGTAGTTTCTGGTCATAAATTCCCTGGTGCCTGTGGTAAAAAGTGAGTTTAGAGTGTGTGTTAGAAATAGAAGTAGGTGTTTGTAATTAAAATAACTATTACAGAATTTATGACAAAGAGCAATCTAGAACATGTTAACTTCTTAGAAATACTTTTTTTTTTTCTGTTGCCATACTTTGAAATCTGGTTGGTTTTTATTGTTATTGCTATTATTCTCATCCCTCTTGTATGAATTGCTCATGTCCATAGCTGTGAATAGTTGTTCTCTGTCATGTGGCTGAGACTGGAGACCTTGCAGGATGTCAGGCCCTCTCAGGCAGCTGTCCTGGCTTGGGCTCAGATGGGGCTGGAGTTTAATTATGTGGGGTTTGGGCAGGATGGCAAGTAAGGTTTTTAGAAAAGCCATGCATCTGCCGTGGTAGGTGCCCAGGAGTTTGCACCCTGGTGCCTGGATTTGTGTTTGTGGTGTTTCCAGTGAGCTCCAGTTCTTCCAGATGGAGCAGCTTCCCAGGAGCCTGGTGGCTGGGAGGGCCTGGAGATAACAGATGGCTTGTCATGTCCATGTAACACAAGAGCAGGCAGGGACAGCCAAGTTCACATGAAACTAGAGAATGATCAGGGTAGGCACATGAATTATTCATTTGCAAAGCTCTGGGAGTAATCAAACCCAGCATGTGATACTCAGCCTGTGGAGATGGCCACTGGGCTGTAAGAATTCCAGGGAAAAAATATGGAGGAAGATTGGTGCCTTACTGAGTGTTAACTGTCTTAGATGTGATTTAATGCCAATAAACATATTAGGTTTGCAAACTCTTAGTTAAAAACGTGCCTGGAAGTGACTGAATTCTGAGCTGCTTGGTGGATGAAAATGAACAGAATCTACTGGTGGACTGTAATTGTCAGGTGGCATCACACTGTGTGGTGGTTTGTAAAGATTTTTCAAAGTTTTTATTTGTAGACACCTGAATAGTTTATTTTGTACTTGATACAAATTTGTACTAATTAGTGTCAGATTTTTAATACTGAGACATTGTTATACCAATGAGAAAGTTTATACATCTTTGTGAAACACACATGTAAAGACAACCCTGTCTTATAGCAAAAATTTTCAAATTGCCAAACCAAAACCACTACACACTGCTAAGCTGACTCCAGGTAGGTCAGGAGTCTGAATACACACATGCATTAGAAACTGCTTTGTGTTTAAAGAAGTCACACACAATATTCTTTCAGATGCAGGTATTTCTGGGCTATTAAAATGCTTGGTTGAGTCTTGGGTGATAAATATGAATCTGACAGGGAGCAAATGCAAATTAAAAATTGAACATGTATGGCTTTTGTGAGAAGATTAATTCTTACTTTAGTAAGTGTGATTATGGTTTTCCTATGCTCTGAATAATTTTATTCTGATTAATTCTGTCATTTTAGACTACTAAGAAATATGCCACGAGACAAAGAACAACTAGGCAAGACAGGCAAGAATATTTTTTTTTGGTAGAATAAACTTTAGTAGATATTAATAAAATATATTAGTACAATTATAAAGACGCATATATACGATTAATATATCTTATCTAGATGTTAGTAAAATTATGTTTAAGTAGTAGATACTATAAAAGAGTATCTTCTGATCCTTTTAATGTAAAAAAGATGCTTTTATGTAAGAGGTGACTTCAATTTTCAGAAGAAATAGAAGTGAAGTATTTCAATAACCTTGTTTTGCAAATGACAAGCAGAAGGAATTGCCACCCAAAAGTTGCTGCAGTAAAGCAGTGGTGGTTTTTTGGATGATTTTAGCAGTAGTTCTGAACAATCTCTCTTGTCTTTTACTTGCCAGGGAAATTTCTTGGCCAGATTTTGTCCTAAACCAGATAGAGCAGAGTGTTTGTGGTCCCATCAGTTACTGAAGTGGGTGGGGTAGGGTGGGAGACAAGGGCCTGAGCAGTCCCTGTCCCACAGGGTGCAGAGCCTGATGTTGTACAGGCTGTGAGCTTTCTGGTTGTGATTCCTGGGGAATTAAACCCTGTTTCCTGGAGAATTGTCCTGAGAGGGCAATGTGTTTCCATCACTAGGTCCTGTAGGCAGTATTTTTTCTAGATGAAGAAATGAGAAGAAGGCTGAAGTTGCCTGCAGGGGTCAAATGGGAAGTCTGTGGCAAAGGACAATGTAATTGATTTTTGACTGCTATTCCCACCTCTGGTCAGCAGAACACACTGAAATGTGTGCAAATGCACAAGGGGGAAAAGCACACAGAAAGCTTTTTGCAGACTCTGATACCAGCAGTGATCTGAAAAGGTCAGCCATATTCATTCAGTTTGGGAATTTTGTTTACTTTAAAATACACGGGAATTTTTTAGAGTGAAACAGTCTCAATAGTAAAATACCAAATTATTTTTTTTGCATCTGACATTACCAATATGATTAAGGTTTGTGAGCAGTTATATAATTATGTAAGAAGAGCTGTTGCTTGAGCTGCTCAGTGGAGTTAAATTTCAGTACCGTCCTGTCCAATTCCCCGGTAACTCAGGATTTACACCAGCTGTTGGGCCAGGCTGCTGTGCTTCATCCTGGGATGTTAAAAGAACCCAGTAGTTAAATGAGCAGTGTTTGTAAGATGCTGGATGCCAAAGGATGGAAGTGCTATTAGTTCTGGTTTTGGCACATTTCCAGTTCCCTGGCCACTGCTGCTGTTGGACATCAGTTCAAATCCACCTTCAGACTCTTTATGCCTGAGCTACATGGCCATCTTTATAAGTAAAAATGTTAGAAATACCCAGAGAACTAATTTTTTATACAAGTTGTATTCTAGATTATTACCCTCTGTAAAACAGTGTTGGGATTTTTTGCATCTCTGCATCTCCAGGTAGAAGTTATCTCCTACGCCCTTCTCCTCCTTTCACGTGAACAACCTTAAAAGCAGCTTTTGCCAAAAGTATATTGGACAATATGCATGTAGTTAGTTCTTGAGTTTTTTGCAAGGATTTTTGTTCAACAAATAGACAGGTCTGAGCTTTCCTTTCACACTTGTGAGTTGTACTACTGTTAGACTTCAAAGAATCACTTACAGTTGTTTCAAGATATGTGACAAATTACGTGCTGCTATTAATTGCTGGCCACAAAAAAGTTACGTATGGAGAAGGGGTTCACCTTGAAATCTAGAAATCACACCTATGACCTGATGCTTCAGGTAGACAAATATAACTTTAAATGGTTTTCAAGTATGTACCAATATCAGATATCAGAAATGTTGATCAGAAAGTTATATGTAGCAGCTGTATAGAAATCAAAGTAAATTGAAGAAAACTGCTTTTCTATTTTCTCAGTTTACAGTCCTGTTGTAGCAATATTTTGCCATTTCCTGGAAACCAGGAAAAATAGTTTTTTAAAAGCTGGCACCAATTAGTGTATTTTTTGTTATCAGAGTGAAATACAAAGAGAAGTAAAGAAAGCACTGGCAGAATAGTAAGGGTAGTAAGCCAGTTTCTGCTTTCCGTGCTAATTTGTACAATTATGTCTGTACTTGCACTTTCACAAAAGACCTCTAACATTACTGTTGCTGCAAAGAAGAGCAGATGTGGTTTCCTTGTTGTGCTTTGCCTTCTCCTGAAATAGCAAGGAACAAGCATGGCAAGCTGAAGTACACGTTGCCATTTCCCACACCTTTTTGTGCCAGAGTAGTTTCACTCTGCAGAAACAGAACGTGTCCCACAAATGTGTCTGTAATACCAATAGCATTCCTTGAAGTAAAAAGCTTTGCTGAAGAATATTTCATTGATTTTTTGGGTATTGATTTTTAAAGAGAACATTTTTTTCTCCCACAACTTGTGTAATCCTGTAATAAAATAGTTGTTTCTAATGCTTCTATTTATAAGTGTTCCTGAGAACAGGGTGTGTTTTTCTCACTAGATCGAAAGGATGCGGAGGGCTGGGAGACTGTTCAGCGGGGAAGGCCCGTTCGGTCTCGATGCACAGCTCTGGCAACAAAAGCTCCTGTGGCTGCAGAATCACTGAAGTCCAGAGGTGACAGTGACAAAGAAAATGGGATTTTGCCATCAGCAGAAAACAAGCACGGGAGTTCAGCCCTTGGCGGTGCTGCGTCCGAAAGCACTGAGCTGGTGCAGAAGGATCCTTCACATCACTCTGAGGGTCCCCTTACTGAAAGGACTCAGGTCAGTGTAGCATTTTGAACCTTTTTCTAACCTTAAATCTTGCAACTTTTTCTGAAGAGCATTTTCTTTTATGAACTAACCAGATTGGAAAAGGCTTTTTAAAAAATGGTTATTTCAGTTACAGTAAGAAAATACAGTAAGATGTCAGCACAAACAGGCTAATTAAAATTATGCTGTGGACAGCTTTTCCATGTTTTCCAAAAAGTCAGCATTCAGCACATCTCATACATAAATTTCAGGTAGAAAGATCCAACTTTTGCAGGTTAATGAGCACCTGAAATAAGTGAAGTTATTTGCATCACTCACTGTTGTTGCCAGGTATTTCCTTAAAAGTTGACTCTGACTTTAAAAATCAGTATATTCTATTTTGTTAATTTTGCAAATGCCTCTTGTTAGTTCACAGCGTCAGAAGCCAATGGGAGCACTGACCCAGCATTGCAAGGGGATTGCTTAGAACCAGCTCCTGAGATGCCTCCAGTCCTCACTAGTACAGACTGCAGTCCAAAAAGTCTGCACATGAATGAAGCTTCCCCCCAGAGCACTGATACTACAGACTGGCATCAAACAGAAAAAGCTAAATCTGAAACTGAAATGGATCCCTCAGATATTTCAAATGTGAGTGCTGCCAGATTGGTAAGAAACCTCATAAGATTTGTGTGTGAATAATAAATCTAAGCCTTCATTTTCTCAGTCTGTGTTGCACAGTGCTTACTGTTAGCCTTATGTAAGACTAGAAAAATCTATGAGGTACTTACTTTAGGAAAAATAAATTGTTGCAAAGCTACATTTCGTTATAGAATTCAATTCCGGTAAAGTTTCAGAACTTGAACTAGAAAGATAGAAATTTGGAATAAAGGAATCTGTGCTCTCATTATTTCTTTTAAAAATGTTTGTGCTAAGTTTTCATTTCCTTCCCCAAGCAGTCATTTTAAGTCACACTCTCATTAAAGTCTTACTTCAGTTTTGCTCATCATTCAAACTGGAAACACATGGGATATCAAAATTCTGTTAGAAACAAAGTCAGACCTCTGCCTTTTAAGACTCACTGAGCTGCTCTGCTGGGTCTTCCTTTACAACAAGCAGTTTGGAGGAAGGCCATTCTTAAAACAAAAAAGTGAAGTCAGTTTTCTGTTTTTATCTGGCTTCCTAAAAAGTGTGTACTTTCCTGTCTGGAGAATTCTGCAGGGTGTGTGTGCTTCACTAGGGTTCTCTGAGTGGAGAGTTGCAGTAATGTTACATAAAATCCAGGTGATACTTTCAGGTGCTTTGTTCTGGTTTGGGTTTTTAGAGGTTTGTGTTTGGTTTGGTTTTGTCAGAAACTAGATTAAAATTCTGATTTGCAGAAGTTTTCCTGTAAATAACTTTAAGTTTTGCAAACTGGAGTCCTGTTAGATAATTTCCAAGCCAAGTACCTGTTTGCTTTTAGAGCAAATTTGAAGCATCTCACCCACTAACATTGTTTCAGTTATTAGCAGTTCAGGATGCTGCCAGATTGGTGGGATCTGTGTCTCTTGGAAGCATTTTACTGCTCTGGATCAGACTGCATTAAACACCAGTTTGTGTATCATGGCACTTTGGTACTGGAGTGGAAGTGAACGGGTTAATGCTGGACACTAGAGAAGGAAAAGGCAATCACCATATCCAGGCTTAGATTTTTGCCCCTCTTTTGTCATTCATGTTGGAAAACAAGTACAGCCTGAGATTCCATTATATTAACTATGGTAAAGTTTCCAGATGCAGTTCATGCAGGTAATTTCTGTCTTTAAATAAACCTTGGAGCACAAAGTAGAGGTAACAAACAGCATGGTGTGCACTCATGTCTCAGAGTATACCTTGCTTGATCCCTAAGAGTAACTATTTAAAACAGTAATTACAGGAAAACTCTCTTTGTGCTTTTAATGGCAGTCTTTGTAGAATACATTTTTGAATTATGTTTTGAATTTTCATAAGTGTTTCATGTAGTTATTAAATGAGTTAATAGTTGCTAACACTTTCAGTGGGGTTTATATTTTCAGCTACCTTCACAAAATGTATCAGTAAAAAATCTATAAGTAAAGAGAAGTTGAACAAAACATCATGTAATTCATGTTAACTATGTGGAATCCTCCTTTTTGTGCCTGCTACTGATTTTGGTGTTTTTTCCTGCTGTCATGTTTCCTCCAGTCCATGGCAGAAGTCCTTGCTAAGAAAGAAGAGCTGGCGGATCGGCTGGAGAAGGCAAATGAAGAAGCCATTGCCAGTGCAATTGCAGAGGAGGAGCAGTTGACCAGAGAGATTGAGGCAGAGGAAAACAACGACATTAACATCGAGACTGACAATGACAGCGACTTCTCTGTGAGTGTCCAGTTCATTTTACTGTACCCAGACTCAAGCTTTGTTGTCAGTGGAGAATGAATACAGAATTTGTTAGTGTTTGTTTTGGCGTTGACATAACCTGTTTGACATGTGAAATAGTGCCATGGAATAATTATCCCATACTGAGGGATATTTAGTCTTGCTCAACTCAGTCAGTCCTGCTGCCTTTTCTGGGTGCAAAACAGAATCACAGAATCACAGAATACTGAGGTTGGAAGAGACCTCCAAGATCATCGAGTCCAACCTATGTCCTAACACCTCGACTCAGAGTATAGACTATAACATGGCACTAAGTGCCATGTCCAGCCTTTTCTTGAACACTTCCAGAGATGATGATTCCACTACGTCTCTGGGAAGAGCATTACAGTACTTTATTATTCTTTCGGTGAAAAATTTCTTCCTAACATCCAACCTACACCTTCCCTGATGTAGCTTGAGACTGTGTCCTCTGGTTCTGTCAGTTGCTGCCTGGTGGAAGAGACTGACCCCCACCTGTCTACAGCCTCCCTTCAGGAAGTTGTAGAGAGCAATAAGGTCACCTCTGAGCCTCCTCTTTTCCAGGCTAAACAACCCCAGCTCCTTCAAACGTTCCTCATAAAACTTGTGTTCCAAGCCCTTCACCAGCCTTGTTGCCCTCCTCTGGACACCTTCTAGCATATCAACGTCCTTCCTAAACTGAGGGCCCCAGAATTGGACACAGTACTCAAGATGTGGTCTCACCAGTGCCGAGTATAGGGGAAGAATGACCTCCCTGCTCCTGCTGGCCACACAATTCCTAATGCAGGCCAGGATGCCGTTGGCCTTCTTGGCCACCAAGGTACATTGCTGGCTCATATTCAGCCGGCTGTCAACCAGCACCCCCAGGTCCCTTTCTGCCTGTACACTATCCAGCCACACTGTTCCTAGCTTGTAACGTTGAAGGGGATTTTTATGGCCAAAATGTAGAACTCGACACTTAGACTTATTAAATTTCATGCTGTTGGATTCTGCCCATCTATCTAAACAGAAGGACCTGGGACTTGTTACATTTGTTGCTGCTGTGGAAGAGTAGGTGAAGCAAAAGTCTTCATTTTTACTGTCAGGGCAGGAGCAGCATCTGCCTTTGGGGTGGCCAGTTCTGTTTGGAAGCATTGCTGAATATTGCTGAGTTGGCACTGTTTCATGTGTGTGTCCACCTGCAAATTAAGGTTTATGTTTTTACTGTCTAGTTCTTATTAAATTTCAGGCTAATATGGGCAATGGAAGCATATCCTTCTGTGGTTTGTCTATGGACTGGAATGATGTTCTGGCAGATTATGAAGGTAAATTTTTATATATTACGGTGTTTGTATGGAAATGACAGCAGAAATTTAGAAAAATGCTCGTTTTATTCATGGCCAGTTAAGGTTTCAGAAGTTTGCTCAGCACATTCCCAGTTACGTTGTTTCTTCTGTTGTTGTTTCCTGAGGAAAGATGGACTCTGTGTTCAAACTGTCTCTGTGTCTCTTTGTCCTTCACTTCTCTTTCTTCATCTCTCTATTAGAATTCTACGATTTTAATCCAGTTTTACATTAACATCCAGATAAAAGGTAATAAAATCATCAACCATTAAAAAAGAACAGGTATTAAAGATGCTTCAGTCTTTATTTGCACCTAAACCCAAGGAAACCTATCTGAGAAAGAGCTAGAGAAACTAATCCTTATTGTTTCTTGTAGAGGAGTGTGTTTAAGTGATCCCACCTTTGTTGTTGTGTGCACAGCTCGTGAGTCGTGGCGCCAGAGCAACTCGTGGGGAGACAGAGTGGAGGAGGAGCCCGCGCGTCCGCCCGGCCACGGCATCCACATGCACGAGAAACTCTCGTCCCCCTCGCGCAAGAGGTGCTGCACGTGTAACCTGCCTGCCCAGCCAGGGAGAGCAAGCAACCAATCTCATGGCTAATGCAAACTCTTCCTAAATCTGCTCTGCTTAAGTCTCTGGGTGGAAAGTGCTACAGAAATTTTTTCATTGTCCACTAACTAAAGAAGTCTAGAAGAGCAGTATTCACATTTGCAGGAAATAATTGCCCTCCAGTGGCCTATTTATTTTCTCTTGGTGAAATGGCATAGAAATGTTTGCTACACTGTCAGTTAATATTGTCTAACTTGCTTTTAACTAACTTTGCTCTTCTTTGGTTTTTATTAAAAGAACAATAGCAGAATCCAAAAAGAAGCATGAGGAGAAACAAATGAAAGCTCAACAGCTGAGAGAAAAGTTACGTGAAGAAAAGACACTGAAACTTCAGAAATTAATGGAGAGGGTAAGCTTTCTGTGATATTAGGGGCTGCTCTGCTGCCTTTCAGAAAAGGATTTTTTTCCACATAGTAGAGATTCAAACTAGTGGTGAAATGAAGTTGTCATCTGAGTCTGAGTTTACATAGTTTTCACAGCTGACTTGTGCATCACAGCTATTAAAGAAAGCATTATTTCAAATCATGAACTTCTCGACTGTTTTAGATAAGAGACAATCTGAGATTCAGGGAAGGTATGACAAGAGTAGAAATGTATTGCATGTATCCAACAGAAACAATAAACTCACCAAACTGAAGCAGTGCACTTCAAGTTAAACTTAAGGCAGGCTTTGTGTAGGGCATGCAAATATTTTTTTACCGTGAGGAAAGCTTCAAGGATTAGAAAATCCTGAGGAAAATTCAGGCCCTGTTGTCAGATGCTGTGTTAGTAATGAATTGACTCATTCTCTGTAGGAGAAAGATGTGAGGAAATGGAAAGAAGAATTGTTAGACCAAAGGCGCAGGATGATGGAGGAGAAGTTACTCCATGCAGAATTCAAACGTGAAGTGCAGCTACAAGCAATTGTGAAAAAAGCACAAGAGGAAGAAGCCAAGGTAAGTGACTTTTTCAAGAGGACCTATTTAATAGCTATGCTTTTATAAATGTTGTACCTCAGAGTGCTCCTGAGTTGTTTGTGAAGGACAATGCGGGTTAGATACGAACACATGTGAGCCACGAAGCAGATAAATGCTGATGTCTAAAGGTGCACTCTTTTCTAATATGACTTAAAATTAATTATCTGTTATTAGACGTCATGGTCGGTTGGTGTGGAAGAAAAGATGGGTTGATATAGAGTTGATTGTTAGCTTGCTGCTTTTATTCCTCACAGAGAGTGGCAGCATTTTTGATGATACCTAGTCCTCCTGGAAGGACTAGAAGATCTGATGATCAATACTCTGCTTTTCCAGCACCATGGGGGAGCTTTGTTAAAAAGTCATTCCAGATCCAGCATTGTGTGTCCTTAAACAGTAGTTGTGTTGCTGTGTTTTGTACCACTGATGTTGAGCAGCTGGGAATAAGACAGAGACCTGCAGTTAGCATGTGGCAGTTATTCTAAATTAAGTATGTTTAGTGCTCTTCTGTCCTAATACAAAATTCCATAAGGCAATCACTAGATGGATGCTTTTTGGTTTGCTTCATTCATACTACTTTGATACAATTTTTAATGGTTTAAGCTACACACATTTATTCTGCCTCCTGTCCCGTTGGGATGGGGGTAAGAATCAGAAGTGTAAAGGTGAGAAACCTCATGGGTTGATATAGAAACAGTTTAATAACTGAGTGGGGAAAATCAGTTCTAAGAAAAAAGAAAATAACAAAGAGAGGTAGACGATAAAGAAAGACAAGTGATACAAAAGGAGACAATTGCCAGTCCCTGAGCAGAGGTCCCATACCAACCTTCCCCAGTTTTGTTGCTGCACATTGTGTGCTGTGGTCTCCAATATCCCTTTGGTCCCCTGGCCTTGATGCTGTGCAAGCCGTGCTCGACAGTAACTAAACCATCCCTGTGTTGTCACAAATCCGAGACACAGCCCCGTCCTAGCTACTGCAGAAGAGTTCACTCTATCCCACCCAAAGCCAGCGTAAAAGAAATGAAGTGTTTTATTTTAAAGGCTGTTTTTCCCAAGTGAGGATACATGCATCTCCTCAAAACTGTTCCATTACATGATGAGCATGTATCTCAGCTGTGACTGATGCAGCTGTTCATTTGTGTTTCAAGGTAAGCACAACAAAACTGATTGTGCCTTTTTCCTTTGTTGCTGTTTCTCTCTTGGATTAAAAGGATTTCTAGACTACCTAATTCAGTCTGCCATACATTGATTACTATTCCATTACACCAGTGTGACTTCTGTAATTATATTAACTAGATCACACTTGCCATAGTTCCCCTGATAAGCAGATGTTTCAAATATTGTGTGTATTTAAGTGTGTGGGATCTGCTGCCTCACGAGGTTCTTGTGTTCTGGAAATCAAGGTTAATTGGGCCAGAAGGCTTTAGAGAAATAGCTGATGGGTAGGATAACTGCAGACCATGGTAACTGTTGCTGCCCAGTTGGTTATCTAAATTCCCAGTGCTTGCTTGTTTACTGACCTGTAAAATCCATTCTGTAGATGGATTCTAGTCAGTAAACAAAGTTACAAACATGATCCTACCTCCCCTTTTCATGATCCCTTTTTGTCTGTCTGTGTGTGTTTCTCTTTACCTGTTTCATTTAGTGGACACATTAAAGTTCTTTTAAGCTAAGCTTTTCTTATTAATTTTTTGTTCTTATATATTGTATTGTCCTGTGGTTGAAAAAGATAATACGTGTTCATGGAACAGGGTATATGGATAAGAAATATTAGACCATGAGCTTGTTTGGTTTTCTCTTATTCATGCTATCTATACTTTCACTTTTTTGATCAGTAAGTACACATGTATTTAAAGTTAGCTCAAAAGCCCTGTTGGATTCTACTAGCACTTGTGTATTTTACTGATTCAGCCATCTGGGTTTTAGCATTACACATTTTGTGACTGAGAGAATGGACTGATGAAATCTCTGATGCTGGTAGAATTGAGAGAATTTTTCTGTATTTTACCCAAAGTTTCTTGTTTCTCTGATACAATCCAAATTTTCTTTTTGTATTCCATGGGCTGTCTTGTTTAAAACAAACAAAATAAAACAATAAAAAAATCGTTACAAAACCTGCAGACTTATTCCTAAGTTTGTGGTTTTCCAGCCCATTCTGGAGGAATGTCCCACCAGTTTAATTATCAAGTGGGTAATTAACAAATGGAAGACGTTCCCTAAGCTGAAATGTATTTCACATTCTTGGTTGGCTTTCTGCTTGTGTTCAGGTAAATGAAATTGCTTTTATAAACACATTGGAAGCTCAGAACAAGCGCCACGATGTGCTGAACAAGCTCAAGGAGTACGAGCAGCGCTTGAATGAACTGCAGGAGGAGCGCCAGCGAAGGCAGGAGGAAAAGCAGGCACGGGACGAGGCAGTGCAGGTGCGAGGGCTCTGCACCTGCAGGGCCACACTGAAATGCAGCTTGGGGGTTCTTCTTGGCTCTGCAGGCATTCAAGTATAGTTTCTCTTAATTCCTGTGTGTTCCCTGCCCGAAAGAGCAGTGAGAATTGGCTTTTCCCTGGCTAGGAGCGCAAGAGAGCCCTGGAAGCGGAGCGGCAGGCCCGGGTGGAGGAGCTGCTGATGAAGAGGAAGGAGCAGGAGGCACGGATTGAGCAGCAGAGGCAAGAGAAGGAGAAAGCACGAGAAGATGCAGCACGGGAGAGGGCCAGGTAACTTTGCAATCATTTCCTTTCACTGTTGTCCTCCTCAGCAAACTGCACCTTCTCTGTAACAGCAGTACCTTCCTGCTTGTCAGGCTTAGGATTTTAAAAAGTGGCATTAATAAGCATTCTTGATGAATGGCTTGAAAGAAGAAATCAGGTGAGTCATCATAAATTCTGTGGTACATTTTTGTATTCCTTACATACATGCACTATGTATGTCGTACGACTGTATTTTTTATTTTCATCTTAGTTTTATTGCAGACAAGAGCTTGTAGTAATTTTCCTTTTTCATATTTCACCCTAGTTTTTAAAGGCAACAAGATTAATATACCCATGTTTTCCATTTCCTCCACTCTCCAGAAACTTTTGGACTTACTTTTGGTTTTCACATTGCTTTAGGCACCAAAGATTACATTGGTGAAGCACACAGCTGGGAAATCAGGCTTCATTAATTCTGCTGCCTGTGAACTGCTTGGTTTACAGTTTTGCCCATAATTAAAAGTTCATAAAGAGAACTTCACATGGACTCTTCTCTCTCTTCCTTTTGAGCCAAACATGAGGTGCAGAGAGGATGAATGTTGGTGTGTGAGATAGGTTTACTTTCTAGTCTGATGCAGTCTGATACATTCTGCTTGTTTAATTTACCAAATTCTCTTTGTATTCACCTCCTATTTCTCCCTCTTTTCCTCCAGTTCCCCTGCCACAAGCATTCCTTAAAACCTTGGTAAAAGTTGAGGTTTTTTTCTGTGATGGGTATTTACTAATGGTTCTGGATAAATTTTTGGTGTCATGGCTTGTTTTCTTCAAAATTGTCATGAAGAGGATTTTCTTTCCCCCAAGTAAAATATTCAGAAATGTATTGATCACTTTTCATCTTCTGAAGTCCTGAGTGACATCATAGTTTCAGCTTTCCATTAGATGTGTAATGAATTCTGGGCAGCATCTGTAGCCTTTCCTGGGGCTTCATGGACCTTTCCTCAGTGTATTGAGCCAAAGTCACAGTGAGACAGAACGAGCTGGAAGGAGTCCTTCAGTGTGTTATTCTCATTTGGAAATACTCGAGGAAGGTCAGGACTAATGGAGGATTTGGTTATGCTGTTTTGGGATGCATGTGTAAGGCTTCTACATCTTTCTGAAATGTGAGGAAACCCTTAAAGTAAGCAAATGGCCAAAAATTGCCCGATTGACATCTCTTTATCTTCTAAGGCCTGCTGCAGTTAGATCCTGGTGAAAATCTCCAAGCATATATTTCCTAGCTCTTTGAGTTTAGTCTAGAATTAAGTTTAGAGTTAAACCTGCCCCATCCCTTTGTTGCACCCCATTCATTTCCTTATGACTGATGAGGAGAAGCAGTTTCCATTTGCCTTCTGATGCTATTGTGTGTCAGCAAATCTCTGTGTTTGTTGCTCTAACACTCCCATTTTCAAGCCCTTTGTACTTGATACTGCAGTACCGTGCTTGCACTTGTTTTTCTTTTTTTTTTCCTTTGCCAGATGTTGATTACACGAGAGATTTTTTACTTTTTTTTTCTTTTCCTTTGGTTTTTTTTGGGTTTTTTTTATATTTTTGGGAGACAGTAGGAAAAAATGTGTGTGGTGCCTTACAACGTGGTGATTCTGTTATGTCAGGGTCATTACATGTCCCTAAGAACAGTTCTGAGGTCATTACATGTCCCTAAGAACAGTTCTGAGGTTTCTCTAACACTGCAGAGTGAGGGGAGGACTCAGTGTCCTGGGTTTGAAGCTCAGGGGGGATGAGCTTCATCAGAATCTGGCTGTCCAGTCCCTTCCATCCTGGATTGCAGTGTGTTTTGGTGGAACCTTGGGGGTATAATTTGGTGTTTTGTTGGGCTTTTTCCTGCTGCTAGGATTTGGCTTGTATCCTGAAGATTTAATACTGGCTGGAATGAGAAATTTTTGCAGTATCTGCTTAAAGTTTCTTCAGTATAAGCTTTACTGTGTGCATCTGTTGGTGATTAAAACATCTGTATGAATGGAATACTGTACTTAAAACCGACTTTAAAAGCTCCTCTGCCCTTAACTTGTTTCCAGTAAAGTTTTAGTTGTAATTTCAAAGTATTTTATATTCCAGAGTTGAAATCCACAATACAGAAAATGTTGAAATCATAAAACTGTATAATGTACCCTAACCATGGAAAAAGAATGCTTTTCAGAAGGGCTTGTGCAGGAGTTGTGTTGATGCTCTATAAATGGAAACCTGAGAATTTTGTTTCAAAGACAAAACATTATTAGCACAAAGTATGAAATGGTAATAATCTGTTGTAGCTTCTAGCATTAAACAAATATGAAAAAATGCAGCCTGAAAGAAACAGCTAAAATGAGCTTGTAGTTCAGTTTTCCTTTCTGTACTCAGGGACAATAACTCATAAAATACCTGATGCTTCTCATCCATAATCTCCTCCTTACCCCTCCCATGCCTTACTGTGATTGGAAGAGTTCACATTTTCTCTCTGAAAGAACAATTTTTAGTGTTTTTCATTTGATTTACTTCCTCTACTGTCTTCTTTCCAATCCACTCTTATATTTTCTGGCTTTTTGTTTTAAAAATATTACTTTATCAGAGCCTTCTACATTTATGGATCTGATTTTGGTTTTTCTGTCAGATTTATGTTTAAAAACCCAGACAAACAGGAATCCACATGTGATGAAATCCATTGCAGTTTGGATAATAGTCCTATGTCAGGCTCTCAAGTTTTGTCACTCAGGTTCCTTTAATTTTGGAATGTTTTTGAAAAGATGGCTGATGGTTTTGATTGACTCCTCCATAGCTCAGTTTTACCCAGAGCCTTCATTATGTCTTTGGCACTTCAGAGCTGCCAGGCTTCTCTCCCATCACATTGCACAAGTTTTATTTGTATAAACAGCATAAATAGCTGACGTTCTTCCCCTACAGGATTTAATTGCTCCCTTGGCTTACTGATCACTAGGAAGTTGTTCTTGATGAAACTCTTACCTGCAGGTTTCTGCTTAATGCTCATGGTTAATGAGTCAAGTTACACCCCTTGTTCTTTCCTCAGGAAAAAAAAAATCTAAGTCTCTTCAGCAGGGTGATGCTGTTGGTCAAAGTTTTATCTGGAAGTTTCATTATTTAAATTTGTACCAATGAACGTTTTATAGAGCACTGCCCTCAGTGCTGCAAGGGCTTTTTGATTTGTTGTCTGCTCCTCCCCATTTGTTCACTGACTGCAGCCCTTGGCTGAGGAATGCAAGTGGTGATAGGGTTTCACATCCATCACTCTTTTGTGGCATCTTCAGTGCTCTGACTGGGACTGAGGTGGGATCCAGGTTCTGCTACAAAGGTTCAATTGTCTGTCTTTGTCAAGCCATTCAAATGAAAACATCTGCATTCTCTGTTACCTAAGGTGCTTTTTGTTGTTTTTCTTTTTTTATTGAACAATCTTCATTTTTGGGTTTTCTTGTTCTGCATTCCAGACATAAATGTGCCAGTATTATTCATGCTTTACATTGATACAAGTTCTCCCTGTACTTACTATCTTTTGGTTAGAGATCGGGAGGAGAGGTTGGCAGCTCTTACTGCAGCTCAGCAAGAAGCCATGGAAGAACTGCAGAAAAAGATTCAGCTGAAGGTATAAAAGGATACATTAGCTGAAAAATACATCAGTATTTCTTTGCACAGTTCAATTCCATTTGCTGTCATTCAATGTGTTTTCTCTTTGTTTCTTTGTTTGTTTTCCATTCAGCATGATGAAAGTATTAGAAGGCACATGGAGCAAATTGAGCAGAGAAAAGAGAAAGCAGCTGAGCTGAGCAGTGGAAGACATGCTAACACTGACTATGCACCGAAGCTCACCCCCTATGAGCGGAAGAAGCAGTGCTCCTTGTGCAATGTCATGGTGAGTTGGGCAGGGCCATACTGCTGCAGTTGTGAGACCAACCCAAGCCAGGAAGCTACAAGTTCTGCTTCACTCCCTTGCACATTTACTGTATCCATGCTCTGCTTTTGTAAAAAGTGCAGCTTACTCTTCTGTCCATAAATCAGGTGGGTCAGGGAAGGTTTAAAAGAGCTGTAGAGTTGTGGGTAGCATGGAGACTGTGGGCAGGGCTCAGTTATTGGCTGTCTCTGCTGAGAGAAGCAAGAACTTGGGAGCATCAGATGGAAGAAGGTAGTTAAAAGATAGATTTAAAGCAAAGTAAAGAATGTGGTCCTTTACACAGCAGGCAGGTGAGCTGGGAACACCTTTCTGTAAGATGCTGTGGATATTTGAATTTTCTGTGAGTTCAGGAGCTGATGGGTTAAGTGTCATTGGACTGAAGTTCACAGAGAAACCACATCAAGCTCAAGAAGTTCTTGAATTGAGTTTGGTTGGATGCTTAGAAGGGTTGGACAGGAAAAGGAGTGCTCTCTTTGTCTCCTCTTCCTTTGGTGTTTGATTTTTTCGGTCGCTCTTGGGAGCCAAGGACACTGCTTGGCAGAGGCCCAGCCTCAGCAGGGGCTCCCTGTCCCAGGAATGGTGGGGGAGAGAAGCCACAGCCCCTGGGCCAGAGCTGAGGGATCTCATACTGATAACTGCTTTCACTGCCTTGCAGAGACTGCATCACTGGAGCCTTGCATGCCACTGAGCATTATTTCTCTTTAATTGCTGCATTAAACAAGATTGCATGGCATCACCTCAGGCAGTGCTGGAACACAAACTCAGCAGGCTGGAGTCTTGTGCACTCACTGATCATGCATTTCAGAATGAAACTCCACTATATGATATGAGATTGAAGTTAAAATGAGAGGAGATATTTTTTAATCTATTATTACACTGCTGGCTAGCAAATCATTCTGTAATTTATTGTTAAGTCCTGCATAAAAGATGTTTATGTAAAGTAGGTTTTATTACTGTGCTTGAATTTCTGAACATACCCCTGACAAATTGGCATATTTTATATTACAGTTAAAGAACTGTTATTTATCCATTATGTAATTTGCAAAGGAAAAATAACTATGAAGCTATTGTCATTACAGATTTCATCAGAAGTGTATCTTTTCAGCCACATTAAAGGGAAAAAACACCAACAAGCTGTGAGAGAAAACAGTAGTATACAAGGACGAGAGCTTTCAGATGAAGAAGTGGTGAGTTTTGTAGTATTTTTCTATATTACTTCTGGTTTAAATGCCATTCAGCTGAGTAGCCTGTGAAAGTCTTGAAAAAGGAGTTGAACAAGACTGTTTCTTTTAGCATGGGAATTACAGCAGACTACCAGGGAAAGAAACAGTGCATTCACATACTGAAAGCAATTGCCATTTGAAGTTGTTTCTTTATAAAATTTGACTAATTGGTTTTCTGTTAATCAAAGGCATTTTTTATGTGACTACATTTATCTTTTCATCCTAAAAAGCTTATACATTACAGTTATCACCATCCTGCTAGTTTCTGTGTTTCTTCTTGTTGCTTAAAATCCCTCACTCCATTTTAGGTGAGCAGATGTGCTATCCTGTGCATCTAGGTCCATAATGCTGAAAACTGTTAGATTTGAAACATTTTGGAAGTATTAATATTGCTAAGAAGAATAATAGTTTTTCAGTAGCTTCTTTAGAAGAGTTGGCATTTAGGGTGATTTTGAGGAAGCATTGAGGACATTTTATACTATACCAAGAGACTACTCTTTTGATGTCTCATCTAATTTTTTTGTTGGTGCTGCCAGAATTCAGCTACAGTATTAAGTCAATTCTATGAGAGTTTGGGTTCTGCCCCATCCAAAAAATCTGTGAATGCCCCTATGTTATATCTGTCAAGTGTTAGGAGAAAATAGTGTGCAAATCAGTTCTTCAGCACTGATTCAGATTGAGCTTAGTTGTGTTTGGAAATCTGTTTCCAGCCAAGCTGATTCAGATGACACTGTCCAGTAGTTCTGATTCTTTTACCTTCCTTCACAATTCTTTTACTATTTTTATTTACTGAAATCTTCTCTTTGTTTTCAGCTTCTTACATCTGGTTCTAACATGTTTTCCTTTTTAAAAAACTTCCAAGAGTTAGGTCTCTGAAGTACTGAAATCTGCAGAGGTGATTATCACTGAAAAAGCAGACAAAAGATAACTGGAGAGGCACAGTAGTCTAGAGGAATAAATGTTTGTGCACCTGCCTGCCCCTTCCCAGCTGTAATGAAACTACATAAACTGGTTTCTCAGTTTCTTTTTTCCTCATGGACAGTGGTTAGTGGGAGTTGTGTGGTTTTGGATTTGCATTTTAGGTGCCAGGCATACCATGTGAGCAATGTCCATACTGCAGCTGTTTGCCTGGAAATACCAGCTGTGAGATTTCCCCCAATCTGTCCTGTTGTGGGCAGTCCCAGGTATTGGTTGACATTTTCTTGGATCTCTCTGGCCTTTGCTGGTACCTGTCTGGCCACTGGTGTCTGAAGTGTGGTTCTTGCTGGGCAGCTGCCTCGGAGGAGTCTGGAGGAAAACCAGGGAACTGGATTTCCTTGTGGCTGGGCATTACAGGCTCTCCACATCGAATCTGATCTGATAGCTGAACAATTCCGGTTCCTGGAAATAGGATCAGTATACATCCAGCTGCTGAAAGACAAGTTCCACTAGAGGGCACAAAGATCCTGATTTTTGTGCCTAAATCCAGGGCTTCTCAGCAAAACATTTTGATGGGAACTTAAGACATAGCTGGAGGTTAAATGTTGTATTTCTTGAATGCTTAGTGCAGGAGAGAAAGGAGATAACAATTTTAACTGAATGAATAGCTTAAGAGTTACTATAGCTGATTCCAGTATTCTTTATCAAGGTGGTGCACAGTTTTTGGCACACTGGTAATGTATGTATGCTTCCATTGTTAGGTATTTTATATATTATTTATGGCTCTATTTCAGTTAGTCCAAGTATAACATTCTGAACTATATTTTCATAACCTGAAATTTCCTAATTCTGAGGCCTTCTCTGCTTTTTCTTACCTTCCTCCCCCCATCCCCCAAAGAGCAGTAGTAAGACACATTGTAGATCTGGGCAGTGTAAAGCAGGAAAGCAGTTTCACTAATCAGAGCAATCTGCTTTGTGTATCCTTTATTCAGCATGCACAGTTAATGCCAACCTCACAACTGAAGCATTCAGTAACGTCTCAAGTTTTGAAATACTTGAGGAAAAAATTCCAAAGTATTATGCAGAAGTGAACCCATATTCCAGGAAAGCTTTCTAATAGTCATAGTTACTTATTTATCACTGTTTTCAATTTTTCAGTCAGTGAAAGTAACTCTAGTGGGAACAGACTTGTGCTACTTAAAGTTATTACTTGTCATCTGTGATGCCTTTAGATTATATATGTCCCTGTGACCCTTCTTTTTTGACATAAAAGATTTTATTTATATCACCTTTGACCTAATAAAATTTCACCTTTAACCTTGTACACTTGACACCTCAGATAACTTACTCTTGATCTTTGACTCATTTTGTGTTCAGCCTGTTCAGGCTGTTCAGGTGGCTGCCTGGAAAGAGAGCTTTTATAAAATTCTAATCTGATCATAGAGTACCTTTACTATTATTTGAGAAATCACAGGATTTGAAATAGTTCAATTTTGTCTATATTGTTACCTCAGATTTAGGTGTCTCCTCAAGACTTTAGAAACTGATTTAAGCAAATGATTGTATAATTTCTCTTCACACAGTAAGAATTTTTCTTGGCTGATTTGACTGTGAGCAAAAAGTTAAAAACTTCTTAATGGTCATGGACACTGATTCCTCTGGGCCAGGTGGGTGGTAGGAGTTATCTTGCCAGAAATAAAAAGAAGCTGATGTATTCTAGGGATTTTCTCTTTGCTGTAGTGTCTATGAATTCTGTCATTTTAGAGACATTTTCAGAGGTAAAAGCAGACTTCGTGTTGGAGCCATGTCCCACTGATTTGGCATTAAGTGCTTATTGTGCTTAATTCCAGCATGTCTGGTGCAGGAGCTGACAGCTGGGATTAGACCATCAGGAAGGTGAATTCATTTGTGAATTCAGCACAAATTGATGTGATGTGAATCACACAAAGGAAATAGTTTTGCTATGAATGAAGATACAAAAATGAAAGAGCACGAAGTTCTTTCTCAGATTGTGTGGAGCTTCATTGCATGTCAGGCTTTTGGGTTTTCTTCATTTGGGGCTTTGTTAGTCTCCAGGTGAAACCGTTGTAGCTTTCTCTTACAGCAAAGAGCTCTTGGTTTTCTAACAGTGGTTATCCTGTAAAAGCAAATTAAGTTCTGTTCACATTGGTTACTTTGCTTTTGTCTGGCCTCTCATGGATGCATTAATTCAACTAGGTGGTAAAACTTGCAGCAGGCTAAAATTCATCTTCAGTGTATTTCTGAAGCTTTCAGTGCTCCCCCTGCCCCACACCATTTCAGCATTATCTCAGTGCAGTAAGAGCATCCTGCCTACATTATCTCTGTGCTCAAGTGCCTGGCTGCTCCCATCAAACTCTCAGCTTTGCCTGCTCTTGCACTGCCATTTTCTGTGCTATTGATTTCCCGTCCCCTCTCTCAACATCCACCTTGCTTTTAGTTCAGCAAAAGATGTAAACAGTGTAAGCAATTTGCTTTCATTGACTTCACTGGAATCAATTAGTGTGTTGGTAGTCCTGACTAATTGCTTTGCTGAATTAAATAAAGCCTGTATTACACAAAGGCCTCACTGAAAAGGTGCCTGCAAAAGCCATAGGACACCACCTGGTGATTTCATTAGGCTGAGGAGTCTCTGCAAGGACCTTGTAGATGTTTTCTCCCACTTGTAGCTCCTACAGATTCACTTTTATGCCCCTCTGCTTTCCCTTTTGTCTTTGCCTTTGTTGTCTCTCCTGGTTTGTTTGGAGAAACACACCCAAGAGCTCCCTTTGAACCATTGTCCCAGCTCCTCTGCATCTCCTGGTGTTTAAATGCCATGGTTTAGAGGGACTTTCAGGGTATAAATCATGTCATTCCATGTGGTCTGTGAATGTTTCTAATAAGTGAAAAGCTCTTCTAAAAACCAGATGCAATAGATAACTTGGCAGGGCTTGGTTAATTTATATAAGGTGCATGCTACAATTTTATGTATTCCAAAGAGGGATGGAGGAATATTAATGAGCTGTTGTTTGCCTATGTGAAAAATGTGCACTTTTTTAATGAGGAGAGAAAACTGATTCTATTGTCATTATATAAAGGCAACAAAGAACTTCTAAGAAGTGAATTTAGATCAAATGAAAACATAATCCCATGATGGAGCAGAGAGGTGATTGTTGTCTGAAGACTGACAGTGTTAAAATGTGAGGATTTATAGAATGACCTGGTTGGGTGAGCCCACCCATGTTCCTTTGGAGAAAGCTGCTGGCCAGTGACTAAAGCTGCCTGTGGAGTGTGGCTGCCCAGCTGGCTGGGGCTGCACTGGGAGCCTGTCCTGGGCCAGCTCTGATTTACAGAGTGCCTCCTGTGCTGGCAGCTGCCCTGGGTACAGGCAGGGAGTGCTGAAAGCCCAGAGCAGAGCTGGGCTGGTTCCTGTGCTGTGCCAGCCAGCTGAGCTTTACTGGGCTGGTACCTGTGCTGTGCCAGTCAGCTGAGCTTTACTGGGCTGCTACCTGTGCTATACCAGCCAGCTGAGCTTTACTGGGCTGGTATCTGTGCTATACCAGCCAGCTGAGCTTCACTGGGCTGGTATCTGTGCTGTACCAGCCAGCTGAGCTTTACTGGGCTGGTACCTGTGCTGTGCCAGCCAGCTGAGCTTTACTGGGCTGCTACCTGTGCTGTTTACTGGGCTGGTACCTGTGCTGTGCCAGCCAGCTGAGCTTTACAGTCAGCTCCACACACAGTCAGAGCTTGTGTTCACAGCACTTGAAAGTTCTAAAAGATTTTTAGATTTTTTTCTGAAAGAAATCGAGCTGTTTTCCTAGAGGTGTGTGCTTATTCCATTATTTCTTACAGAGGAAATTGCTGAGGGAAAAAGATGTGGGAATAGTTTAATGTCTGAGCCTTGCTGCTCTTCATCTGTATTTACAAAGAGCTTTCTTGTCTAGGCACATGGTGGTGCCAGGATTTTGCTAATTATTATTCTTTTTAATAACTATGTTTTCATTACAATTCAATTATATATAACTATTGTTTTATTGCTTTAGCCTTCACAATATTGAAAAAATGTTTTTGTTTTCCTTTCTGAATCAGAGCGTTTTCAAATTCTTGTATTTAAATGAATAATGGTGTTTTATGAACTCCTTGTCTAAAAGACAGGATTAAGCAAAATGGAAAATAATACTAAGCATGGCCACTTTTAGTTTCATCTAATAGAGGAGTTTGAAGTGTTTATACCTGTGGGTATGTGACTTTTAAAAATGATTATACACAATTACTTATTCTCTTTTTGTTTCCGGAACATTCATGTGTATGTTACATGCCTAGCTGTATTCACAGTCAGGCAAGTTTGGGGTAGGAGGGACCTTAGAGTTCCTCCAGTGCCACCCCTGCCATGGGCAGGGACACCTCCCACTGTCCCAGGGTGCTCCAAGCCTTGTCCAGCCTGGCCTGGCACCCCCAGGGATCCACTGACCACAGCTCTGGTCAGTGCCCAGTGTGTCCAGTCTTGCTCTTGCCCTGGTGTTTGCCCTTCACCTCTCCTGGCATTTGGCTGCTGCACTGTGACCATTACAGCCCAGGGAGGTGACCCTGACCCAGCTCTGGGGGTGCTGCAGCCATTTCTGGACTAATGTTGGTGCATGTGTTTTGGTCATATGTAGAGCAAGATTTCTGTTTGCTTTATCCACACACTTCACAGTAAATTCATTTTTTTTCTTGGCATCTGATTATAGTTCTCCAACAGTAGCCCATTTTTCTTCTCTGTTGCTCAGGGGAAACAATCTGTAAATCACTGGCAAACAAGAACTCCCCATCCCAGTAAAGAATCTCAGATTCTGGTTGAGTTGGCTTTACTCAATTTTGGTTTGTTTTTCTTTTTCCCTGAGGAAGGAAGGATTTTTTTTGTAGAGCAGAGTTGCATGTTACTAGAGGAGTGGAATTACAGCAAGCATCTGTGGTCCCTTTTTGTTTTTGGGTATTTCATCCCTTGTTGGATACCTGTGGTCCTTCCAGCCCAGGAGCTCTGGCCATTCTGTCATTCTGCTGTGAATACTTCTGTCCTGGAAGACATTGTCATGAGCAATCAATTATTATAAAGTCTAATCCATGTTGCAGCTTGCAGAAGGTCTCTCAGTACCCCATACATCAATTCTAATTTTTTGTACTTTGCATAGCAATAGCTTCTTACCTTGAATTTATTATAAAGTGTTGTTTTTCTTGGCAAAAATGGACATGATTAATTGTTTATTGGCTGTGCCTTTAATTTTGATAGATCACTGCCAGCAGCTGCCCCCTTCCTATTTTTGGCTTGGATATCTTGAGTATTCACAGCCAGTAAAAAACTACTGCTGGCAGGCCCAAGTGCACTGTGATCCCCCCTTTCTCTCAGCTGTCCTTGCAGAGGTGATAATGTCAGTGCCGTGCAGTTTTCCTCCCTCATCTGCAGGGGTGCTTCCCATGGCCAGCATGCAGAATTCTCATCCTCACACAAGGGACACCTTTACTTAGCCTTCTGTTCCCACTTTTTGGAGTCACAAGTGAGAATGAGATTAAAAATCTGAAGAAATACTTAAAGCTCCTATTAAGAGTTTTATATGTTATTTATCTTAGTGGCAGACTGTCATGTCATTGAATCTATGGACAAGCAAGGTGACTGGAAGTGCAGTCACTATTAGCAGTAAAAATAGTTTTTAATTTGGGCGTGCAAAAAGCAGGATTAGTCCCTCATGGAAAAAACCCTAAATCCCAGATGTCAAGGAAAACCTACTTGTACAATGAAAGGTCCCTCTTCAGTTTTGAATGAATAGTAAAATTTTTTCAATGCTCTCAACTCATCTTCTGAAGTACAGTCTAGCATAGAAATGTGAGTAATTAAAATCTTGATTTTGAGAAAATAACATTTGAAAATTCATTACGTTGTAACCTGTTTCTTATACATTTAGCACCTCTAGTCACACTTAGGAATACCTTCCTTTTTATTATTCTTCATATTTTGGAGTGGATCATCTCTATAGACCTATAGTAGTACTTGATCTCTTCATGATGAAGAATTACCGCTCATTTGTGTTTCAGGCTGTCATTGTTTAAAATGGAAGTGTGCTTTCGATATAACTCATAGTCTGATTCAGCATCTGTTTTCCACATTAAATGTTGTCCTAGATTATGAGGAAAAAAATAAAATAGTGAGGAGTTCTGCTGAAACACGTAGTAAAATCATGAACAAATATTCCTGTGGTAATGTGATTTAGAATTGAACCTCAACCCTTCAAAATTTGGCAAATATATCCCTTATGTGATTATATCCACAAATAAGAAACCATTATTCCTGACACTGGTAATAAATACTGAAAACATTTTTTAATGATTTCCTACAGTTACAGGATATTGTTTGTTTTGAAGCAGGTAGAGATGTAAATCCAAAAGGTATATGTAAGCTTCAGAATAGTTACCTACTGATTTGCTAGAATTTATTCCTTATGTGCCTTACCTTTGTGGCAAGTACTCAGTTTGATCTATATTTTTTATATTAAAATGGTAAATGAATGACAGCTATTATGTGATATAAGCTACTACAAGTATTTATAGTCTTCCTCATGTTTATATTTAATGCTGATGGGAGAGGACAAGTAACAACAAGTGTTTGGAAGTTCTAAAGACTGAATGTAGATAAATAGCTGGAGACAGATGTTTTTCAAGTTGCCTTGGTTTGCAGAATTGGGTTATGAGAATGCCTTTTCTTTCAGAACTTGGAGATTCAAGGTTGGAAAGAATACAAAAATAACAGAATAACCAGCCTTACAATATTCTGGCATTTCTGCTTCAGTTCTGGCCAGAATCCAGAAATAAAAAGGGAATGAAAATGAAAAAATAACAGAGGGAAAAAACCTATAAACTGTTGAGATTCAGCAAGGTCATTTTGTCTCATTTTTTGTGGGTGAAAGTCCAATAGCCAGAAGGTTTTGCCCATCTGTGACTTGATGAGTTTCTGAAGGATGGAGCACAGGTAAGGAGCCCTGGGTGGCCGTGGCACTGCCCTGCCTGTGCTGGGCACAGCATCCCCTGCAGTGCTGCCTCCTTGACAGGCTGGCTGCTGCTCCTGGCTGCTCCAAGGGTCCAGAGCTCCTGTCCCTGCCTGTGCTAGGGGAACACTGCTAAGGGAGGGCCAGGATCTGCAGCTGGGGCTGCCCTCACCACCACAGCCAGGCTCTCCTTCCCTTCTTGGCTTTGCTGCAATATTGTCCTACCTATGCAGGCTTGCCCCAGGCAGAATTCATAAAAAGGCAACACTCACTTAAAAAGAAAGGAACAGGAAATAAGTGTTTCTGTTATGGTTACCTCTAATTTTAGAAGGAGGGAATTTTGTTAGGGACCATTCTGTTTGGCACACTTCAGAATTTAATAAAGTTCTTATTAATATTTTCTGAGTAGTGAAATGAATAGTAGCTTATATGTAATATGGAGAGCCAAGAAGTGTCACAGTCAAAAAGATGGGGTAGGAACATGATTCTGCAGTTATGTTCTGGTTTGATAAATAGATATCCAAGGTCTCATCTGCCAAGGACAGATCCATGGATGCTCTTGCTGTCATTAGGACACTAAATGGGGAGAGCTGCTGGAGAGTATTGGTCTTGTGCATGGCTGTTGTATGAAGAGGATGTCAATTGGGAAATTTCTTGTCCAGCTGCTGTGTTTTATACAGATTACTGAGGTTCAGAATCTGGTTTAAGGTATGGTTTTCCTTAGCCAAGCAGAAGTGGACCCTGCTCAGCTATATAGCATTTCAGCTCTTTGTAGCATTTGTTGCACTGTCCATGGAAACTTTGCAATTATGTTTGTTCTGGAGTCTGAAAAACTTATTTTTGTTTCAGGGGGTATTGATTATAATGCTGTTATCCTTGCAGTGTAAACATGTCATATAAGAAACAGAGAAAACATTGGTTGTAAGAAGTGCCTAGTCAACTAAAATTATCAACTTCAAGATATGAGATTAACAGGGTAGATTTTCTGGTTCAGGCAGTTGAAGGGGACTAGGCCATAAGCAGCAGGAATGTGACTTCAGAGGTGACCTTATTAGCTTTAGCTTTAATGCTTTTGGCAACTTGTTTTCTCATGTAGTTTGTAGATGAGGCCCATCTGTTGCATTTGGAAAGCTTCAGGATTTTCAGTGACTTGACTAAACGTCAGAAGAGTTGAGAATGGAGGGAGAAGGAAGGAATAGCAAAGACATTTTTTGTAAATAATCTAATTTCTGTCTGCTTTGCAGTGACTGCAGTTTTACATGGGTATTTAATATTAGTCTTTATCACCTTGTTTGTAAATAAAGTATTGAAACTTGTATAGAAATTTATGTCAGTTGTTCTATAAATTACTTCAGTGTTCTATAAACATTTAGAGGTTCCATGTTGTTGTCCAATAACAACAGGTATATGTATAAAATGCCATTAAATATCACATGGTGGGTGTTTTTCTACCTTACTTTTACTTCATGGCTTTTTCAGCTGGAGACTGAGGGTCTCCCCCTGAGACAGGTACAGGATACTTTGAGATTTTTAACAGTAGTCCTTAGCTTTGGAGAATGCATGGAAATAACACAAGAGGGAAAGAGCAGGAGTATTTCTGCTCTAATGATTACTGAGCCATCATTACATGAGCAGAGAGGAGCAGATGAAGGTGAAGAAATCCCTGTCAGCATTCAGTTCTTGTTCCTTTTTTTTGCAGCTGTACATCCCAGCACAGAGCCTGCTCTTTGTGGCACAGATTCTGCCCCTTCATGAAAGCTGAGGCCTTCCTTTGGGATGTTCCTGATCTCAGTTGTGCAGCTCAGGGGATGGGTATCAAGTATGAAAAATGATGGCAGAAATCTGATATGGAATGACCATCATAGCTGCCTCTGGTTTAATCCTGAGATAAAAGGTGTCTGGTAGGACAGAATCAGCAAAATTGGTATATTTTACATAAGCCTTTAAAACAGAGCTTCAGAGAACTTGCACAGCTAAAATTGATATGGCTGAACCTGAAACCACACTGAACATTTTTGGTAGGGCTGAATACAGATCATAATGACAGTAGCTTCCATTAAAAAAGATCCTCTGTTTAATAATGCTTTGCATTTGTTATGGCCTGAATTCTCCAGAGATCTGGTGGTTTACCAGTATCTGGGGATTTGGGGCCAGAATATGCTCAGCATAGCACAGGACCAGAACAGTGATGACCCTTCACATTGCCATAAGAAGAAACCCAGAATGCTTTTAGGGAGAGGATAAATTATTTAGTCTCAGAAATTCTGACTGCACTTTGCATTTACTTATATAAAAATAATAATTTTTAAAAAGTGAAAGGCTTTCAGGAAGAAGTGTCCAGATTACCCAGTTATCCTGCATTACATTTATTAGACATACACTCCAAATTGATGAGTTTCATTTTTACTTAAATGAAAGGATGACAAAAGTTTGCTTTGACAACACTGCACTGGTCTCACACCCTTTTGTGCTCTGATGGTTGTTGTTTTTGTGGTGTGTTCACCTGCCCAGCTATGGCTGGGCAGATAAAATTACTCATAAGTTTAATTATTTAAACCTTCATTTTTTTAGATAACTGATGGGAGCTTAATAAAACACAGGGATAAATACTGTTCCCCTGCTCTGGAGGGTGATGCAGCAGCAGCTCTCCTCAGGTACCAGTTGTCACCCAATACCAAGCTATTTGTTATTCTTGTTTCACACCTGAATGGTGTCGATCTGCCCACGGTGATAATCCCAGGCTTTGATCTGTACCTTCAGAAAGTGATTGTTTTTGTGACACAAGGTATTATTACTGTGGTCTGACTTTAATGAGCTGTATGGATGAAGTCTGATATTAATCCACAGTGCCCCGTGTGAAAGCTGAGAACACTGAGAACCATGGTACAGAGGTGCTCGAGTTGCTGTGAACAAATGTGTGCAGCCATGGTGGGGGCTCTCCTGGCCCCACAGCCTGGGCCATGAATGTGCTTGTTGAACCCTACAGTTCTCTTCAAGTCAGCAGGAGTCACAGATAAGGTGATGAGAAAAGAGATGAGTGTCTGTGCAGGGGCTGCAAAACTTTGTCTCCTTGCTTTGTGCCCAGCACAAGTGTGAGCCCGTGGTCACAGCTGCCCAGCAGCCTGGCTGCCCCTGGTGTAGTGACCATCCCAGAGTGCCATGGGAACTTGACTTCACTCTGCTGTCACTTTGGAGCAGTGACAGTTTGAGGATGTGCAGAAGCAGAATCCCAGCTGCACTCTTGAAGGAAGATGTAGAAGTGCAGTAACAGCTCTGTACTCAGTTTTGAGTGTTACCAGTGCTGCATCACACTGGACAGAGCTGAGGTAGGCTCCTGGAGGTGCTGGCTCTGCCTTTGGAAAGCATGGATGTTCATCCCAAGTGCCATGGAAATCATTCATAAATTCTTTCTCAGTAGATATTCAGGATCCTGTCACCTGAAGCCTGGTAGCAAAGCAGCAGTGCCATGCTCTGCTCTGCTCTGCTCTGCTCTGTGGAAGTCCTTTCTTTTCTTTATCAAACTCCAACCCACCTGTAAACTGTGCAGTTTGAACTAAGAACTGGATTTCTGGTTTTAAAAAGAAAATTAGCGGAAAAGGTATTTTCAAGTGGGATTTAAGGTATTTTTGAGGGATACATCTCTCTGAGGAGACAAAATGGAGCTGTGGGTTTATAACCAGGACAGAAATGGTTTATTCTGCACTGCAGCAGCTTGGTGGAGAGTAACTCATTGCAATGCACTCCTGCTCCAAGGGCACAGCCTCTGCAGATACCTGAGAAGGTTTTCTTTAAAGCACTTCTTGCTAAAACTAAATGGAGAATATTAAGGGCAGGGAAAATGCCTCCAAAAGCTGTTAAAATTACCTTGCAGTGACTGCAGCACGATGTGTAGGGTTTGAACAACTTGGACAATTCATTGAGGAAAACTGTTCAGGTGTTCTGGGGCTTAGCCAAGGTAGGCAGAGGAGCAAAGGGAAGTCAACATTACCTTCAAATAAGAATTTGCTTAGAGGATAATGTTGAATTTCTTATGTCCAGTACTCATTCAGTAGAACTAGACTACTAATTCAGTATTCATTTTGCATTCCTATGATTTAAATTAGGTATTTCATTTACTGTTTCCACCAGATATATGTTCCTAAGTTATACCATGCAGCACTGCTTTCCAAAAACTAAATGGTCTTTTTCCAGGAAATTTCTCTGAGATTTATTTTATTTGCAATAGGCGCAGTATTTTCCTGAATCAATGAAAGAAAATATAGGCTGTTTTCTGGAAAATATACTTTTTTATAAAATGTACATAATACAAAATGTACATCATACACATCTATAAGTTTTCTCTATATCTTTTTTCTAAATCTTTGTCTATAAATTATTTTAGCATTTCACCTTTTACTTTGAATTTTAAGGGTATTTACCAAAAGGGAGGGAATAACCACATCTGATTGTGGCCATAATAATATTCAAGGATATATTACTGTAATAAGCCGTGGTGACCTGTACTTTATAATAAGTTTGGTATTTTGTAAGAAAATAGGTACAAGCCCCAGTATTTTAAAAATTATGTAAATACATTCTCATAATTGGCATTTAACTTGTTGTTTAGCATTTCTTCTGTGGGGAACTGAAATTTTACCAATATTTTGCTTAAATTCAATTTTTTTAATGTGGCAGGAAAGATAATAGTCCTATTAATAAATGGTAAAGTTGTAAGTAGTGAATAGTAAAATACATTTCTATATATTTTAATTAAGGCTAAGACACGTTTAGATGGTGATGAAGAATTAGTATAAAAAACAAAATTAGCTTATTTAGTGTAATGAGTTCTGTTGGTAGGACAGGTTTCCTGTAGCTGGAAAAGGCAGCTCGGAGGAGAGGGAGGATGTCAGCTTGGAGCCCATATTTGTTAGGTAATAATTCTTGAAAAGAAAGCACAGAATTTATTGTTCTTCTTTTAAGAATTTTTCTCCCTTTTTAGAAAGCACACAGCTTGTTCTCTCCAGTGTGAAATAATCTCTTTCCCAAGATTCATGTTAAAATTTGGTTTCATTTTCATAACCTTCAGTTTAATATTTACCACTGTTTTTTTTTTTTTTTTTCCTGGGAAGATAATCTATGATCTCCATCACATACTATACCATTAAATATTATTTCAATACTTTCTGCAGGAGCACCTGTCATTAAAGAAGTACATTGTGGACATTGTGATTGAGAGTTCTGTTCCTGTGGAACCATTAAAGGATGGAGAGGAGAAACAGAAAATTAAAAAAAAAGCCAAAAAGCTGAAGGCACGGATGAACTCCAGGTACTACAAATGTCTTTTTTTTTCTTCAAGTTTTGTTCTAAACTTTACCTTCTGTCCTCTAGTATGAGTGCAGTGAAAGGCTGAAAAAAAAGTGAAATTATTTGCTTTGAGAGTGTCTTGAAAATAACACTGATGAGCCTAATTTATGGCCACTTTCTCTGATTGAGAAAGAAAACTGAATATCGATCTGGAGCCCTTGGTTTCACCTGTTAAGAGCTTTTCTCATAATTGGATGCCAGTGCCCTGCCAAAACTGTAGCCTCTTCTAGCATACAATAGCATGTTTAAATTTGTGTAAACCATGCCTATTTTTCTTTCTAGCTATTGATTTTTAAATGAAGTATCAAAGAAAATCAATAGTAATCAACAAATAGAAGTCAGCCTGCTGTAGTGTCAAATCCCATGACTAAATTTAATCATTTTTTGTTGCCTGTCAAAACAAGAAGAAAGTTAAAAATATCTTGAAGTGGAAAGTGAGTTGTCAGACGTGCAATTTGTTCTTAGTCTAAAAAGTGACATCTGCAAATTGGTGTGAGTGCAGGACATCATTATATCATGAGCTGGCAGTGTCACTCCTCATGGCTGAATGGTCCCCAGCTCAGGTTAATGCTCAGCTGAATATTGTAGCTTATATTATTATTAATAATAATGCATTGTTATTAATGCATTTCTCTCTGAAAGTACTTCTCAGCCAGGTAAGAGTCATTGTTACACATTTCTTCTGCCTTTTTAAGCAAGAAGGCTTTCAAACAAGAGAGAAAAGCTTGCACAGATTTTTAGAGCTGCAGTAGAAGTGAGATGTTTTATTAACTCCTAGCAGGTGCATCAGCCTTCAAAGCCACAGCACTCTTACAGAGTGTTATTGTTTCTGACTGCTCTCCTCTTTGCATGAGCAGATCCACTAGCTGAGTATCTCTGCTGGAACTGGATAATGTTCTTCAGCTTTCTGCTTGCTCAGGATGCAGAGTTATTCATATGACCTGTTGATTTAATGCAGTTACTGGGTCCAGTTTTAATTATTTCTCCAAGGCTGCTGCTGTTGAATTTAGTCAAAGATTTGTCAGACCTTGGAATGCAAGTTGAAATAATAATTTATTGTTGGCACAGATAGGAGAAAAACTTTTTCAGAACATTTTGAGTTTGCATGTGTCAGACTGCTGTGTGAGTCAGCATATTCTTCATCAAAAATTGTGATTAAAACAGTAATAAAGGGCCAGCATTTTACAACAGTGATGTACTATTGAAAAATACAGTGGAAGTTTCAAATTCTAAGTTATATTGAGGAGACATGAAGTTCATGTTCTTTAAGCTTGGTTTTACTTTTAAAGGGTGGATAAAGTTTCCATTGGCTTTACTGTCCTTGAAGATAACTCAGAGTTAAATAGATTTTCTGATGTTAACACACAAGATGTACTAATAAAAATGTCCAGTAGCAACATAAAGCAGAGGTATCTTGATGTTGCTAATTCAGAGTTTCATAGGTGTTAGCAGATAATCTCCACACCATGTTTTAGTAAATATTTGCAGCTCTTCTCTAGGAAAATAAATAGTTACAACGAATGCCCTTATACCTCAGCACTTGAAATGTCACATTCATTTCAGTTTCTAAGAAGCTGTGATATTTTAAACTGGAAAAAAAAAAAGAACTGCAACCAAATAGGTTCCTGTTACACTCCTGAGTTTCCAGATCTTAAATCACTCTTGCAGTATCAAAGCAATGAAGGGCAGAGGTGAATGAGGGGACAAATGGTGATCAATGGGATATTAGATGTGTTGAGAAGTTTCCTTAGTCTTATTAGTTATATTTATAACCCTAAGCCATTTAACTGGTGCTATCAGTAACAGCTGATATATAGGTAAGTAAATTATCTCAGGTTATCATGTGTGTGCTGCTAGCAGGAGGATATTTGGATACTCACACAGGCAAAGCAGGGTTGGTGAGAGCTGAATGGGAGCATTAGAGCTGTCCTTAGCAGAGAGTTGGTCAAGGCTTTGCAGGGGATTTAAAGCACTGCAGCCATGAGCATTTAGTAACAGGGTTTTGGGGTCATAATTCAGCTTTGACTGACTTGTCCCTACAGAAGCTGAAATGTGTTGTTTCTGGCTAAGAAGGCAAAAGGTTAATAAAGGAATCTCACCTTCATGTTTAATACTAAATTCAGCTGTGATTAATGGCTTTATTAATGACCCACAAATCAGAGCTGGTGGTGATGTAACAATATTTGTGTGGATCATGAGTTGGAATGGTGAAGCAAATGAAAGGACAATCTCAGTAGCTTTGGGAAACTTGGGCCATTTGGGTGAACAGAAAATACAAAGAAAAGTTTGATCTGTGTATCTGAGGGAAATGTATCTGCATCACTGCAGTGCCTGCATTAGTTTTGCTTTATGTGTGTGTTAGAAATAGGTACAGGATTGACACTGTGCCTTGCTCCAGGAGGGACTCATGGTTTGCACCTGTTGGCACAGGCTGGCTGCAGTGAAAACAAGCAGTGGAAAAAAGTCTGGTCTCCCTCTTCCTGCTTTTTGGCATATGGCCAGTGTAAACAATACCTTTAAGGGACTAAAGAGGTTGTGTTTCTGTTTCCAGAAGCAAAGAAGTCGTTGGTGGAGGTGTTTCTGAACTGTTTGCCTAACATTCATTGTGTTACACTACAGTCAGAAGTTACATAAAAAATGTTCCTGTGCCTGCAAATACAACCAATTATTTGTATGTTAATTGTAATCTCTCTGATGTACTAATCTGGTCTGCACTACATGTCTAAGTCATTAATATTTTATATAATAATAATATTACTTATATATTTTTATAATAATATTATATAGCATTATATCACTAATTGTTTTATAATTGGCTGTAGATTACTACAGTTGTATATATCACGTGTGAAATTTTCTACCATATGAAAAGTCAACTTAAATACACCTTTTGTGTACTGATGTTATTCTAAAGTAGTCATTTTAATCATAAATTGTTAATGGCCAGTGGCCAGTAGTTAAGCAACAGTGGCTTATGGATTATGACAGGGCAGCATTGACAGAAATGCTGTTCTTTACTATGAAGCAGAAAAACCCAAAGGTTTGAACTCCCTTGCTCTCTTACATCCCGTACACTTTAGACAATAGTCAATAATAATGAATATTTTCTCCTCCAGGGCAAAGGAATATGAGAGCTTGATGGAAGCAAAAAATGCTGTGTCTGATTCCCCATTTAAAGCCAAGTAAGCATTTATTTCTCTGTATTTTAGACATAACCTTTTTTTCCCCTATCTGTCACAGAAGTGCCCCTGAAGTTTCTGGTGGAGCAGGTGTGGAAGGTTTCCTCTCAATATGGGGCATGTTGGCATCCTGAGTTACAGATCAGTCTCTGATACAAAAGGTATCAGAGGTATAAACTTCAATAAATGCAGTTTTTTTCTGAAGACACTGTAAATCTTAACCTGTGTAAGTTGCAATAGTAAAGAGAACATCTGCTTACCTTCTTCTTACCTAAACAAGAAGGTTCCAGACTTGAATTTCAAGACTGATGGGTGAAAATTCAGCATTGGAATTTTGGGATTGAAAATCTTATGTTTGACCTCCATTTGGTCAGAAACAAAGGTTCTTGTGGTAGAAACAGAGATGCTTTAATGCTCTGATGTCTTAGACCGAAACTGAGCTTTTTAAAGACTAGATCTTTTTATTGTCAAGGATAAGGCACAGATGAAAACAGCTAGATGGTAAAATTAAAACAAGGTCTTTGATCACTGATAAATTCCTTCTGCTTAGTTTAAAAGTGAAAATTGCCCAGCTTTTGTTTTCTGATTCCATTGAAACCAGTTGGGAAAAGATACAAAATTTTTGAATTTCCAAAATGATTTTGATAAGATCTATTACCTAAGATTTTAAAAGAAACTAGACAGCTGTAATGGAAGAGTTTCTTCAGTCCTTGGCAGAACAGGGAGGTTACCACTAGAGTTCTGCAGTTTTGTGATGGTCAACATGTTCTCAAATGACTTGGAAAAAAGGGCCAGCAGCAAGGGGACAGTGTGGTGTTCACACAGAGATTCAGGACAGCAGGGACAAGAACTGGTGCTGAGTGATAATTCTGAAGAGAGTGAGTGAGCAGGCAGTAAAATGTCAGGTGAAATCCGGTGTGTATTGAGTGCTGCCCAATGGAGGGGGAAGACAGAACTCAATTATATCTTCACATTAAAAGTGTGGACATTGCATTTGCAGATGGGATAGTTCCTGGAAAATACAAGCTCAGTACTCAGCAGCTCATAAAAATCCTTTGTTAAAATTATTTAGAAACAAGCGAAAACAGAGCAAAGAATGTTGTTAGGTACCAATACCTAGGTCATTTACATCTTTTGAGTAGGATGTGAAGTTCTAGTTCTTTGTCTCTGGACAGATAAGCTACAATTGCTAAAGGTTCAGAGACAGCAGAAAGGGAAATATGGAATGATTTCAGGTATATCTTATGTATTAGGAAATAAGTGAACTAGTATTACTCCTGGAGGAAAATGTGATAATGGGATTGTGGGGTTATGTTGTAGAGATCTATTACTCCAGTTGTATCTATCACTTGTGAAATTTTCTACCATTTGAAAAGTCAACTTTAATACACCTTTTGTGTAGTACTCCTGGAGGAAATTGTGATAATGGGAGAAGTTCTTATGGGGTTATGCTGTAGAGATCTACAGTGTCACAAATGGCATGGAGGAGATGGATGGTGGTTGCTTGCTGTCCTCTAGGACCACAGGGGAAAGCTGGAGCCAGGTCCTAGAGAAACCAAACCCAGTGTTCTCAATGCAGCATGCAGGGAGATGTGGGGAACTCCCTGCCAGGATTCACTGACAGCTCACCTGCATTCCTGCAGCTCTGTGAAAGCACCAAGAGACTCCTAAGCCAAAACTGGGGAAACAAACAGATTAGTGAAGAGGATTATGCAGCCTGCCCTGTTCTTAGTGTTCCTGAGACATCCATTCCCAGTGGGCAGATGGTGTGTGTGCCTTACTGGTAGCTGGGCTTAGGGGGTCTGTAGCATCAGTCTATCAGGCTGGTGGGTCTCAGCAGCTGGAGACAAAAACCCTCATCCTAAAATTGCAACAGCTTTCCAGACTGGGGGTATTTGTCTTCAGACTGAGGTAATAACCTGTAGCAAATCCTGTATAATTTTGTGGTTCCATCAGCCATGAAGTGCTGAGGAAGGTAGCATTTTGTACAAGTTGCTAGTGGTTAAGCAGTTCAGATCCTTGCACTTAGACCTCCTTGATGTACATACAACTAACTTGTATTCAAGTATCTTTTACACAGGCTTTTCAAAAGCTTGGAAACTGCTGCTGAATCTTAGATGTATTTTAAAATAATAAAAATCCATCACTGAGGTTTGACACAAGAAAATGAGCCATCTCCAGCAGATGGCACACCTGCATAAACACATGGGAAGGAGTTGGCTACATTTCTTGGCCATCAGCACTTCCTTTTGCAAGATTAAGTTCATGGTATATTGAGACTTCTAGCTTTGTGGCTTTTGTGTTTTATTTTTCTTTGCTGCTAGAAAATAAAAAAGTAGGTTCTAATCATCAGAAGGTATAAATGCATTTGACTCTGAAGATACTAATGAGCTCTAGTGTCTCAGTGTTAAATTCTGAGATTATCAGTGGTGGAACTTTGTCTGTTCTATCTCAAACATAACATGAGAGAAACTCAGATTTTAATTTTTTTAAATGTTTTCGAGTCTTCTGACTGATCCTGAATTTGAAGTTTTCATTTCTGTTTATGTAATTAATTGCTCATTTACTTTCAGGCAGAATCTTCTATTCCATCTGCTTTTTAGTTTCTTCCTTTACTGCCTCTGTTAGGGCCATACCCTTTTAGGTGCGAATAGTGATGGCCACTGTGTAGCTCCCTTTCATACAGATCTCTTTGCAGTCTTCATGTAGAAACCTAGAGTCTGTCAGCTGCTTACATCTAAATTCTTAAAATATAGTTTCAGGTACCACAGTTATTGTTATTTCCAAATTACACAACTTTTTACCTGCTATGAAGGCTTAATTATTTGTGAGCTTCTTTGAAATCAAGGGGGTAAAAATGAGAGCTCAATCTGAACTGGCTTTTTAAGTAGAGGAGTATCTGTGAGTCAACCAGAAGCCCATTTATTTCTATTAAAATGTGTTTACTTTGCACAACACATATTACAAAATGGAAGAAGAATAGGGAACTACTCTCTCTTTCTGTAAGAGAGAGAATGAGAGAGCAAGAAATTTTATGAGGCAAGAGTTATATCTCAGACTGTATCTGTTTACATGGCACAACCTACTCTTAATATAGAGAAAAATAATAGGAAAACACAGAACTAAGTACAGGATCCTACTTAACCAAGGCCAGCAGGAAGGGGAGTCAGCACAAAGAAAAAAACAGTAGCAGGTCTGCAGCATTATTGCCTTGGGAAGCTGTGCAAGCAGAGGTTTGGTGTACTCAGACTGTACTCAGAAATTTGATTGGGTTGGAAGTACACCAATGAACAGAAAATATCTTCTGCTTTAGTGGGCTGTGGGGCTTAAAAATGGAGAAGTTCCTTTTTAAATTCTATTCAAAATGGGACACAAATAGTAGGTTTATTTATTTGCTTAAGAGGAGCAATGTGTTTTAGAAAAACAAAGATATCTATCTTTTATGCTTCCTTGCTTATGCTACATTTCTTTATCCACTCTTCTACCCCCCAAACTGAGAGTGTCTTCACAAACAGCCAGAACCACTTATGGAATGCAACTTCTTATCTGATTTTAGTTCTTAGTCATGTTGTCAGTTGTTACAGAAGAAAGACAGAAACCAGAGTTAGTCTTTGGCAGGTAAAAAGCCTTTTTAGATCACCTTTAAGATTAGGCCACTTTAATATCATGAGACCACTGATTTCCTGATGCAACTGATAGACTGTTTCAGTGGTTCTTATTAGCTGAAGGTTTGCAGATTTATAAAACCTCCTGCACTAAGGAAGCACTGATCCAAATGCTTGCTAAGCTCCACACTGGTACTACACTGATGGCAATAAGCAGACAGGCTTTACCCTGCTGTGATTAGACAGTGTGCATCCCTTTTTCAGTGGCACAGCACTGATTCGTGCCTGGGATTGTAAATGGCTCTGAGGAGTTCTTTCCTAGAAGTGACTTCTAAAAGATGGCTGGGACAGTTGGGTTTTTTAGTATCTGTTAAAAAAATTCATGTGCATTGGACAGAGGGGTGGGATAATTCCAAATATTGCCTTGTTTGGTAGGTATTTTGGTCTCTGAACTATTTCATGTGCCTAGGGTGACATTCAAAGGAAAGGACTGTGGACATTGTCACCCAGAGCAGCCAGGTGTTGCTCCTTGCCTTTCTCAAGTGCACTTGCTGGTTGGTCCCTGGTGGCACACAGGGAATTTTATAAGTGCTGGTGGACTCTTGGTGAATTTATAGTATTAATTCATATTCCCTGGGAACTGATCTGAGTAATTATTTTGTGTCCAGTGTACTAGAATGTGGCAAAAGGTGTGTCAGGTGTCCATCAGAGCACATTTTGAAAAGGGAAGGAAAACATTTTCACAAAGTTAGAGGGTTATTTACATCTCTTTAGTATCTTCTAATGCAGAGATGAGGCCATGTATTTCAGTGTTAAATATCCAGGCAGCAAAGTATAATTGTCACCCTTCAGTACAACAGGGAAACTAAGGTAATGAAGGATTGCCTGAAGGAAATTAGCAGGTTTGCAGGGTAAAAGTTAACCCCTCAGTCTAATATTTTATCTAGTCTCTCCTCACATAGCAAGGAATTGTTTTAATGTATTCTTTTTATTTACCTTTTTTTTTTTTTTTTTTTTTTTTTTTTAACTGTAAAGGGATACTTCACATAGTATGGAAATTGGAACCACTGTTATCCTGGAAACACACTGCAGCACAAAAAGAAGAGGTAGAAAAAGAAATACTATTTCCTGTAAGAGTCTGCTGCAGAGGAGATGAGATGGGAATGTAGTGTGAAGTTTGTTCTTTCAGAAGCCCAAAGCTAAATGTCTGTACTGATACAGTACTTTCTTTCTTTCATTATGATGTATCAGTATTCACGGGATAAACTCACCTTGTGGATTTTCCTGCAGTGGTAGGCTTAGAGTACAGTTAGGCCAGTTATAAGATATTATACCAAAATACTGATTGCTGAGGAAAAAAACAGACACTCTCTGAAACTAGAAGTACTTGTACAAAATTTAATTTCCAAAATGTTGTGGAAACTGCAGAAGAGCCAGAGTGTAAATATAATAAAATTCAGGTGAACTTTAAAACAAGATAAATACCAGGGGTATGGTTGGGCAGGCAATGGACTTCCTCTTCAGAGAATGACTCAAACATTCTCATGGGAATGCAAAGAAATACATCCAGAAAATTGAATTTCTAGGGATTGTTCATGTTTCAGATTTCCATTTCAAGGTGTATGCAGCTGCAGCTGGTTTGTGTCTGGCAGTGTTGGGGGCTGTGTCCAGCTATGGGATGTGGGGACATGGATTGTAGTGCAGGGGTGGCACTGGGGACATGGGGAGTGGTCAGGGGTGGCACTGGGGACACAGGGAACGGGCAGGGGTGGCACTGGGGACACGGGGAACGGGCAGGGGTGGCACTGGGGACACGGGGAATGGGCAGGGGTGGCACTGGGGACACAGGGGATGGGCAGGGGTAGAACTGGGGACATGGGGAATGGGCAGGGGTGGCACTGGGGACACGGGGAACGGGCAGGGGTGGCACTGGGGACACGGAATGTAGTGTAGGAGTGGCACTGGGGAAACAGGGAATGGACAAGGATGGTGCTGAGGACACGGGGAGCGTGGCATCCAGTTAAATCTGCACATGCTGGATACATTGGTTCTACTATTTCAAGGCTTTTTGGCTTTTTCTGGACAAGAAATGTGGCCTAGAATTATTGACAGATCTTGTGCCTTTGGCTCATAAAATATATTAAACCTGCTAGAAATATTTAGCCCATGTTAGAAACCTTTGATACGAATATCCCTTGTTTTCCTATTTGCATTGCAAAAATATCAGATACTGTATTTGTATTTGCTGAACACACAATTTATTGGTTTACATTATGGGAATGTTCCAAGACAAATCAGGGCCTTACATCCTTTTGATATTTCTTCTGCATTCTAAATTATCCATTTGTGAGGAACATTAAAACCTTAATAAGTGATATGTAAATAAGGGAAGAAACATGAACTTTCTCTTTTATCCTCCACAGTAAAGTTTCAGTCATTTATCATTCCTGTATGGCTTAGTAAGCCTTGGAGGAGTGAAAATTGGCATACAGAAGGAAGACTAATTAATTGTCTTGAAATTTTTGGATTTGGGTTCAATGGTATTTCCAGAGTGTCTGGATCAGGTGTGGATGCCATGTCCCAGTAATCCCCAGTGCACACCAAGAGTGTGCCAGGAGCCCAGTGTGTGTACAAAGAGCTCTCTCTTCCCAAATCCATTCATAACCATGGCAAATTCTGCATCCAAGCACAAGTCCTCTTGCATCGATTTCTACTCCTTTGAAACAGTCCAAAAATGACTCTTATTTCTCTGACACAGCCAAGAAGTCATTTGAAGGATATTGAAATAATTTCTCCAAGGTTCACTGGGTGGGAGGAGGCAGTTTTTATTTCCCCTTTCCTCCCCATGTCATCACACAGCATCCCTTGACTGGTTTTGGCAGGAGACTCACCCTGCAGCAGGATGTGAGGATGTGAGAGGCAATTCTTTAATGTGGCAGAGTTGGAAATTCATTCTTTCAGGTTCTTACTCTGTGATGCTGAACACATGCTTAGAAAGTTGGAATTTTGGTAAAAGTGTCCAGAAAGACTTTTAGAAGAAATGGAAAGCTGGAAGCTTTTCCTGGGGAGTCAGTACTGTACAGGTTGTTTGTAAAGTGAGGACAGAAACTGAACGTGATGTTTAACTTCTGGAGCATCTTAAGAGACTGAAGAGAAAGACAGTTGTGTGAGTTGTGTCTGCTGAAGGCTCAGTGTAGTATGATTATGTTCTCTTTCAGTCCTTGTGAGCAGTGTTTGATAAACCTTGCACATTTTGTATGCTGATGCCTGATGGAGATTAGGGAGGTGCCTTTCTTAAGCCTCTGTGGTTAATCATGGTGGAATTCCATTCCTGTGATGTTAAATGAAGCAAATGGAAACCTGTCTTGCTGTCTTTTGTCAGATGAAGTTACAGTATAGGGTGGTGGGCTTTATGTATGCTTTAATTGTGGGATTTGGGGAGATATACCAGAGAAATAAAGTATTTTTTGCTTAATGTGCTAGGACATTGCCAAGGCAATAGCCATTCTAAATCCCACTCTCAGAGAACACTCTGCTTGTGGACTGCAGCAGTTCCACTTCTCATTGGTGCTGTGATCTTTTGATTTACTGTCCAAGTCCTGCAGTTATTTGGGCTTTGGCTTTTAATTTTTTTTTCCTATTTTAGCTTGTGGCTTATGGAGATAGACAGAGGTTTCCTCCAACCTCATTTTCTACAGAGGAAATAGCAGTGCAAAAAAATCTCATCAGGATGTAATCTCCTTTTATTTTTCTTGTCATAGAAAAATCCTGGTTGTATATTAGTAGGCTCAGCTGACCAGATGATAAGAAGTCCAAGACTCAAAATTCTACAAATCATTTTTATTTGTACTTCAAGAACATATATGTATCTTCAGCATGTCTTGAAAGCTATTAATGAAAGTTCCTAATTTTTTCAAAGAGAAGACACAGAGTCCCTGTTGTCTCTTGATTAAGTGGAAACTCTCTATTTTCCCCAAAATTAATATTTTGATATTGGAGTTGTTTTTTTTTGGTTTTTTTTTATGGTACATTCTCCAGCCATTCCATCTCCTGCCTCACTTCTGGGAGACTGGTTAATGTCATCTTTTTCTTTTCCAATATTCTGTGGTCACTCTGTGAATGCCTTCTGGCCCTTTTGCCCTGCTATCTCCCATTTTATCATGAGCATTTTTACCCTTCCCCTTTTTCCTTCCTGCAGACTCCTGTGTGTCCCAGCAGTGTCTGCCACTGCTCCTGCTCAGTTACAGCTTTGTCCCACTTCAGTGCAGATTGCCCAGGAGGTGAAAGCAAAGGTCCAGCCTGCCCTGAGCCTTGTCACTGAGCAGCCAGGAGGGGACACTGAGGCAGTGTCACCAAATCAGTCCATGGCAAGTACAGAGTGACACCTCTTGCTGGCTGCTCTGTCTCCTGCTGAGGGACAGCCTTGTCTGCTGCCTTGCAGCTCCCACAGAGCCAGAAGGCTCCACCTGCACAGTCAAGGCACACAAGGATAAACTCTGAGTGTGTTTTGACTGCTGTGTTTTGGACCTTAGGGTGAGAGAATTGTGCCCTGCACTGTGTGTTTCCCCTCACTGCCCAGCAGGAGAACCCAGGTGCAGATGTTAAAATTGAAAATTGAAATGAAACCTAACCCATGTATGTGTCTGCATGGCTCCTACCTCTGCATTTTGGCTTCATTACTGACCCTTGTTAATCAAATGCCCTTTCTGAGTAGGCTGCAAAGCCACTGCTTTTCTCTTACTCAAATAACCCTGAAGAGCCATTTCTTTTATGATGCCTATAAGAAATCAGCCAAGTGGTCCTGCTGTTCCATTTTCCTTGCTCATCTTAAACAGGGTGAAACCATTTGAAAATGAAGATGGCAGAAACTAGTAGGATAAGCTGTGGAGGGGGAATAGGGAAACAACAGAAACAAATGTAGCTCATAAAGCACATTTATGGCTGTCCTGTTCACTCTGTGTCTGTCCTGTTTCCTTGGAAAAGTAGATAGTGAAATTTCACTCCAAGCTGACTGTATCTCCTTGGATGCTTAGCATCCTGTTCAGAATAGATGGTATTAATATTTGACATAGATTTTCATGCTTCCTGCATTGTTAGCAGAGGTTCATTACAAAGATGTACATTAATAAGGGAGTTTTTGCTTTAACTGCTCTTTGTTTTTGTTTTCTGTTGAAGGTTACAGCGATTAGCAAAAGACCTCCTGAAGCACCTCCAAATGCAGGATAGCTGCTCCTTGGGGAACAACAAAGTTCCTGGTCTGGACAGGACTTTAGGAGAGATCTCCCGGATTCTGGAAAAAGAGGTATTGTGACTTATGATTGACCTGTAAATTGTTTTGCCCTTAAGTCTCATCAGTTTGGATTTGGGAATGTTTAATGTGAGATATTGAGGAATAAATGAGCCCCATGTAACAAGCAGTGTCTGCTATTTCACTTCTCACTTTTTTCCTCTATTTTCATGAGGGTTGTTTTCAAAGTCATCTAGTTTGTAGTGCTTACCCACAAATAGCTTTAAGAATAAAGGTCCAAACAATTGGCAGAAAACAGAGGAAAGAACTGGATCCAGGTTTGTTGGAGCACCAATCTGTTGAGCTTTGCCAGAGTTCAACAAAGTCAGTGGGTCTTTGCTGGAGGAGGAAGGTATGATGTGCATGTATGTGGGATATTTCTAGGTTTTAAACTTTCCCAAAGTGATATAATTGTAGAGCGTGTTTTGCGCTAAGGAAATGTTGGAATTTTTTTTTTTTAATAGCACTGCATTTGAATCTCTTTTCCTATTTTCTCATGGGCAGTCTGCTGCCGCAGTGCTTTGTGACTTGTAATGTGGTTTTTTGCTCCATTAGGACCATAGTATTTGAGTTTTCAGCTGGAACATTATGTTCTGTTCTCCCTTGAACCGCTAGAAAATGCTTCTCTTTCTTATCTGTAATCAAGACATAATGAAAATTAGTTCTGGAAGAAACCAAATTAATGAAATCTGAGGAGGGGGTTGCATCATTCTGGTTCGGAGTTGACGTTTGTGAAAATGAGAGCTCTGCTTGAAGCTTTTCACAGCTTAGTCAGTATGGAGAACACAATTGTTAATGGCACATGCTTTTAAACACTGGAGGCTGCCTGGGATGCACAGGCTCCTCATGTGTGTTCTGCTGCTTCCTTGGAGCTGCTCATCAGGCTAATAATGTTTTTTGAAAGAGTTATGGCATTTTCAAATTTTGCAGTGTTTCCATTAATTATTGAAAAATTCATTTTTTATTGATTGCAAAATACAGAAATCGTGTTGTTGCATGACTATTATGAAAAAATTTATCTATTTGGAAGTTACCTAAGTGATCCTTGGAAACTCTTTGGAATGTGGAGTTGTATCCAGCCTTTTACTAGTAGTTATCTGCTGAGATTTTTTTAAAATGAGATGTGAACTGTAGCTGTATGTTACTCATTAATTGTTTACATGGTTTTGCTGATTGTTGAGACTGCAGTGGGGAATTAAAAATTGCATTTGATACATTCATAGACGTGGGTTATTTTGTTGTTGATTTGGGGGTTTACCCCCAAAACATTACTGAAACACTGGAGAAGTATTCTCTCTGAGTGTCCTGATCAATAAGGTCAGGAAGGATTGATTTCAGTAGCTGTAGCTGTGTTCACAACACAGATCATACATGGCCATTTGCAGCAGGGGATGGGAATTCTCTTGTTAACCTGGAGTGAGAAATCAGCAGACACATCTTCCATGTCAGTGGGCACTGAAAAGAGCCCTGATGGTGTCAGTCATGCACTGAGAGGAGGAGACTAACACTGTTAATTGAATTTCCCTGGAGAGCACAAAAATATAACCTAATGTGGGGGGAGGAAGGGGGGAGTGGGAACCACACAAGCTGTCAGTGTGTGTGAGCTGATAACATTGATTTATCCTTGCTAATGGCCTGGCTTGAATAAAGAATTGCCCTGAGGGAGGACAGGGTTCACTACAATAGATCCTTGCCACTTACTAGAAATTCTTCTTACTCACAAGAAGTCCTGCAAAACTATTACAAAATAGAATTGATCCAGAGCCCCTCTTTTCATTCATACTGTGAACCGTTGGATTTTTCTTTTGTTAATAGTTTACCCTGCCTGAAAAATTTATGTATTCAGGATCACAAGGGAAAAAAATAAAAGATTGGTTTTACAGATTATGAACTTATGCTGAGTTGGTGTTGGTAACAGTAAATAAGAAAAATATATACCATTCAATTTCTCAACAGAAGGAAGGGTTATTCAGCTCATTAGAAATTCCATGACTGTGCTAAAACAGACTGAAAGGGTGGGGTGTAATATTTATGCAAACTTGAATCACAAAGCCACACACAAAAGATTTGCAGCCCTGTCTCAATGGGATTTGCCTCCAGGTACAATCAGATCACACTATAACAATTTCTGTTTGGACTGGCCTTCATCTGAATGTGTTCCACTGTACTGAATAAGGCTTTTTTTCATTTCTGAACCTCTTTCATGGTGTGAGAATATCCTAGGGTGCTGCATGCTTGCATGATTATTGTGCTCACCCTTGCTCTTGTTTTTGCCTTCTTGCTCTATTGGGCTCAGCCTGTTCTGTACCTGGGCCAAGTGATTCCACTAATGCAGCAAGAAGTGCTTGTTTAGTGCAAACTGAAAGGTTTAGATACCCTCTAGATACTCAGGTTAGAGAAATCTCTTTCTGGCAAAGATGCATCTTAGCCAATTTTGGAGTCCTGGCTGTTTATTGCAGCACCTTCCCTGCTCCTCATTCACTGCTGCTGGATCCCTGTGCAACATAGCATATTTTGAATGCTAACAAATGAAAGAGATGTGCTTTGCTCTGCTTCAGGTGGTTGTTAGATCTCCAGACACTTCTTGATATGCCCACACTGGCTTGGTTGGATGAAGCTCTACAAAAAGTCAGAACTTTGTGTCCCATGCTGGAAAAGGATTTGTGAAGAGTAAGAAAATTGAAGTGCAGATTTTGAGGATCTGACTTGGAGCCTGGCCATTAGCTGCATGAAACATGTGGCTCACATGTCTTTAAACTAAATATGCCAAAGAGTCATGAACCACCATGTGGTTCCAAGTTTAAACAGGCTTGTGCCCCTCAGGCCATGTTGATAGGAGGCAAGGAGCACAAATCCCAGTGTTGTGCACCTGGTGTGCTGTCCAGGTGTGTCCAGCAGGTACTGCTGCTGCTTTGGGTGTGCTCTGGGTTATTGGAATGCAGTCCTTGGGTTTGTGTATCTCATCCTTTCTGGCAGAAATCCTGGAAGGAAGCTGTATTCACTTTCACCTCTGCTTTGTTTAAAAGTCCATTAAGAAAACAAACACACACAGAGCCACAACAGCAGAATGCATGCAAATGTCACCAGAAAGCCCTGGCCTGAGGTTGGCAGATGTCATATGGGACTCTTCAAGCTCTTAATAAGATCTGATAACCCTCAGTTTAAGATCTCCTATGAATGGGTCTTTGATGCTAAAAGAAAATCTCTTACAGAAGGCAGAGCTGATGTTTGAAGTGGCAGGGCTAGAGTACTTGTCCTGCCACGATTCTTTTGATTTGATGCATGTTCATTCCTTGATGGAATAATTTTACACATCCATCTCCCAGGATAACTGTGTGTTTCAGATGAGTGAGGAATCCCAAGGTAACTGCTGCAGCCTGCCTGGAGCACTCCCACAGAAATGTCCTGTAATGGGGAGGGAGCTCTTAGGAACCAGGGTGTTGAGAGCACTGTATCCTGTTAGTGAGACTGCAGCTGCAGTTTGAACTTCCTTAGGCTTATGTCATCTATTTCCCTGTTATCTAAAGAGGCAAGATTTAATGATTAAAAACTTTCTGATTAAAAAAATCTACTGATTAAAAAATGTCTGCTGCATAGATATGAGGCCCTAAGCTGACTGAAGTCCATATATTTCTAAGGCTGTGACCCTGACTTGGTCATCCAGAGGTTGCTGCCTCTGGGATGGTCATCCTTACACTTGGTGACAGAACATCCCTTCCCTAAAGTTCTTCCTAAAATTTGTTTGTAGAGGGTTGGGTTTGCCTTCAGGTTTCAGATGTTAGAAGTGTCCTGTGTGGTTTTGGATGAGTTTGTGTGGGCAGGGCTGGCAGATACCCTGAGGGACGTGCAGGGTGTTGCCATTGTGAGGATGGTGACAGCAGCTGAGGGCAGTGGCCTTTTCACCTGGCTCAGCTGCAGCTGAAACACTGCACTTAAATCACCCCAGTTACATTTGTACAACACTCACATGTAGCATTTAGACAAACCCTTAATGTGTCTTGTCCATCTGACTGGGAATATGGCAGTAGGATTCTCAGGGAACCTCATGATTTTGGAATTCAAGGCTGACAATTAATCTGCTTAACTGGAATTGCTTTTCTGTGGTGCTTTGTACTGATCACTAGTTTGAAGATCTCCAGCACAGCAGTGATAAGGTTCCTGTAACTCAGTGGTTTGGCTGAAGCTCCTCCACCTCTGCTCCTGAGGAGTGGGGCAGCAGCAGCAGGAGGCAGCTTTGACCCCTGGCCCAGCACAAACAGTACAGCTCAGGCTCCCACATACTCATAAAGTCCTACAAACAAGATTTCACTGCTTCTGTTCGTAAAACTCACTATGATTTTGAATGAGTTTGAGGATAGTGGTGTTCCTGATCTCCTTCAAGCTCTCTAGGTGCTGTAAAAATCTCAGTAAATGATAGTGAGTGCAAAATAAATTGTTAAACTGTGCAATTAAAATGGAACCATAAAATAAAACAGGAGGCTTTTGGGCCACAGTGCTTATAGTTACTTAGCAGCTCTCTTCATGCTAATCTAGAGGCAGCTGCCTTTCAATAGGCTAAGTTTAAGTATGGTTGTTTACATTACTAATTCAGAGTAATATTCTTACTGGAAACAGATTTCAGGGGGAAAATATACTTCCTTAGAGAAGAATATAATTTTGTAGCTGGAAAATGTGTGAATATGAACTAGTAATTGACTGCAGTGTTTTAATCCTTTTTCTAAAAAATGGGTCTCAGTGCTCATGATCTCTAAAACATGCGCTCTCAGTGACCATTAATGGTTTGTTTTGTGTCAGACAATGTTTTGGGGTTTGGGATTTTTTGAGAGATTTTTCAGCCTCCTGTTTGAGCAGTGGTGATGTCAGTTATTTACATTTCAGTAAAATGTTTGTCGTAGCTTTCAAATACATGGGGGCTGTAGACAGACAGTGTTTATCCCATTGCAAAGACTGTCAGAAATGGCTGGCTCTAACAACACACTCAGGCCCTGTATTTATATTTTATTCTCTAAACTGTTGGGCCCATTGGGGATGGTGACCATAACCAGGGTGAAGAGGGACAATCCCCCCAATAATACAAACTCTTCATCATCAGAAACAGAAACAATAAAATTAAAAACTGTTGGAGAAATAATGTATGGAACAAAAGCAGTGTTAAATGGAACATGTGATAAAATTCTTCAAATACCTCTACAGAGATTTAAAATTGCCCTGTGTGTGTATATGTGAGTATGTATATATAAATATATGACATATATATACAGACAAAATAGATTTTAGAAGTAAAAACTCTGTTATGAAGACTCAGAATTGTTGCTTAAAGTATATTCAAGAATATGGTGAGAATTGTGATTCCCAAAGTCTTGCACATTTAATTTTGGTGCTGCAGATATTTACACCCAAGGAACTATGTGTTCCAAGTGTAGGAGTGGTGTGGCCCTCAAAGAGAGAATTGCCAGCCTATGTGTCACCACCTTGCATAAGTCAAAAAAAGCATTATATATATGAAAAAGAGTGACAGTTACTGTCGTAGTGAATTTGCCTAAATCATGAACCAGTGGCTTGACCCATAGTGTATTTTGTGATTCCATGCATGCCCAGTGTCTGTGTACTATTTAACATACATTTTTCTCTGTAGCCTCTCAGCAGATTCATTTCTTAGGCTGCCGAAGCTTTGCAAAGTTTACCTTGAAGCATTATTGTAGCAATGAAAAGCCTGGCTGGGATTGCAGACCTTGGCAGGCAGGTTTGTGAGTGGGAAGTGCTCCTGGCAGGGTGGCTCTGGATCAGCCCGTTCCTGTCCCTGCTCACTCGGCTCTCCACTAGAGGACACCACTGGCAGAAACAACAGCGTTCTTTTCAATCCTTTTAGAGTCAGAAATCTATTTAGAATTTCTCTCTGACAGCAGGTTCAGCCAGCACTGTGCTGGAAATCACCCAGCCCTTGCTCCTGTGAAGCTGCTCCCAGCAGCTGTCCCCTGGTGTGGGTGCACGGGCACTTACCTGGGTACTCACTGCATCCTGACCAAACTGCAGCCTGCCATCACTCAGGGAGTTCTGCAGGAAAAGTGCAAGCACACACAGGCACAGCACTAATCTCAAAAGCAAGCAGGCTGCTGGTGCTGTCCTGCAGGGGTCTGTGAGCATCCTGGGGTGTGTCTGTCTGTCTGTCCATCTGCAGCGGCCCTGACTGCAGGCTGAGCTGTGCCACAGCTGAGGACACACCCATGGCTGGGGTGAAGGCAGCTGCAGAGCCCTTGGTGCTGGCACAGAGCAGCCTCTGCCTTTCTCTCCTGTGTCTTTTGGCTCTGGGCCAGGTGAAGATTTTCATGCACACTTCACTGCTTTACACCTAAAAGCCTTCTTTTATATCACACAGTGGGCATTTCCTAGCCAAAGTTCTAAAAACCAAAATAAACACCCACATGCCACCTTAACTGTGCTTTCATCCTTATGGGTTTTGTTCTCTGTGAAACTAATTGCTGCTCTTGTTACAATGGGAAGTTAAAACTTTTAAGGTTCATTTATACAATAAATGTATGATGTATTTCTCTGCAAATAGTGGATTAATATTTTAATCCATCCTTTAATTTTTCAACTCCGGATACCCCTGCAGTAGCCAGTTCCAAAGCTACTGTGATGTCACAGGAAGGGAAGTAATTAATCAAATGTAAAGCTGAATTATAACTGTTTAAAAACAATTCAAAGTTCAAAATCTAAACTTTAGGAAGAGTATTAAATTACAAAATATAAATATAAGTTTTAAAACATAAATTTTTATTTTTTAAAAAGTAAAAAACTTAGTAAGTTTAAACTAAAAAGTTTTACCAACTAAAACTAGAATTTGGACCCTTGGAACTCTGTATACTGCCCCTGAAAATCTAGTAATTTTGCCAACACAGAAGGTAACATAGGCCTGGACTCTCAGCACTGTCCTGTGCATACCAGTTGATCTGCACATGGGCCAGGCTGCTGCTGGAGTGAAGCATCCCCTCTTCTATCAGCTGCAGCAGCAGATTTGATAATCCCAGCACAGGGGCTGTGGGCAAACCCAGCACGAGCTCTTTGGACAGCATTTCCCACCCAAACAGCCTTTTCCTGTCACTGCCTGGAAGAAGTCACCAGGTCAGGTGTGTGTTGTGTGCTGCAGCCTGGGCAAGGCAGCTTTAGCTCATCAATAATTCCTTTGCCCAGAGTTTCTGTAATCTGTGGATTAACCTTTTCCCCGAGACAAACATATAAATAGGAACTTGTTACTAGGGGTCAGTCACAGAATATTTTTTAACTTGTTTGCTGGAAATGGAATTAAAAGGCAAGTTGAGTTCACAGATAAGCTCTGCAGTGTTCTTATTCCAAGATTATTGGGACGTTAATTTCTGTGCACAGTTGGGTGTAGTTGAGAGCTGCTGCAGGATGTAATTAAATGCTGTCAGCTTCCAGTGCTGTACTAATTGTGCCTTTCTGCTGTCAGACCAGGCTCCTACGTCACTTTAGAACTAATACATCATATCAGAGTGGATATAATGGATATTTCTACATTCCAGGGTATGCAAAGTTCCTTCACTGCAAGACAAGAGGTATGTTTTAGTGTCGTTAAAGCTCAGGCACTGATTTCTCAGTGAGGAGAGCTCCCTACCCAGGCACATTTCTGCCAATAGCAGAGGCCAGTTTAGAAATCATAAGAAAGTAATGATTAGTATGGTTTCTAAAGAAGTTCTTGGTTAATTTGGTCTGATGATGTATATATACACATATTTTCTTCAAAGTATTTTTAAGTTCAGCAGTGATTTGAGACCATCACTTCTGACTTGAGAGCCTATCACCCAGAGGCCTTCATGGTCTGTTCTGCTGTTTGCAGCAAACCCACCCTGTTCCTGTGCCCCAGTCCTTTGTGGCTGTCCTGTAGAAGAGCTCACGGGCAAATGGTCTGAGGTGGGTTACAGGAGAGCACCCAAGGCAGTCAGGGTGAAAGCTGTGGTTAGAGTTCAAGTGCCCTTGACTTCATGACAGGTCTTTAAACAGCCACTGCTCCCTCTCCATACATCCTCTCCCACATCATTTTAGTGTTTTCCCTTTGGCTGGGTTGCACTGGCTCTCATGGTCTAGGTTCAGCAGAAATCAGCTGCTTTCTAGTGGCTGGCAGCTCTGAGCAGTGACCTGCCAGGTGCAGTGCTCAGACCTGACTTGCCTACTCACAATTTGTTGTCCAATAAATGCTGAGAGAGGACAGGACAAGACCATGTCATTTTGCTTTCTGTTTACCTGTTTGGGAGCTTTTATTTGTGTGATTAATCAGAAAAAGTCAAATTGGCCTCAGCTAATGGAGCCATCTCTGGAGATCCAGGAGCAGTTGTTCCCCTTATTAAAGCTCTATTGTTGCTTTCCTCCTTTAATTGATGCACTTACTAGATGCCCTGTTATTTATAAATAGATCAAACATTTATTTTTAATAAGCACAAGTGCTGCAATGCTCAGTGCTGTTTCTCAGGATATCTATGAGGATAGTTCTTACTTTCCCAAGCAATATTGTGTGTTTCCTGTAATGCTGCTTGGCATGGCTGAAAGCAGCTGAACAGAGAGCATGGAATTCACTGGTTTACATTTACCTGTCTTTGCTTTATAGCTTTAACTGACTCTTGTGGCTTCACAGTTAGGATTGTGAGGCTCCTGTCCTTGTCAACAGAAGTACAGCACGGTGCCTCTCTAGGGCTTTGCTGCTGAACTGAAAAGCCACTGCAGAATCAGGAGATTGTGTAAAGAAGGCTCATCCTGTTCAATTAGATCACACAGTGAGTCAGTAAGGAGTCCTATTGAATTTGGTTTGACCTGACAAAGTGGGCAGATGTTTGAAGCAGAAAAATGAATTAAGTATATGATGGCACAGACAGAAATTAGGTTTATGTGCACGGGATGCTCAGTGTTTTCAGGACAGGCCTAAGAACCAATTTTTTAGTATTGGTGTTGTGCCTAGAGCTGAACAAATTTTAGGTTCCTTGTCAATAGTAAACTTTCAGAGGATGGTAAAAAATGTCTCTTCTTCTTTTATTTTTGATACAGTTAAAAATAAGGTGGGCTACATTTCTATATTGCATTTGAATGCTGTATCAAGTGCTTGCTTTTTCACCCTTTCTGTTCTTAGATATTTGTCTAAATTTGACCTTCCCCAGGTGCAGGGGGCCTCTGCTCCTACCTGAGCAAACACACACAGAGCAGCTGCTTTGCATTTAAGGGTTCCAAATCACCTCCCAGGCTTCATGATCTGCACTTTGCTGTGTAGGACCAGTTGGGATGGAGCATTTCTCAAGGCTTCCCTTCTGGGGCTTGAACTCAGTAGCAGTGCAGGAGGAGGAGATGGATACAAATCCCTGAGAGATATTCCTTGATGTGAATGAATGCCTTCCTCCAGTTCAAACACCTAGCCAGTTTTTCATTGTGGCTGAATTCATTCCTGTTTGAGGTTTTGACATTGAGAGGGGATTATTTTAACAATAAATTCACCAAAGAGAAGTGTTGCAGGGAGCAAAGCTGCCTATTTTAATAGCAAATAATACTTTGGTGTAATCTCCTGGAATTTTTCATTGTATACAGTCTGGAGAATTACTCAAAGAATGTACATTTTCTACAGTCACAAATGTGTCCATGGGTTTGTATGTGCACGTAGATATACTTGTGTATTTATTTAAAGGGAGAGGAAAGGTACAAAAAAAAGAAGCAGCCAGCCCAATATTCAATTGTCCAGTTTGTTTTTCTAAGCAAGCTTTGAACTGCATTTCTTAGCCCCTGGCATTTTGATAGAATCTTCAAACACTACATAAAAGGAAAGAAAAAAATTCTTAAGATGGATTTCAACTATATTTTACTAATTAGTTATTATTTCTTCCATCAACGAACAGTTTAGAATAGAGTTGCATAAGGTTGTTCATTCAGAAATAGAAGTCAGCATATTTTGAAGTATTTGGGGTCCATTCAGAAATAATTTTTTCTGAAATCTTTCAGTTCCTGAGGTCTGTTCAAACAGGCTTTCCAGATCAGCTTCTGAGTCATACATTCTGCAGGACCAGAAGAAAACATTCTTTAGGTTAATGAAGGAAAAATAATTGCTCTAAATTTCCTTTCTAGTCTACATGAAAATACTTAGTTTGGAGGTTTGTCTTTGAGGGAGGGTCTACACCAAAGTATTTCAGTTAGTTCAAAAATATTTCAAGTAGTCAAAATGGGCTAAAGTCACATAGAGCAGAAATAGCAAAGCTGACATTAAATCATTTCAGCTGTTAAAGCTCAGCATTATTTCTGATTCTGCTCTACTGATTAACTAATAATAATACTTTAACAGGAGAAATGTATGGAAGTGAGTACTTTGGTCCAGGACATTGGATTTCACCCAATATCTCTTGCACCAAATTAATAAATTATGATTTAACTGGGATCATATTTTTCTAGGAGATAATCAGGTTTGATTTAAAAACTTGAAATGATTGAGAGTCGACTATATATGCTAAGTATATTATGCTCATCATTAATTATTCTTGGCATTAAAAAACCCCCATTTTATTCTCACCTGAATTCATTTGGTTTCAGCTTCCAGATATTAGCTGTTCCTGTGCATCTTCCCATTCAGCTCCTTCCACACTGTCATCCAAGCATGGGTTTACAGTCCCCAGCATAAACTGAGTGAACTTGTGTCGTGCCTCCTGGTGAGGCAGATTTCTCTGAGCCCTGCTGCTGCACGAGTGCTGCAGTTTGGCAGTGCCCTGTGCAGAGAGGGGGGAGCAGCAGTGCAGGGCAGGGCTTGGCCTCACTTCTCTCCAGGAATATTGAACACACAACGCAAAAGCTGCTGCAAAGCAGTGCTGGCTTTATTTCCCTCTGTGTCATCTTCTTACCCACTGACTTGTATAAATTGAGCAGCATTTTCCCCCAGTCTGGTTTTATTTCTGAAGCACACAGCTCACACTGTGTGACTGCTTTGGTGAGTGCAACAAAAGCCAGCCAAGTACCAGCACAGGCCAGTTGGCCTTTTCATGTGTTCCTTTGTTGGCCACGTTGGGTAGGATGGAGCATATGTGTAAACCTCTCTTTTTGAGCTGTGTGTATCTTTGTGTAACAAATGTCAGATAATGAGATGAAAACACTATATGGAACTTTCTGTTTAGCCTGCTCATTTTCGAATTTGCCATACATACTTGTGTCCTGGGGTAAGTGGTGCTTCCGAGGGTGCCCCAGATGCCAAGCCCTGATAAAATCTACCCTATCTTGTTAATGAGCACACAAACAGTTGTTCCCCATCTGCTGCCTCTGTCTGAAAGGTTAGGAAACCCTTCTTTCTTGATCACAAAGGACATGATTATTGTCTGTGGAGGAGTCAAGTACAAAGACAGTCCATCCAGTCTGACCGCTGCTACACTGCAGGCCACCAAAGATTAACAGCTGCTTCTCCTTTGATTAGGTTAGGTAATAACAGTTACTTTAGTTAATAATTGGATGGATTCCCAGGCCATGTAATTCAGGTTTAGGCTGTCATTTTTTGCTGGCATGTAGCTGAGCTGTATTATTGGAACAGAGCCTGTAATCCTATTAGTCAGTTGTCACTCAAGCTGTAGGAGAAGGGAAATTCAGACCCATTAAGGTGTTGTAACAGGTAGGTAAATAAGCCAGCCATGCTTGCCCACTGTGCAGGGAGCTGTCATGATTGTTTGTCCTTTTTTTAATGATTAATTTTAAGTTTTTTAATATGTTTAATTCATAATTAATCCATAAAATGTTTACATGGTTTGTCTGATTTATCACTGTTTCTGTTTACTGTGCCACGTGCATTAGTGTACACACACTTCCCACTAGTTACTTGATTCATGCAGTGTTCTGCCTAAATTAGTGGCTGTGTGCTTCAAATGACAAGTTTGTAATGGTCTGGAGATTAAATTCCTGCTTCCTGTCACATCAGCTGGATTGGCTTTCCTCCTGTGCAAACATGAGCCCTGTAGTTCCCAACGATGGGCTTGGGAAGGATAAAGAAAACAGACTTTTCATGGCTTGGGTCTGAGTCCTGTGTCTGCTGCTCTGAGGAACTGCATCTCTGTTTTTGTTTTCCTGATGTTTAAGACACATCTAGGTTGCATCCCCAAGGTTTTTGTGCCTCTTGATCTCTGTTAAAAAATGCAGAGATGACAGCAATAATAATTTTTGCCTACTTGTTCATTTGTCTCTGCTCTCCTGTGTCACCAGGTAACTTCAGAGCATAGAAATCCTCTCGTGTTTAAAAATCAAATTGTTTAAAAATGTTATTTGAATAGTTGTGAATTTCTGAAAATATATGTTAGCAAATAAAATTTTTGCACGCTGTTTAAAAAACATATATAAAAACATGTTTATGTATTTTCTTTTGTTCAAGGAACATGAATCCCATGGTATCTATTGCAGAATAACCCTCCCAATCTAAATGTGCAGCTACTCAAAGAGCAGTGCCTACAGTGAAATTATGAAACAGGTTTCATAAACAGGAGAACTAATTAATTTGGGTGGCCAAGTTAGAAGTCTGGAGGCTCCTTTTGAGCAGCAAAAACATGCAATGCTGGTTTATGCTCTTTTCAAATTGGGATTCAGTATTTATTCCCTGTAGGATCTATCATTTTTCATACTCACATGATGCCTAATCTGCTCAGAGCTTTGGGTGCCCCTGGAGTAAAAGTTGTGGTTACCTGAAAGGGTCTTTCATTGTGACACAGGTTCAGGCAGGGATCAGTTTAAATAAGAAAAGTATGTGAGCAGGGGCTCTGAGTAACTGAGATACCTCAGTCCCCTTCTTTGGAATTCCTGTTACAATATGTATCAGCTAGTGTCAAGCTTTAGCACTACAGAACATCATGTTTTCAGGGATATTGGTTCATTTTTGAGAGAAAGACAATCTCGCTCACTTATTTTTGTGATCCAGGAAAGATTTCTTTAGATCGATATAAAAATACTTAAAATTTGAAAATTGCCTCAAGTAGGAGTTAATTCAGGTATATATTAAAATAATTTGGTGTGATTTGGCTGCTTCAGAGATAGAATGACAGTATGTTTCAACAGTGGGGAGATTTTTTTTCTAACAACTCACCAGTATGAGGTCTGGGCATGGGTGGGTGAAGGACAATTCCTTTCTCTGGTGTTTCCCCCAGTCCCGTGGTGGTCACCCTGCAGACATCAGCAGTGCATTATTCAAGTGGCTTTTCTGCTCCTTGGTGGACTGGGCACGTTTTCCTTTCAGCTCTCCTGGCCAAGCTCCAGGAGCTGTGTCTGATCCTGGATTCCTGAGAGCTGGACACAGGTGGGGACCAAGGGCATCCACACGTGCCGGGTACCAGCAGCTCCTTCAGCATCAACACTGCCTTCCAGGACATGGATTAGAAGCCCTGGGAGTTCTCCATCTTTAAAGAATCACTGGAGATAAATACATTAAAGTGCTAAAAGCCATGTATCCCTCCAGGGCAGCTTTACAGACCTCTGTGAGCACAGGTAACAAATGCTGTGCTCATGGATCTTTGCTGCTGGTTGTACCTTCCTTTTACTGGAGCTTCTCCCTCTCTTCCAAGCACAGTGTTTTAGGGATTTATTTTCATTCATAAACATCAAAATGCTAACTAATTTTTATGAGTAATCTAGAAAGAGGAGTGATAGGCCAGGTAACTAAATCATATAAAATCAGAAGAAATTACAGACTCCCGTCCCTCTAACAGCTTGGTAGAAAACTGTAACAGAAGGTTTTAGAATACAAATTTGTGTTTTGACAAGTAGACTTGTATTTTAGTAAAGTATTAGACAAAACTTAACCAGGCACTCTGAAAAAAGTCTGCCTATAAAACAAGTGATGCTCTGGATTGAAATGGAAGGAGACCACATAGGAAATTAAACAGTTTCAAAATATTTATATATTTTTAAAATGGATATGTGAAAGCATCTCCTCAGAATAGGAAGACATTGCTTCTTTCAGTGTGGCTCTAGTGACTGATTTGGGATAGGGGGAAATTCCTTTCTGGACACTTTATTACCAGGTATTTTTGGAGAAAAGAGCAGTTCTGGAAAAAAAATCACAGATAAGAAAAGTTCACATGAAAAAATATAAAATGTGGAGTTTAGCACTGAAGAGAACATAGAGTAGAGAAACAAGCCAAGGAGGAAAAGGAAGCAGTGTATGAGTTCAAGAATTGCTGAGGGGACAAACAAAATGAGCACAATAAATCAGATATAACTCTGAGTAATGGGATGAAATGGAGAAAGGGCATATTTGGTCTGAATGACAGGAAAGACTTCTTGCCACAAGAGCTAATAGGTTGTGGCATAATCTCCCATGAGAAATAGGGAAAGTGAGAAGTGGCAAGTGCTGGGCACATTTGGAGCTGGAGGAGCACTGGCAGATAAATCAGCAGTGTCACAGCCCTGCTCTGAGCTCCTGGTGTGCTCCTGGTGTGCTCCTGGTGTGCTCCTGCTCTGCAGTGCCAGGGTGTGCCTGTTCCCAGGGAAGGGACTGTGCACAAACCATCTCTCTGCACACCTGGGGGACTCTCAGCTGAAGTGACCAGGGAGGGGTAGACATCCCTGGGCTGACTGGGGGAGCAGGGCAGGAGGAGCTGTGAGAGCTGTGGCTGGGAGCCAAGGTGCTTAAGTAAAGTCAATAATGATGATTTATGGTAGGACTGTTTCTTTGCTGTTCTGGTCTTTTCTTTATGGCTCTACCAGGAGTTGGTGGAAACTGTTATTGGGAGCCAAGGGAGCTTAGAAGGCAGGGATTGGAGATTTTTTTTTTTTTTTTAATGGGAGGAAGAGAAAGCAGAGGAAGAATATATGAGTGAAACTCAAAAATAACTCTACAGTTCACTTACTGGGCTCACTGGGCTCAAATTAACTGCTAGAAATTTGACTTATCAACAACCTGTAGGAAATCACTGGTTGATTTTCTTACTGCTGGGTTAGTTGGCACACAGATTTCCACTCATTTGAGGCAAATTATTCCTTGGAAGATAAATCTTTTGGTTGTCTAAAAATCTAAATGCAGTTCATATTAATTGTGGAAAATGCTTCCTTTTTGAATATGGGACTTCTGTGAACAGTTTTTCTGTAGCTTGTAAGTTAAATACAATATAGTTGAAACTTAATGGAGAGAAAGTTGCATGATTTAAATAAAAAGCAAGATACATACTTGTATGTGTAATGTCCAATCTCACAGGGAAAAATGTTGCCCATCTAAATCATATTACAGCTGTTTAATTATTTTTGTAGTTGTTCAAATAAATATTTTATTGTCAAAGTCATTAGTAGTTTTTTCTATTATGCAGTCTGTTACAGTAGAATGCATTCTTTACAGACTAATAATAATTGTGTTTATAGAGGACTTCCCATTTTTTCCCATATGTGAGATGCTTGCAACACTGGGGGAAAAAAGAAGAAATTATTTCTTATTAGCTAGAATATCATCATCAAAGTCAATGATGATCAAATATAAACTGCCAATAAACTATACAAAATTAGAAGCTTAGAAATAGAGAATAAGAAGATCTTTCTTGCTTTGTTGTGAGCAGAGGACATTAACCAATTCTACAGGAAAGGAAAAGAGTGTAAGTTCTAAAATACTGGATGTGCTGCAGCAAAACTGCAGTCATTTGCAAACTGTGAGAATAATGACAGGATGGTATTTAAGTGTAAAATTCTGCTATGTGCAAGTTCCAAGTGGATACCTCAGAAAAGGGGTCTGCCTGAGCTTTTTTATACATCTTTATTCAAGCCTGGAGTTGTCTTCTATTGGAGAAGTTTGTAAAAAGGAGGAAGTACCCATCTAAAGATTGTCTGTGTTTTTAAAATCATATAAAGCAGCTTAGCTCCAAAGATAATAGCAACAGATAAAGGTGAGCTTTATGAAAGTCCCTATACTTGTATGTCCTTACAGAAAATATGGTATTCAAATGTATTACCTGATAGTACTGGATATGTATTTCTGATAATTGAAAAAAATAACACCTGAGAGTTTCAACTCCTGCTCTAGAAAGCCTCTTCCTTGTGCATGGGCAGTGAAAGGCTCTTTTTTAAAGGTGTCCAACGTGATAAATAAATTATTAAGGACTTTCTACATTGACAGAATCCACAACTATCAGATGTACCCTTTATTGAGACACTCCTTTAATTCCTGTTTGTTCTCTTCTTTGTGTTTTTTCAGAACACAGCAGATAAAGTTGCATTCCGGGCTGCAGGGGGACTGACTGCTCTTGAAAATGTTCTTCAGATGGTGACTTCTCCTACCAACCTGAATGCAGCTGCCAGGGTTCCCTTGAAGTGAGTATGCTGGGTTCTTCAGCTGCACTTAGAGTCACTGGAATATTCATCTCATATCTACTGCTGCTTCTCCTAGTCTTGTGTTGGACTTCAGAGCAAAAACCTTGCTGTTCTCTGTGCCACAGAAGGTGAAAGATGTTTCACTCACTCTCTGGTTTCCTAGCGGGGTGGTTTTATTTTGAGCTGTCTGAGCAGCAGCTAATTGTATGAAAAGAGGAAAGATGAGACTGTTTAACAAAGGAGATACATATCTTCTGAAGTTATTCTGCAGAGATCTCTAGTGGGAAGCAGGGGAATTTTTAAAAGGGTTGTAATTCACTGGAATCTGTCTGCTTTTAAAATTAAGTAGTTGTAAGATACTGCTAGCTGAAAGGGCTCCTGCAAACAGGTAAATCAAAATTCCTGTGGATTAGAGGAATTCCTCTTTACAGAACGGAAGAATGGAAGAGTTTAGATGTCTAATCCCTAAAAAAAAAGGTGGTGACTAAGCAGAATTCCTGCAAAAGCTGGTAACTCAAAAGCATGCTCTTTCCCCTAATCTCTAACTGTAGGTTTTATACAGTTAAAATCAGATAGGTGCTTTCAGAGCAGAGCTAGGCATGGTTTCAGTACAAACCCAAGGTGTCCTGGTGTGTACCATTGCCATACTTTGTTTGTAGATATTTTGTGATATTGGTATAATTGTAATTTAGGCGCTACAGTGTGAGAGTTTGGATTAAAATGGCCAATAATATGTTATGGGACATACACATAAAGTGCTGGGAAAGTGCATGGAGGAAAAAACCATTCCTTTAATATCTCAACTTCACACTTCTAGGAGAATAAATAGAATTCCAGCCTTGCCAAATGCACTTGATGCAAGTCCAGCCAGCTCCACTGTTGAGCAATCCTGAGTTGGGCCTATGGTGAGCAGCTCAGGAACAGCCTTGGGGCTTCTGCATTTGTAGAATCTCTGATTTTGAGTTATCTCATCAATGTGGGATAAACTTCACAAGGGACAGGATTGCACTGTGTACCCACAGTGCCTAGTTTAAATGGAGCTTTAAATTCCTAGGATGTGCACAATCCATGCATCTTTGATTTTTGTTCTTTTTTTTTAGAACAGTCTTGCTTTGGTAACCTTTGTTGAGAAGGTTTGAGAACATTGTGTTTGCATTACTGAAAACATTGTGTTTGAAGTTTGTGAGGATGTATTAGGTCTCGAAAGAATTGGTGTGCTGATGAATAAAGCCCCACCTGTGTAACAGAAATGACATCCAAAGAGCTGATCAGAGGTTCTCCTCTCTCTGACAGTCCCTGTCTGTCTCACACCCCTTTCAGACCAGTGGTCACTCACATTCCTGAGCCTGTTCATGACTGAGCTATATAAAGAGTTTTTGCATCTTTGAAGAATTCTCTAAACATTGTTTCATTAGCACAGATTTTCACTAGCAGTATTTCCAAAGGAAATATGGGGGCAGAAGGGAGATGAATATAAACTGTTCTGACAGCATTGTATGTTAAAAACATCTTCTGAAGAACTTTGCCCCACTCCTGAAATACAGCATTTCATTCAAGTTCACAGCAAATTGCAGTCTGCAGTTTGTAGGCACCTGGAAGGATGGAAGTTGGGAAGTTATCCATCAGCTTGCACGTAATTTGACACAGGATCCTGCTCTCTAAAGCAAACTGCTCTTGCAGGGCTGGTCTGTGAGAGCCTGACTTAGAGCCTGGAGTCTGCTGGAAGTGGCCCAAGGAACTTGGTGTTGCTGCATGGGATGCAGAGCCTCCTCTCTTGGTGTTTCTGTGGCTTTTTTGGTGAGGAGAATGCTCTGTGCAGAATCTGCAGCTCAACTGTTGAGAGCAAGCAATAGTTCCAGAGGATGGGACTTTGTGTGAGCAGTTTGAACCAGGCACAAACCATATTCATGGGTATTGGTATGGTCTCACTGAAAGGATTTAAGAAATTTTTCACATACAGTGTTTGAGGAGGGTTCAAAACCAATGGCAATCATGGAATGTATTTAATTCTTTAAATGAGGAAGAAAATTCAGATCACATTTCTTATATCATGTTGAAACAAGTTTGAAGTTACTTTTCTTTCTTTTGTGCAAATGTCTTTTACATCGTGATTTCTTGAACTTTGAATCTAGTGAAGCAGCAGTTTTCTCTGTTTAAAGACAAAGCAAAGCCCTGTGGAGAGAAGTTGAATGAAGACCTTTCATGGATTGCCCTCCAGTCTTCCCCCAGCCAAATATGCTTTGCTAAAGGACACTACAAACTGTTTGTGGGTTCTTGCAGTGTTTAGCCATTTGTACTCATCTTAAATTGGGAATTTATCTGTTGCTTTGTGATGAGGATAAGCTATTTACAAGTAGGTGAGGAGATTACATGGGCTATTATCTACATCTCTCTTTCCCCAAAATCCTGGCTGTATGGTGCAGCTCAGAACTTTAATCCTGTGTCTACAAGATAAAGCTTTATTATCAGAAGATTTAACAATATGCCTGTTGTTTTGGACCACTGTCCAGCTCTGTAGTCAGGGCAGCAGGATGGGAAATGCTCTGAGGAAGAGGTGACATTTGTGAGACACATGATACATCTGGTGTTGGGGCAATTTTTCTCCCCTTCAAATTAATCACTGGGAAAGGGAAAGAGAAAGCAGTGGGTTATAGTAAGTTTTCTTTTCGGTGTTAACATTAAATGTAATGTCCAGCCATACTATTTCTCAAAGCAGCATTTAGTAGTTTTCCAGAATTTGTCCACATCTCCACAAAACAAGACACAGGCAGCAGAATTTGTGAAGGTTTCAGAGCCCTATGGTGTTCTTCTTACACTTCCACAGAAAAGCAAATGGGAGCTGCACAGCAGAACAAGGCAATGCCTTCAGATGGAGAGCAGGAGATGAGGCTCATCCCCTGGGCTGCCTTGCACTGTGCAGCTCATTTACCATGAATGTTGGTAACAAACCTGCTAACAAACAAGCCTTGTAGGGTCTGTTTAATTAACATTTGGGAAATGCTTTGACTTCCTTGAGTGACAAGTATTTTAGAAGAGAAATCTGCAGTAGCTGTGTAAGGAGCAAAGCTGGACTTCTGCTACAAGTTAAGCTAGGATTGAAGTCAATATTGATGTATCTTCTGTTTTCATACAGTTTCTTGCATCATTTATTTAAAGCAAATATTATCAGGGTAAAAAAGCTCAAACCATATTTACATACATTAAAAAAAAAAATAGTGCCCCCATAATATTTTGGATAGCATTGATACAAAGAACATTTTTCAGTAAGAGCCATTTTGAACTGAGAGCTGTTTTTTTAGCTTGTTCTCTGCAATTTTTACTTGGGTTTAGGAGCATCCACTTCTTAAGTTGCAGTGTTGTTGTTCATGCAATTTTATTACTGTTTCAATCCCTATTCTTACCTTGATGGTTCCTTACCCATTCCACTCTGCAGCCATTCTGTGCAGCATTTGCAGTAAAATTTCACCTCCCACTTCTTTGCAACTCAGCAGGTAATTACCAACACTGATCCCCTTCCCTGTCAGACTGCTGCATAATATTCAAACTGGTTAAAAATGAGCAGTGTTCTACTGAATTAACACATCCTAGATTGGGTAATATTTAGTTCTGTATTATTACACTGCCAAATGGAGCTTTTAGGGTTATTCATTGATAATGAAAGTGCATTCATTTGTAACATCAGAAATTGTAAGAACAGGAAAAAGCTTTAGACTTGAAGCAGGTGAATTGTGGTATGTTGGTGATGCCCTGGTTTTTGTAAAGCAAAAGTTGAGTTCTTGCCTCTGTGTCCTGGTGCACTATCATGGATTAATTTTCCATGGTTGCATATGGTTAATGCCTCAGTATTTTTAATAAAAGTTAAAGTTTGTCAACTTGTTTTTATCAGGAAAATTGAGGAAATGAAGATGAGCTAACATTTAAAAAAAATCCCATGCAGACATATAAACTGTTGAGATCTAGCTTGATGAAAATGAATCCTCCTCTCTTCCTCCATACTCATGTAAAATAAACATAACATACAGATGTGTATTTTTGTCTAGTTTAAAGACAGATTTCTTTTTTTGGCTCCAAGCTTTGTGTACCATAAGGAGGTTTTTATAATTGGATTTACTCTGGAGGAAAGCCGTGCAGCCTGGCCGTGGGGTGGAGTGTACGTGCTGGAAAAGCTGATTTGTGGGTGTGATACAAAGTTTAGAGCACATGGGTGATCAATAACCAGCTGCTCTGCAGGGCCTCCTGCTTCAGCCCTTCAGCTGGCTGGGGATCTCTGCACATAACAACACCTTTGGAGTTCTGAGCTCTTCTTTTCTTCCAGAAGGGAAGAGAATGGTGGGAAATGCATTGGGTTTTTCATTCCAGAGTTGAAGGTGTGGTTAAATAAAGTTGTAGCTCTGCTGTTCACAGCCCCTCTCTTGTCTCGCAGCCTCGTGCAGAAATGGTGACACTTGACAGCTGTTGTTCTCTTAATAAGATTAAAGCAAAGAAATTAGTTGTGCTGTCTCTAATCTGCCATTTAACACTGCCAACCACCTGGGGACACTTCTGTGCTGACACTCCTGGCGCTGGATTGCAGTCAGGCCGTGGAGCCCAGGCAGAGCCGTGATCAGAATGTGTTCAGATGAGCTGCTGTTAGCAAGCTTATGGTATCAATTAAATGAAGCCTCTTTATTGTTGTGAAAAATTCATTTGACATCCATTTGCTTCCAGCACCTTTTCAAAAGCATTATCAGCATCTCTGGAAACTCTGTACTCGTTGTGACGTGAGGTTCACTTGGGAAATGCAAAAGCGTGATGCATTCTTACAGTGGAATTTGGTCTTTGGATAAAGTGGGAAGTTTTTGTGTTTTCAAGTGCAAAATAAATGATCCTCTTAGGAGTTAGGAATCCCATATATCAAAAAGCATTTATTGCAGTGAATTAACTAAATCACCTCAGGACTCTGAAATGCTGTCAGAATTAACCTACAAGTTCATATTTGACACTTTGGATGAATTATAATGTTTATATTTAAATGGAATTGATCTTTATTTTAGAATAGCTGATAAAATGACAGAAGCTGATTTAAAGCATCTTCTCAGCAGAAAATAGAGACTGCCAATACAGTTTCTTCTCTCTCCCCCTCTAAACATACCTACACAAGGGAATAATCTTCATGAAAGGTAGAAGGAGGTGCCTAATGAAAATATTTTTCAGCATTACTGAGAGAAGGGAAATAAATCCCTTATATAGTCAGGAGAGGAAGAGAGAGAATAGTTTTACAAGACAGATTTGTAAAAATGCATGTGAGTTATATCTAGGTGTTATCCTTGTAGGGTAAAAATTAGATTAAATAGATGAAAATTAACCTGCCCTTGGTCAATTAGTAATTATTTAATATTGTTTTCATGTCATGTAAGCTGCAGATTGAAATTGATTTATTTATGCACTAGAGTAAAATTAATTACCAGTACAGTTTAATTAATATTACTGGTAGTACAGTGACACTCAGGAAGGGAGGGAGAGTATGAATGTTCATTCACTTCTTTTCTAAATTCTCCAGCTGAAGAGAAGACAGTCCAGCCATTCAAATGCAAAATTTTGCTCCACTTTTTCTGGCCTCTGAGCATTTGCAGCTTTGCTTTGCTTGAGAAATGCAATGTATGTATGTGAGAGGCTTCCAGTTCAGCTCTGGGGAGCCAGACTAGGGGACCAGATGCCTCAGCAATGAGCCCAGCATCAGTAAAGCCACAGTCCTTACTGTGTAAATAATTCTGTTGTTCCAAAAAGTATTTTAGGAGAAAGATAAAGGGTAAAACTCAGCTCCAGAAGTATGTTGAATTAGTCTGCAGCTTGTTCTGTTAAATTCCAGCTTTGATGGTTTCGGTGCTGTAACTTAGTGTTTGTTGCAGTCCCACTTTTGTATGACCTTTCAACAGTGCTCATAATTTATTTTCTTCTTTGGAGCTTATTTGAACTTAGTCACATTTTTTCTCATGTTGAGAAAAACTCAACAAAGTAAAAGTTCTTTTTATTTTGGTTTACTTTAGGGGAACAGCTTGAATGTCTAGCCATCTGTATTTATTATTGGATGTATTTATGATGCATTTGGGTTGTGTGTGTGCTTGTGAAGTAACAGTGATGGCTTTTGTAGTAAGCAAAGCTCAGGAAACAAACTTTGTGTTGATTCTGAAGTAGGGTTTTCTCTGGTAAGATTAATCTTTGTGAGAATATTCTCTAGGACTAGTCCCAGCCTCCCTGTTTTGAGGAGAGCACTTGAATTGGAGCAGATGGAAATGGCTGCCTGTGGTGCAGAGAGCGGTTGTGCATGTGGCTCATTTTGTGTAGCTCCCATTGCAAAGCTGTCCCCTCTCCCTGCACATCAGTACTGCAGGCTCTGTGAGGAGTGGGGGAATGTGGCACCAAACTTCTGGTGCTGCTGGTTGTGCCTCGCCTTGCTCATCCCTGCTCCTTGTGCAGGAGCACAGGCACTGCTGGCAGCTTCTCTGTCAGGCTGGCCCTGCTGTCCTGGGAATTGCTGTCAAATACTTCTCCCAGGGCTTGAGGGTCCTGCCAGGAGAGAGTTCAGTGTGTGCTATAGCTGTAACCTACACACAAAGAAATGTTACCTGTCCAAGTGATAGAATTGGCTGATACTCTCTATCAGTTTTGGATAGTCCAGTACCCAAAGTGTGTGGCTGGTAATAAGTATTGATTTACTGTTTTGAAGTTACTTAATTGATTGCATTTTAGGTATTAGTTCTGTTTGGAATCCCAAGTTAAAGAAAATGAATGTGAATTCCTGCAAGTTTGTTTTTTGATGTGCTGCCACTTATTTGCTTTTAATTTACTGAAGAGAATAAAATTCTGATTTTTTCTCCCCTTCTGACTTTTTAGGTCGCTGTGTAGTACAGTAAATGTTTACAGCCTCACCTGCAGCAGCTGCATAGAAAACTGCACCTATGTTCTCTTCAGTAATAAGATCACTTTTCTGATGGACCTGTTGATACACCAGTTTACGGTAGGTAGGGAAAATAACTTCTTTAATAGGAAATTTTTGCATGCTTCACAAACGTGTTAAAGTATTTAGAGTATAAGAGCACCAGGAAGTAAGTAAGAATAAAGGCTTGAAAGAATAGAATTCATTTGTTGTTACTTGTGGCTGTATCTACTATACTCTGGAGAAATTGATGTATTTGCTTCTACTATCTTCTGCAAAAGCATGTGTACCAAGAACCCTGTGAGTGGATATTGTTCTATCTTTTTCTGAGATTGTTTTCTTTAAAATTCACCCTATAGGAATATTTAAAGTATAGACTATAATGAATTATCTCTGTGTGTTTGATTCTTACTTGTTTCAGGAATGTGTCAGGAATCTAAGTCAGGTCAATACATTGCCAGAGTCTGATTTGCTGAAGTGCTTAAATAGGACTCTTTAGCAATGAAAGTTTTAATTTTCCAATGTTTCATTTAATTTGAAATGTCATTAAATATTTTATTTGAAAACTCATTTTTAATTCATAGTGCCCTGCTCATCATAAGATATTTAGTCCTGGTTTTTTACTTATAAATTGTGTGTATGTATTTTCATGAGCCAAGCAGTTTGTTAATTGAAAAGTTATGTACATACTTTTAATAATTTAAGCAGTGCTGTTAGAATCAACAAGCCCCAGGACTGTAGATTGAGGAGCCCAGTCCGAGCTGTGTGACACAAAGAAACCCCAAGCTGTGCTGTGCTGTGCTGTGAGCAGCTGCAGATCTCTCCAAGAGGATTGCAGCTCTTAGTGCTCAGTGAAAGGTGTGCTGGGCACTGCCTCTGGGGGAATTACCCCTGGGAAATCCTGCAGCACCTCACCAGTGACAAAGCTGACTGCTGCCAAAGCCCTGCCCTGCTCGCAGGGCAGCGCTGCACAAGGAGCTGGCAGCTCCTGCAGGAGCACACAGGGCATTCCTTAGGCAGAGCTGGCCACCTAGAGCTCAGAGATGCTACAGAAGGAGAATTTACTGCACTTAGAGCTCTTTTCAGGCTGTTGCCAAATCCTAGCCTTGAATTGCAGCACAACTGTAATTAAAGCTTAATGTTTCCCATGATCCACAGTGGACTTTTCTTTGCTATACAGAAAGTCTCTTATGTTCTCTTCATGCAGAATTGGCCCTTAAACTGGGATATCTTCAGAGTTCCATGAAGTACATATTTGAGTACAAAACCCAAAAACACTGCTGCTTTTCTAACCCTGATTTTTCTCTCTTGAAAATATTATAAATCAGATTAAGTTTGAATTTTTCTTTTTTTTTTCAAATAAAAAAATGTACAAACTGAGAGCAGTTCTGAATACCAAAACACTAAAATATACCCCCAGAGACTTTTAACTGCTTCCATTTTTCCTGGTTGTATGAGCTGTGTGATGCAGCCTTTGCCCATGTCATGTGTATTTCCACTTACTGTTGGAAAATAAAGCCCAAAGTAATACCAGCAGTAATAAATGAGAATGTATATTTGCAAGGTTTTAACAAATTATTAAACAAGTACACCAATATTTGCTGAATACAGAAACAGTACTGTTTTGAGAAGCATTTCAATATAATCTTGAATACATCCAGTATGAACCTTATTTCCAACTAGTTTCACATGGATTTAGTTTTGATTTGGTTTTTTTTTTGGTTTTTTTTGGTTTTTTTGTGTGTGTGTGACATCCAGCCTGTCCAGGTTAACAGTTTGAAGTGTCCTGTTTCAATCTTTCTTTGCCTGAAGGGACTGGTAGGAAACCTTCTGTAGCCTGACTTACCCTGTTACCTTCCTCAGCCTCCTTAGCTCAGGTAATGCCTAAATCAGTGTCTGCTGAGGACAGCAGGGCTGTCTCCTGATTTCCATGATTAATGGCTCAAACCTTCCCTCCTACATTCGTACAGGTCTTGTGCTGGACTTGGAGGTTTGTTTATTTACTGCTGTCTTTGCTCTTCTTTGTCTTCTGTAGCCAGAAGATAGCTGCTGAATAATTTTCTAGCTGTCTGTTTTGGAAGGTTTCATACCAACAAAACCAAGTAATTAATGGAGCTCTAAGCATGTTTCATATTTTGGGGGTCTTATTTCCAGTCAAGTGACAGCTGTCATGTACTTCCCTAAACATATCTGAAAAGCCATACACCTAAGCCACACCTGTGTGATATTATGACATATCACTGTGATTATTTTTTAAGGCAGTCTTTAAATAGTATCTGGAAATTCTAAGTAAGACATCATTAGTGAATGTGCAATGAATATTAAGTGAAGTAGCCATCAAACAAATGTAGGGATCAAAACCCAGTTGTTGGTTACTTTTTTCTCCTCCAAAATACAGTGCTTAAATTTGGACATATTTTGGGTCAGTGGCCTATGAAATTTTACTGGGTTTTAGTTAATCTGGCTATCTAGTCACAGGAAAGTAATTTTTCTCCTCCACTTCTTGCGTGGAATGTGCTGCCATTTAATCTGGGCTCTTCAGAAAGACAGTGTACATCCTATTGCAGTTTCTTCACCATTTGTGGTCAGTTTTTTTAATCTTCTGTGTTGCATCAAATAAGGCAGCTCCACTGATGATGACAGGAACTGTGAAATCCAGGGCACATCTGTGCTGCTGGGCTCTTCCAGTCCATTTTGAAATTACTTGTGTCTCCATGGGGTTCAGCTGTGTGGCACTGACAATTCTCCATCCGTAATAATAAGCCTGTGTGAGGAGTAGTAAATCCTGAGAACAGGGCTGGAGTAGAAGAAGTAATGACATGCTTAAGTGTTTAGGGGTGGGGAATTTAAAATAGAAACCTTCACCTGCACCATGTCAAGCCCATGCACTTCCTTTTCTTTGGTTCACTAGTTACCACCTAGAAAGTCTGACTTCCTACTGAGACTTCTGAGATGTATTTTTCAGAATGTTTTTGATGAAAGCCCAATGGCTACACATGCAGAAAGCACAAAATCACTATTGGTAATTGTAGAATGATACGAAATAATTGACCAAATGAAGACAGACTGTCTGTTTCCAAAGATCTGAAATCTTTCTGTTTAGGCTTACCAACTCTACATTTAAAATTCTTCATGGCTGTGGAGGACTATGCCTTTTATGAAATAAAAATATGAATAAGCTGTCAGTGCTGGAGCTCTGTGTTGCTAACTGGAAATTGTTTGGTGTTTTTTGTTAGCACAGCAGTTAGAACGTGCTCTGATCTGCAGAGGTATTTTGGTGACATGAGTCAGAAGAGAGGAGCATTTTCAGCTATATTAAATGTGTGCCTAAGTGCTTTACTGGATTGGGGCCATTTTGTGCAGCATCTTACAGGATTAGCCCAAGATGCTGGGCAGAGCTGAAGAGCTTATGGCAGCTCTGCACAAGCATGGGAACCCCTGCACAGGGGGAATTCTCTAAGGAATAGCTTATCACTTGATGGAGACTGTGCCAGAGCTGAGAGTCAGCTCACCAGAGTGTTCCAGTCCAAGAACTGACTTAAGGAGGAGTCTTGATTAGGCCCAGTGAAGTCAGCCATCAGAAAAGCTAAAGTATCACTGAGATGTTGGGTGGGTCAGATGTTTGGACAGTAGTTACATATTTCCTGATTTTCCATTGTGATTTAAAAATGTTTTATACCAATTACTCAACAAATTGCTTTAAGTGTGTAATTGCACCTGTAGGTTTGTGTCATATAAACTGTTAAACCTCAGGAATGTGGAATGTTGTTACATTTACCCATCCAAAGCCCTTGTTCCATACAATTTTTCAGAATATCATTAACTCCTTGTGTAATCAACACAAAGAAACCAGAGCTTGAAAGCTTTCATAATGACACTATTAAATCTTAAGATTTCCTACCCCGTTGCTTGATATAATAATCAACAAGCAAGCACCCCAATTAATTTTGCTTCTGCAGGCACACTAATTCATTCTGAGCATAAATCTCAACACACTGTCACACTATCCCATTAATTACTTCTTCAGTAAAAGAGCTGATCTGTTGTCACTCATTTGAGTTAGTATAAAAGGAAAATCTTCAAGGAATTAAGTTCAAATTTACCCATTTTCTGTCCAGCAGTATTTCCTCCTATCTCTTGTTTGGCGTAACACTGTGTCAAAAACCACACTTGTTCTCACTTTATATTAATTAACATACATGTGTTCTCCCAAATAATTCAACATGAGAAGTAAGTTTCAGATCTATTTATTTTACAAATTAGGAAGAGCAGTTTTATTTTCAAGCATGAAAAGCTTTTATACCTAAGGATACCTAGAATATATATTTCTCCTCTGTACATTGAACTGGAAGACAAAAACAGACATTTAGTACTCATAGTACTGTTCATTACAACAAAAAAGGCTCTGCTGCAAGAGATTATTTAATCTTTTAAGAAATAGCACATATAATTGTTTATCTAAGGTGAAAAAAGTAAGTAAGTAGCATTTCCTGGCAATTTTGAAACTTTAATGTTCTGAGCACTAAGTCACCACATTGAAGTTGATTTACACATTGCAAAGCTCAATCCTTCTGTTTCAGTGAGCAATTGGTATCATTAGGCATGAATTATTTTAGTCAACAAATGTTACTGGAGCAACCTAGTATTGTTTTTCCTATTGAACTTGAATAAGCAGCTAAAGGCTTCTCACTTGCTCTCTTGGCTCAGCACCAGGAACAGACCATTACAATGAGTTTTAAGTACCAGCACAAGGCTCAGAGCTAATGAATAATAAAGAAATGTGCATGTTGTTCTTTGTCACCAAGTGTTACCAAATCCCTCCTGATACCTACACGAGGAACAATGCTCTTCTCTGGCCTTGCCTGCACACACTGAGTGTAAATGAATTTAACCTGGAAGGAAAATGCCCTTTCAGCCAGTATTGCCTGTGTGAGCCCTCAGGCCATGGCAGAGCAGAGGCTGCACAGAGGGATGTGGGGTTTGGCCCAGCAGCATCAGCCATGGGGGTGTTCCAGGAGCCCTGAGTGCTGCCAGTGTCTGCCTTGAGCACTGCAGGACTTCACACACACTCCACTTACTGTTTGATTGGAATAGGGCAGGATTTCAGCTGGATAAATCACCTTGGACTGCACAAATGGAAACATTAAATGCATTTTTAAAAATTTATACTCTTCGGGAGGATTTCCTTCCAGATCTGTATCCTGCATATAGGTTTGTCTTCAGATTTACATGTTGTACAGCTCAACTTCACCTTTTTAGGATGGGCTCTAGTTAAATGATGTAGAAAAAGGAGATTCCTCTGAGAGAACTGGGTGTTGTGCTTCTGACATGATGGACAAGTGGGTGACCTCTGATGGACAAGTGCAGTGGTCACTGGTGGTGTTTTATGCATGGGAACACAGTCATACTGATGACATTCTCTGCTGTTCTCAGGCTTCCTTGGTTCTCAGATGCCGTGTTCTTGTGACTTGATTTATTCTGGTCCAGCTTGGATTATGTGCTTTACCTCATCTTGTATCTGAAATGGTTTCCTGTCCATCAGCACTGCTAGAATGGTACTTTGATATTACTTTTAGTGTAGGCCTGTGCAAATTTGTAAATGTTTCTCCACAAACCTTGGTTGGTTTTACTGATTTCTGGTTGTTTATGGTTTTTTCTCTTTACTTAGGTTAGTGTTCCAGATGACCATAATGCTACTGCAGGCAGAAGTGTAAATAAGCAGGTATTTGAAGATTTAACAACAGGACTTCTGAGGGTGACTGCTGTGATTTTCAGATGTCTCATCTCCAGCTTCCCAGATAGCAACAGCCACTCTACTGCCCTGAAGATATTACAGGAAGTGAAGAGTAAATCCTCACAAATGGAAGCCTTCAGCAGCAGAGTCCAAGACCTAATCAGGTTTAAAAAAAGATAATGAAACTTTTCTAAGTATTCTTTGTGAGAGAGAAAGCAAATTTCACTGATTTAAGAGAGGAACAAATGTCTTTAAGCTTAATGCAGTGAGAGTAGTTTGTGTGGGTAGTCAGGAAGACTATTGAAATACTATATTCTCAATCAAAAATGTTCTTCAAAAAACTACAGACAAAGAAATAGAGAAACCCAAGATTCTTTTCTTTTTGGACTTGTTTTTTGTGTCCTTTCCGTTAATATTCTCTCCTTATTACCTAGGAACCAGCTTCTGTATATTTTCCTCTCAGTTCTCTGTGCTAGTTGTGTGTGCCATTCTTCAAAAAACTACAGACAAAGAAATAGAGAAACCCAAGATTCTTTTCTTTTTGGACTTGTTTTTTGTGTCCTTTCCATTAATATTCTCTCCTTATTACCTAGGAACCAGCTTCTGTATATTTTCCTCTCAGTTCTCTGTGCTAGCTGTGTGTGCCCATTGCCTGTGGTCATACATGCATTCACATAAGTTTGTCATAAAATACACATTTCCTGTTATAAAAATCACACAGTCATTCCTGGAATTTGATCTTGTCATGTAGCTGCATTTTAATAGCTGACCTCAAATGTATTAGTATGTACATAGTTAATACATATTTTAAATACATAAAACTTATATATCCAGCAGTATATTAGACTTGCTAAAAGTATGTAGTTTCACTGGTAAACTATATCAATAGTTATCAATAAATTATCATATAAATAGTTCCCAGTGTGTCTTCAGCCCTCTGAAGAAATGAAATTCTTCTTTATATGCTGCTGAAAACATGTCACAGTGAGCCTTCAGACATTTCAAAGTCTGGTATGATACTGATGGAGACAAAGAGGACATCTGGAGGAGGAGAGCAAAACAAGTAGTTGTCATAGATACCAGTGACCTCTAAAACTTTGGTGTTCTCATGTAACTCTCCTTCTCCCCAAACAGGTTTTGATAGAGTGTGAAATTTCAGGATGTTGTATTCTGCCCACTTATGAATGGGAGGGTGGGAGGTCTGTGCTGAACAGACATCTGACACTGGCTGGGCCCAGCACAGGCAGACCCTCGAGATAAGGAGAGACAGGAGAATCCGAGCAGGTCCCTCACCTGAGGCACTTTAGGGGATCTGGTTATAGATGGGGAATGAAAGGCATGATGACAAGGTAATGGTGCAATTAGGAAAAAAAAGAGAGGGGGCATTTTAAAGCAGTCAAAAACAGACAAATTCTGTCATTAATGAGAATCTTTCACCTCCAGGTCATTGTATCATATGTCACAGGGAGTTGATTAAGTGAGAGTTTTGGGAAGATGGGGAAGAAAGAGGAACACTGACTTTTTTTTTCCTATTTGGGATTATTAGACCTGATGCATAAACACCAATTATCTATGTGCTGTCTGGGTATCAAAAGGGTAGCCAGGTTATTTCGGCTATGCTCCTGTGGGTGAAAAGAGATGGAGGCAATAGATTAGAGAGCTTTGACATTCCACTTGTCTGTGTGCTCAATTCCTCAAGGAAAGGAGTGCTCCATGCATCTTGCTCTTGTCTCCAGATGCCAGTGAAGAATAGTCCTAGCAGACTGAAAGCTCTCTTCCATTTCCTCTCTGCCAGAAGAGCAGCTGCTCTGTGCCCAGGTGTGGGTGGAAAGGAGGGGCACAGTGGGCACAGCTTGCAGGTGTCACACTCTAGAGATGCTGCTGGGGAAGAGAATGTTGATGAGAAAGGTTGTGCCTTTTTGTGAGCCACCATCTATCAGTATTAGCTCCATTTTATTTAGTTCTTCCTCTCCCCTCCTATTTCTCAGAGTGCTGTTTCCAGCACTCAGCATTTCTCTGTGACTGTGATGTATCTTAACACCCAGCTATGTTCCTGGAATTATTCCACTAATAGAAGCAGAACTTGTTTATCACCTCTGTGATAATCAGGTTCATTGCTTAGATCAAAATCTGCAAGGAGCTTAATACTAGTAACTTTTCATGCTGCTAAATAGAACAGACAAATTTACCTGCACAATGAGTGTGCCATTAATAACCTTTGTGCATCTTTAAGTGTTATTAACTGCTGTACTTCAGCAGCTTTAAAAATCTTCCATGCTGCAGTTCACCTTCTTGCTTTACATCCAGTGTATTTGTATTCTTAATTCCTTCACTCTTCAAAAGCTTTGTGTCAGTAGGTTGGACACTGGCAGAGGGTCTCTAACCCTGAAGAGAAATCTGTCTTTGAGCAACATCAGTGTCTGAAAAGGACAAAGTTTTCTTCTCTAATGTCAAAACCCCCTGTTCTTTCAAAATCAGACTGTATACATGTGTGAGGGAATAGTTATTTTCAATAAACAGTGATGCTTTTGTGAGAAGCATTAATCAATAGCCTTTATTTGCTGGAATCAGTCTTATTTAATAATGTTCCCTATGGAGTCAAGTTTGGGTGGTCTAGTCATGGTGTAAATTTAAAGCCAGTGGTGTTCCCCTCTCTCTCAAGGAGCCTCTGTTCTAAAACTTCTCTGCCAAGTGAGCTTGGGACAGTGACCTCAGGAGCAGGAGGGTTGGTGAAGACAGTCAGGGTGGGAACAGTGGATCATTTGTTGGTGTCTGAAGGCAATTGCTTCCCTGTGTCTTTTAATCTTTTAAGCACAGGATAAAACACCAGTTCTTCTGATTTTGACAAGAGATTTCTCCCACTTCGTAAGAGTAAAGGAAAATACAAAGAAAATTAGAGGGGGGAGAAAGGGAGGTGATTACAGTGGAACCTTTGTGTCCACAAAGAGGGGTGATCTCACCTAAGTCAGCAGAATATGGTGGCTGAGATGGGCTGAAGTCTGAGAAGCTGGAAGGTTGTGGTAGAAAAAGAAAGTAGGTGAAGTGAGGTGATATCAGCAAAGTGATCTAGAAAAAATACATCTGTGCACAGGTCAAGTGGAGTTGATAATGATCAAAGAGTGAGAGAACCTGCTGGGGACAAGAGAGATCTTGGTACAAGGGTGAAGAGCAGATTTTTTGGACATATGTTTTCAAGCTATTAGAAATTCAAAGAAGGAACTTCAGCAGTTGTGATCTGAGGATCAGCAATGATGATCTGGTCAACCCTAATATTTAAAAAAAAAAAGGAGTTTTTGGTTAAAAAAAAAGTTACCACATGGTTTTCTATATATTGGGTTTGAGTCCTGAAGAGCTTTTTTGATCGTGATCCTTCTGTCCTGATGGTAGAATGTTGTTAATATTCTATTGGTCCCTGAGCTCTTGGGTATGTATTTATAAGAGGGGAGCAAAGCCCAGCAATTGGGTAGTGGTTGCTATGATGTATACATTGCTATAAAACATTGTCTGGGTATCATCATTGTCTTCTTGAATTAGTGTGTTCTACAGAGTTTACCTTTTCATACTAAAAAGAAATTGTGCTGTTGCAGAGCTATCAAGATTATTATAAATCATCTAACTATGGCAAAATTCCATTGTCCTTCTAGCAGTATGCTAAAATAAACATTTACACTCATCTTTCTTGTACAGTATAATACAAATTATCCCACAACTGACAGCTCTCGTAACAAAAACTACTGATAGTCACAGAGAGCCAGATCTGAAGTTACTGTAATTAGAATTGTTTTATTGAACCCTTTCAGAAAGAGTATTTAAGTAATCACAACCTGCTTTTTGAGTGGCTTGATAGCAGAGAGGCAGAAATGACTTCTTTTGCAAAGTTATCAAAACCATTGTGGAACTGTTTTTTGTAACACACTTTTTCCTCTGCTTGTAGTTACATGGTGAACATAGGCTTGGTGGACAAGCTGTGCTGCTGTTTCCTGTCTGTTCAAGGGCCTGTTGATGAGAACCCCAAAATTGCAAGTTTCCTGCAGAATGCCACAGCCCTGTTGCATGGGATTTGCCAGCTGTGTTTCGCTGTCAGTGGAAGGTGGGTGCACTGGCTCTGTCAGCTCAAAACGTGCTGGGTGGGCAGTGGCCTGTGCTGAGGCTGCCAGCCAGAGCTGTGGGGCACACAGGGGCTGAAGCAGTGCTGGGGATTCCCTCTGCTCACCCTCTCACCCCCAAGCTGGGATGAGTTACCTGCACCGAGCTCAGTCCTTGCAAGTCATTTACCAGAACTGCGAACTTTTCCTCCTCTACACATCATTCCACATACTTCTATCACTGATAGCTTTTAGTGTCCAGTCTCAAGGGCTTCAAGAGGTATTTTATTATCAGCTAAAATCAACTCTTGATTGATTTGTCTCTGTGATTTGTCTCTAGAGCAGCCTAATTCAGCTCTTGTTCTTTAAAATACCACTTCCAGTAAGGGAATTCTATTTTCCATAAAGAAAGCCATTACTAGATTTGTCAGGGAGTTTTCTAATGTGAAATGCTTGTTGTTGTAACCTAACCAAGGCTGTGGGAAGTGTGCATGAGCTATGTGCCTGCCAGCAAATCTGGACTTCTGTGGTCTGCAGTGACAGTCACGTGAGTCAGAATTTCAGAGCTTTGGGCTGCACTTACTAGAAACTACCACACCATTACTGTTACACATTTCAGAAGAAATCAAGGCTGGCAGAACTTTGCAATGCATTCCTGAAGGGTAAAATGATGCTAGGGTTGAAAAACTCGAGCTAATAAAACATAGGATAAGAAACAAAGCTGTAGGTAAGAGCTGTTGCTGGTAGCCAGGGACACAGACACATGGAAAAAGAAATGCAAGAAATATGAGCCCAAAGAGACCATCCCAACTTACTGAAATTTCCCTTGCTGAAAGCTGCCAACTTGGCATTTTAAATTCCAGCAGAGCACTGCCAGAAGTCAAATACTCACTAAATAAAATAATAAAAAAATCACCCTTCTGTTAGTGGAATAATAGTTCTAGCTCAGAGTGAGTAATACAATATTTGCAATTTCTGTAGCAGGCACACACTTCACCAAAATATTCGCGATCTTTGTACCTCAAAATAGTACAGCACTGCACAAGTACATCCATCAAGAACATCTGCTCTTTGTAGCACCAGAATAATTTTTGGGGGTTGAATGTTTTTCTTCGCAGTTACCCCAAGAGGTATCTGATCCTACCACCTCCATTAACAGCAGCACTCTGGATTTTATCCAAAGGTGCTGGTTGGTCGTGATTTCCAGGTTAGATTGTTCATTTGAGCATGAAAAGAAATGAGAGGAATGAACCTGCAGATTTCAAAACTGTTGTCTTTCACTTTCAGATCAAAAGCTTTGATGTAACTGATTAGAAGGGCAGTTTAAATCACATGTCTTTCATCATCTGAGCCCACTGTCATCTAAGCAGTGAATGCAGAGTGTAATTCTGTCGTGTTACAGAAGTCCTCAGTTTTGGAGGTGATTTAAATGGAAAAAGGTACTGCCAAACACAGATTAAGGTGGCAGAAACAGAGCTCAAATTTATTGAATTCTTAAATATTTCACACTGCAATAATACATGATGTGTGATACCTGATCTGCAGCACAAAAGGCAGCCCCTCTGTGAGAAACACAGATGCCTCTTTCATTCCTGCTGAATGGTGGTGGAGGCAATGCAGCCTTTCCAGTCAGTTTTTCTCATTCTCCAGCTCAGTTGATCCAGGCTTGAGCACCAAACCAGCCTGCCTGTTCCAGCCCTTTGTCCATCCCAGTCACCAGCCCCTCTCATCGGCCAAGGGCTGAGCTTCTTATGAGATTTGAGAAACACAGGAAGTGTTTCAAGTGCTCTGGCACTGTAGCATGAGAAGTTTTGCCAAATTAATGGCAGGCTTTCACCATTGTTGCAAGAGCAGTTTTGAGATGTTCTTTTCATATATCCTCCTATAGAAGATGGTTCCAGGTCGGAAACTTCTTTATGCTCCTCAGTGGTCATCAGGGGATGGGATACAAAATTAATCTGTTTTTTAGTAGAACTTTTCCAGACTGTTACCTGTCATACAGAAAGTTGTCATTGCACATTAAACTCATGAGCGCACTCAGAGTGCTCTCTGCTCTGTGTGCAGATCTCAGCACGCAGCACTGAGTGGCACAGTGGGAAGCTGACACAGGACAGTAAATGGGGTACCAGGACCACCTCGGGGCTCAAGCCAGCCCAGCACAACAGGGAGATCCTGGGTGAGCTGGGGGATCCTTCTCCTGTGCCTTCAGATCCCACCAGGTTGTTTGGAACTGTACTGCAACTGGAATCTGCCTGTCTCCAGAGGGCCAGAAGTTCTTGTTTCAAACTCAAGTTTTAAACAACTCTAAGATCCTGTCCTGTGGGTACAAAGGATGTTGGGCCATTGCTGGAACTCTGAGGTAGGAAGGACTGCCAGTCCAGACTTTCCTGCCTTCCTCAAAAGCACATCTTATAAAACTCCAAATTCAGCAGAGCATTTCTAAACCAAGCTCTGAATTGAGACCCAGTGTGTATTTGGACAGTTCCTTCATGGAAATAATTCTGTAGGCAGTGGGGTGATCTCAGTCCAGTCCCTCTCTGCACCTACCTCTGCAGAGGTCACAACAATCATGATTGTTAGAGAATAAGCTCAAATTATTTGAGATATATATATATATATATATAAATCAACATTATGTTTTAAATGAGGTCTGTGGTTGAGATAATGTAGATGGTAAAATTTTAAGACATGAATGAAGAGACTTCTTTTATTACTGTGGTAGACTTATAGAAAAAGAAAAATCCAAAATCATGGAGTTAGATACAGTAAAGTCTTACTAATGTAGAAACATAAATTGGAGGATTTTCAATTTTAAAATCATAAAATGTTATTGAAATAAGGGACTCTATTCTGAACATATGTTATAAACATACCCTATTAAAAGAGAGGAATTTTCTTTCCATTAATGATCAAGGTCTTTAAAAAAGATTTAACTTTGCTATTGATCTTACTTTTCAAATTATCATTTTTGATACTGGCTAATAAATGCTTGATTGATTCTTTTAATTGAAATTTTGCTGTGGATGGAGGAGCACATTTTCCAAACACTGTGGAATACATATAAAAGATCACTTGTTGAAAACCTTAATAATTTGTTACCCTGCTTCAGGCTTGTTTTGATACTTTTTGTCCTCTTCTCTTACCCAGTGAGAATCATTGAGGCTGACTTGAGCCTCCAACTGGAAGTCCCATCTTTCTGATGTCATATTGCATCTGTAGCTAACAGTGGAGTGAGAGCTCCTTCCTCCCTGATGGGTTAAAAAAAAAAAGTGTGTAAGAGCTGAAAACTCTCAATGAGGGCATTGTCCCTTATTGTTTGTAGGCAGAAATCAGAAAATGCAGTATGTCTGAATATTGAGCTCTCTCTGCTGAGCAGATGAACCTGACATTTGATACTTAGACTTGAAAATTGTGGCCCTGGTAATACTTTAATTGGTTTTTGCTCACTGTTAGGAGTAACAGTAGCCAGAAATGAAAACACAGACATTTTTATTAACCTGAAATAAAGCAAAATGTTAAATACACTTTATATGGAGTAACAATGGGTTGTGTGGCCATAAAGATCTCTTGAGATCTGTGTGGAATTGCAGATGTCCAGTAGCATTGTTCAAGATGACAGCCCTGTTTTCCAGAGTGAATCACTGTAAATGTGAGAGATATAACTGTTTTGGGCCCACAGGTCCTGACTACACATCTGGAATGTGCTTGTCTTGTACCCACAGGACAGAAAACAATGAGCAGGCATGGAATGCAGGGAACATTAATGAAGGCATGGCCATGCTTCCTCAGCTCAGCCTTCCCCAGGAGCAGGAGGGAACACTGAATGAGAATCTCCATGGCAGGTCCTTCAGCAGCACAGCAAAGGTTTTCTTTATGTTCCTGTCTTCTTCTCTACTGCCCAGTGTTCATCAAGCCTACATCCCCCTTTCCACTATTTCTCTCTGGACCTAAGGCTGCTGTCCCAGAAGTTTAGTTGTTGCTCTGTGGAGGGCTGGACTTAATGCCTTGTTTCACTTTTGCCCATGAGTGTGAGGGAATAAACTCAAACAAACACAGAGTTAATGCCTTGTTTCACTTTTGCCCATGAGTATCAGTGAATAAATTCACACTAACACAGTGTGATGCAAGGAACAGGAGGGGACCAAGAGCAGTGGAGGAGTCAGTCACAGAGGCAGGATGTTCTCCCCAGGAGCAGTGGAATGGAGAGCAGTAACACACATACAAGGAGGGTACTGCATTGTGCACAAGGGGAATATTGCAAATAATAGTCCCTCAAATTCTGGGAACACCAGCTGTTTAAAAATGCTGCAGTTTTCTCGATTTAAGAAATGCCTTCATGCTTTTTCGTCACCCCAGGAGAAGGCAGTGTCAGAGCAGTGCAGTAGTTAACCTGTTGCTGTTGTTTCTCAGAGCAGTGGTGGGGTAGATGAGTGTGTCAGCAGCTGATGAAGCTGTGGGCACAGGCTGCAGTGGCAGAAGGCTGCAGAGGCAGCTCTGACCCAGGGAAACGGTGCCTGTCATGTCACACATGCACTCAGAGCTGGCCTGGGCTGGGCTCAGTTTTATTACAGTAATTAAGATAATGTCTGTTTTGGCTGCTGCATGGTGAATCACATGCAAGTCTGCCTGAACCTTGGCTTTGCTTCTCACCACTTCCAAGGGACAGCAGCTCCAGCAAGTGCTGTTAAACCAACTCCAACTTGTGTTGTGTGGAAAGTTTCACTTCATCACTTCTGTGCTGACTGCAATCCCTGCTGGACAGTGAGAATTGTAGCAAGGTCTGACAGGTGCTTAATACTTCTTGGTTCTTCTTTTATCATTATTTTGCCTCTTTATTTTGGCACCTCTTTCTAAATAAAATAATTTAGGAGCATAAAGTACTGATGATAGTTTTTTAAATCCTAATAATAAAAAACCCCAACAGATTATATTCTAAGCCTCTTGGAAACTCATGTTTCCATTTCACTCCATGTTTTTAATCAGTAGTATATATTTCAAATACACAAACATTATAATGTATACCTTTAGAGAGGCTTGTCTGCTTGTTAGCTCAGCAAGTTTTTAAAACAATATATTTTCAGATATAAACAGTTTGCTTATATTGAAGCTTGGAGAAATTGTAGTTTTATACTTGTTCTGCAGAGTATGCTGTTTCTTATCAAGCTGTATTGAATTCCTGTTTTTAATAAATAGTGGTGTATTTTAAGCAATGAAGTACCACTGTTTAGTATCTTTCTTTCTTTCTTTCTTGTGATGGATATATCCACATTTTTTAATTCTTAAACCCTTTTTGTAAGTCATAGAGCACATACCAATTCCTGAGACCCCTTGATAGTCAAGCTGAAAATCACAGTGGCAGACCATAATGACAATTCTGTGCATTTCATTATTTCATTAAACCCTTTTTTTTTTTTTCAAAAGATTCTGAAAGTTGTTTGACCATAATATAAATATTTGCCCGTTTTTCTGTGTTTATAGTTAACACATAATTATTGTGACTGCTAAAGTTTGAAAGCCTGTTTGTTTTCCCAGCTATATCAGCCAATGACAGAAATCCAGTGGGTCTTGCTTCCCTTCAGGGATTAATGGAAGAGGTTTTGTCTATAGTGACTATTTTACTTTTACAGCTGTTAAAGACTCAGAGACAAAGTTTCTTTAAATAAGAGAATTAAGAGGAATTGCAGCTATAGGAATCTGATCTCTTAACTTCAGTTATGTAAAGTCTGATTTTCTGGTGTGACATTGTCATCTTATGCTGTGAAGGTTTTTAGGGGTTTTTGCCTCAGTCTGTCCCAACAGCACTGAATTTTCAAATCCTACTTTTGGAGGTGAACTAAAAATCTGCTCAGTGTATGAAACCCAGTGGTGTGCAGCCTTCACAAAAATCAGAGCAGTAGAGACAGAGGTTCATGCTTTATTTTCCATAATTTCATGTAGATTTTTTTCTGTTTTAAAGCCCACAGCAAGTACAAATAACTTTTTACCTTTTTATTGTAAACATTTAGGCTTATAGTGATGTAATCAACAGTTCAGCTCAACAGGAGCCAGTGGTCTGTTCACATACACATTAGCTGTAGTACAGGCAACATCCAAAATAAATTTTTTCTGGCAGTTCCTTCATCAAATCTAGAGGACAGAATTTTAATTTCTCTTAAACACTTTTGTTCTGTAGTACAACTTCAAAATTGTTCATCTTTTCTGTGAAAAATGTAATGCTTGCATTTAGAGTTGTTTTACAATTGACTTTTTTATGCCAATTTATATTTTGCTTCATTCTCTGCTCCAGAGCAGCACAAAATGGTAAAAGGATTTCATCCAGCAATGTAAGCTTTCTCATATGGAATTGTTTAAAAATAATGATGGAGTGAGAGTTGAAAGCAAGCTAACTTTAACCTTTGGTAAAATTGGTCAATCTTCTGATTGCACAGAGTCAGAAAAAAAATTCTGTGAGGTATCATATGCAGTAATTAATTTGGGGTTATCATTTGTCTGTGAGTGTACTTTTCTGTTTTGTGCAGCTGAAAAAGCTGAGAGTGAAATTGGGAAACACTGGTTGGCAGGAGGAGCTGTGCTCTCATGTGATCCTGTGGCAATAAACATTCTAGTTAGTTGAGTGTAACTAAGTGATGGTTAGCACATTTTGGCTACTGCACCCTGCAGAATAAATCCTTGGACATCAGAAGGCATTTTGGAGTGAGGAATAGCAGGGAGCCCAGGCTCACACAGCAGGGCTGTGCACAGGGTGGTCCCAGAGCTGCCAGCTCTCCCTCCTCCTGCAGCCATGGGGCTCTGTGCCTCCCTCCCAGCCAGGCTGGTGTGCCAGCAGGAGCTGAGCTCTGTACCAGGGCTCTGCCAGAGGCACAGCTGGCACAGCCAGGTGATGGGCAGGAGGTGTCTCTGCTCAATCCATTCTCACACACTCACTCAGACACCACAGAGCTCTAAAGTGAGGGTTTGGGGCATGGATTCCAGGCACAGGAAAAGCAAAGCCCTGCCATAAATTGTTGTACAGCATAGTCCCACCCAAACACACTTAGAACTCCAGTATTTGTTCCACTTTTTATTCTTTGTGGAGTAAGTCTTAAGGAAAACAGACACAACTGTGTTACATTTGTTCTTACTGTGTTTTGCTAGAGTTCTGATTCTTCTGTCAGAACTGCTTCTGGGGACTCCTTATGCAGTCTGGAGTCAGTTTTGTGCAGCACAGGTATCCCTGAAGCAGGCCTGGGACATTGATCCTGGAGGTAGCAGCAGAGGGTACAGCTAAAAAGCTTTTTCATTAGCATTGGATATTCACAGACTGCAAATAGAACTAACTCAGAAATGGTACCCTAAGTGCTAATTTCAGATGAGATCACTCCTTCCATCATCTGACCTACTGCTTTGTAAAGGTAAAGATGTGAGGGGACAGAGCTGCAAACAGATGGGTGCCAGCAGAGCAAGTTGTGTAGAGCCCAAGTACTGTCCTGTCATATTCACCTGAGTTCAGGGCTGCTCTGGGACCTGGGGAATGCAGGTTCATGGTCTTGCTCTGCTCTTTCCCTCCCTTTGCTCCAAGGAAGCCATGGAGTGCTGTTAACAGACTGAAATTCTCAGGAACAGATGTTGGTATAGGTAAGGTGGTGCTTTTTTGCCTGCTTTATTTGCTTCACTAGGAAAAAGGAAAATAACAGAACAAGGTGATGTTTGGCAAAACGTGGTCCTTGCTGAGCTCATGGTTTAGTTTCTGTGTTGAGGAAGTCTGTCTGTGATTGTAAAAAGCAGGATTAGTGAGCCTGCCCAGAAGCTGTGTTGGAAATGTCACTGGAGCCAGTGTTTGTAGCAGAGGTGCAGGGTGCTGCTGGTACTGATACAGGAGAGATTACTGAGAGCAGTTCTGGTCAAGGGAAAGCTCCTTACTGCTGTGCTCTACAGGAATGTCCTGAGCCCTCTCACTGTCTGCTCTTTGCTGCCTTCAACTGAGCTCTTCCAACTTACAGATTATCTTAGAAAATGGTTCTGGTTTTCACTTTCATTTCCTTTGCTTTTAGTAGTTATAAAAGGGGAAAATACCCTCATTTAAGTTGGTATTTTATAATGTTTTCTCATATAATCTGTTGTATTTTCCTTTGATTATAAAAATGAATCATATATACTCTCAATTTTTGTAGTCTCTTTTGATATTGACTTCCTTCTTTTTTTTTTTTGTTTTTCTTTTTTTTAAAGATAGAAACACAGTAGATGAGGTAAAAAAAAGACCTTGATGTAGCATATTTTCGCTTTTACTGTTTGCTGTGTTTTATTATTTAAGTATTTTCTATGATTACCAACATTGACCAAATGTGTTTCCAAAATGGAATTCAGGTAATTTGTGTTACAGGTTTGAGTTAGAATTCAGAGAATATAAAACTTGCTGAATTATTTTGGGGCTTCACTTTGTGCTTGCCTACCTTCCACACATCATTTAGCCTCCAGGGTAGTGATATTGTGAGTTTTCCTTAGTAGTTGTCCTGCTTCATCTTCTGGATTATTAATAATGTGAAAAAACACGAGTACTAAAAATCATGGAGGATTATGGAAAGGGCAGTCCTGAGTTATTTGCCTGTGCTGATATCCTAGATAACCAAAAACCTTCTTCATTATTTTGTGTGCATCCCCAAAAGATGGCAGAGAAACCCATTTGCTGTGTGCTCGAGCTGTGGTTTGTACTGACCTGTGCTTTGCTGCCCTGCTGCAGCCTCCCATAACAGCATCTGACTGAAGGAAGCAGCAGTGTGTTTTCCTATTGCTCCACCACTTCATTCTTAAATTCCTGCAGAACCTTTTGATTAAGATCATCTGTTCCCAGTAACTCCCTTCGTACTTAGGTGGGCAGTTTGTTCAGTGCCTGCAGCCCATCACTGTGGCAGGAGAGGCTCCAGGGAGGTCCCCACTGCTGCTGGCTGCTCTTGCAAGCAGCAAAGGTGAGAATAGCAGGCTGCTGACCGAGGCAGGGCTGGCATGGAGCCCCTGTGTGCTCCCACAGTGCCCCCAGACTCTGCCTGGCAGCACAAGCACGGGCACAGGATGTGAAGCAAGGTCCTGAACGATCCAGCTGCGCTGTGAGTAGAGAGAATGAGATAGTGCCCTAATTATTGAAGTATTTTCTGCAAATGCTGTGGTTTCCTGGCACTTGAGGCATCAGGTTTTCCCTGCTTCCCCATGCAGTTTCTGACATTTGGCTCCTGCTGAGCTCAGCTCGCTCTCACCGCTCGCTGTTCCCTTGCAGGTCCTGGAATGTTTTTGACACAGCACGTCAGGACCCCACAGGACTCACAGCAGCTCTTCAGGCCACGGATCTGGTGGGAGTCCTGCACATGCTGTACTGTGTCCTTTTCCATGGCACCATCTCAGACCCAAACACCAGCCCTAAGGACAGCTACACTGCCAGCACAGTCCAGGTTGCCATCCAGAGTTTACGTTTCTTCAATAGTTTTGCTGTTCTTGACCTGCCTGCCTTCCAGGTAACTGATGTTTTAAAACTTCTCTTGGTGGGCAAATACTAGTTGTTGATTATATCTTTGGACTAAGTTTTGTCTTTAAGATCTTAGTTATTGAAGGAATTTTTAAATGTTAGATTTCGTGTATAACATTTGTAACTGTTGTTATGTCTAACCTGTATCTATGGCTGATGAATTTAACCAAAAAGTAAAAGTTGAGAATGCATTAAATGCTGAATCCAATCCATTATGTCTTCTAACTTCTTTTTTACTTGTTTCTAGCATAGTACTTTTTATATTTATTGAGCTTCAAAAGTGTAAAAAAAAAATCTTAGTCAAAAGGACAAGATAGCAGTTTTTCTTACGTGAGAGAGTTTGCTTGTACTATAACCATGTATTACATTTTCCAGGGCTTTCAAGGGCCACTTGCTTTAAGATTGTGCAGCTGAAACTGATAATTGGTATCATTTTTTTTAGCAAGTAAAATTTTGTTGACCTGAAATCAGAAAATATGTTGTCATAATTTTTATTAAATTAAAAACCAAAAAGTGCTGAATTTTGAGTGCTGAGAATGACTGCTTGCCTTTGTCTGTGAACAGAGTTCGAGTGTAAATGAATGATTTTGCCATACAAATACTGGCTTATTTCTCAAGTAAGTTGGTAAAGTTGTATTGTTAATATAAAACACCTGTCAGAAAGCATTGCTTTGGAAACACATTTAGCAGTATCAGTCTTACACAATTCAACAGAACAGGTTTCTTTCTCATTTAATGTGTAATTTGTCTATGTTGTACTATACTCTCCATCTGAAATGCATTAAACTCAGCCAGAGCCTTTCCCAAGTGAAGAATTTTGTGTGGCTCCTGCTGTGGGTTTTCACTACATTTGGTAAATCTGTGACAACAGCAGCAAGACCTCTGTGTGCAGCAGTGTTCATGTGCAGCAGCTAGCCAGGGTTCTTTACAGGGACAGGAGCAGGGTATTGATGGAGTTTCACTGCACACACCACTGCAGTTTCATTGCACACACCACTGACCCCCATTTCTTTCTGTAAATCAAGGTAGTTCCCTGCTACACCTCATTGAGCACCTCTTGCTGTGAGGCTGGTTGTTCAGCTGCTGCTGTAGATGTTACAGGTGTGTGCCAGAGTCAGGCCTGAACTGGAACAGGTACGGTCTGCAGGGGAGCTGGAGCAAATCTCACTGTCTGCTCCCTGATATCTCAAGAAATCACTGTTCATTTTTAAAACACCATCTCCTGCTTACCCTGTCTGTATTTATCCCTGTGCCAATGCCATTATATCTCAGCAGCTATAATTAACAGTCAGCATTAACTTCAAATCCCATGGTCTGTGTAAGTCTGTTCTACCTGAACTGCTCCAAGTCAGTAGCTATTGCAGTGGGAGTTGTTTCCCTCAGCTCATAGGCACAGGGCTCTGCTCAGGAGGTAGCACCCAGCTGGGCTGTGAGCATCATGTTGTTGGTGATGGACAGGCAGCTGGGCTGGCCTCAGCAGCTCTCCCTTCCCCTGCATTAGTGGGATTTGTTTCTGTAATGTTAAAAGTAACATCCACCTGAGGCAGTGCTGGACACTGACCCTGTGGGTCCTGGCAGGCAGCAGAGGGAAAAGCCTCCTTCATGTACTGTGTGATCATTATCTCTGAGGAATAGTTTTATCACAAATTAGTAGGACTGTGGAATAGGGGGCTCTGATTAGCAGAAGAGGTCTGGTATTCTCGAGTTTGTATTAGCACAGATGGCTCATGGGTGTATATTTCATTTAATTTGACAGTCTAAACAATTGAAAGATGGTAGTGAGAAACAGCACAGGGTCCTGAGCTGATATTAATTCTGGCTAAAAAGGAAGCACAGTTTCCTTGAAAAATTAGTTTAACTTTTATACACAAACTCAGGTGCCCTTTGACCTGTTGTTATCAGGGGAGGTTAAACCCAGAGTGCTGGGTCACAGCATGCACAGACAGCACTAATTAAATAAGGACAGACCTGAGAACGTTCATTTACATGACATAAAGCAGTAAATGGTGGCTGTGCTGGTGTTAAATTTTGAAAATGCACTGCCTTACCAGAATGCTTGAAGTTCAAGATCGAAAGCACCCACAGCTGAGCCTGCTTTCATTGTCAAGGATCCTGCTTTTGCTGGGTGGATTTGGAATTCAGTGAGACTAAACTACGCCACAGCCTGGGATTTATGGATATGTATTTACCACAGGCTGCAAGGCAGAAAATGAAGAAAACTCTGAAATGAAAGAGATTTTCTCAGGCCTGCATTGCTGTTTCATTAGAGTTAGGAGACTGTCATGCTCATTCCTTGTGCTTTAGTTTTCCCCTTTGACCCTGTGTCGCTCTGTCTGCTTGACATGTTTATTAAATAGAGGCTGTAGGCTGCACAGATAAAATCTAATTCTGAATCTCCACGTTACAGCAATTTGCCTACTTTTAAAAAACATCCCAAGAAGCTTTGCAGCTGAGTGTTCTCTCCTTTTGGATGTTTCTAACTTTTTGTAATGTTTGAAAAGCCATTATTTGTTATTAATCATTGTATTCCATTCAGAGCACAAGTTACTAATGAGAAATGCAGAAATGAAGATGGTTTGGTTTCTTTTGCTTATTTCTAAGAGATATTACCAAACTTTCCTGGAGCATGTAATGTATGTCAAATGGAATAGTCAACCTAATGCTACACGGAATGTCAAATAAGCAGAATCCAGCTTTTCTTGAAAACTTGAATTTACTCTTGCTTCTGTGGCTTTTGATGTTATATTCCAGTTGTAAACAGTAAGCAGCTGAAAAAAGAGATCTGGTTCTGGCCTTCCACAGCAAAGAACACAGTCTGCACTTGGCAAACAAACGCCAGGAGCTGCAGTTGGTGTGCACACAGCTCACACAAGGTCTAGAACACACTGCTGGAGTGTAATGTCTGTTTCTTGGCCTGTTTTTCAGTCGATTGTGGGAGCTGAAGGACTGTCCCTGGCCTTCAGGCACATTACCAGCTCCCTGCTGGGGTACTGCTCCCAGCATACCTGCGAGGGACTGCTGCACGAGGTCATCATTTGTGTGGGCTACTTCACTGTAAACAACCCAGATAACCAGGTAAGGCAAATGGAAAAGGGGATCACAAGTTATCAGGGGCACATTTAGTCATGGAGCCCTCCAGGAAGCTCATCCCCTCAGCACTTGGGATTCCTGTGAGCACAAACGGATGTGTTTGCAAAAGAGAAACTGAAGTTGTGTGTTAAGACAAAGACATTCATTTTGGGTGTCCCTAAGCAAACTCCATTTGGAGTTCTTATGCTGCCATTGCATGGATTTGGACTGCCAAGGTCTACTTAGCAACTGGTATTTTTAATTCTAATTTAGCATCACATCTTCACATCAGCTTGATCAGATGGTTGTGGTACCCAAGGTAAACTTTTTTAAAGCCATCTAAGCTACTCTCCCATGAAGACTTGTCCTTGGATGCCAATGGAACTGTCTCCCTGCTTGCCAGTGCTCAGGTTTAAGCCATTCTTCTCCATGAATCTTTTCAGTCATAAACTAAATGCCCTGTGCAAGAAACAGTGCAAATTCCCCTTGAGCTTCCTCAGTTGTTGTCTGCTTTTGCCACTGGACTCTGTGACCTCCCTTACTGGCTTATAAAGTAACACAGACCCAAAACTCAAAAAACTTTTCTAATACATTGGTCTTAAAAATCTCCTGATTTCGTCAGCTCATATGTAACATCTCAGGGTGTATTGGGCAGGGCAGGGCTTGGCAATGGCTCTTTGAATATGAGTATGACTATATATTTGAAGCTGACTTGGAATGTGTAAGTGCTGCATTACATGTGTTGGGCATGATTCAGTTGAGTACTGCATTTTGTGAAGGTGCTCACTGTGTTCTCTCTCTGCTGGTATCACCTGGCTCCCTGTTGGGCTCAGCTTTTGGGATAGGGGCTCACGGTGAGGAGTTCAGTGCCCTCAGTTCAGCTGTTGAGCAGGAGGAAGTGTTACAACTTGTGAACTAGAGAAAAGCTGCTCAATAACATCCTTACAGTGATTGACTAGAACTGAAACACTGTAATATCTTAAAGCTGACAATGCTGTCACAATATTATATAATTCTATAGTGATGTTTCTGTGGGATTGGCTGCAGCTGGAGGGAGGATGCTGAAGCCTCCCTGCCCTGTGTGACCAAATGCCTCTCAGGATCTGGAGCTGCCTGTTGGCAGCACTTCAGAATGGTCATTTTTAAACCCCATGTGATACTGCTGCTGTTTTGAGTCCTGTGCTGCCCAAGCTGGCTGCCAGCAAGCCATACTGTGTTCTGTCTGCAGGTCAGAAATCTCTGTTGTGGCACACCAGTCCAAACAGAAGTGATGGATTGCCTGGAGGGCTGGCACTGCAGGAATAGTGAGCAGAGGGATTTCCAGCAGCAGTGCCAGCTTGCAGTGCTGCTGCCCAGGGAGCCTTTGGCTGGGCTCTGCTCCTCAGCTGGTCCTGGAGCCTTCAGCTCGGGCTCTTGGGGCTGAGGGTGGCTTCTGCAGCTCTCAAGGTCAGGTTTAGGGTTCAGTCAGACAGCCATGCTGTGTCAGTCCTTATCATTCCCTTAAAGCTCTCTTTTAGGGTGATTTGCTTTGGAGGTACAATCAGATGTTATGACATGCTTAACTTTTTATGTAATCTCTAATATTCCTCATTAATAAGATTTTAACTGAGGAAGAGGCATTTGGGTTTGGCTTTTTTGTTTAAAAAAGCATTTTTTGAAAAACTGAAGCTTTCCTCACTCAGGTACTTGAGAAATCCTGGGAAGGTTTTTTAGTGAAAGGAAGTAATTTTTCTTTTCCTACCAGACAAAGCAGAACGACTTGCTTATGGTCATTATTTTAAGGTGCTCCTTGTGTTGTGACTTCCACTAGACAGGCTGCTTTTCATGAAGAGGGAAGTGCTTTCTATTCATTCAGTTATGGTTTAATTTTTTATTATGTTAAGAGCTTCCAATTTTTTTTTCGTTGTTGATCATCTGGGGAGTCCTACTAAAAATAAAAAATTGGTCTCACAGTGAAAGTTTTCAAATAGTAGGCTTGAAGTCCTGGCAAGTACAGTGTAATAAAAATAGATACACTAGACTTGAGCTATGAAAACAAATTTCTGTAAAGCCAGATAACTCTAGTTAGTATTTGAACCAACTTCAACTGAGTCAATAACTGACGGATTCCAAGGCAGCTTCAGGTTCTTTTTGCAGTCAAATGTGCATTTGTTTGGAAATGTTTGTAGTTTAAAATTGTTTCCTCTATAAATTTGTATTTCTTATTACAAACAAAGGTATGTTTTCACTCCTTTCAATTCTCAAAACAAAAAAGGACAAACAGTTGTTCGGAGTTTTCAGTGTCTGTTTTGGTGATTCCTTTGTCTATCCAAATCAGTAGATAAATATCCAAAGCAGCATACTGGAAGAAGGAAGAAAAAGACAACTTTAAAAGGGAAAAAAAAAAAAAAAGCCAAGCAGTTCCCCAGTTTGGAGAATAGATAGATTTCTAAAACAGAAATTTTACAGCCTGCCAACATCAGCATTGACCTTCTGTAGTAGTACTGTGATTTAAGTAAATGAACTATGACCACTGTGCAGTCAAAATCATAAGAGGGCAATTTCCTAAATATTTCACAGTCATAGGACAAAATCTTCCAAGAGCATCATATGCCAGTCATTTAATATAGTGTAGATTTAAGTTCATTTATTACACTGTCTGTAGAAGTGTTTCTAGTTAGCTGAGTAGCAAATTAAAAAGGAAGGAGGAAAGAGCTTTTCTCTTGTACAGCCTGGAGATTCAGATTTCCCCCAGCCCCTCCTGGTGGGTCCCACACACAGGGGCTCTGCTGGGCTCCCACTTGGTGTTTCCACCACGCCTGGCTCTTGGGCCAGGTCCAAGTGATTCTGTCGAGGAGCTGGGAGGACAATGGATTCCTGAGGAACACATTCCTCAGTGTTTTGATAGTGCTTGCTCTGTTTATTTTAGAAAGGCTGTGATTTTGCTGACTCTGCCCACATATAATATATTGGTAATATTCCTTTCCTTCATTCCTATTTTATTTTAACATTCATAAAGCTCTTCCTGGGCAGCTGCTGTCACTGAAGAAATAAATCAGTTATGAAAGTGAGAATTGCAAAAAGCAAGGAGTGTTCCTTGAGTATTTGAAAGACTCCAAGGCCAGGGCTGAGCCCTGTGTGTTCTGTGTGGGCTCGTGAGGTTGTGTTTAGTGCAGAGCCAGGCAGCCCTTGCTGCACAGCTCAGCTTTGCTGGGCATCTGCGAAGGGGATTCTCTTCTGCTGGCCACCATTTAATCTACTGCCCTACAAAAGCAGGTCCCATGATAGCAAGGATGGACATGTCAAGCTGAACTGTGTAATAAAAATAATGTCCTATCTTTCCACAGCCAACCCTACTATATCAGACTGTAGAATTACGGTTTCTAATTAAAATGTTCTTGTTAATTAAAATTATCCTTCTATTTCATTACATTTTTATTCCCTTTTATTGTTTGATTTAATTAGTATAATGAATATAATTAGCATGTGCTGTCAACTCACCTTATTTGCATATTATATTGAATAATTGAATGTGGTCCTGTAATTAAATTAACAGGAATGACAGATGATTTGCTTTATTTCACATTGCTGCATTGGGAATAGAAATCTTTCCATATTCATTGCAGTTAGGGAATATTTTTCATCTGAAAAGTCCTCACAAATCAGGTCCTCAGATTCAGGATCTTGCTGACAGGCTCCAAAAGAAGCTGCATTGTTTGTTTGCATTGCTGTAGCTTTATTTAAATAAAAATAGCTTTTGTTCTCCCAGTCTTGGGTACACACTGTATTTAGAGTGTTTTAGAAGAATCCCACCAACTTTAAGGATTTGTAAGATATGAACTGTATGCTTCTAGAAGATACTATTGCTAGATTGCAAAACAAAATCTCTACTGAAAGAGTTAGGAAAAGGTATGTGCAGCTTTTCAGAACTTTGTTATAAAATTAGTCTTGTAGATAGAAGTAAAAAGTTCTCTCAGAAGTTTTTTTTAAATTTACATACACACTGTGTGTCCTTGAAGAAGGGATTTCATTCCCAAAAGTCTTCCAGCTGCATAAGTCTAACTTATTTCTCTGTCCAAACCCTCTATCCCCAGACACTGGTGTCCATAACAAGGTTTGTTATTATAAATTCATAAATCATTGAACTGTTAATATCTAGCAATCCCTATGCTGAAAATAGAAGCACATGGAATTAGATTTAATAGTATCAGTCACCCACTAGAAATTACTCCTTGCTATACAGCTGTGGAAAATCTGTTGCAAAATATGTTTCAGGCATCCCAGCAAATTCCAGGTAAAGGAGTGAGGAGCAGTGAGATTCCAGGATATTTTGGGAGAGAATTAAATGTTAAATATGTAAGACATCGGACAGCAGTATCACAGGTAAAAATATAATGTGTAAAGAAATTGAAATATTGTATGGTAGGCACAGTTCTGAAAGGATCTTGAAATTTAGGATTCACTTGTGGCACCCATAGTGTGGTAGTTAGTCCCCAAGAAAAGTTTCATCCCAAAATTATTTTCCCTTTTTTGTTACATGATTGACTTACAGTCATATTTTCTTCTAAGCATTTCTTTTGTGTGGCAGTCCTTGTGTCATCAAGTAGCAGGAGCCTTTGTTATAAAATTGTAAGTGTATATCACAAATCTATATCTCTGTATGCCAATCCTAGCTGTGGTTACAGGTATTGGGCTGCAAGGGACATTTAGAAAGGGACTTCAGATTAAAAGTGACCTTCTGGAGGGAAATAATTTTGTGCTTTTGACAGAGTTAGTACATACTGAGTTTTAGTATGGGGCCAGCTTTCTCTAGCATTAGGGGGAAGGAAGGAAATTACTTCTAAAATGGAAAAATTGTGAAAATCCGAAGTCAACAGGAAAACTTGCAAGTTATAAAAACATGTAGAGTTTCCATATAGGTTGTTTACTAGAGGCCATCATTAAACTGCCATAATTTATGTTGCTCTTGGGTCTGTGGAGGGACTGGAGCAATTTTGATCTGGTAGGAGGACTTCATGAAAGTACAGCACAAAGAGTAAAGATGCAGGAATTGGTAGTTACCATGCAGTTAACATCCCTATCTGTAAGTAAATAGGATCTGAAATTACTTAATTCTGATTTTGTTAGTTTCTTCTCAAACAGGGATTTTTAGGAGTATTGATTTCATGTTGAGGTTATGGGCTTTTTCTTTAAAACTTTTTTTTTAAATCCCTGCACCCAAATGTTTAAAAGCTTTATAGGTTTGAACAAGAAATATGCCTGGTAAATATTGTGGAATAGCTGATTTTGGCAAGTGAGTGATTCATGTGAAGTTGTAGTCTTGACTCCCATTTAGAAGCACTTCAGCTTGTGAGCAGAAATCCCCCGAGGATTAAAGTGCCCGAGCAGGAGAGGAGTACATTAAGGCAGCTTTGTAATGTATGCCTTGGCTCTGCAGCCTCACATCCCCAGCCACATAAATTCACTTAAGTGAACCAGGAGAGATGGCATTCCTGTCTGGGCAGTCAGGGAAAAATGGGGATGCCTTTTAGGTAATTTGTCAGACACCTTTGTTGTTGTTTGAGCTTCCTGATGAACTTTTTCTTTTTAAGGATGATCTATGACAAAGCAAATCAAATATGTCAGAAGCATTTGGGACTGTCACATCTTAATTGTATTTCTGACATTCCAGAGTGCATCCTGGGTTTTTGAGAGGATGTGGGGAAGGTAATTTAATATGAGCAAAGACTTAGCATGAAGTGAAGTGTATTTAGTTTCAGTTCATGATGACCGGCTGATTAGGGAGGAGAGAGAGTGAATAGGAATTTGTGTGAGAAATTAATGCATTTGGATTTATCTTACTGTCTTCCTCTCAAACTGTAAACACAAAAGAATAAATTTATCTTATAAAAGCTGGTACTTTTACAGCCTTCAAGCACAGTCCCTAACTGAGGCTTGGAGAGAAGAGAGGGAGCCATGGGCTGATGCCGCTTCCGGAGAGCCACGTTCTAAACTTACTCCTGGGTCAGGATGAAAGGGGTTTGGTGGTCTCAGCTTAATCCCCAGTGCAGCTTCGTCCACATCGAAAAACCACCGCAGAGTTTGGCATAATCCTGCCTAATAAGCAGTTTGTTCCCAGCTCAGAGCCAGGCCTGGCTTTGGACAGAGGCAGGAGCTTGCACAACGCCCGCCGTGCTGTGCCCGCTCCCGCCCTGAGCTTGGGAACTGCTTTTCACACTGCACTTAAAACGAGCTCTAAAGCCTGCAAATATTTAATCAGCCTTGGGAGCTATTGTCTGGCTGGCCTCATGTGTGAGGGAACTCCCTGTGCTGCTCTCATAAAGGCTGGGTTCTCCGGCTCTGCCGCGGCTGTGCCCCATGCAGAGGCAGCGGCGGCCTGCTCTGTGTTCCCAGCAGCTGACAGCTCTTCCTTGGATGCTGCTCGGAGCCTCAGAGCCTGCAAGAGGCCCAGAGAAGTCTCCCCAGCCCCTCGTGTCATGTTCAGCTCAAGTCACACTTGTTTGAAGCGATACTGAGACATAAAGAACAAAATGCATTCATGGAAAATGAATCGGCTTCCTCTCCCCTTCGTACAGAGTAAATTGGAGCTCATTTTTCGTGGCAGAAAAGCACATTTTCTTGCTCTCTGTTTGAAGCTTTGTCTCCACCAGCTCTGTAATATGTCCAGTGGCTCAGTGTTTCACAAGCTTTTTAGTTGATGATTGGATACTTTGACAAACCCTTTACGTTTCTTGTGGAAGCTGTAAGACAAAACGTGCTAGGAATAATAATTCTGGGACTGTATAGCTTACTTGTGAGTAGAGTTCCAGAGTGTGACAGAAAACGTTTGCTTTTGAGGAGAGAAAATGCCCTGAGACACACAAAAAGATTTTATGTATTTTAGACTGTAATGTTTGAATTATTCACACCTTCTGGGGATTTTGACCCAAACCAGCTCTGTTTCCAAGGATTCTGGCAGAAACCTCAGCCAACAGTTTGCTTGAACTTCTGTTGACTGGTCCTGTTTCTTCTCTACCCTTTCAATCATCTTCACTCCAGTCAGTTGGATTTCATTGGGAAATGGCTGGAGAATTGTGCCCAGAGCAGCAGCCTGAGTTCAGAAGTGGTTCATTGTCTAAGCTGAAGATTACCTGGGTGTGAAGATGATCTTCGAAAACAGCGCACGGCTGCAAAGACTAATTCTAATCACTTCAGGGCTCAGAATAATACCTGAGGATTTGAGATGTGCCATGATGGGATTTTTAAAATTTTATCTGACAATATATGTTTTTCTCATATGTTGGATCTATAATGATATTTTCTGATTAAAAAAATATTAGGACAACATATAAATTTCTGTTACATTATGGTGGAAACAATGAAGCTTAGAGTTTTCTAGAAAGCAGTGATACCCTTTGGTTTAACAGGGTCCTTAAGTATATGATTAACATGAAGTGTGAGAACAAGCTCACATTTAAATGTTTATTTATATGTAAATAAATGTTAAAATGCTATCACTTGAGAAGTTAGGCTTTTCCTTCATACCTTTTCCAGGTCAGATATTAGATTTTTATTTTCTCCTGTGGCCTGAACAAGTATTGAATTCACAGGTAACTTCAATGCATATTAGAATTGCTTCCATTTTCCTTTCATCACACTGTAATTAAGTTTATATTTTACAATATTTGTTTAACATTATTTATTTATTGATTAATTTAATCTTATACATACTTAATTCATTGTCCTATAACTAAGGTGACTTGTTAGTTGTCGTTTTGGGCTGCATTTTTTCAAAAGCTCTGTATAATGAATTTTTGCTAGGTTTTCCACTAGCATCACTTTTGATAACCATTTTTACATTTTCAGTGCATCACTGCCCTGGTGGTTGGCCCTTGTCCTGTCTTAAATGTTCACATGTCTTAGTATGATTACACAAAAATTGATGCAAGAATTTTTTTTTATGTAGTGTTTTCTTCAGAGCACCCCTGAATCTGCTGAAAGCACAGAACTCTAAAAAACAATGCTCAGAATGTGGTTTATAGGAGGACTGATGTTATTCCTGAATACCCTTATCTTCTCTCTGGAAGCTTACATGTGACTGCTAAGAAAATAGACACTGGAATTTTTCAAATACACAAAATTCTTATTTCAAAATTTGATTGTAGCATTCTGGAAGCTTCTTTTTGCATGGAAATGTTGCTGTGATTCCTGAGAAATGCTAGGAGGAATTTAGAACATTCTTTGCTCAGAGCTTTGCCAATAGTGGAGTTTGCAAAATGGAAAGAAAAGAGCTTGACCTTAAAACAGAAGAAGAGCCTAAGTGGTGACATATTCTGCTGATTAAATACTAGCAGTATGAGATCTGTTTATATAGAAGCAAAGAAATAATGCAGATCTAACTTTGAAGAGAAAATCTGGACTACTAATATAAAGACTTATTTCTTTTACAAAGTTGTAAAGAACCTGACATCAAACAAAGGGATTTAACTGTTTGATGGAATACTGTCACAGGAATTAGATGCACAGTTCCTGTTCAATGAAGTTATTACTTGTTAGTACAAATTAGAATTGACATTTATATAAATGATAAATACATGGATAAGAAGCATTAGTGCTTCCCATACCAACTGCCATTTTAGGATCCTAATGTTTATAATGGCCATGCCGAAGTTTGGAAGCACAGGTCATCTGAGATAGCAGGGAAGGCAGGGAGTGCCCCTCAGAGAACCATTAACTTCTTAGGCTGAGTTGTTCTAAGAAAATTGCATCTGAATGTGAACTACATTATTGCAGAAGAGCACAGGCAAGTAAAGGGCACATTTTAATGCTTTGTTTCATAAAAATGGAAGGAAATTCTGTTGGGAGGGATGTTTTTCTAGAAAGTGAATTCAGCTCCCAGTGATAAGCACTGGATTTGTTTCTCAGTACCTGTAGAACACCCCATTTCATTGCCAGTTTTTTCTCCAAGAGCTAAAGAAGGTTTTGCTTTGAATTTTCCAACTGCTTGTTCCTGGATCCACATTAGCATAACTGTCTCAGTTTTCACTTGAGTAAAGAGCTACAACTGCTAATATTTGGTCCAAATTAACAAAAACCATCATCCTGACTGCAGAGTGCTAAGAACACAGCATTTTCATGCAGGGTCAGTCACACAAGAGCAGGGCAAGGTTTTGTTCAAACTTGTTATTTGGGTTTGTGCCTACAGATTTCAGTTCTGTCCTTGGCAATCTTTTTCCTTTCTCTGCTGTCCATTTTCCCTTTCCTCTGTGGATGATGGGCTGCAGAAAGCCCCATAGTTTGCATGCCTGGCTGGGGATGGTGGTGGGAGGCAGTACCCAAGGCTGGGTGCTGTCTCCACCTTGTGCCTCTGCCCCTGGGGCTGCTGTGTCCCCCAGCACTGCCACTGCTCCCAAAGTTTTTTCCCAAAGTGAAGCACTTCTCAGTTCTTCATTTTGCCCTTCCTCACACAAGAAGTTTGCTGCTGGCTTACTGTTCTTCCTGACTACGGAATGAATTAACTTCTTTAAAAGATAATTCTGGTGGGTTTATTGCATATATTGACAGAAATAACTGATATGAATGATGTCTTTACAGAGGTGCAAATGTCCAAGTGAAGCAAGAAAACCTAAATCCACCAGTAGAACTAGACTAAATGCTGCTCTGAAAATCAGCACTTCCAGTCTGCAATAATCCTGGACTAACCTTGTGTAGTACACAAGCAGTGAAAAAGTTCTTGGTCTGACACAGAACCATTTATTTTGTTATTTGCAATAAAATATCTGATAATATTTAACATCCATGCATGGAACCATTGCAAACCAATCTGGGATCATAATCTTCTTCAGATCTCTGGAAGATGGCAAGCCGAATTTTAAATTCATTTAGTTCCTCTTTTTGTGAATGCAGTTACAACTTGGAAAAAGAAACTCAGATTGTCACCAAAAATGCTTCTCCATAATAAATCTTCTTCAGGGCAGTTTAATTGAATTGCTAGTTCTTGACAAATGACTAGCATGCATCTCCATTACATGTCTATTCAGAATGTATGAATATATGAATGATATGAATATATGAATTATCAATTCACTTCAATGTAACTAATATTTGTTCAGTATTTTACATACAGTCATTCTTCAACTTTCTCAATGACATTTTAGTTTTGTAGATGAAATCCACTCAGTTACCTGATCATGAAAATACCGTTTCAAAGGCAAGAGGATTCTTACTTTAGTTTTCTGTAAAATTAGCTGCTGAATTGGAAAGATTTTACATCTGATTTGACATGTAACTGCTGAGACATTTTGTGTCCTTGTACCATTCCAAAGTTCTTGCTTCTTGTTGGTTATGAGGATTTTATTACCCTCCTTTGACAAAAATACATACATATGCATTTTAAAGTAATGGTAGTTTTCACTGATAAAAGGAATACAAAGAGAAAGATTAAGTGAAGTACAGATGTGTATATGCAGTATGTAAATAAAATTAGGAGGTGTTCAGCAAAACATCTTTCCCTTGCTAGTTCTTGGGTAGAGATTGCCCCTGTGTGTGCTACTCATTATATCCCTGCAAGGAAGGAAAGGAGCTGCACTTTTATGATTCTTATTCCTGCAGCAGCATCACAACATTAATTCTGGGGCCCTTGGAGCTCACTGAAAAATGCAGTGAGCTGCAGCATTCCCCTTTGCTGCCCAGAGGAGAATCATGCCCAGGTTTTTTGGGTTCATGTGGTCTATTGGTTCCTTAGAAAAGCCATTCAGTCCTGGGATGTTCTCCTTTGCAAGGTGCCAGGAGGCAGTGGCAGGAGAGGAAAGCTGCTGTCCTGGTGGGCATACAGGGAAGAACTGGTTATCCAGGATGGAATGTCCTAATGCAATATCCTTCCTAGCCTCAGGTCTGGAGCAGCACACCCTACCTGAGTGACAGGGGAAGCCTGAGCTCCCAGCAGAACGATGAGTTCCCCTCACCCCTCACTTCTTTATTAGTGCTTCATACCACATGGAGCTTTTAATTTTTTTGATTGATTGTCCTATTTTATTGCTCAAGTGCTGTGTGGCATATTGCTGGCTTTTGTCATTGGAGTCTGTTTTGAAAGACTGACTTTTATACTGCTTCAGGCATTCACAGTGAGAGCTGCAGCAAATGGCCAAGCAATACACTCTATAGTGAATATTGGCCCAAGTAAATGTGAGGAAAACATGGATTCCATCTAGAGACTTCAGAAATCATGAATCATGCTTTCCCAAGTGATAAACTTTAGAAATACCAGTACAGTGGATGGGGATGATTATTGCACTTGTGGGAGCAGAGTGCACTTCCCAAAGAGTCACACGGGAGCATGGATTGCGGGTAGGGCACAGGAGAGAGCCTGACCCGCTGGCTAGTGGAGATTAAGCAAATTAGCAGGACCTGCAGAAGGCTATAAAGTGGTGGGAGTGACAGAAGATAAGTGATAGGCAGCCCTGAAAGGTGTTGCTCAGTGGAAAGTTCCCCCAGGTCAGCACATCACTCACGGTGCCGGACAGTCGGCTGTGGATGCAGCAGGGTGTGGTGTGGGAGCCCTGGCAATGCACAGGCACCAGCCAGCCAGGAGGGGAGTCCTGAAAGGGAGTGTGTGAGTTGCTGCAGTCTCTCCTCAGCAGCCTTTTACACTGAGAGCAGTGCTGGCCAGTGCTTTCTGGTGTGCTGAACCTGAATTCCCACCCGCTCTCTAACAGGGCTCTGCCTCCAAGATAGATCAGGGCTTGGAGTTTGGCTCAAAGGAAAACTTCATTCATCATGAAATTGCATTTCAGAAACCTGTTTGCTGTGTCTCCTACCTGTGTGCTGTTTGGGTCTTTTGAATTGTTCCAGCATTTAGTACATGTTGGGCCATAAATAAGATAAACCAAGCTGGAATTTATTCCAGCTGAGCACAGGTAAAACCAATAAAGTTGTACCAACGTCTGTAAGTTTTGAGAATAAGCAAAGTTTTAAAAGGAAATACAGAAAACATCAATGTGAGTTGCCTGCTCTGGATTTAAAAAAAGAAAAGTCGTCGTAGCTTGGACTGATTTGATAGGTCTCAGTTCAGAGAAAGAAAACCACAAGCAAATATTAATGGAACGTAGCACACAGCTGAAGTTAAGCAGGTGCTTAATGCTTGGCTGTACAGAAGTGCAGTGATTTAATTAGGATCTGGTTACATTTGACAGGCATATCTGACTTGCAGGCTAGAGAGAGAGCAACAAGAAAAGCTCATTCTAGGTAAATGCATCTGGATGCCAGTCTGTGGCAGGAGGAGAGGCAAGCTGCAGTTCAGTAAAGAGTTTGTACCTTGTATGAGAGGAGTTTGTAAGATGACTATTCCATATTCCAGGCCTGCAAAACTCCCTGGCATTATTAAGCCAAGTGACTGTTCAAAAAGAAAAAAAAAAAAAAATCAAACAAGAGAAGTGCAAGGTTTTAATTTATTTTCTTTGTTGTTCATCTGCTCAGTCAAGTGCTGGCCTTCACTTTCTCCACCCATTGACAGTGAAACAAGGAATATGTGCTCTGCTGCAGGTTTATTTGATTGGGGTTTTTTCCAGTAAGGGGTGACTCATGGTTTTTCTCTTCAGAGTACATAATATAGTGTATCAGGTTTAGTAGCTGCATTAGTGCAATGAGCTGAAATCATTAAATTGATTCCACATGTGATAAATACCAGATTAAAACAGTCAGCAACCCCTCTATATACCTTCCTATCTTTAATGTTGATAACATCATAGTAGTAAAACTGTTGAAAAGAAAAAGATCATGAAATAATAATTCCATGGAAGCTGTTTGGGTATCTGCACTGTGGGTTTGGCAGGACTTCACTAACTATCCGTGGCATTTTTAGGACAGGTAAAGGAAGTGAGCTGTGAAGTGAAAAATTAAAAGTCCCAAAAACTTCTTTGCCTCTGCCTGTACATCAAGGGTATGGTGGCCATTAAAAATAAATCAGGAGGTCTCTTGTTCTGTCCTGGATCAGAAATGCCAATTGTAGTTATTTTAGTACCAATTAGGATTGACTTTAAATACTTTTCTGATTGTAGAATTTACCACAGAAAAAGTAGAACAGTATAATAACCACTCTGGTTAATTTAAAATTTCAACAGTACTCCCAAACTTGGGGAGCACCTCTTGCTCACAGGGTGGGAGCTGAGAGTTTAGAATCATCCAAATGCTTCAGTGATATTTTCCTCAAAACAGTGTCTGAACATATGCTTAATTGTCACTTTTTTTGGCCGTCTTTTAAAAATTCCTCCTGTCTTTAAGGGCATTAAGATCTTGCTACCAGTATGCTGAAAGGTTTTCAATGTCTTTTTTGACTGGTGAACTGAAAAAAATGCAAACTATGATTTGGTTTGTCTTGTTTTTAAACTGAACTGCATTATCAACTTAGTGTGTGCTCTGAAGGTATTGTTAAAAGTGCTTTGAAAACTTGTAAATCCCTGTAATTTATGTTCCTGTAGTCTCAACTGCTTCTTTCTGTCCTTCTGGTTTTAATTTGAATGCAGTCTTGTCTGGGTGGGTACCTGTAAAATTGTGTTTTTCCAAGTACAATTTACAGTCGTGACCCTCAGTTTTACAGTGTTCCAACCTTATAGGAGCTTCCTCCTATGCCAAAAAGCCAACTTTGGGTCAAACAGCTCTTTCATATTGTAATTGTCTAATCAAGGTTACTTGGAACAGATCTGATTTGGGCATTTTTTAGTTTATGGCAAAGATTTTATAAGAATATCAAGTGAATTGGAAAGGTTCCTTTGTAGGAGACCAGTGATAGCATTGCCTTATTTCTTCAGATGTATACAGTTGTAAACTTAGCCTGCTTCATGACAACAGTCCCATTTATCTAAACAATTCTCCTTTTAGAGCCAATGGCACTGATAGAAACCCAGATAAGGAATACAGATGGGAGGATCTCGGAGTCTCTCCTTACAGAAACTCCTCACTGGGCAGCTCACAATCCCCTTTTCTTTTTGGTGCCTGAGAATGCGTGGCAGACATCTCCCATGAAACACGGTCCTCTCGAATTGCTGGCTCCAGGAAAGGATGGTCCAGCTTCGGGAGGGTTTTTAGAATCCTGCTGATTTCTTCCTGGAGGTTTTTTCCCCCGTGCTTAGTGTGTTTAAATGGCAGGCATTGGGGTTTTGTGTTTCGTGGCTCTAACAGAATAGTCCCTGAGCTATCATTATTTGTCTTTTAAATTAAGGTACTAAATTATCTATTTTAGTGTTATCTGTAAATTTATCCCTTGTTTATTTGCTGTCTTTTTGGGTGATACAGAAAAAAGAACTTTCAGAGGTTTATGGTTTTTCTATTATTCTGCAATAAAAGTAGTACTTGCACACTGAAGCAGAAGTTACTTGAACTAAATGTTATAGGCTTTATTTTTAGTATTGCTCATTTTTTTAGCATGACTTCAGCACCCTCGGTGGTTAAGAGGAAGAGAAGAGCAGATAGATCACGTGGTTGAATTTTGTTCTGTTTGTGTTTTCAGATCATTGTACAATCTGGCCGTCACCCCACGGTGCTGCAAAAGCTCTGCCAGTTGCCTTTCCAGTATTTCAGTGACCCTCGTTTAATCAAAGTGCTCTTCCCTTCGCTCATAGCCGCGTGTTACAATAACCCTCAGAACAAGATCATCCTGGAGCAGGAGATGAGCTGTGTTCTGCTGGCCACCTTCATCCAGGTACGGCTCCACTGCACTGCTGTGCTCCCTGTGCTCTCAGGGTGGGGATCTTCACTTCAGTAAAACAAGCAAACAGCACTGAAGTGCTTCCAGATTCTCTGCAGCTCTTCTCAAACCGCAGATGACGCCTGTGCTTGAGGCATCTCATCCCACTAAAAGGTTACTGAGTAGTTCAGGTTCTCACTGTCCCTGCAGAATCCGCTGAACGTTACTGCATGTTCTGGGAAGATCTGATGTAGATCTTAAAATATTTATTTTTTAAAAAAATTCCTGCCCATATAGCATATCTGAAATTGGTTTATTAATGTGTTTACATATAAATGTACAGTTGTATACTATGCACCATAGATTTACAGAGAACTGAGTAAGTGTATATATTTTATGCAGAAAATGCACAAAACATATGTTACCAGTCTAATATTGCAATCTTTATTTTTGACAGTAAGCCACCGAGGTCATTACAAATACTGTTTTGAATAAAGATTTGCATTATTTTTTTTTCCCTTTGTCTAAATTTATATGCTGTTTTATCTCTCAGATTTTTTTCATTTAAAAAGTTCATGCAGTTTATTGACTATTTCCAGTGAACAAATGCAGTTTTCATAAACACTCTGCTATTAAAAATAATATGCTTTTAGGAGTCTGTAACCCTGTATCAGTCACCTGAAAGTTACTGTTGTTGATAAAGAAATGTTCATCAAACTCCTTTCCCTAATGCTTACAGCCAGTACAAGAATAGGCTACTTGCATTTGAGAAAGGACAAGAACTAAATATTTACTAAAAGTCTTCGCATAACATCAAACTTATGAGTGCAGCTACTTTTTATCCTTTTAATACTAAAATAATTGCAGAGCCGTTTTTTTAAAAGAAGTTTGGAACTTAAAAACATTCGCCATATAGTAATGAACTTCTGGTTAAATACACTGCTATAATTCATCTTCTTTGACTTTCTTATAGTGAAACTGAAAAAAATAATTTACGCATTATTAGTAAGTGCAGCAAGTTTCGTTTGGGTTTTTTTTCTGCTGAATAACATGAGGGTAGAGGAGAATGTTTCCTATATTAGTAATTAAGGTTGTTTACCTTGATTTCTGTTCTATAAGAGATGGAATGGCACTAAAATCCCAGGTAGCTACGGTAAAGTGTAAGTATATTTATAAGGGTCAACATTACTAATTTGATTTCCAGTTAGTGATGTCCCAGATGGCAAGTCCGTGTACTGTGTGTGCAGGCTTCTAAAGAAAGGTGTTCTATTAAAAAATGCAAGAGCTGTGTGTGCTGTGAAGTGTCTTGTCCCAGCTGAGCTCACTGGCCCTTCAGCATTTTGCCCATTTCAAAGTCTAATCCCGAGCGTTGCGCACACACATTGGGGAGCGGTGCTGGCAGGATCCAGGGAATGCTGAGATCCCGCACACGCACGAGGAACTCGCTGCTCCACTTGTGTTTCAACTCACTGCTGTTTGTCAAGCAAATCTCTCATTTGCTTCAGTAGAAGGTTTGGGAAATTGCAAAATGTTGCCCTGTCAGTAGAAAATGAGATTTTTCCTTTGCCAGGGAACGCAAAAAGAGGTCCCGTTTACGTAAAAGTTTGGTGGTGTGTACGAATATAACACTTAAATACAGTGTGTTAAATGTGCAGCCAGAACCAAAGGAAGAGCACTGCTGCATTTTACAGCGCTCTCCCTTACAGACAGACTTACTTCCATCAGCTGAACTTTGCATCAGCCTGTTTATTTTTGTTCCTTCTGTTTGGAGATGTGCAGAAATGAGTAGAAACATTCAGGAGTATCCATGATTTGCTGTGTTGTATCTTATCTCGGGTAATCCCTTCTTCAGTGTTCTGCTGGCTGCAGACTCCAGCAGAGGACAGGAGCTGCAGTGGGGAGCTGGCTGGTGGCAGGTGAGGTTGGTGTCCTGCTGGCTCCCAGGATGCTGCAGATACCCCAACGCCCAACAGCAGTGGGATGGTGCTGGGGGCACAGCTGGGGGCACAGCTGGAGCACAGCTGGCTGCCAGGGCCAGCAGCGCCAGGCAGCGACTCCACGTTCTTTCTCCCAGGAGATCAGCACCTCAGGCTCCTGGCTCGCTGGGAAGGACAGCCATTGAAATTGGCATCAGTCATGAATTTTTTGGAGTTGGGAGCAAAAATCTGAAACAACATTTGTTTTACAGAAACGTGGCTATGGTAAATAAAAATCACAGTAATAACTATTTCCTAAGAAGACGTTAAAGCCTTGGAAAGCCTCTCTGTTGTATACTAAAATATATATTTTTTGAAAACAAATATAAATAAATGTATAAAAATCCACTGTAAATGACAGAATTTAAGGGCTGGCAAGTATTGTGTTATGATATGTAACAAACAAGACAGAGTTTATTAATTTACAGATTACATGAAGTATTAGTATTTTTTAATGACTGTGAAGACTTTAAAATGTTGCTTGAATTTTTCAGATGCAAGACTCGAAAACCTGATGTCTTTTTTTGTTTGTTTGTTTTCCCCATAGGATTTTGCACAGAGCTCAGGCCAAATGGAAAATCAGTTATCTCAGCAGAGGGGTACGTTCCCTGCAGTGTAACAGGGTAACATTTGGGTAACAAAATGTTTGCATACTGTGATTTATCCTGAAAAGAAATACAGTAAATTGCAGAAAATAAATACAGTAAATTGCAGCAGGATTTTACAGTTTGGGGCTGGGCTCCCTGGCTTTCACCCTGACCTACACATACACATAGGTGTCTTCCAGTCTGCTGCTCGTCTATCAGGGATTCAGACTCTTAATCTTTATTCAATGCTACGTGGTATCATGTCTTAAAATGTGATACTGTACCTGCACATATTTAATTAGCTGACACAAAGGCTGCCTTCAAAAGTTTTAGGTTGCAGAAGCTACGCAGCCATGCCAATACACCCAGAGAGCCAAAAATCTCTAAAATACTGTCCTGTAATTGTCCTTTAAAGTTTGTCATTTTGCACAAGAGTCGTGGGTTTTCCCCCCTTCAGTTATTATAAATATTACTTCAAATGCAGTCAAGCTTTTTAGCTAAACATTTGAAAGATTCTCAGCTGAGATTGCTAAACTCAGCTTACTTGCTAAACACATCTGAAATTCAAGTGTTAATGGGAATCTTAAGTATTGTGCATAAAATGCGATGCTGGGACAGTCTTTTCTGCCTCATAACACGTAGAACTCCACCACTATTTCCTCAGCATTTGCCTGGAGATGATTGGTTCTAGGTCTAGAGCATAAAGTTTTTGTTTAAAAATAAATTATAAAAGTAAGGTAACTTTATGGAGATCTTTACTGTCAACATCAGACATCTCAGCCTGAAGCAGCCTCGTGCAGTGTCTGCAGCACCAACTTTCCAGGATTGTGTTTGCATGAGAATCTGCCCAAGAAACATCTAAAATCCAAGTGGAAAATTTGCCTTTTATTTTCACTATTCAAACCGGAGGAACTTTTAAACAAAGATGTGGTAACATGTGACTGTGATTTCTAAACATTCCCCAGTCGCAAAAAAATTGACTTAATAATAGTGTAAGCAGGATTATTTTTATCTCTTCTATCACTTGAATGTGAAGGATGGTGTCCCCAAAAACAAATGGGAATAATAACACTGACGGGAATAAAAGCACAAATTTCGTAGCTGGATGCTGTGTGGAGGGTCAGACCCTCAAACCTGTGCACAGTGGAGTCCTGGCCACATCACTGCATACTCCAGGGAGTGAAAGCTGCATATGTGCCCATGCTCTGAGCTCTGGAGAGTCGGGAGCACAACTTTTCTGCAGCCCTTTGTGGTAAAAAAAAGAAACTGCTGAGCAGAAAACGCCGCTGAGGTTGCCCAGGGTGGAACCGGGCTGAGCTGGTCCCCGGTGGGTCCAAGAACGTGAAGTGTATAATGTTATACACTTCATATATAAAGAATATAGTATCTAAAGATGTATAATGTTCCTCTACAGAGGGCAGAGAGCCTGATCAGCACTCAGATTCCCAAATGGAAGGAAGCCTTTGCTCGTCAGAGCCTCTGCCCCCCCAGTCTTAAAGCCGAACGTGGATGTTCCGAGCTCCACACAAGTGTCACCCCAGGAGAAGATTTGCATAGGGGGAGGGCAGTAAATTACTTAAAGTATCTCAAATTGGCTGCACGTTCATCATTCTTGTTTTATTGCCATGTTATCTTAAGAGGGAATAACTTGGTAATTTTATGTTCTGTCTTCAACAGAAAAATTTTTCAGTTCTCAAGATTATCTTGAGCTCTCCAACAGATTCCCCCGACAGTCCTGGGAAGAAGCTCGGCAGTTCTTCTTGAAAAAATAAGAGTTGTATTTAGTTTTTAAATCCCTAACACCATCACGCTGACCAGTTCCTGCTGACTACCTTCTTTAAAACGCTGTTCCAAAACGTTTTTGATACTCTAAATACCTATGCTGTAGATACATAATTTGCACTATTTATATAAGTACTGTAGATACTTTCAAGTTCTGTTTTGTAATTTTGATAATTTGAGTTTGTTTCGTTCTTGTATCCAATGTCATGATTTTGGTGTTTTCTGCCCTGTGGTGGGACTAGCACTGGCAGAACTGCTGAAATAAGGTTGCAAATAGAGAAAATATGTTCTATATATCTTGTAATAAAATAACTTATTCTGTCTTGCGTGATTTTTGTGTTAAAATCATCAGTGTGTTCGAATTACCATAAGCAACACAGTTTAGAAAGAGAGGGAAAAAACACAAGATGTTTTTCTCGCTAATCAAGAGTCAGTCAGAATCAAATCGAAGTAATTCGTCAGATCTGGCTCTGGGGGAAGTTTGCGTGTAATATTTTGGGTGATTGAGGGTACGTCAGCTAAGCAGATTTTGTACCCTCACGGTTTAAGGTCTCGGTGCAGCTCCCGGTGCTGCCCGCGCGCTGAGGGCGCCGCGTCCGCCCGGGGCCGCGTCCCGCGCTGAGGGAGCCCCGATCCCGGCACCGGGACCGCCTCGCGGGCAGCGATTGCCACCGCTGCGGGAGCAGGAGCGGCAGCGAGGCCGCGACCGGCACCGGAACTGTCCCTTCTTGGCGGCCCCGGGCCCCGCCCGGCCCGGCCCGGCCTGAGGCGGCGGCGGGCCTGTGGGGAGGCCGCGCCACTCGCTCCGCTCCAGCCACAGGAGAACGCGCGGAGCTCCAGCCCGAGCCGGACGGAGCCAGGTAACCGCGGGGGCCCCGCGGCGGGGCTGGGAGGGCGGCGGGATCTCCATCCCCACTTGTCCCCAGCTGGGACATTGCCCGTCCCGGCGGTGCAGGGGCGGCCCCGCAGCCCGGGCCGCTCCGTGCGCCCCGACGGCAGCTCTGGGAGCCCGGTCCCTGCACACCCGCTCCGCTCTGGAAGCTCCGGCTTCTGGAGCCGCCACGGCGCCGCGCAGCCCATGCCCTGCAGCCCGGAGGGCTCCGGCGGAGCCCGGCTCTCCCCGCGCTCCCCGGGTGCCCGGGGATGGGGACGGGGGCTCGCCGTGCCTTGAGCTCGGCCTGCGGTGCCGCGGGGAGCTGGTCCTGAGCAGCCCCGCCGGGAAGGGGGAAGGCGCGGGAGCTGGAGCGGCCCCGCCGCGCTCAGGTGATGCCAGAGGCAGATAAGGAAGGAGTCGCCGGCTGGGTCTGGCCAGGGGATGGATACGGGGAAGTGTAGGGCTCGCCTCGCCTGGCCGCCCCGCGGAGCTCCGCCGCCCAGCCGAGGCGGCCTCGCACCGCGGCAGGTGCGGGCACGGCCAGGCGAGCCTGGGGGCTACTCTGAAAGGGAAACCTGCGCTCCGCCTCCCCGCTATAAATAAGCGGCCCCAGTTCTGAAAGCCGATTAGCGCAGTGCGGTGAGGCCGTGTTTGAGAAGCCGGGGCTGTGCCCGTCCCGACCGCTCCCCATCCGTATGGCCGCGCCGCTCCGCGCCTGCCGTGCCCCTTCGCCGCCCTTCCGCAACTTTTTTTAGTTCGCTTTTGTTTTTTTCGTTTCGATCCATTTTTGGTTTTTTTTTTTTTATTAAGTCCAAAATATTTAATCCCACTATTCAACCGCTGACTCTGACAATAAATAACAATAACTTACTTTTGATCGTTTAAAGGCGCAAACAATCCGTCCTTCGTCCATTGATAACTTAACATTATTAGTACTGGTTTTCCCGTTAAAAAGTCTCGTTTCCGTGTCCCATTTTTCCAGCGATCGTGCGGGGCCGGGCACGGCGGCCCGGGAGAGGCATCAGTGTGAGATGAGGCTGGACGGCGCGGCTCCGCGGAGGAAGGTCCAGGCCGGCTCCGCAGCCGCACGCCGGAGGAATCTCTCCCCCTTTTGTATTTTTTTAAATTATTATTTATTTTTCCCTTTCAAAAAGGGAAGAAAAACCGTCCTCAGCGCAAGCGACGGGCGAGGCAGCCTGTCACCGTGCCGGGCTTCGGCGGGGAAACCCGCGTTTCTTTGGGGAATAGAAACATCGAAATCCGCAGGGAAAAATAAAAAACAAAACCACGAAATAACCAGGGCGGGGGCTCTCTCTCCGGTCTGGTGAAGGCAGCGAGGATCCCGGTGCTTTTTTGGCCGTCAGTAACATTGTTTGTTTGTTTGTTTGTTTTTAAATAAGAATAATTAAAAAACAAAGGCGTTTGTCCGGCGCTCTGGGAGCGGCCCGGGGCCAGGTGTCTCATGCAGGGAGCGCAGGCATGCGGAGGTCCCGCGGCGGGGCCGCTTCACGTCTCGGCCGGGCTGGGTACCATGCTGTTGGGGGTGTCGGGGAGCTGGGAGGACAGCGAGGTCACGTCGCTGCCGGAGGAGGTGCCCAAGGAGCCGGACTCGGAGAAGGAGACCTGGGGGAGCAGCGGCGGTGAGGGCCCGGCGCGGTCGCCCCCTGCCCCGTCCCCCTCCCGCAGCGCCGGGATGTGCCCGTGCCCCGCGGCCCGACGGACGGCCCGGCGCTGCTCACCAGCTGCTGGAAGGCGGCGGGCTGCTCCAGGTCGCTCTGTAGGGCGAACTCGCTGAGCGCCTTCCAGGGCGGCTGGTAGGTCTGGACCTCCACGGCGCTGCCCTGCACGGCGCTCTCGTGGCGGATTGGGCTGCCGGCCACCAGCGGCGTCCCGGTGAGGCCCTGCAGGCTCTGCGGGCACACGGGGATTCAGCGCGGCTGCCGCCCGAGACCCCCACCCACACCTCCTTCCCCGGCAGGGAGAGCGGGCGCTCACCGTCTTGTCGCTGTGCTGCTGCTGCTGGAGCTGCTTCATGAGGATGGACTTCTTCTTGTCCTTGCAGCGCTTGTTCTGGAACCAGACGCGGATGACGCGGGGACTGAGCCCCGTCATTTCCACGAGCTGCTCCTTCATCAGGGCGTCGGGGCGCGGGTTGGCGGCGTAGCAGGTCCGCAGCGTGTGCAGCTGCTTCTCGTTCAGCACCGTCCGCACGCGGGTGGTCTTCTCCGCCGCCTTGTGCGCCGGCGGCCGCGGGGCGGGCGGCCGCCCGGGCACCGGCTCTGCGGCGGACGGGGAGGGCGCGCACCGTCAGCGCCGCCGCCCGCTCGCCCACAGCAGCCCCCTCCACCCTCCCCGCCCGCCGCCCGCCCCGCCGCCGAGCCGGTACCTGCGAGGTGCGCGGCCGGCGGCAGCGCGGGCTGCGCGGGCCGCGGCCGGCGGCGCCGTCGGGAGCCGGCCCGTGGTCGGCGCGGCAGAGCAGGTCGCGTTCCCGCAGGCAGAACTGGTCACCGGGCAGGAGCTGGCGGCCGCAGGCGGCGCAGCGGAAGCACTCCAGGTGGTAGACGTGGTCGCGGGCGCGCATCACCAGGTCGCTGCTGCTGAACGCCGCCCGGCACTGAGCGCACTTGATGCCGAAGAGCCTGCGGGGACGCGACGCGTCAGGGCCCGCGGCCGCGCCGTCGGGGCGGCTCCAGGCGGTGCCGCGAGGGCGGGCAGCGGCCGAGAGTCGGGTTTTCGTTGGGGAAATTCGGGGAGGCTTAAGGGCTTTTGTGCTTTTTCGGGTCTGTTTTTTTTGTTTTGGTTTGTTTTTTTTTGGTTTTTGTTTTGTTTTGTTTTTTTTCTAACGAGCGTTGGCGCATTCGGGGGTCACCTGCTGTAATCCCGTTTGCAGTAGGCCTTGCCGTCGCGCAGGAAGCATGTGCAGGTCTCGTCCAGGGGCTGCCCGCACTCGGCGCACTTGAGGCAGGCGACGTGCCACTCCAGGTCCGGCGACACCCGCAGCAGGAAGGGGTCCTGGATGCGGCCCCCGCAGCCCGCGCACAGGGCCAGCCCCGGCCGCCCTGCCGGGAGCCAGCGGGGTACGGTCAGAGCCAGCACTGAGCCCGAGCGGAGGCCAGCAATTAGGGAAATGCACTTTTTCTTTTTTACACTTTATCGGTTTTTTTTCTGATTCTGATTTGTTTTGGTTTTTTTTCCAAAATAGGAAGAAAGACAGACACACGGACAGAAAGGATGGAAACACGAAAGGAGACAAATGAATACGGCCAGGGAAAACAAAAAACAAAACCAAAAACCACACGGAAAAGAAAGAAAGAAAAGGACAGAAACTTGATCAAGGCAAATAAATGCAGAAGGACGGAGACGTAAAAGTAGAATTTCGGAAAAGGAAAATAAAAGCGGAAAAACAAAAACAGTAGAACAACGGCTGAGGAAAACTTGAAAGAAATAAAGAAAGAAACAGAGGAAGAAGGAAGGAAAGAAAGAAGGAAAAAAGAAATTAAAACAAGATGACGGAAAGATATGTAAAAGCATCCAAAACCCAGAAATGGTTAAAATGGGGACATGGACAAATGAAAACAGAAAGAGGTATTGAATCAAAGGGACAGAAAGAGAAATAAAACAAGAACAGAAAGAAAATGAAATTTAGAAAAACAAAAACAAAAAAAAAACAAATGGAAAGAGAAATTTTAAAAGAGACAAACTGAAAAACGAAAGAAATAAAGAAAGCAAAATGGTAACAAGGGCAAAGAAAGAAAGAAAGGAAGAGCAGAGGGAAGCAGAGAAAGAAATGGTAACAGCCGAAAGAAATGAGCTCAGCGGCGGGGACAGGAGAAAGGACATGCATTCGGTAAGGAGCGGGGCCAGCGGGGCCGGGAAGCGCCGGGCACGAACGGGAATAGCAACAACGGAGTTGCCACGGGCCGAGCCCGCAGCCGCCCGCGGGGCCGCAGCCCTTCCCGGCGCTGTCAGCCCTTGCACCCGACGGCAGAGACGGCGCGGAGCCCGACCCGCAGGGTCCCGCGCACGCCCGCCCGCCCCGGCCCCGCGTTCCGCTGCGCTGCGCGCACTTACTCTTGGAGGGCTCCCCCATGGCGCCCGGGAGCGGCCGCGGGAGGAGGATGTCCACCATGCGGGCGGCCCCCTGCGCACCGGCAGCGATGCGGGATGCGGAGCCGCCGCTCCACCACTACCCGCGCGGCGCGGGCGGGGCCGCGCCCGCCCCCGGGCCCGCCCGCCGGGCCGCGCCGTGATGTCAGCGCGCAGCGGCGCTGACCTCACCGCGCGGCCCCGGAGGCGATTGGCGGCCGCGGGGACAGCCCGCGGATTGGCGCTGCCGAACAATGGGCGCGGAGCGGGCGCACGCCCCGCGGGACCGGGCCCGAGCCGCACGACGCCGGCACGGACGGGGCTCGCTGCCCCGTGCCCCGGGAGCGGCTCCTCCGCGCCCTGCGCCTCGCGCCGTCGCGGGACCCTCCGGCCCGGCCGCGGGACCCTCCGGCCCGGCCGCCGCCGCGCGCCTCGGCCCTGTGCGCGCCGGGATCGGCGGCATCGGCCGCCCGAGGAGAAGGAGAGATTCATTGTAACTGGTTTTCCTCCACTCTTTTCCCTGTGATTCTCCTAGAGTTTTAGTTCGCCTATTCTTTTCTCCATTTATTTCCCCCTTTCTTCTCTTTCTCGTCTCTTTTGCGTTTTATTTCGTTGTTCTTTTCCCCGCGTTTCGGCGCGCCGCTGGCAGGTGCCCGCGGGCGGGCGCGGCGGGACAGCCCCGGCGCTGAGCAGCGCGCATCTCCGCGGCACACGGGAAGGGGCTGCGCGGCGGGCACCGGCTCCATGCTGCGCACCCGCGGCTCCCTGCCGAGGCTCGTGTGCCCCAGACCCGAACAGAACCGACCACAGCGTCGGGGCCGCCGTCCCGGGCAGCAGCCCTGTGACGAGTTGAAATTAGAGGAGAAAACCAGTATTTTACCGCATTTTCATGCACCTGATTCCGTGATGCAGCCGAACCTCCCCTGTTGCTTTTTTATCCTTCTGTTCCTTTTTCTTCCCTCTTTCCCCCCAGTCTCCATGGGCTTCCCGTGCATCAGCAGAAAAATAGGGAAAGCACTTCAGTGGCCTTTGACTCAGTATTAAATTCCCAAAGACTTTGCAGCACAGCAGCACGAGTGCCTCGTAAAGTCCAGGGAAGCTTATACATGCTGGAATTGAAACTGCCGCTGTCTTGGGGCTTTGGTCCTTCTCCTCCATGCAATCACCTTTTTAATTTTACACATGGAATTTGACAGGCATTTGCCAACCTGTATGGCTTAGGAAGGACACGGTGACTTTCGATGTTGGCTCAGGAAGGGCAGGCTGCGCTCATTTTTCTCAGAGAAGGGGGGCGGGATGGGTTTTCCAGCTGAAGCACTTGTCTTTTGTGCAAGTCAGGCGCCCTGCAGGTATGAAACCCCAGAAGCCGGGGAGGGGGGAGAGAACGCTTTGGATAAAGTGCTTCACTCTTTGACCCGCTCTCCCAGCCTGACCACAGCCCCTGCTACCCCTCTGAGGACCCCAAATGTTGAAAGCAAGCTTTTAAATTTGTACGATAGCTGCGGGGGAAAGGAGGATGGATGGCATTTGAAGCACCCGCTTCAGAAGGGACGCATGTCACCGAGGGATTTCGGTATCCCTGCCTGCCCCTGCATGTGCGAAGGTGCAGAGGCACGGTGCAGCAGTGACATCCTCAGGGCAGGGTGAGCCCCTGTGCTCCTGCCTGAGTGGCGCCTGCTGGGGGTTGCCTCTGACTGCTGCCTGCCAGTGGCTCGCCTGCCAGTGGCACAGCTGGGTGCTGGGTGAGAGGTATGAAGGCAATCGGTGAAGTTTGGTTGGTTCTTCAAACCGGGGTGACCACGAGGGATGGGTGATGGGAACCCCTGCAGCACTGTGGTCCACGCCGGGGGACAGAAAAGAGGGGTCAGAAGGGTGGCTTCAGCCTGAGCCAGAATTCAGAGTCCCGGGTGAGTCAGTATCTGCATGTGTTAGCAGTAAAATGCTAAAATGTCAGAGTGATAGAAGAATGAGACATGTCTAAGAATACAGCAGCTTGGCAGGGATGCTCTGTGTTGCATCACCCTTTTCCCACTCAAGGGCAGGACCCTTTCTGCTCTCCCAAACCTCCCACCAGTTTAGGAATTAGTAAAGTTACAGCTGAGCCAACCAAACTTTTCCAAACCTGTGCAACGCTGTGCTGCAGCCACACCTTTACCTGAACAGAGCAGTGTGCTGACCCCAGGCAGGTATGGTCGCACTGGACTCACTTCACAATCAGGCAGGTAGGAACAGGGCAGTGCTACACAGGCAGTTTGGTAGAAAAGCCCAAAAAATTATTTGCCAGGGAAATGTTGAAATCCCTGCACCTCCTCTGTGTGATGTACAAAAAGCTTTAAAATGACTACAGGTAATGGCTTGAGGCACTGAACCAGCTCAATACCACATGCTTTACAAACAGGTTACTTGTTGGTTCATCTGAGGGACATAAGGGAAAGCACATCTTAAAATCACAGAATAATTCAGTCCGGGGGGAACCTCTGGAAAACTGCCTTCAGGTAACTTGGAACTGCTGGAAGCATTTTCTAGTCAAAGCCAAATGCAATCTCTCCTGCCACACCGAGTACTACTTGCTCTCCTCCACCCAGAGTCCAGACATCCCAACCTCTCTTGCAGCAGTTCTGGCTGGGTTTGGTGTGAGAGCTGCCAGGGGCTGAGGCTGGCTAAGGGCACTTCTGCTCTCTGCAGAGCAACTCTGGGGTTTGCTCCCAAATAGAAATACAAGTTCCCTCTAGAAGGGAGAAATAGTAACTTTTTTATTTTGTTTGCAGCAGATTGCAAAGGCAGTAAAGGCTGATTCTTTCAGAGCCAGCCATGGATTAAGTCCATTATAAAATTAAAACAGATGGAACGCAATTTCACTTACATTACAAAAAAGGACAGGAACCATCTGCAATAAGATTTAGCATTGCAAAGCTATTGTTATCATGTTACCATTAAAACCTTTGATGAAGAGTTTTCTTTCTTTCACGAATTTGTTCACATGAAACAAATGTTTTATTTATCCATCTTCCTAAGATAATAATATTTTATTAAAAAGATTATGGCTCTCCTGGTCCTAGCAGAATATGGCAAAACAAAGAAATGTTGTAAAACTCCAACACTGAGACAGTGGGAGCTTCAGTGGGGCAGATGTAGCAAAATGAGAATTCCCCATCCATTTTTCCTTTAAAGAACATTTCCTTGTGTTTGGGCACAATATCTGATACTGAAAATAGATAATTAATGAGATAATGGGATACTGCATGTCACCTCCTGTCCAATGGGATTATCTGATGGCTAATTATGGACAGATTGTGATTAATGTGATTATGGATTGGATATTAATCTGATTCTGGATTGATCTAGTTATGTTTTAGTCTGCTCCAAATGGTTAATTGGATCTGAGATAATAGAAATGCAGCTTGCACCAGATTTTGCCACATCAGTTGATGAAGTATCTTTTGATCTGGGTGGGTTGCGAACAATAAATTATTTACAGCTGTTGAGAAAATGACTCTTCCTTAGAATGTAGTCATTCATTTTATTTTTGAGAGCCTTTGAAAACAAAATCAATATCCTTTCTAAAAGGAGATGTTGACAAAAGAAAGGCACGTACATAACTCACAAACAAATGTGACGAAATTAAACAGTGGTTAACCCGGTGGCCTAATGTCTGGTGATGCATTTGAATTGCTATGTGGAGCTTTGGGCTCAATTCTTCTGAGACCAGCAGGGGTTGGGAGCATTGCAGGGGAACAGGGCCCTGCGCTGGGGAAAGTGGTGTTGCACAAGAGCTACTGCCAGCCCTGCTAGTGATTAAGAATCAGCCATGGTAACATGGCAAAGGGAGCCCTTGCCATTTTTCCCCTCCGGATAAGAAGGACTCAGAAAGTTCATGAGTGCAGAAAAGACTTATTGGCCCATCTCCTCTGGTCTCCTTCATACCAGACCATGCAATTGGACACAGAATTATTATTTTTTTTCCCTCACAGTGAGCCTGTTAATTTATGGTTGACCTCAGTCATCTCTCCCAGAGATGCATCTGGTCTTGGTGTCTCCTGCCAGGGCAGGAGAGGCTGCCTTGCTCTCACATCCTGCTTGTAAACTACTTTCACTGGAATGGACATTTAAGTGTAGAATTTAGGTTCAATCCTCAGACAGGCACTGGATCTTGTTATGCTGCTATCTGCAGGATTAAAGGCAATGGGTAAATTGCAGACTTTATGGACTTCATCTTAGACTTTGTGACAGGGCAAGCAGGAGGCACATCAGCCTTTGTCACCAGGTGCTGCAAGTGGCAGGTAACTTCACCAGAAGGTTCTCCTCCCTAGTGGGCTCTACAATAAAAATATCAAAAATTAAGCAGGTCCCAGAACACTGAAAACAAGGCCTACTGCAGCTGCTATGCTTACACAAAAGTGTTATTGACTGAGCTGAAACAGAAAGAAAAAAGGGAAAAACAACTTTCCTTGAAAAGTCCTTAGAGGCATGGGAAGAGCTGTTCCCCTGGAGTGACTGTCCCTGTTGCTGCAGGAATGGCTCGGGCTGGTGTGAGTGGGAATACTTTGGCATCTGGATTCCTTTCCAGCAGTGTAACAGGCAGGAAAGTGCAGTTACCCCTTTAAAAGATACTGCTGGTACAACCTGCCAGAGAATTGCACACACATCTGCCATGAAGGACAAGGCAAGGAGGTTGGCAGGTCTCAAAACCCCACCCAGGTGTCTGCACTGGGAGGGCAGCAAAGCTCTTCTCACCAGCATTGTTTCCCTTGTCCTCCACAAAACATCATCACTCCTGGGCAGGACAAGTTGCCTTCCAAGGTAACCTGAGCCTTTGCTTTCAGGAAGTTATGAGGGTCCTGTTTTGCTCCGAGCTTGGTAGGTAGAAAGGGTTTCTTGAACTCCTCAGGTGATCTTGTTCTTTAGGAATATGCAGCAAGTGTGATGTTACTCCCAGGCTCTCTTGTTACTTGACTGGCACACAGAAATTATTAGCAAGAGAGAACAGTTTATAAAAAAGAGAAAATACCTGCCTAGGTGGTTTTGTAGGCTCAGTATTAGAAGGGTTGATCCTGCTATGGGGTGGCTTTGGGGGAGCTCTTTCCTCTATCCCCCACTTTGTAAGCAGGGCTTGTGGCATCGTTCCCCTTCAAAGGTTTCAGTAAAGAAGGAGCAGCCATGCTCTGAGCCATGCAGGTGAGTGGCTGTAGTGATCTGAGCAGAGCACCAAGCACACCTGTGGTGGTCCATTGGAAAGGACCTCCAGTGTCAGACATGTGGAGATGAGTCTTTGTGCCAGTGAAGATGAAGGGCAGAGAGCAGGACTCTGGGGACACCCATCCCTCCTTGAGGGGCAGAGAGCAGGACTCTGAGGACACCCATCCCTCCTTGTGTACAGCTCGTGGCTGTGGGCAAGGGGTGAGTGCAGGGGTACAGGCTGAACCTGGGGTGGCTGAACCTCTTGGACCCTGTGAGCTCCCAGCACCTGGGCACAAAATACTTCAGCAGCAGAAATGCTGCTGCTTGTAAGGTGGGCTTTGGTCCCGTCCGGTGCTGGGCTGTGGGTCCTGCCCATGGGATTGGGGGTCCTGCTGAGCTGTCAGCAGGTTGCAGTTGCTTTAACGTTATTGGATTTTGACAGATTAGGAGGCGAATCCTTTCGTGTGTTGGGGAAGCTTCCCAAATGAAGCTCTTTTAATTTATCTGAGTCAGCTATCCCCAGGGTGATTGCAGGAGGAGTAAGCTAAGGATGACCTGTGACAGAGGGGATCATCATAGCAGTAATAAAAAAAAATTCCTGCTCTTCACTAAATCCCTTAGTCATGAGGCTGTATTAGCTGGATTCCATATGTTTTAATTAGGAATTATGTATTTTAAGGAAAACAAAATCCGATTCTAGGGAAGACATCATTACGTATTTGTAATGGTCCTTGTTTCATTTGGCTTCTTTAGAGATACCAGTACAGGTACCTGTCCTTGTTTGCAACTGTATTTTTAGAAGTTTGAAAAATCGATGTTATTATTTTTTCTTTTCCCCAACCCCAATAGTGTGAAAAAATGTAATTCTCTTTCCAATGCAGAAATTGGGTCAGCAGATCCTAATGAAATAATCCTGGATAACAATATGCCATACAAGGATCTGCTTCCACTAATTAATGACTAATTTTTCTTTCAAAATACAAAGTAGTAACTTCTGCCTGCAGTGGACAGTGATTCTACCTTCAGTGGCACCTGTTTGTTGCATGTTTTCCGTTTTTGTTATTGTCATGGGAAAGTCTAATAGAAAAAAGCTTTTTGCTGTGGTTCAGCTTGTATGGATCATGCTGATATAATTCCTACCTGATTACAGTTATAAGCTCCTAAAACACTGGCCATAAGTGATAAAGACTTCCTTTGTGCTTCAGGCTGTAATCCGCATCAAGCCAGTTTCAATAAGGATTTGTGCATCTGAAGTGTTGCTGAGGATTTGAATCAAAATTATAAACGGAAAATGTAATAAAAAGCCTGTCATGTCTCTGAATTGGTGATGCTACACCTTAAAATGTGACCTAAAGAGCAGAGATGTCACTTTGCTCATTGTCACACAATGTGTGTGCTATGAAGCCAGACACACAGTGACAGGATCCATTTATTCTTGGCTATGATGCAATTAGTTAATTTTGATAGTAGCTCACTTTTGTTTTAGTGTGAGGTAGTAGAACCCCAACTTGAATGAGATCTCTTTGTTTATTCTTGTGGTTTGGGGTTTTTAGGTGTACCTTTGTTGTAAAGATTTAGTCCGCATGAGATGTGCATGTTGGAAGCTTAGTTTTGGAGCCCAAAATAGGATTATGAAATTATATGCCACGCTTTTAATGAGTAAAACACCCCAATTAAAAGGACATAATGGGCAAATTAAGGATGCCTGGGATGTTCTTATTTTGCCTTTGCTATTTTTTTGTTGGATTACCTAGGGTGCAGGTAGGGATTTCTCCACATCTCTGAAGAGTTACACTGCACCCTAACCACCATTCAAACTGTTGATAAAGAGCCACATCAGATATTAATCTTCTTTTTAAACCCCTCTCGGAGTACTGTGGCTTCTGCAAAACCTTTTCCCCCCTCATTTTCATATAAACAATTGAGTTTTTTTCACTTGGTAATTTGCACAGACCAGGCGATGCACAGGCAGCTCTAAACACCCATTTTGTTTTCTTTCTTTTTTGGGGACTGAAGGGCGGAGCCAGACCAGGCAGAAGTCAGAGCAGCCCTGGAGCTACTTTAATCCGTATAATCAGGCACAGGCCCTGAAGGAGGTTTGCCCTTCACAGCCCTCCTTTGGGGCTTGAGGAGTTAAGGTAGTGCTCTGGGGCCAGGAAGCTGTAACATGCAGGACAGCTGCTTTTCTTCTATTCTAGAGATATTTGAGAATTGAGACAAAGTAAATTGTCCATTTAGATGCTTGAGTTGCTGGACCTGGTTAGTTTTTGCTGTAAAGCAGCACTTTTTGGCATCTGATGTGAAAATCATGTGGCAGAATAAATTTAAGTGGTGATCCTGTGCCAAGACTGTGGCAAAGTCGAAGAGCCTTTTTGATCAATCTGCCTTTTGCTTTCTTAGTGACTTAGAGTGACTTAGCAATGCAGAACGAATCACTGACATGCTGAAGATCACTGCTGATTCTTGGAGGAACAATCCAATGGCCATCATTGCTGGGAGGGGGGTGGGGAATGTTTGGGGTTTTTTTACACTCTAAACCACTTCAGGATGGGAAGGAAGAAACTGCATTCGTGGCTCACTATCTTGCAATTGCTAGGATGGGAATTCCATTCTGGAGCATCCCAAATCCACGTGTGCTTGGGGCTCCTGAGCCGGCAAGTTGCTCCAATGTGGCAGCTCCTGCCAGCTTATCCAGGACATCAGGTTTTCAGAGAGCCATAGCACACACTTTAGCAGTGAATTTGGCTTGAAACGTTTTGCTTAATTGATTTTTAAATCCCTCTCCTCCCCACCCAGAAAAAAACCCGGAGGTATGGAAAAACAGCAAGTCTCAGTCCGGTCCCTGGGGTATCCTTGTGTTATGTGAGGGGCAGGCACAAGATGTCTTGCCTTGGTTCTGGGAAATCAGAATAATAATAAAATAGATCTATAAATTATTCAGAGCTCATGAGCTATTGCCTAATGTTGCTTGGGGCCAAGCACAGGGGTGTGGGTGAGGCAGCTAGAAATCTGTTATGGTGAGAGGATGCCATCGAGGGCTGGTGGTACCTGCCTGGTCTTTGACATTCAGGTGTGTTTGGACAACTGGTGGGATGCGACATTTGGGAAGCACGATGACACTTGGGAAGCACGGTGACACTTGGGAAGCACGGTGACACGTGGCCTTTCCAGTGTGCCACACGTTCCGTCCCCACGTTATCCCTTTTGCTTTTGCTGCTCCTCTCCTTGTGGCGTGGGGAGCGTGGCCGGGGAATCTGGCAGCCCTTGGGCAGCCGCAGGCGGGGGCCGTAGTCTCCCAGACTGCTGTTGGCTCCGCAGCCGTAAATTATGACTTTCCCCTTCTTTTTCTTTGTAAGGCACATTTCATTGGCTTAGGATAGGATCTGGCAAGGAGCACCGGCATTTGAAGGCATAACTCTGCTTTCTGTTGTTTCCTCTCTTTAAAGGCTTTAACCCTTTGCGGAAGCAGCGCAGGGGAACCGGAGGAGGCTGGCGCTGGCAGCAGGTCAACTTGGGCTGTAGGGGTCCGCTCCAGTGCTCCGGTGCTCCGCGGGAACTGGACGGGGCCCCGACGGCAGCGGCAACTTCGCTCTTACTCACTGGTACGGGCAGATACAGCCAGAGCTGGCTGTGCGGGGGGACAGAGCCGGCTGTGCGGGGGGACAGAGCCGGCTGTGCGGGGAGACAGAGCCGGCTGTGCGCGGGGACAGCGGGGGACACAGCCGGCTGTGCGAGTGTCAGTGGGCGACTCGAAGCGATAGCCGGGCAGACAGAGGGGTACAGCCGGGCGGAGAGGGACGGACAGAGGCAGGCAGAACGGGAAGGGCAGAGCCGTATGGAGAGGGGAAGGACAGAGCCTGACAGAGCGGGAAGGCCAGAGGATGGCAGAACGGGGAAGGATAGAGGCTGGCAGAACGGGAAGGGCAGAGCCGGACGGAGCGCGAAGGCCAGAGGCTGGCAGAACGGGGAAGGACAGCGGCTGGCAGAAGGGGAAGAAAGGGCAGAGGCGGACGGAGCGGGAATCCAGCCAGCCGAGCAGGCGCCGCTCCGCGCTCCCCGCGCATTGGCCGGGCGCTCGGGCCAATGGGGTGGCGGGGCGGGGCCGGCCGAGTCTCGCGAGAGCGGCGCGCTGGGGGCCGGCGGAACCATGTTGCGGGCGGCGGCGCGCAGCGGCTGCGGCGGGCGGTGAGTGCGGGGTGGGGGCGGCCAGCCCCAGGCACCGAGCGGGGCCTTCCGCCACCCCGGCCGAGCGGGCCCTGCCCCGTGGGGCGAAGGGGGCGCGGGGCGGGGCGCGGGGCCGAGCTCCTCCCGCCCGGCAGCGGTGGTCGAGGGGGTGTCTGAGAGGCGAGCGCCCCGCGCCGCCGGGCTCGGACTTCTCCGCTGGACTCCTCTCCCACTCTGCCTGTTAAAAATAAAGTTTCCGAGTGGACACAGGGTGTTCCAGAAGCCCTGTCCGGCGGTCACGGCGGGCACGAGTTGAGGACTCTGAGTTGTTGTCCCGTGTGGAAAGCTGTCCTGGGCATCAGGGAAATCCTGAACTTCTGGGAGCGCTCGCTCGCATCCACCCTTGGCAGAACAAGCTGAGCAACAGGTGGAAAAGACTTCTAAAGGTTTCTAAAGTTTAAAGTTACTGTTAACTCTTAAGAACACTAGAAAAATACTTGTGAGTCAAAGAGAGGCTTTCTGGGGTATTGCAGGTTAGCCCGGCGTTTCTCAGTCACACCTGAGCAGAAATGTGCAGAAATGCGATTGCCTTAATTCTCACAACCTGTGGATGAAGCTGATACAGAGCTCCTGTTGCTCCTGCAGTTTGACCTTCATGTTGCTCAGCTGGGAGGAGTGCTGGGCTTTTGGAGGCCATTTGCTGTTCGGTGTGTCATTGTGGCTGTGTTACCAAGGTCTAGGTGAACTCAAGGTTAATTGGAGTAGATGATTGATAAGGTGTCCCCGAATATCTGCTCAGTCTCTTACTGTGCACCAGGAGATACCCTCTCCACTAGAATTATGTATAAATAGCCCTCGTAAACAATTATAAATCTCACAAGTTTCTTTCCGAGCTCTTCAAGGCTTTTACAGCTATTACATTTCAGTACAGCTCTAAAGGAGTAGCTATGCGTAAATTAAATGGTTTCAGGTGATAAAAATATCTTAAAAGATGAGCAGATTTAGACTAGGTCAGATATAATTGAATTCAGCAGGAAATTCTAACTGTTATAGTCACGGGCATGTCTCAGTTGTTGTTAGGCTGCAGGCTTTGTAGAGCAAAGGTCTTCGTCTCTGAATCATATGGTACTGCTATGTAAATAGTACTTTACTGACGTGCTCACTGCACAATTCAGTTTCGTGGCCTGCACTTGTGAGTTCAGCTCCTTGGTTGTCAGCCATACACATCTGAACGAGTAACTTTATAAAATGAAGCCAGTAAAAGATTGTCTGCAGCTTCAGTGTATGTGTAACAATGTAGTCTGTGACAGAAGTGAAACAAACAGTTTGGTTCACTTTTTGAAAAGTGCAAAGTTTACACTGCTAACATTTACAGTGTGTGGAGTCTAGAGAAAAAGAAGATGAGAGAAACCTGTGAAATATAAGCAGGAAGGAAAGTTGGAGTTTTGTATAACTTAAGGGAGTACTGAGGAGGAATGAGGCTGCAAGTGCACAAAAAGTTGGTGCAGCAGTGGGAATAAGCCATTTAGGGAGTTTATTGGGTTGAAATACACTCAGTGTTGTGTGTATTTCAAAATAGCTTTGTTGATTTTTATTAATGGTTTGCAAGGGGTGTATTTGGAGAAGTTTATTGTGTATTGCATCTTTCTCTTGCTGCTTCAATCTCTTTGTAATGTTAAGTCTTTATTATGATTGCAAAATCCTTTTTGCAAAGTGGTTGCATTTTTTTATTGCTGTTCTTTGCTGCAGTTATAGCTCCTTTTTAATTCAGGTGCCTTTAGTGTTGTTTTTCTAATTAGTGATCCCTGCAGTTATAGAGCTGTTTCTTAGACCTCTTTTGTAGCTGGGTCTTTAGAGAGGTTCTAGAAGTATATGCTTTATTGCAGGAGTTCCCTTCTCTCCCTGAATTTACCAAATTTATTTAGTTAGTTTAAAGTTTTATAGCTACATGACTGTCTTAATAGGATTAAGCATTGCTTTGTTGTTTAGCAATGTAGCCCTTATCTTTAGTAATATCCCAGTTTCTAATTCCTGGGGTTCCTTCTTGGGAGCTTTGCCAAGTGTTAATAGTTCTCCATGAGATCCAGAATTCCTAATATGCAGTTTTAAAATTTTAGCTTCTGGCCAGTTTGCTTTTACAGCTAAGAAAATCAGCTCTAGAGATACTTTTGGAGGTTCAGTTGTTTGGTGCTGTGCCTTATGAATGTTTGTTTTGGTTTTGTTCCTGTAACTTCCAGTGGTTTTTCTAAAGGGAGACAAACTTCATTTTCCCAGGTGAAGTTTCTAGCACCCCGTTTTGTACTGATGCGTATTTAGAGCATAGGACTATGTAGAATTCACCTGCTGCATCTCTTGCATTTCTTGGAACAAGTTTTTGGCTGAGCCATCTTGTGTTGCTGTGCCTGCCACATGTTTTGGTTAGATCTGATTTCCTAATTCCAGTGTTATTAATGAGTGTCCTTGGAGCAGGCTGCAGGCAGTTAGCCACCACTGTTGCCAGCAGAGGCCACAGATGCTGCACACCAGTCCTACCTAGCAGCAAGCAAGGATTTAAACAGTCCCCTCTGGGTTTTTCCAGCTCTTGGTAGAAGTGTTTTTTAGCATACAAGTGGCAAATCTGTACTGAAGAAGTGCTGGGCATGTCTGCTGTGTGCTGAAGGACCAAGAGATGCTCAGTTTGCAGTGGCTTTGTGTGAAGAGCAGATCCCCTGTGCAGATGCCATGGGGGCCCTGGGTGTGTGTGCTTTACCTGTTCATGTGTGCTGCATGTGCCCAGATTGCTCATGTTTTGCTGTGACAGTATCAGTGACCAATATCCAATATTTTATTTGAAGCCTAGAAATCCAGATATTGTACTTAGATTTTTTTTGTGCTCTGGTTGGAAAATATTGATGGGTTTCTCAGTGGGGAGCAAAGCAGTGCATTGGGGAAACTTGAGACAATCAGTTCAGTGAATCCATGGCTATTTTGCAACTGGCTTAATTGATTCATACTGCACATCAGAGTTAATCTTAGCAACTTTTAGACATCAGAAGTCAGAGGCCAGGTTTGCTCTACAGTAAATACTGGGGAGGGAAGGGGAAGTTGGAAAATCTGGGTGGTTTTCATTCACAAATGTTAGTTTTGGTATAAACTGAGTCACTCTCCAAGGTTTCCACCAGAGAAGAAGTGCAGATGTTTCTGCTGTAGAGGAAACATAGGTGTCTAGCTGTGATTTGGACCTAAACCTGAGGAAAAAAAACTTGCCATTTCTATCTCCCTGTTGCTGGCATGTTGTCATGCTGCAGAAGCTCCTCAGTTGCCCAGGTTGGTGTGTGTAAATGGGTTAATTGCACCACTTAATTAGTGGCTTGTTTTTATTTTCTTTTGTCTTTACTTAGAGTTAGGATTAAAAACACAAAGGAGATTAATTTCTTGTGCTCAGACTTGGTTGTTTATTAAATTTTATCTAAAGTACAGAGAGTTTTGTAACACTTCTAGCTACCAGCTAAAAGTGAGTAAAATGGAGGTGAATTTAGCTCGTTACAAGGTTTTTTAAAGCTAATTAGTCTAATCAAGAACTAACACCTATATTATTTATACTATTGACCTAATAACTAAACTTTTGTGACTCGCAGTGCAGCTCTGACTGTCCAACTAAAAACTGCTACCTGAAATCTTGAAGAAGACAGAAAGAGACAACACACAAAAATTTCCATCTTGTTCCATACTTATTACTATATTTTAAAAGTCCTAAATTCAAAACCCTTTGCCATGTGAAATCACACACTTCTATTCTAACTGCACACCTGTGATTCTAATTTTATCACTCAAAGTTGGAAGCTTTCTCCAAGGCCTTGAGGCAAAAGCAGTGTTCTCCATGGGGTCAATGTCAGAAAGCACAGAAAGCACAAAACTCCCAGGCTTCTGGGTTCCAGCAGGTAGGATTTTTATCTACGGGTGATTTCTGTGGGTAGCCTGATTTTCCAGAGCGTGGTTTTTACTAGGAACCCATGGCACAAGCACTGAGTGCTGTTCCTTCTTAAGGCTTTGTTTTCAATAGTTTGATTGATCTGTGTCTTATTCCTTGTGCTTTCTTTTCCTTCTACCAGCTGGTTAGGTTTATTCTCTGCCTTCCTATTTTATTTAGGATTCAAAGTAGACATTGTGCCCAAGTGCAGAAATTATGTCGGAGAAGTCATGGGCTGTTCTCCCACACGTGCAGCTGGACAGTAACTTCATCAGAATAAACTGCCTGTCCTGTCATTGACTCATTGCAGGTTCTGAGCTTTCAGGACCATCTGACTGCATGAATTACCCTCTGGTTTTACTGCAGATTCTTTATTTTAACAAACAAAAGTCGGTTTGGTTTGGTTTTGTTTATCGAGAAAATTATTTAATGTGTCTTAATATATAAAATTCAGACTCGCATAGAAATCTTGTCATCTAGATTTTTTACCCATAATATATAATGTGTCTTTAAATTTATTTTGAATCTGGTCTTGTCTTTATGTTTAGAAATGTCATCAATGAAGTGACCTTCTGGTGTGCATATTGTGTACATTCCCACAAATATAAAATGTGGGATTATTAGTTTAGAAATAATACCTGATTAACACTATAATAGCCAGTCTGCTCAGGCAACTTCTATTGCTCATATTCGTTTTGGCTAAAAAACAATTATTTCTCAGTTTATTTTAGAATGGTTTGACAGAATGATGGTGGTGGTGCAATGCTTATTTAGGGGAAAAAATGATAATTTAGGCAGAAATGAGTGTGTGTTTAAAATGCACGTGTCTCCCTTTGGAAATCTGATAACTTGAGGATTTTTCAGGAGTATGGTGCACTTTACCCCATGACACAACTGTAAATCATTGGAGAGAGGTGGGCTTTTTGCCACAAAGGAATGGATTTATTCTTCAAGTGGTAACTAAAATTCCTTAACTTTTATTGCAAATGATATATGAAACATAATCAAAAATACAGTGTCTGATCTGTAGTGGCAGTAAATATTTTGTTACTGGCAATTGGTTTCAAAGGAGCTTAGAATATTTAATCACAGCAAGAAACCTTAAGCATAAGAGTTCAAATGCAGAGCACTTCTACAAGAATCCTTACTGTTTTAATCAAAAGGACAAATTATGATCCAGATTCTGCAAAAACTTACCTTTGTATTTTCCTTTGTGCATTGTGATTAGCCTTAGGGAAGTCCTTGGGATTTGATTTCTGTGTTTGAAATTCAGTATATTGGTAAGCTTTGTGGGGTTGAAGTCCAGATGCAAATTTTAGCCTCTCATATTTTCTGAATTTTTTTTTATTTTATTTGAAGTTGTAGGCAAGTGCATGTTTAGCATGAGGGGAATTGGAGTTGGAATATAAGTTCAAAAAAGTAGTGTTTGGCTGTGTGTCTTTAGCATTGTGTTAGTGTTTGTTCCTTGGTTATATTAATGAATTTACTTGGTTTTCCATGTGTTCCATCTTACACTGATCATAACTCGAGTCTTCAGTTGGGCTTTATGTAGCGTAAACAAACAATTGAGGGACAAAATTCCTGTTCCCATCCAAAATGTTCTTCCTACCCTAGTATTAGTCTTGGAGGAATGATGCTTTTCACACATACACCTGAATATTAGAGAGGAAGGTCTCAGAATTTAGAATATTTTGGTTTGGTTTTATGACAGCTTTTTGCCTTTTTTTCTATCTTCTTTGTTTTTTTCATTTTTGCTTTAGAAGTTCAAGTTTGTGTATGGATGGTGAATTGGTCATAATTGTTATTTAAGGACCATTAAATTGTGTTGGTGGACTAAGTGCTCAAATGTTTTAAAGAAAAAGAGGGGAAAATGAACCTGATGCCTATAAAAATTTCATCTAGTGTTTTTTCAGGCTGTGAACCCCTGCTGCTTAATTTTCATCCAGCCACTGCATAACATTTTGCCTCTACATGTAGCTAAATATAAAAGTGGGTTCTGTAGCTAGATTTTGTTTAAAACTTATAATAAAACACTGCCACAGAACCACCCTAGAAAACCAAGTAAATATTTATTTGCAACTCTTGCTTGTCTAATCCTCACTCTTTAAGATACTTGGTGAAGTCGATCAACTGAGCTTGAATGTAATGTGTTAAAATGTTTTTCTCAATTTAGTTGAGTATTTTCCTATGGAGTTTCAGTTTCAGCGCAGCATGTTGCAGACAGGCTGAAGTCAGGCGGGTTTGTGTCTTTTGTATCACTCTGTGTATTCTCTTTATAAAATTTATCTCGAATGAGGCTGTTTTGTTTGACAGTACAATTGATGGGTTTCTGTGAAGCCTTGGGTGCTCAGAGGAGCAGTTTTTACTGCAGTGCCAGGTGTCCAACTGCTGTGTCCCTCCTTGCAGGCGTCGGTGCTGCGGAGGTCCCAGAGCACGTTGGTGGTGGCAGAGCACAACAACGAGTCCCTGACCCCCATCACCCTCAATGCCATCACTGCAGCCAAGCGCCTGGGAGGGGAGGTCTCCTGCTTGGTGGCTGGGACCAGCTGTGACAAGGTAGGAAATGCTTTTTTCATACCAAGGAAATAAAGAATGCAGTGAAACAATACTTGGCAGAGTCTTGAGCAGCCTGGAAAATAATCTGTAGTAAGGAGAAACCGTGCTAGGAAAGTCCTGCACTTGGAACTGCTTCTCTTCTAAAGAGAAAATAGATTTTATTTCACAGGGGACAGTATCAATAGCCGTTCTTACATGCTTGAGCGAGCAAATTTTTATAGGACTAAAAGACATTTAACTTTTAAAACAAGACATATCTCTGTAAAGTTTTAATGGCAAATACTGCAGTGCTAAGAACTTGGAAAGAAGCTTGTGTTTGTTTAAGTGGAAACCAGCAGAAGTGAAACAACAGTGATAAATTGGGCTTTTGAGCAAGTTGCCTTTACTAACCAATCACTAGTTGTATAGAGAGTGCTTGTAACCTGAAATTATGAAATCAGTGCTCCTTGACTTTATCACGCAGCTTATGTATGTAAGAAGTTCCTTGTGTGTTAGCTGTGTATTTTTAGTGTCATTTTTATGTGCCAATTTTAGAGACAATGTAGTTAGTACATAGGTGGCACTTTTCTTCCAGCATGACTTGGTATTGTGTGAGCAGTAGAAATACAAAAAATTATGCCCAATATTTACATACTATTCTTGAACTGCTGTTTTGAAAGCAACATGTAGTATATCATGAAGAAGGCGTACTTAGAGCAGTTTATTCACAAATAGGTGGAGAAACCTCAGTAGCTGTTCAAGTGTTTGAGATGGAGATGAAGCAAATATTTATCTAAATCAAGAAAATGAAAAAAAGAAAAAATTGGCTGATGTATGTCTTTAATTTTCCTTATTCTATGCACTTGCATAGGAGAAAAATGATTGTGAATGTTTTGTTTGTTTTAATGCTAAATATATGGAGTCTCTATGTTAGGGTGGGAAAAAGTATTTTATTAAAAAATGAAGGTTTAGAGATTTTTATTTGAGAGCCAGTGACTCAGACAGATATTCTGCAGCAGCTATTAGGGATTTTTTTCTTGATTTCCTTTTGTTAATTTTTGAGGGTAAACTGATACTCATCAAACTCAGTAAAACTCTGCTGGTTCTCGGACCATGCATGTGGTCTCCAGACCTCGCTGTCAGTCCTCTTCTCTCTGATCTGGAGTAACCCTTTTATCATTTCAGCTTCACTTGTGCCAATTCAAACTAAAAAAATGCATAAATATAAATTGAAAATGCACATTGCTTCAGTGGGCAAAAAGTCAGATGCAAACAAAGGGTCGCTCCTAGAATTTGGACAAAAATCATAGCAGTGTTGTACATTGGTATTTGTTCGTATGGTAGATGCTGACTGATCTAAAAGTAAGTAGGATTGGTTTCTTGGTGATTGTTGGAATACTGAGCAGTTATCCTCAAGTGTTGTTGTTGACTGCTGTGAGAAATGCAGGGATCAGTGTGGAGTCCTACATGCAGGAGGCGAGTTTTGCTCAGTTTGATTTGCTCCGTAGTTCTCTTATTCACAAATTAGTTTTCATTATCCCATAAGGTGCTATGCTGTGGCTCAGATGATGTGCATTTTATTCCATTCAGGTTTGTTCTGCTTTGGAAATTCATGTACTTTTGGTGCTGGTTTTACTAATCTATAGGCTGTGAGCTATTTGCAGTGGGGACTCCCTTGTTACATGTTTGCCTGTTAAAACACAAACTAATAACAATTCACTTACAATCACAGGTAGCATCAGAACTCAGCAAAGTGCAGGGTGTTGCAAAAGTTCTCGTGGCTCAGCATGATGTGTACAAGGGATTTCTAGCAGGTGAGAGTTGTTCTTACCTATTGACAAAAGAAATTTATTTGTGTATTTGTATTAGTGATCAAAAAGAAGATAGTTGTAAATTCTGAGCAATATATTTTTATTCTCAGAGGAGCTGACTCCCTTGATTGTGGAAACTCATAAAAAATTTAATTACACCCACATTTGTGCTGGAGCATCTGCCTTTGGGAAGGTAAGTAGATCAAAGAGCATCGAAAAATTCTTGTAGAAAAGAGACAGACACTGCTATATGTAAGAGTGTGAATCAAAGGCATGAGAGAGATCAGCCATGGACAGTTTTGCATTTGCAAACTATTTTACAGTAGTTTGCTGAAGAGATCATTAGTTAGATTCCATGATTCATGTTTGAGTTGTTTTATGAGCTGATGTGAAAAAAAATAGCACAGAAGAAATATTCTGTGGTAACCAGCCAATCCTATGGACACAAGGCAAAATGTAGAATGAGGCAAACAAGATTAAGTGATCTGAAAGCATGAAAATTGTAAGGAAAAGCACAGCAAATCGAGATGAAAAATCTGTTATTTGCATGTTGAAATGAAAGTGTGCAGACCTATTGGAAACAAACTTTTTTTGGAATGGGATTTGCATCTGTGATATAAGTCATGCACATTGAAATGCCTGTAAACATCTATAAATAACACAGATGACGTCCCAGCCAGGGTGGTTTTTAATGAAAATACAATTTTTTAAAACTTTTTTTTTTAAAGACTGTGTTTATAAGTACATGGAGAGCCTCAGTACTAAGAATCTGTGCAACATTGTGGTGCAGCTAAATGAGAGAAAAAGGATCCTTCAGAAATCCTGCCGATGTCAGACGAGTAATGGCATCGGCCTCCATCTGACTTTCACTTCAATCAATATCAATCCGTGTGCTTGTATTTCTGCTAAGAGAAATCTTTATGGATCTTAAGCCATCTAAATTTCTTTTTTGTTTTTTTAAACTGCAGTGTCATAGTAGGAATTAATGGCTTTTGCTTTAAAGCTCACGCTGCCATTTTTGAGTGCTTCGTGTGAGTAAAGATTTCAGAACTGGGCCCTTTTTTCTTGTACCAGATTAAGAGGCAGACAAAAAGCAAACAATCATCATATAATTGATTTCTTCATCATTTTTGCTCTTTTTATCCTTCTTCCCACTCCTAAAGGTGCTGAGTAATTTTCTACAGTAAATTTTGGAACATGAGAATATATATTTTAATATAAAATAATTTTTTTTTTTGCTTTGGAGGGAAGAGTGCAGGGTTTTTTCCCTATCATTTCTGGCATCTAACTTCCAAAAGCACCTTTTTTTTTTCCTCTTGAAGTGCCAAGAGCTCAGCAATCCATAACTGCCAATTTTCTGAGTAAATGGCATCTATATTCAGTTTTAGAATATTTGAAGCAAATAAGTCGCCTAATTTAAGATATTGAATTAGGGTTTACTTACAGTAAGTCTCATAAAATGTCTAATGTTATTACAGTAATGGGGTTTTATTTGGCTGCTAAAGCTACATGAGTAGCCCTTCAAAAATCTTTGTTCTATATGTCTTAGAGACAGCATTATATGAAGCTAAAATCTGGTCAGCAGTGTTCTTTTACTGACCATGTGCATTTTACTCAGCATTTACTTTGCTAACTTTTCATCTTTGACTTCTAGAATCTTATTCCCAGAGTGGCTGGCAAACTTGATGTTGCCCCTGTTTCTGACATTATTGAAATTAAGTCCCCAGATACTTTTGTGAGAACTATCTATGCAGGTGGGTAATCACAAAAGCTGTGTGGTATTTGTCCAATGAAGAACCCAGTACTGCTAATTTTTCTACATGATCCTGTTGTTAAAACTTTGGAATATGATAGGAATTTTTGCTTTACAGTCTCAATTCCTGTGATTCATATAAAATAAGTCATATAAAATGAAGTCTGGGGATGGACATGATGCACCCTCTGTGAGAAAGCAAATAATTGCATGGGCTTTGGTAGCAGCATGTCAAACCCAGGTCTATCACCTTAAGGAATAGGATTTGGTCACATCCTTTCTGTGCACTGTATTTGTTAATGCTCTTCTGATCAGATTTTGGAAGGAGTGAGACATCAGGTTAATTGTCTAGCTTTATTTAATAGTACCAGCATTAGTTCTGATTTAAGCTACCACAGGGTTATTTCTTCTAATTATGAAGACATTGAACAAATTATTTATAATATTTAATTAACTTAATTTGTAATTTTTTTTTCAGTCTTGTTTCTGTAATGCTTGGCTGACACTGTGTTTTATTTTAGATATGAGCTCATTAGCTTGTGTTTCTTAATTTTACTGTAAAGGTTGTACCACACGTACCAGCAGGGTATTGCATTTTGAGTTATGGTACCAGAATGTGGTTTTGTGCTGCACTTTAAGTTGCTTCTCAGTAATTCAGTTTCAAGATGACTTTGTTCATGAATAGTTTATTTAGAAAAATGTTGCAGCATTTTTTTCTTTTAGTATTCCCTGCAGCCTCCAGTGTGAAGTATTGTATTATATTATAGAGAGTCCCACAGATACTTGGGGGAGGCCTCATTGTCTTCAGTTCTGATGAATTCATGCAACAGGATAAAAGATCTACTTTGAATTATAGACATTCTTTATGTGTAAGAATTGCATTTTCAAAGTTGTTTTTTTATCCCTTCTGAAATTTAAAAGCCCATTCATAATAGAGAATTTGAATGCTTTGTGTCCTTTAAAAATAGAGAATTTGTATTCATACTTTAGAAACACAGGGCTAAAATGTAAATTAAAGTATTTGTAATCTCTGTTTATTAAGTGCTAAGTTTTAGTCATCTGAAACTGCAGTTTTGGGAAGTACCTTGGTGGATGTTGCATATTCTAGTACAATTGCTAATGAGGTTTTGATATTAATTTTATTTGTTTTTTTTTTTAAGCACAGTATGTCTGATAATCTTTAAATTTTTGATGTGACTTTTTTAGGAAATATTATTTGCACTGTGCAGTGTGATGAAGCAATCAAAGTATTTACTGTACGGGGAACTTCATTTGAGGCTGCACCAGTGAGCGGTGGTAGTGCCAGTGTAGAAAAGTGTGAGTATTTATTCTGGGATGCTGTTGTTTTATTTAATAGAGCTAGTTTTGCTCACTGCATGGTGATATTTAGTGGAAGTATTTGTCAAGGCAAACTGGTTGTAATAATGTTACAAATGTTAGCTTTATACTTTTAATTACAGGTGCTTGCATTTTTTAGGGGTATCTGGGGAGAGAAGATACGGATTATCTGCACAGTTACTTCCTTTTCTTTGGCCAAAAATGGAGATTTTTTGTGCTGAAATCTGTGCTTGTTCCACTCACTGCCTAAACTTCTGCCACTGCAGTCTTGAAACTTTAAGGACAGACAAGTCCCAGCTGTTTGAATAACCAGATTGGTTTTCAAAACAAGACTGAGCAGAAATAGAAGTGTTTGACTTTCTGCAGTTTTGGTTTAATCATATTGCGATTGAGATAGGTCATTACATCATCAAGCTAAATTAGTGGCAATTTAAATTGATTTGAGAACACCCAGTTGTTGTTTTAGATGAGTTGTAACTATATCAGTTTAATTTACAATTTAATGAAGCCAGTGTAGCTCTGATAATTGAGGAATCCAGTCACAGAACGACAAAGTGGTTGAGGTTGGAAGGGATCTCCAGAGATCACCTAGTCCAGCCCCATTGAGCAGGTTGCCCAGGATTGTGTCCAGTCAGGCTTTGAGAGTGTCTGCACAGGTGGAGATTTCACAACTACTTCACAACTAACCTGTTCCACTTTTGGTGAGCTCTGTTTTTCACTGTGGGCCTTCTGTTTTGTGGCTTACTCCCTCTGAGCCATCCTGTATTTCCTAACGTCTGTGGATGGTAGAAGTCAAACATCACTGGAGTTGGTGTATTGCACTGCTGGTGCATTGCCTGATTCACTTGTCTGCTCACACCTGTTGTGCTGGGTTGGTACCAGTGTGTAACACTTGTACAGCACAGTTCCACTCTAGTGCACTTTGTACTGTAGGTTCCCTAAACACAACTCCTGAGTGAGCCTCGGCACTGAGAGCAGGAGCGGCTGCCGAGACTCAGCAAAAGCTTGTGGCAGAGTGGTCATAGAATGAACCTTGAATTCAGCTTAAGCTCAGATTTCAGCTTGAAAACACATGCTTTCTCATTTTCCTCGTGGGTGCTTGGCTCATGTGGTGCAGTGACCCCTCCACCACCCGTTGGCGTCTCGGAGTGGATCGAGCAGAAGCTGACGAAGAGCGACCGGCCGGAGCTCACCAGTGCTAAAGTGGTTGTGTCAGGGGGTGAGTGGGTCACTTAAAATCTCTGATGTTGCACTGACTAGTGGAGCCTCTTGGTAAATCATATCTGTAGCACAATGCTGTAATGTGATACATTTTAAAAAACAAATTATGATGTAACTCTGAAATATTCCATGGGACCACTGGGAAAGCGCCCAACATGGGTATTTTGTAAAGAGGTAAAACATGAGTTTAGCATATGCTGGGAGGCTTTGTAAGAACACTGTCATGTTTGGTGAGCCTCTTCAAGATTTTAGCAATATGAAGTGGTTTTCAGATGGAATTTTATCATGTTTAAAATTACTGCTGATCATTTCAGTCAGTCTGAATTTTATTATGTAATGGCCTTAATGATTTTTAAACCTGTATTGATTATATTCTGCTCCTTAGGTATCAAGTGATGGACTGTGATTTTTAATGTATGCCTACAGCTAAAGTGATTTCTTACTAATCCCACTACAGTATTTTGTTCCTGGAGCCAGCAGAGGGAGCACAAATTAGTTTAAAAATGCTGTTTCCCTGGTTTTGGAGAATGACCTTGATGGTGCTGTGTGCAGGAAGTAAACAAGACAGAGTGGTGTTGGTTTATATATATGAAATATTAATGGCAAAGACAAAAGCTAAATCTCCAAATTTTAAATACTGGTTAGTAATGTACCCAAAAATACCATATGCAAGCATATCTTCGAGTCTTTGCAAATGCTAATACACATACAGAAAGTTTACATAGAAAAAAAATTGTAAAACACATGTTCTTCTTTCTTGATCATGTTTTGTTCTTAATTTTTAAGGGAGGGGCTTGAAGAGTGGTGAAAATTTTAAATTGTTGTATGACCTTGCGGATCAATTACATGCTGCAGGTAAACTTGTTTTCCTCCTTTTTTTTAACCCTGTTTATTATATTTGAACAGGTCACATTAAAACCAGATTTCATCTTAAGTCTTTTATTTTCATGTCTCTATCAAATGGTTAAAATGCTCTTAGTTTAGTAAGAGATGAAGTTTTGTCAACCTGTGTATGAAGCAAAATACTGACCTGTAATACTCCCTGTGCTTCTCGAGTCTCCAGAACAGAAGCTTGCAAACAAAAAGTGAAGTTGTCATAGCTCATTTTGAAGAGCTGATACTTTCTGCATACATCCTTTTCTACTGCTTCTTTAGAGAATCCCACTCACATTGCCCTAGTTGGAGTGGCTCTGTCCTTTTGTATTAACAGGAGAAGATCAACCATATTCAATGTTTCAGCAAAGTATTTTGTATAAAGGTTGGGAAAGAAGGAGAAATTGTTTGCTTTCATGTTTTAACTCCATTAATTTTAGCATTCACATTTATAGTTTTACATGATTGGCCTAGTTTTTAAATTGGTGTTTTTGCTAACTAAATGTCCATATGACATTTTTGAGTTTACTTTGGTATTTTTCTTTGCCATGCCTGACTTTTGAGATTCACAGCAATACAAGATGGCACATATGTTCCATTCAGACTTGAAGGAACATTTTGGAAAGGCATTTATGGGAAAATCTTCTTTTGACAAAGCAACAAGAAAAAACCATGGAAATATGCCAGATTGAAATCCTTGATTTTAAATATATGGCCCTTTGCTGCTGGGAGTAGGGATTTCCTGTTGCTTATGAAGTGCATTAGCACTTAGTATTTGGAAGTTTTTAGCTAGTGGTATAGAGAGGGATTACCAGAAGAGCTTTTAAGAGGGAAGTTTTTAAATACGTGCCCTTAGAGTGTGGGACTCTTCAGTAAAATACATGGGCTTTTATGGTGATATAAATTTGGCTCACAAATATTTTAAAAGAAAACATTGAAAATATTTTCTTTCAACTAGTTGGAGCTTCCCGTGCAGCTGTTGATGCTGGCTTTGTTCCTAATGACATGCAAGTTGGACAGACAGGCAAAATAGTAGCACCAGTAAGTATGGAAATACCTCTCATCATAGAGCTGGGGTGGTTTCTAGCATGATTTTTCCTTCAGAGCAAGCACTTACAGATGAGCTGAGTCTTAATTCTGGGCCTAGCAGGAACAGCAGTGTGCCCACTGTGGTACTGTCACTTGACAATGTGTTTATAGAATGACAAAAACAAGCTGGGACAAAAATCTCTCCTTTGGGTCAGTGGGATGTGTTCTGGCACAGCTTTGTCAGGAGTTTGCATGCTGCAGTTCTTCATAGCTGCCTCAAGCTTTTTTAGCTTCCTAGCAGCTGGCATGGATATGCTAAAAGATGTCATTACTGATATAAAATTATATCACTCTGTGGCTTGATCTCTTGCAACTGTGTGTTCTGGGTTTTTTTCAGGTGATGATTTTAAAAAAAACTTTTAGTAACTATTACTGGATTACTGCAGTACAGTCAAAGCAAAAGTTTTGTAAGAAATGAAAGTGCAAGAAATTTAAGAGAGGAGTAATCTATAGATTGGCTGCTGTAGAGTGCAATACCAAGAAGGACCTACTCTGAGTGGCTTAATATTGGGCAGTAACATGCTGCACATCTTTTTCTGCTACTTCTGCATCTCAGTATCACAGGGAGCTGATTTCTGTGCCTTTTTGTGTCTGTGTGGGGCTTCCTGTGGTGCAGAAGCCTGAGACTTCTTTCATTGTTCTTGATGACCCAGGACACACAAGGAAAGCTGTAGCCTGTAGATGAAGCACATTTGAGTGTCTGTAAATAGGAAGGTACAAATAAATGTAGCTCACCTCAGCTCTCCCCTGCTGAGATGTGATGGTCTGTCAGAACCAGGGTGGAGTAAAGCTTTCACCTCACAGTAAGCAGCTCTTTGTGTATGGCAACAGAACCAAGGAGCAACTTTTTACTTGTTAATGGCTTCATGGGACCAGAAGGGAAGAGTGAGCTGAAACTTAGTAGAGAAACTCATCATATTTCAATCACTGCATTTACCAAATTGTAATCATTTAAATAATGCTAAAAAGCAGTGCATGTTCAAAGCCTTGATAGGTTCCTGAAATGTTTTGCCTTTGCCATTGCTGCAAATTTCAGAAATTCAAACCATGACCATTATTTTTCTAGTAATACATCCAGTAGGATGGGGTAATATTTGGATGTCAAAGACAGAGTGTGACTCTGTTGTCAACTCTGTCTGCTGGATTTTCTTGAACAAGATGTTTCATGCTTCTGATTTCTTCTGTCCTGAGTTGTGGATGGGATTTGCCATGTTTTTTGAAGGCCTCATCAGAAGCCATCTGATGATAACCTGGGGGCTGAGTGGAGCTATTTCTAGGCATGTTAGTGTTTAAACCTGGAAGTCTGTGTGATAGCCAACTGCTACAAAGCACTCCTTCTGAGAAGTAGACTTATTGACAGGACTAAGGTCATTCCAAAATCTTGATTGCAGTGATATTAACCTCTGCTGGGTAAGGAAACTGGGAGGTTCTGTGCATTACAAAGCAACCCCAACTCTTCCTGCTAAGTATAAGCTAAGTATAAGCTTAGTATAAGCTAAGTGTAATTTTAAGTGTGTATTTTGAAAGGGCTTGAGATGAGACTAACCATCCTTAGTTCTTCACTACCCAATTATCCATTAATGAGGTGGAGAATATTAATTTGAAGACAGGTCAGCTCTGGCTTGTGTGTTAAGGCTCAACAATGAACATTCTTTCCAGAGTCAAGGGCACATAAACAATTATGTTGAAACAAAAAAGGCTGGTATTTGATGATGACACAATGCTGTATTTTGCCACAGAGGGCCCACAGCAACATGTGAGACTCATAAGAACATAAAGCCACATCATAGCACCACATCAGTGTCGTCATTGTCCTCTTGTTAAAAAGCCTTTAGTCAGGAGTGAGGAATGAATGTTAGACTCTGGTGTCATAAATGATCTGAACTGGCACAGTTGCATGGTTCTCCATCTATCTGTCTGCAGGCTGATGCATTTTTCTCTCATCTCACTTAGCAAGTGTTTATTAAAAAGTGAGTTGTGCAGAGTGCTGGAAATTATATTGCCTCTTCTTTCAAATTTCAGATATTTAGTCTAGATCTTAAAATATATGCAAGGATAGGATTCAGTGCCTTAAAAATATAGAAAATATTAAATGTTAATTGCAAGGAAAGTGCAAGTTGAATTGATACCAAGCCCACAGAGGTTTTAATTTTTCAGTGTGCTGGATAGGCATCTTAAATATGAAGCAATTGAAAGCTGCAAATTCTTAATTTGACATTCCTAACTCTGCTTCACTGTCTTTTTGGTACTTCAGCTAGAAAATTAATCTCTGCACTGGAAAATGGAGTTGACTTGAAGAAGAACTGAGCTTTTTTTGGTCAGGTCAAGATGACACTGGCTATTTTAGCAGTTCTCAGAAGATGCTGCTTTTTCCCTGTATGTGCTCAGCATCAGTTCAGGGAGAGCTTGTGATGTTCTGTCTGGAGAATTGCAAAGCAGGTTTGAGCAGTGGCCAGGTAGAGGAGCTGAGACCTGAGTTCTGTGCTCAGTTGTGAGTTGACATGGTGTGTGCCCTCTGGGTGTGTGGGTTTTAAGCAGGGGAAGAGTCTGAGCCACAAGAAACTCTTGGAGTCTGAGCCACACTTGTTCTCCTGTGCAGCTGTTGGCTTCTGATGGGAAAGTATCTCAGTGTGTGCTCTTACACTTCTATTAATAGTGCCTTGGCCAGTCTCAGTGGAGGATTGGAATGCATTGTTTTCCAGGATATGGAATTGGGTCAGTTGGAGCCTACAGAGGGACAAGGGTTAGTTACAAGCTCAGGAGGAGGGGAGGTGCTTCTGCTGCTTTTTGTGTGCAGCTGCTGGGGTGTGTTTGTGCTCATTGCTGGTAACGAGATCATGGCCTGAAAGGGCTGCTCATTTCTTCCCCTGTGCCTTCAACTGAACATTTGGGTAGTTTTGGTCATTGGTCCTTCTTAATTCTGTGACTGGCTTCAGTTTTTAAGAGTGCAGCCCAGACAGTGCCTGACAGAGCCCAAGAACCTGACAGGCACAGCAGTGTTCCCAAATGCTGAGGTATAAATAACAACCCCACTGCCACTCAAGGAGCAACTGCAGCTCATTTTAAGTGATGGAAAAATGCAGTTAATTAAAGAGCACAGATTTCACCTTGAGTCTGTTTGAGCCCTTCTTCTACACAGCACATCTGCTCTTCCAAAGTAGCCTTGGACTGCTAAACCTCAAGGTTTTGTTCATGTTGGTGTTTATGCACATTGCTGGGTTTTCACTGGAGCTTTGGCCATTTTTCTGTTGTACAGTTTTAGTTCAGCTGTTGAAATATTCAGCATATTATTTTTGTTTCTGTTAGTACCTTTTTTTTACCTCTTGATTTCAGGTGATTGCAGCTCCTGTTTGAACATTCTGTCTTATGAAAGAGAAGACTGATTTGTATTATTTGATGAGATGGAAGGAAGGAAATTTTTAGACATAAGTGGATATATTGAAATATAAAATGTTTTCTTCCTAATTAAAAAAAAAGCAATTTAGTATATTCAGTGTCTTTAATCAGTGACAACCATTTTAGCATATTTTTTTACAATTACAAGCCAGTTTTTCCAACTGTTTCTTATATGCAGGTGTTCTGCAGAAAAATGAAATTCACTTCTCAGGTTAAGTACTGTATGTAGTTTCTGTTTAAGGAAAAACCCCTTGTAAGAATGTTCAAATTATCTGGTTTTGGACAAAAATATCCTTCCTATGAGTGCCTTCTACTAAGTATAAGTAAAGTATACCCAGTTAGAAAATTCTAAATTCAGGAAGGAGGGCACTGATGGGGTGCAAGGGCCATGGAGGCAGCTGGGCAGTGAAAAGTGCATTCCCAGGGCTCTGGGCAGACTCCTGGAGCAGCAGGCACCATCCAGCTGGGAAGTCCTGCAGCTTTCTCTGAATGCCCAAGCTGTTCCCATGGCTTTCCAGGTGCTCCCTTGCAGCCTGTTCTGATTAATTAAATCCTTCCCTTGGGTTTGGAGGGAAGGTGGGCTTGTACTGGGATTATCTCACACTGAACTGCTTGTCCCCAGAACAGCCAGAACCTCAGTGACACTGGGAAGTGCTTATTTTGGCAAGCCTGTGTGTAAAGTGTTACCCCCTGACCTTGTGAAGGATCAACTGCTGCCTGAAAGGTGTCCTTCTAGTTTATTCTCTTCAGTTTAAATGTTCACTCTTCTAAAATTCATGCTCTTTCAGGGTCTGACTGTAGAACTGCCTCTGTTTCTGCTGTAGGATTCCCTAGTTGGAAAACTACTCTTTTTAAAATTTTATTTTTATTTTAAGGTGTTCAGTTGCTGCTCTCTTGTTACTTTCAGCATTGAAACTAATAGATAGATACTAATAGATGACAAGAAGCTGAGGTGGAAAAGTCAGAAAGGCACAAGTCAGGAAATAGGTGATGTAGTAATAATTGACAGTGGATTAAATGATTGTGCTATAAATGGGATTTGAGTGCACAGAAGAGAAACCCCGGGTGGGCAAGGCAGAGGGGAATTCAGTGTAGGTCTGATATGATGGCCAGGAGGAAACTGCTGGGCTTCACTGCCTCAGTTTGATGCTAGAGGAGATCTCTGGCTGTAATAGATTGAAGAATTTCAAAGAGAGGCAGATTTCCAACTGTCACAGTAATAATGAGGGGGAAAGAGGCATGTTGGAGGTGCAGCTTCAGTTGAGACACTGAGGAGTGAGATGTTGGTTCACTTGAAAGGCACCAAAGCTGTGCAAGAAATGTGGAATTCTTGTTGTTCCCCCTCTTCTGCAAGAGGATAGGATCCTGTCTGAGCCTGTCTGCCCCAGTATTTTACTGGGCATCCCTTTCACTGCAGTGAGTGGCTTTTGAGCACTTAGTAGTTGTCATCTTGCTTTGGGAGCAGCAGGAAGGGAGAGACACAGAATCACATCATTGACATAATTCCTGTATTTTGTATTTCTTTGTAGTAAGTGGATGCTAACTGTCCTTGAGTGTTACTTCCCATGGCTTTCTTAGGGATCCTTTGCTTGTTCAGATTAGCTTATCTGCTGTTTCCCTTCACTCTCCTGTGAGGAAGCAGAAGGAAAGTGAAACAAGGCATATTTTATTCTAGTCTTTTTCTTTTTTTTGTTCTCTGGCCCTTACATAAAATTAGTAACATTAGAACAAACTAATCAGTTCCCTTGGCATCAAGAGAATTGTCACTCTTCTTGTCTGGATTGTACTTTCTTAAAAAAATGTTCTACTCTTTGCTTATCAGTGATAAGATCTTAATTACTTCCTGCTTGGTTGCACATACAAGGGAATATTGAGGTACCAAAGTTTCTCTCCTCCAAAGCAGGGTACATAATTCCTGCCCTGTTCAGCTCAGTGCTTTGTAAGAGTGGGTTATTTGTCCATCAGGTTTGTGGGTGTTCTGCACAGACCAGCAGGTGCACTCTGCATGGTATAAATGGTTGGAGTTGTTGGGTAGGTAGCAGATGGGAATAGCATTGGGAAAACCAACTGTGCTTGGGAAATTGTTTTTGGAATATCTCCTCTGATAATTCACTATTGTTGAGAAGTAGCTTTATGATGGCAAACTTTAGAGAGCTGTTTGTATGCAGCTGGGACTGAATTTACAGACTCTCTTTCTCTGACTTGCTAAAAAGCTAAGGATTGACAACCCCTTTCATCCTGCATTATCCAGTGTAGCTTTTAACTCCAAGAAAACTATGTTCACAAATTGATGCTCTGCTCCTTTGGGGTTGGTGCAGAAACATTAAATTGTACTAAAATATTCATATGTGAGTGCATTTAGCTGAAAGCAATTGATGTGCTTTTCCCTGGAGAGAGGGGGGAAAAAAATTGCTGTATGGCCCTGCACTCCAGCAGACACCCTAACCACGCTTAAGAGTAATTACACAGCTTGGCTGATCAAAGGTTCTTAAAGTGAAAAAGAAACTGTAGTTGGGTCAGTTTAGTGATGTGTGCTGCTTGATGGAGTGGGTTGAGCTGCATCAAAGCTGTACATGCTGGAGAAGTGTGTGATATACAGTGTAATAGGGATGAACTAGTGTCAAGCCAGAAAATATTTTATTGGCTTAATAGCTTGTAATTGGAAGGAATCTCTTGTACAAAGCCATTTTGATCACAAAGATTTCTTTCTAATTTCATTGTCCTTTCACTCTTGCAAAGAAAATAAAATATCTGAGCTGCCTTTAAAAATAGTGTGTATGCCACAGGGGTTTATTAAACTGGCCTGTTTAAAAGTATGCCATTGGTAGGATGATAAATTGATGTGTGTTGGAGGTTTTCAGTATAATTCAAGAATTGTCATAAAAATCAATAGCAGCTGACAACATGCTTGCAAAGTAGCTCCCTCAGCTTGTGGGGCACCTGTGGCTGCCCTGTGCTGTCCCAGCACCATTCAGAGGCTCTGGGAGCTGAAATAAAAACTGTTCTTGGAATTCTCTTAAGCAAACGTCCCTCAACTGCCCCAAGGCAGCTTAAGGCATATTTAAATTTTCTCATAGGCATAAACAAAGTAATATCATATGCCATAAATTAATCTGTAAATAATTGCAAGATCCTGTATGGACAGGAAGATAACTATTGATATATCAGCAGTTGCAGTCATCCACATACAGCACTGCTGTGCATTTATCCAAACAGCATGGACTGGCTGTATGGATTCAGGAGTCAGAGGTGCAGATTGGTGCATTGGAGTCTGCCAGTGTCTAAGCTGGGTATGTCTGAAGCAGAAACAGAGTTTAGAGAATGGCTAAGGAGGAACTTTTTTTTTCATTTTAATGATTAGCATGTAATGACTCTAAGACGTACCGTGGTCGTTTCTGTTGGTAAAATAGTCTAGATGAATACTTGAACTAGAAACTGAGAAGGTGGATTTTTGATTTGGAATCTTGACTTTGAGTAGGTTAAATTTGGGGGTTAGAGTTGTGGGGGCTTTTTAGGATGGTTGTGATGCAAATCTGTGCCTATAAACTTGGAGGTGTCTGTCAGGTCCTGTGTGCCAGCAGAGCTGTGCAGGATGTTGTGTGGCAGGACAAATGAAAGCCTCTGGCCTCTGTGCCAGTTTTCTGGCAGAGTCACCTTGGCTGCTGCTGGTGCCATTCTGAGAAGCCCCCTGGGTGCTGGTGCCCCTTCACACCTGCCCACTTGAGGTACTGAGCCCTTCCAGCAGCAGCACATCTGGAGTGTTGCTGCTTCCTCACGGTGCTGCCTGTGCTTTGCTTGGCACAGTCCTGGCTCTTTGGTGCACTCAGTGTCCTGTGCCATGTGTTCCCTCCATCCTGCTCTTCCTTGCCACCAGCTCTCTCCCCTGGTGTCCTTTCCCTGTGCTCACATCTGCCAGTGACTGCATAAAAATATTTTGGCATGGCTGTGATGTTCGTACAGTATTTCCTGTGTGAGATGAAGTTCCTGAGAGCCAAGACAAATTTCTAACCTGCTATCATGTCCATATACCACCAAAGCTTTCACTTCCTTGCCCTGAGCAGCTTTTAGCAGTTCATTTGTTCCAGTGCTGAGACCCTTTGGTGTGCAATGTGTGTGTGGCACAGTGCTGGCAGCAGCCCCTCAGTGAAAATCTGTCCCTGCCCAGCACTGGGGAGTTGACAAATGCTGCTCCACATGCTGGACTTGGCTGGAAGTGCCTGTAACTGGGGGCTGTGGATCAGCTGCCTGACAGCAGGAGTTAGAGCAGCTTCCAGGGTTCCAAAAGCTGGAACTTGGTGTGAAGCCATGTCTGGCCCCTGAGAGGTGTGACCCAGACTCAGATTCATCTGTTCTGTGCCCTGTGTGGGTGTCCTGCCCAGAGGAGCTCTGCAGCAGCCAGGGCTCCTTGCACAGCTGACTGCTCTGTGCTGCCACAGCCCAGCACACTCTGCCAGGGACTCTGCCCTTTCTGCTTCCCTCCCTCCCCTGCTCCACAGGGCCTGGGGCTGCAGTCCTGACCTGGGACTTTGAACTGTGACACAGGACAGGACTCAGCAAAAGGCCTGATAGAAGTTAGTGATTTCAGGGAAAACATCAAAACAAGCTTATTACTCTGAAAATAAATAAGGATTTGAATTTCTCAACACTTTATGTCCTCTCTGGATGACCAGTTGAATTCTCTTCAGGACAGCAGTGAACAGTCCTGAAGCTTTATCATTTAGACATTGTGGGTCCTTTGGGTCCCTCTTACTGAAGTGCAGAATAGATCAAAACTAAGATTTTAGCAGTCCTGTCCCTTTTACAGCACAGAAGTGTTGGTAAGAGCCCTGGTGTCCTGTGAGTTCTCTATATGAAAACATTGCTGAGGTGATCTCCTGTCAGGGTCAGAGGACCAGTTGTCTGAACCAGGGAGCCAAAAGCACATAGCCTAGAAGGCCATGGCCCAGATGCATAATAAATGCTTTTAGACAAGCCTGGTGATTTACAAATGTCCTTTTAATGAAACATCCTTGTCTTTCCAAGATATTTTAATAGAATATATTCATAGGCATCTGGCTCCTGGTTAGCTGGATTCTTTCCAAAGATTGAACTTCACAATGTTAAGCAGGCTGATAAGAGTATCTGGTAGTCTGGATGACTGGCACCTAATGAATTGCTCTAAAAAAAAAAAAAATCAAATTACAGTAATGTGTCTTTAAAAAGAACTTGTATTAAAGACAGCATGTTAGAATAATTTCTCCTGTAACATCTGTTCTTTTATTTGGTATAATTAAAATATTGCATTCTTACTGTGAGTTCTAATGTGGACATATTATGTTACATTGCAGCTGTGGTTAAAATGGATTGACCTCCAGTAGTAATCCACTTGGTAAAAGCCTGCTGAGGCCAAGGAGTTGCAGTGTGTGCACCAGCTGGGTGGTTTTGTGGAAGTGCACAGACCAGATTCCGTGTTTCAATTTCAAAGGAAGCCTCTTTGATAGGAAATACTTTGTTTCTGCTTTATTTCCCCTTTTTTCAGGAGAGAGTTTTTGTATAAAAATACAGAAAAACTTCCTAAATTTCATTTATCTATTCCTATTTAAAAAACAATATAGTGAGCAGAGTCTGTAGCTGTAGAAACATCAGAAAGCAATCTTCTGTTTTTTTTTCTTTAACTGGGGTGATGACTCTGAGGCCTGTGTGGCAGAAGCCTCTGAGGGTCTGTTTGAACATCTTTGTTTGCCACTCTCCTCTGCAGGTCTGTGCATGTCCCACAGCTGGGCTTGGCTCTGCCATGCTCAAAGCCACTTAACTCTAGAGCAGTTTCAGCTGCACAGTGGTAAGATTGCTTTTGACCCTCTTACCCTCCCTGGCCCCCAAACATTATTTAGTGACGTAAATTATATTTTCTTAGATATGGAATACTCTTGGTATTTTTGAATTATGTTGGTATTTGAGGCTGTGTCTTTTCTAAGCACATGTGAAGTACCATCTTTTGAGTGCTTTTGGTAGATGACCCCCTAACTAAATTTATGTGTCAGTTTTCTGTTATTGAGTGAGTTGGTGAAAAGACTTTCTTTAGTTTTCTTCTGTAATATTAGTTAGCTTGAGAGTACAGCTCTGACTGCTTGCTTGGACTTGTGGTACTGCAAAAACTGTCAGGGAGCTGAAATGCCCCTGATTTTGGGTAGGTGGTGGAGTGGATGACTTCAGCCCAAGGAGAAGGAACAGTTTCCAGCTGTGAATAAAACAGCTGATTCAGATCTATTTACCTCACCATTTTCATCTCTTTTGATTGTAAGACTCCTGGAGATGGGAAGGTGTGAGCCCAAAGTGCAGAGCTGTTGGTGTACCTGGGGCACCCCCTGTACTCTGGGTGGGGCTGGGCAGGGAGTGGGGAAGGAAGGCTCAGGCCGTGTGCACATGGAATGTGGGCCAAGGAACACAAACTGCAGCTGGCAGTGCACCAGCCCACCTGGCTGCCTCAGAGCTTTATCCTGCTCTCTAGGGAACCTTGCAGAGGCCTAACACCCCAATTTCACCTCTGTGCTTTCTGTCTTGGGTAAAGGCTCTGAGGGGCTTCCAACAAAAGCCTTGGTTTGCTCTTTGGGCAGCTGCATTACCCATCTGTAGTTATCTTGGTATTTGCACTGGCAATCTCCAGGGTCATGGGTAACATGGACTGTATGTTTTTGATGCAGACTTTGTTTATTGTTTGCCCTAATCTGTCTTTGCTAGATGCTCCTTTGGGATTTCCCTGCAGTCACATTGCATCCCCAGGTGGGAAGGGAACCAATCATCAGTTGCCTTTAGTATTGAAAACTACTGTGATGTAAAAACTGCTGCATGTAACTGATTTGGATTAAGGTTTGTGAGAGCTTACTGACACTGTGGTGTGGGGGCCAAAAATGTCTCTTGTTTTTTTCTAGGAACTTTATATTGCTGTGGGAATATCTGGAGCAATCCAACACTTGGCTGGAATGAAAGACAGCAAGGTATGTGAAGGTGGATGTGCTAGAAGAGATTTTTGAGGAAGGAAATGAGTTGAATTCCTTGCTTTTGCATCACTGCTTTAGGTGGTTTTTGTATTTCCTGCTGCTTTAAAGCACTCTTTGACCAAAAAAAAAGATACTGTGGCAAAACATCTCACACACTAGAAAAACATTTGCACCACAAGCCAAAGTGATCAGTGGAAGCAGCTAATTGACTTTCTTTAAATAAAACCCAGCCCAAAGCACATAAGCCTGAATTCTATACAATAGTTCCATTTGCCTTTATTCCAGACTATGACATATTAATTCATGCATAACAATGTGCAATTTGAATTATGAACTTACTATTCCATAAAGTAAAAGATGTCTCTGACATTCCTGCATTTAGCCATTCAAATGGAAACCTGCTATAAAACGGCAGTAAAACTTTAAAAGGTTTAACTCATTAGTTGCCAAAGCAAATAATCCAAAATTGGAATTGCCAGTGTTTGAAAAGAGGAGCTGAATTACCTGCTGGTTGATACTATCAAATGCCAGACATCAAAAACTGGAGGTCCTGCAGTTACTTTTTAAAAAGGGTATGTATTTTTTTTTCTACATTCAGGAAATGAACTTAACCAAGCTACAACATTGAATACTTTACAAAGCTGAGGAAAAGGCTTTCAAAGCTTTGCAGATAGTTTCTTGTGTTTAACCAGTGACAGACCCGTGAATTTGTGACTGATATTGTCCTCACAAACCAGCCTGTGTGGTAGGATGATCTCTGCATTCTTACCATTTTTTTTCCCCTCATGTATTATATAAATATTTTGGGGATGGAAAGGATAAGCTTTCTAAAAACAGGGACTCGAGTGGTGTTATCATTGGTTGATGCAGTGGAGAAAAAACAGCCAAAATTCAAAGTGTTTAAGAGTGTGTGATGGGCAGGGGTGAGGGTCTCTGTTGAGCAGTGGGAATTGTGGCAGTGGATTGCCAAGGGAACAGCACTGCCCCAGTGTCCCCTGCTTGCAGTACAGTACAGGAGAGTCCAGCACAGCACTGCTGCCACGGCCACCTCAGCTCCTGTGGCACTGCCAGGCCACAGTGCACGGTGGCTTTGTCTGCAGTGCAGTCTCCACCTTGGGCAGGGGGGATCAGCAGCAGCCACTGGCTGACAGCTGGGTACTGGATACTGAGTAAGACTTGGTGTAACCCTCTCTGTGTTTATCTGCTGCCTTCTCTCAGGTAAGACTGCCAGCAGCACTGGGAACCTCTGAAGTGCCAGAATTTTCTTTGTTACAGAAATACTGAGCACTGATAGTATCCTGTACTGTAACAGCAAAACCTCTGCTTTTATGGTTTTTCCAAAAGCATTTTTGATACTTTGAGGTATTCTCCTATAAGAAAAAAGGACAGATGAAATTTGTTGATATGAGATGCTTATTTAACCCTTCCATTTCTCCCATATCTCAGTTTTTTTAATGTAAGCTAATATGTCTGTTGTAAAATTCAGATTTAGTTACTGGTATTTGGAATGTGTTCTGCCTTCCTTTTAGCTAAAGCATTTAGATGGGGTAGTTATGGAAAAGATTCAGTTTTCCCAAACAAAGAATTCTGCAGCCATGGGAGCTCTCTGGAGCGTCCCCTGTCCTCCCTCAGCACTCTGAATTATCTGGCATTGTGAACTTGGACACTTCAGGATATGTTTTCCAAAGCAGTCAGATGCTTTCTACCAAGTGAAATGTATAATTTATTTGTTCTTTTACAGCAAGGTAGAAAATGCAGGTTTTGAGGAGACCTGGAGAATCACTGTTGCTTTGTTTCCTTATTTCTAATTCCCTCATGACACTTCCCTGTCTTTTCTTACTCAGAGATTTAACTCACAGAGTTCTGTTGTGAGCAAGGTGATGCTTTTGCTGCTTACCTGAGGTAGCAATGAGGTAGGGAACCAAATCTCACTGAAGTTACTTTGCTAAAGGAGGCAGAGGAAAGACTGAGCTGCCAAACCAAAGCTTCAGACAATTTTGCAAGTAATTAGTGAATTATTTTTGCGCTAAGGACAGAGCTGGCAGCCTGTGCAGTGTCACTGCCTGTGCCTCAGCATCAGCCCCTGTGGATGGTTCTGCAAGGAATGGCAGGGCCTCAGGAGGGTCAGGGAAAGTGTTCACTGGGCCAGTACCTCAGCCTGGCTCTGCTTCCTGCACAGCAGCTTGTGAGGAGGGGCTTGCATATGCAAACAGGGCTAACAAGTAAAACCAATAAAGCCCTGGAGGGAACATTCCAAGGGCAGCATTGCTGCAGCACCTGCACATCCTGAGCTGGCCACAGGGCAGGGGCAGTGCTCTGGGGACTGCCTGCTTGCAGGGTCCTTTACAGGGACTCTCAGGGGACAAATGGCATGCCAAGAAATAACGTTTTGGGGGACCTAAAGCCACAGGATTTACAAACTTTTTTCTTTGAGTTACTGCCACTAGGCCCCTGATTAGTGAGCCATTAATTTTGTTGGACTTCAAGTGGGGGGAGTAAAGCAGACCCATGGAGTGGGGCAGGCAAGAACCTCACTCAGCTGCCTGTTGGGTTGGAGCTGCCCCCAGCCCCTGCTCCCACTGGCACTGCCTGGTGCTGTGCCCTGAGCCTTTCTGTGAGCTTTTGGGTTTGCTTGAGGATTCTTTTCCCTTCCTCTATGGAGTGCTCCCACCCTGTTGCAGATTTTGATGAGGACACCCACTCACGCTTGTCACAGGCAGTTCAGGATGAGTCAGTGTATGGCAGAGTTGAAACCAAGGTGTTTTCTGGATCATTGTGTTGGGATTTCTTGTGCTGTTGTCTGCTGTGTGACAAACTAAATGCTATGTCCATTGTAAGTACAGGAGCCTCTGGGCAGGGCTTTATTGTGCTTGTTTTAACTGCTGCCTCCAGGTTGGTTCTGCAATAGTGCATCTTAGAATGTGCAGGTAATCCTTTGTAGTAATTTTTTCTAGGCTTTTCAAGAGGGAAGGATAGCAGAGATATGTATGGTTGAGTAGGGAATGGAGGGTTTTTGGGTTTTTTTCCAGGGGGATTGTGGTGTATGTGGTGGTGTTGGTTTTTAAGATGGGAAGATACTGACTGCCCAGATCAATCTTCTGCTTCTGGAGGCTTGGAGCAGCCCATTTCCTGGCTAAGACCTGGCCATGTAATCCAGCCCCAGAGGATGACCAGTATTTGACTCACATGGTGCTTTAACTTTGCTTGCAGACCATTGTTGCTATTAACAAGGATCCAGAAGCTCCAATTTTCCAAGTGGCAGACTATGGATTGGTAGCAGACTTGTTTCAGGTGAGGCTACACTTGATATGCAGGATAACTTTGGAGGGCTGACAGGAGCTTACATAATAGAATCTAATGAGTGTTAACGATGTGCATGTGAGGGTGTTTGGGTTGTTGTTTAAAAATTTGCTTTCTGATGTCATGATCTACATACTTAAAATGGAATCCCTGCAAGTAGGTTGTATTGGGGAGGTGTCACAGCCAGCCTACCTCAGTTCTCGTTTCCTGAGGTTGAACTGTTTTGGAAATAACTGCACACAGGTGCTTGCCTGTGTTTTTAAGCTTCATGAAGTTTGGAAGCAGAGAGTTGGCAGGATTACTTCTGCCTGGGCTTGCTGCCTCACTGGCTGCCCAGGAGGAGCCTGCAGGTCCCTCTGGAGCCCCGAGCCAGCCCTGTCCCAGTGCCTGTGTCACCACCACACGTGTGAGCGTTGTGGCTCTGTGGAGGCACGGGCAGAAACCCTGCCAGCACTTAATGCCATTGCTGAAATAATGCCCACTGGCTCTGTGCTGAGCACGGGCCTCTTTGTGGGCCAGAGACACAGTCACATTCTGAAGAAACACCATGTAGACAATTTCCTTAATAAATTTTGTACGAATGCATTATTTCCACCTAATGGAAATGTAGCTCTCTTAAATAATTAAGAGGCTTTATTCAGCAGGAGAGAAGTGGGGAGTGCTGTGAGCTGGGGTGACCCACGGCCCCTGGAGTGCTGTGCTGGGTGGGAGGGTGGGCAGTGTAATTGCAGGGCTGGGAGCTGCACTGGGTGAGGTATGGGAGGTCAGAGGGGAACATGCACTACCCTGGCACTGGTGTTTGCAGGCGGTGCCAGAGATGACGAAGCTCCTGAAGAAGAAGTGAGTGCTGGTCGTGGGACCCGGCGCTGTGGAGTAAGGGCAAATAAAGGATTTTACTGGAAAGAGGTGGGGTCAGTCACTGTGGTGTTGGCATGGTTGTTTTTATTGTTGGGGATTTTTTGGTGGTCAGTTGCATGGCAGGTGGAGTGGTGGGGTGGAAGGAAGCAGGGAAGGCAGGTAAGAGAAGGCAAGAGCGATACAAGGCAGGAGGCTGTACGTGTTCATCAGTGTTTATTCCCATCTCCACACCCCTCCCAGCCACGCTCGGCCCTGGGCAGGTCAGGCTGGGGGGTCTGACTGGGGAGCCAGGCTGGGCCCAAGCTGTCCAGCAGCTCTGTCCTGCCCCCAACACCGTGGGGCTGTGCTGGCCCTGCACTGGTGCGAGTTCCGTGCTCTTCCTGGCACAGTCCCTGTGTCCCTCCAGGCACTGTGGGTCCATGTTGGCCTCTGGCTGCTGGAAGGTCCCTTGGTCCCACATGGCCACCACAGGTCCCAGCTGGCCGAGAGCTGGTGGCAGGGCAGGCAGTCCCATGCCACAGACAGCGGTGGGCAGAGGTGACGCTGGCTCTGTGCTGGTGGCCATTGCAGGAGATGCCGCAGGTTCTCTCCAGCACCGCCACCTTGCCCGTGCAGCCCCGCGGGAGGGCGTGGTGAGCGCGTCCCCGTTCCCAGGCTGGCTCTATGCCTCAGGAACCCTGCCCAGCCGTGCCTCTGGGGGCCCCAACGCCCCGTACTTGTCCTCAATCGTTGGAGCACCCTGGGGGCAGTCGAGGAGTGGCTTGAGCTGGAAGACATCGAGGCTCTCCTGGTTCCTGCGGTTGTAGACGCTGAGCCGGTGGCCCAGGTCGGGGCTGGCCCCCAGGGAACCGGCCGGGCTGGGCAGCTTCAGGTTGACAGGATCCAGCCCCTTCTGCGCCAGGCAGGCCTCCTCCGACAGGGACGAGAGCAGCTCCTGCACCACGCTGTGCGGCACGCCTGGCCGGCCGGGCCGCCGCCCGGCTGCTCGCAGGCCGCGCTGCAGTCCGGGGACGAGCCCAGCGTCTGGCTGCTCTCGCTGCAGCCCCGCGGGCCCGAGCTGCCACTGGAGCGCGAGGCGCTGCCCGACGTCAGGCTGGCCGAGGTGCCCGTGCTGCCCAGGCGCAGCGGCACCTCCACCGCGAACAGCTCCGACGGCACGTTGGGCCGGTGCACGTCGATGGCGGCCGTGGTCACCGCGCAGAGCGCGGCCTCGGGGACTCCGCTGTCTGCAGGGACAGAGCACAGAGGCGGCTCAGAGCCCGGCCGGGAGGGGCTGCCAAACCGGAGTGAGTGCTGTCAAACCCCGGTACCCACCGCGAGCTGCACAGGCCCCCTTTAACCCATATCCATATCTCTGTGTGTGTATATATATATATACACACACAGACAGACACACGCACACACGCACACAGAGTAACAGAGCCCTGTCCTCTATCCCCAGCTCTCGCTGAGTGTTTATAGGGGTATAACACACACTGTGACTCTGTACGTGTGTGTACAGTCACTCCCAAACACCACAGAGCTCACCGGGTGTGTATGCATGCACAAGGACCTGCGTCTATCACCCACTGTGCCACAGTCCCTCCCTTAAACACCTGGAATTAGCTGCTGCTACAACAGTAGTAAGATCCAATTCCGCCCAAACTGTACTCGTTTTTCTGAATGTATGTGTGTGTACCCACAGGGATATACATATACAGACACACACACGTTTATATCTACACATTCCCAACCCCACTCTCTCGAGACAGTCTTTAAATTATGCACACATCTTTTATGTATCCCCTGCTCTATACACGGGGGATGTAGAGGCAGGGATACAGCCACAGCTAATGCCACATACCTGTATCTACATACATGAGCACACACATTTATTACGTACAGTACACGGGTGGAGAGCTGCAGTCCCTCACTCCTCCCCACATCATTTTATATACACATGATCTCTTATAGAGAGATGAGGAATTATGGCTGTCTGAGCCCCATATAGAACACACTGTACCTCCTGTTACATAAGATACAGTGGCCCCTTGAAAGACAGTTACCTACCATTCAATAAAATATATACAACCCCTCTACCTTTCTGTAGAAATGTATAGATATTGCTCTGTGTATGTGTATTTATTGGCTAGATGTCTGTGTAAGAGATGACTTTGTATTTACATGGCTATTTATAAACACACCTTTGGACTATATGGAGATCCATGTATGATACGGTGCACTTACATATCTTATACAGACTATTAACCCATGCTTCCCCTTTAAATACATGGAATTATTCTCTATAAATAGAACATACCTGTGCTCTCACACGAGTGTACTCTGTATAAAAATAACACAAATTTCTCAGTGTGTATGGCTGGGGAACATAGTTATAGGGCTATACAGAATACATTTGACCTATACATGAACACCCCCTCCCCCTTATTGTCTATTTATATATATGTATCTATATCTATGTCAATATACACACACACACACATTTACATTTATCTTTTTACAGCTTTCCAATTCTATTAGGAGGATCTATAGATATATATACCAATATATACTACACAGACCTCTCTCTATGCATGTGCAGACACACACATATATATTACATGGGTGTATCTACACAGTCTCTCACCCACCTAATTTTATACATACCTAATCTTTAGATATAGATTTAAGCATACAGATACAGGGAAGAACTGTATCTGTGCATATATATATATATATATATATATATATATATATACCCCATAGGTAATACATTAGACCTATACATATATATGTACATTTTCTACATACATATCTGTGTGTGAGTACACATGTGTGCATAGATATACATAAACATGTATATCAACTATCTATACGACACTTGTTCTCCCTTTTTGAAAACATAATTGTTACTCATTAGAGTGCATACAATTATACACATGTATGCTTACCTTTGTTTATGAATATTTATGTCTTATGGTGTGTGTATATATAGATCTGGAATGTATATATAGGGAGATGGTATAGATATATATAACACATATATCCAATAATATATGCATATAATACTTGTATGACACTATAGTTACACGTCACCTCTCCCTTTAATACACACATTATCTTTAGATTTCTCCATACAGATATGGGCAATATGTGCATACATGAGCTCCATATGGAATACTTTACACACACACACACACACACACACACACACACACACACACACACACACACACACACACACACACGTGTATACACATACATATATACACTATAATACACAGCCCACCCCTTAAATACATATGATTTATTACTAAATAAAAAAGAGCCTGCCTCTCTATGTGTGTATATTTGAGAGGCATGTACATATAAATATATATAAAAACACATTGTACCTTCACTTGAGGACTCAGATATATCTTTACTGCTGTCTGTATAAAGGGGATTAATATTAAGGGATGTGTGTATATACACACACACATCTATAAGTGAATAGGATATGTCTGTATATACCTGCTCACTATAAACACACACACACACACACACCCCCACACCACCATTCTGGAGATGTACAGGCAATGTGTGCATGGATGAAGGGTCCTGTATAAAACACAGCATATGGATTTCTGATCTATGGAACACACAGTGCTCCCTTTAAATACAGTCTGCTCTCCTTAAATAGAACACACACCCCCACACATGTACATACATACACACACACACACACACACACACATATATCTGTGTGTACATACACAGGGATTGCAGATACAAGGCTACACTTATATTATACATAACACCAATGATACATACTAAACATATAAAATGATATTGCCCCCCTTTAACATCTCCTGATGTATGTTATGGGGATATACATCTATAAACAGTACCATATACTGTGTACAGTACCAGATACCTGTGTGTATACCTCACACAAATAGGTATACAGGGTATCCCCCCAGTGTTATATATACATTTATCCATATAGATGGGGGGGATATTTGTGTATATCTGCCCCATATATAGGATATAATGTATATGTCTCTAATGCTTACACACACAGACATGCACACATATATGAGTATCTCTGTAAACGTGTATATGCAGAGACATGGCCCCTCACACCTTTCCCTTTTTACATACCCTACACCTATGTATAGATTCATACATCTTTCTATCTATAGTCCTGTAGAACCTGGGGATGTATGTATGTACAGGGACAGACACAAATAAAACCAGTACTTTATACCTCTATGTGCATGTGTGTTCATTTTAAAAATAGCTCTCTATATAATTCATGTGTTTATGGATACATAGGCATCTCTGTCTCACACACACGTATATACAGATTTTATATACCCATATACATAGCTTTATATACAGACATCCATATTTATAGGGGAATGTCTCTATGCATACATCTACACTTCCCCTTCATAATATATCTACATATGTACACATATTTACATTATACATATGCATTTATATATATATATATACACATATACTCATGTCCTTTCTAATATATAAACCATACACATATTTAAACATATGGTTCTCACATACCTACCCACACATACATCTCCCTGTATCTAGATATGTATCTTTACATATATTTATACAGCTATAAAATACCAATGTAGTATACAGATCTTTACTTGTTTTTGTATCTGTCTGCATATATATGCATAAACAGCCTCATTTATACACACACAGATATAGGATAAGCCTATATATAAAATTCCATGTACCTATATAATTACAGAAAAACAAGTATATATTTTATCTGTAAAATACATACAGAATAATATGCATAAAATAGATTAAAAAGAGATGTATATGCAGATGATCTTATACACATTTCTAAAATACATTTAATTATGTTTTAAAATAAAATCTATAGACACACTTTTTTCCCTCTATATGTGTCTATGTGGGGAATTTGTATATAGTGATATAATTTATAATGTAGCACCTATACATAATAATGATACACACAGAGACAGATCCATGTTGTCATACATATGACACATATTAAAAAATATGTGTATATAGCCATTCACGCTCCCTTGATTTATATTACCTAAGAAATAGAAAAATATATGAATGCAGTTTCTCTCACATATTTGTAAATATGTATCTATCCCCATATATATATACACACACATATATATGCCACACTTAAAGTATCTTTATACACACTGTGTATACACACAGAGTCACATCTAAGTGTATGGCTCTCCAGGTATGGATATGGCTATAGATACAGAATAATTACAGCTGTATTTGGTAATGCAGGTAGAATACAGACCTATAGACAAGAACATGTACAAACGCCTCTGCAGATGTAACATACATCAGCCGTATTCATATGCACATATCCTGGCCTGTGACCAGACACACCAAGGGCTCTTTAGCAGGTGTGTCCATCTCCCCAAGTACAGAAGTGACACAATGTACCTACACTATACAGTATCCATGTGCTCACAGAGCCTTGGTTAGTGCCACCCCTGCCATGGCAGGGACACCTTCCCCACCCCAGCGTGCGCAGCCCTGTCCAGCTTGGCCTTGGGCACTGCCAGGGATGCAGGGGCAGCCACGGCTGTGCCAGGGCCTCACCCCTCTGTGCTCCCAGCCTGGCCCAAGAGCAGCTCTGGGGCCTTCTCTGGACTCCTGCAGCAGCTCCACATCCTCCTGCTCCTGCTGCTCCTGTCTGCTGCAGCAGCTCTGCCCGGGGCTCACCTGAGCTCCAGCTCCGTTCCTGGGGCTGCTCTCCATCCCTGGGCCCCAGCTGGGGCTTGTGCTGGGCCAGCACCTTCCCCTGCCCAGAAGGATTCAGGAGCCCCACTCCAGCCTGCCTGGATCCCAGGGATGCCACCTGGGTTTACAACCAGACACTCATACTCCCTTCTGTTTACTATTTACATAGGTTCAGCTACAGATAAATCTGTTTCCATGTGTGGGTGTATATACAGGATTAAAGATATGCATTATACAGAGATACATATTTTCATTCCTGTAATATATACACATGTATTTCTATAATATATACACATATATTGTGACCATCTCTCTTCTCACAGTCCTTTATACATTTTATGTATTTAATATATGCATTCTAATACAGTATCTCAGTATGCACAGACACAGCCTTTCACACGTCTTTACATTTGTACCCATATATCTACGTGTACACAAATACCTTTATATGTGTATAAATCAGCTCACATAACATCCATATGGGGATGTGTGTATGTTAGAGAGACATATTTGATACACTATATACATACATGTACAAACACATGTATGTTTACTTACATATTTATCTGGATTTGTGTGTATATATATGGGATATATAGAATACACTATAGATTTATATACATACTAGACATCCTTATATAGATAAACATTTCTATATATATACACACCTATATTTCACTATGTATGCATACTATGCATAGGGATAAAGTATGTAATACATTATACTTATATATATACACATAAATGCATATATATGATTATATACAACCACACACCTTGTGTATATTCTATGTACATGCATATACAGGCACACACACATCGGGTTTTTTCCTATAACCCTGTATATATACATATATATACACATATATACATATATATATGTACATATACACACACACACACATATATATATATAGAGAGAGAAAGATATATATAGATATGGGGACATATATGTGAGGATATAAATTTGTAACACATATTTAATCACACCCACTTTTTTAATACATATAGAAAATGTTATATTCATAACGGGGGTGTGCACATCCTCACCTGTCAGAGCCTGCCTTGCTGAGCCTACCATGGTCCTGCTGGGCTGGGCAGGGGCTGTGCAGAATCCCCAGCACAGACAGAACCCCCAGTGCTGCCCAGCAGGGCTGTGCAGAGCCCCCAGTGCTGCCCAGCAGGGCTGTGCAGAATCCCCAGCACAGGCAGGAACCCCCTGTGCCAGTAGGATGCCTGGCAGGAACATCCATTTGAAGGCTGCCCTCAGGTCAGGCCCCAGCTCCTGACCGTTTCCCACCATTCAGTTTAACCTTTCTGAAAGGTTACCAGCATGGTGCTGGGCTAAGCTGTCTCCCCACTTCCTTTCTCTTCATTTCTTTTGTCCCTACTGTTCATTCTCATATCCATTTGAACTGCTCTGTGAGCTGGACAACCCAGCCACAGGGAATTAACCCCTCTCAAATCTCCAAACTATCCTAAGAGCCATCAGCAAGAAGAAACATGGGACCCTTCAACTTTCAGAGTGACTGTTGGCATGCACTTCCATGGGCTCTGTGGTGGGTTTCATTTCCAGGACAGATGTGCACCATGCTCAGTCTCCCCTGGTTTACAGCACACAGTGCAATGCAAACACACCTCTCATGTTTGTCTTTTCAAGCAACACTCACCACTGCTGGGCTCGTTGTAGTAGCGGCTGATGTAATTGTTCATGTCATCCTCTGAAAGAGCACAAAAGCATTAATTAATTCATAAATTAAAGAGCATTAATTTCACTAAATGGATGAATCCCACCCCGGGGAAGGCTTTCCTCTCCCTGCATGCCCAGTGCCACCTGCTCTGCATTTTTAGGCCACGAGGCCTGAGTGCATTACAGCACATCCACACTGTGGCTGCAGCCAGCACAGGGACTGGATAATCCTGTCACAGTCCTTTGCAGCACCAGCCAGGGACTGAGGCACTCTGGGTTCCAAAGGAAAGCTGCTCTGAGATCTTTCCAGAGGCTGATGGGGCTCTGTACAGACAAACACAACACTGGCCTGTCCCTGGCCAGCAGGGCCCTCCCACCCGGGGCACACAGACAGACCTGGCACTGATCCTGACAGGCTAAACCAAGGGCAGCAGCACAGACAGACCCACTGCTACTGCACACTGACACCCCCAGGTCACCTCCCTCCTCACAGGAGAGAGGGAGGCACTGGATATGATTTTAATGTGTAATTCCCTACCTTCTAAGACAATGTCTTTTCCATTTTGAATGAATGGTTATTTTGGTGTATATAACATCTGCATATAAATACACAGCATAGTGTTAACATTACACTATTTGTTGGCTTAAAACCTACTATAAAGAGTTTTACTAATGAAGGGTGTAGTAGTAAACTTGTAGAACATGGACAAGAGCTACACCTGAACTTCAATAGCAAGTTAAAATTGAAGAGGTGACCACAGAAGGGAAAGCAGCAGCTCTATTGCATGTACAGATTGTAGATGCTGCAGAAGTCAAGGGGATTTACTGCTATCTTACAGAAAAGCAGAACATTTTACCACTGTGGAAAAAACCATAAACTTCTCTTGCTCTGAGCAGCAGGCAAACACTGCTGCTAAGATGCAGTATTGGCAGGCCCTGAGAATGTCAGGCTTCCAAGCAACCTGACCTGCCCAATTTGTGGTGTATCTGTGCTCTAAAAGCATTCTCTCCTTTTAAGTGCTCTTTTTGATACCATGTTTCAGAAACCCATGCTCATCCCTTTGAGCCAGATTTCCTTCGTCCCCCTGGGTCTCTGTGGCTGCAGTCCTGCCTCATCACAGCACATTGCGGTTTGCAGGTGAAAGAAACAGATGTTTTCTGGGGAACACTTTCCTCACACAACAAGACCCAAACCACCAAGCACTCTGTACCTGAAATAGCTGCACTCATAAGAAGGCAATCTAACCTGACACTGAAAGGCAACGTGGTTGTTTTCCTGGTTTCACTGGATCTTAAAAGCTTTTTCAGCCCTTGTTGATCTTTAAATGCCTGCAGTCAGAGGTGTGCTTTGTGCTAATGCCTGAGTTTAAAAAAGAGGCCTCAGAGTAGCTCAAGGCAATGCTGCTGGATTAGGAGTATACTGCAAGGCTTTTCAGCTATCTGCTACTAAAATACACTTCATTTCAGTCATGCATAATGGATCCTGTCAGTGCCACCAGGCCTGCCAGCCTACAGACAGAGGCTCTGCTTCAGAGGATGCCTGTGCAGCCCTTCTGGTAGGGCACTCCCAGCACCCTGGAGTCCAGTTCTGAGCAGGCAAATGAGGAAAACAGCACAGCATGGCTGGATGAGGATGAGGGCCACCCTCCCTCACACCTGACAAAAGCCACCTACTTGGGTGCTCCAGTCTCTCCAAATGTCAGACACTTTGCATCGAAGACAGGAAACACTTGAAAAAGTTCCTCACTGCTTTTCATGTTTTAAAGACAAGGCTCAAGGGAAGGCTTCCTCAGGACTGGCCTGCCCACCTGTGTGCCAGCTGACACAAGGCACCAGAGCACTGTTCCCAAACACAGCAGTGTCCACAGCAGGGTAGCAGAGAGCCTGCTCTGCATGGCACTGCCAGACACCTGGAGAGGAGCTCCAGAAATGAGAAATTCTGCTCCCTCTGAGCTGGGAGCAGAATTCCAGCCTGGCCTGGCCCTGTGTGTGACGCTGGCACACGCTGGGGGAGCCCCCAGCTGCCTACTTCAGTGTCATTTTGTGATGGTCTTATTACTGTCATTGCTCACACTGCTATCTATTTAGCTATAAATTAAATATATATTCACATGTGCATATGTAAAACATATATATTCAACCTTGAGTAGTTTCTTAGGAATAAAAACCATAAAGAGTAATGGAATAACAGCAGCAGAATAAATATTTCAACAACAGATGATGTTTCTGAATCATTACATTAAAACAAACTGACAATTAACAAACTCATCTGAGTCATCTGGGAGTCTCAGCTACTTTGGGCATTGAAGATTATAAACAATTCCAGTTACCTCCAGTTATATTCTGCATTGCTGAGAAAAAGGAGTTGAAAACAATGCAATAAATACCCAGCTGAAAGCACCTTTCTGTGCAGGTCAAATGTCCCCAAGAGCCACAGCTGTGCACAGCACCACAGAATAGTGCTCAAGTGCCTTTGGGGAGTCTGAGATGAGTCCCTGCTTGGAGTGGGAGTCCCATGGGATCAGGATCAGGGAATAGCAGCTTTACATAAGGGCCAGAGCACTTGTATTATTTACATTCTACACAATGTTTTCTGCTGGCAGTCCAGGCTCACCCTGCCCTGCTCACTCTGCCCTGCTCACCCTGCCCTGCTCACACCCTGCCCTGCTCACACTGCCCTGCCCACACACTGCCCTGCTCACACCCTGCCCTGCTCACACTGCCCTGCTCACACCCTGCCCTGCTCACACTGCCCTGCTCACACTGCCCTGCTCACACCCTGCCCTGCTCACACCCTGCCCTGCTCACACACTGCCCTGCTCACACTGCCCTGCTCACCCTGCCCTGCTCACACCTGCCCTGCTCACACACTGCCCTGCTCACACACTGCCCTGCACACACACTGCCCTGCACACCCTGCCCTGCTCACCCTGCCCTGCTCACACCCTGCCCTGCTCACACACTGCCCTGCTCACCCTGCCCTGCTCACACCCTGCCCTGCTCACACCCTGCCCTGCTCACCCTGCCCTGCTCACACCCTGCCCTGCTCACACCCTGCCCTGCTCACACCCTGCCCTGCTCACCCTGCCCTGCTCACACCCTGCCCTGCTCACACCCTGCCCTGCTCACACTGCCCTGCTCACACCCTGCCCTGCTCACACTGCCCTGCTCACACCCTGCCCTGCTCACACCCTGCCCTGCTCACACCCTGCCCTGCTCACACCCTGCCCTGCTCACACCCTGCCCTGCTCACACACTGCCCTGCTCACACTGCCCTGCCCTGCCCTGCTCACACTCTGCCCTGCTCACACCCTGCCCTGCTCACCCTGCCCTGCTCACCCTGCCCTGCTCACACCCTGCCCTGCTCACACACTGCCCTGGCTCACACAAACCCATCCTCCCTGCACTGCCACCAACCTCTCTGTGGCTGTTCCCTACAGTGCAGCCCCATCTCTGCCTGCCCAAATCCCAGTTATTGGAAAAACGTGTGGTTCTCAGTTGGGCCTGTCTGACAAGCACTGGATTTTGTCTGATGAAGGTTTCCAAGTTATCTGCTTGTTCTTTTCCTGCAGGACTCCAAACACACACTGCAATGGTTCAGAGAGTAATAAACTACTTAGAGTACAGTGCCATATAATCTCATCTGACCCACGAGACAACACTGCAATCTCTCTCTTGGCCCCATAAAAACCTAATAAATTTGGTGAAACATATAAATGACATTCCACCCAAGGCAGATCTCTTTCAGTTCTATAATGCTTCAACAGTGATCTTTAATTGTTTCATCACTGCCTTCAGTGAATGATCTGCAGCTACCCTGCACAAAAAAGGCTTTTTTTAAAAAGGGGGTTTTATTTTCAAATGTTTCATTATTCGAGTATTTTACTTCATTTTTTTATTGCCATTGGTTGTACTGCCTTCTATCTCTCCAATTTGAATTTTCTGAACTGAAAGGTTATTTTTCTGCTGTGCAGCCTCCCACTGAGGAAGTGAGTCCTCAGAGTAATGTCTTAGCCCAACTTCCTTCCAGAAAACAATCTTTACTGGGAGGTTTCTAAAGAGGCAGATCTTTCATCTGTTTCAACAGGAACCAGGAGCAGCCAGCTGGCACTTTCTAGGAGACTTCCCCTGCCTTTGGTCTGAAGACAGATTGCGACATTAGTGCAAGCTGCAGTACTCACACCCCTGCTCAATTCACACACACAGCCAGTCCCTGCAGAGGCTGGATGGATGCCTGGGCACATGGATATTCCATCTTGGGAGCAACTGTGAAGTCAGCTTGCACAGAAAACAGAGCAACAGCTCCAGCCTGGTTCTAAGTCAGAAATCAACCTGTGGTCAAAGTCACTGTGCAGAAGGAAATCTGGGATGTGCAACAGGCTCCATTATCAGCAGATGCTGCTGGGACAGAAACCCAGAATCCTGACAACACACGGGGGCCTCACGTGAGCAGATGCTGCAGCAGGAGCAGTGTGAGCTGACTGGAGCAGGCTGGGATGCAGCACAGCTCTGTGCCAGGGTGGCTGTGGCACAGGATGGCCTGGGGGACTCTCAGTGCTCTTCCCACCCTTGTTCCCTGAGCATGGATCAGCAGCTCCACATCTGAGCTGGCTCAGCACAGTCAGCCCCAAGCAGACTCAGAGGAACCTGGGTCTGTCTCTGTGAAACAGCAACATTTGCTGAGTCTAAAATACAAAGCTAAGGAAGAATTTGGCTGCCACCAAAACAATCCTCAAGACAAGAAAAAAATAAGCAAAAGGATTCAAGAACAAACTGTTATAAACTGACAATAAATAAATGTAATCTGAGAATCAGGAAAAGACTTGTAATGCTTTAGAAGCCAAGCTGCTGGAAGGGTGGCAGAGGGCAGAACACATCACTGCTGTCCCAGGCAGCACCATCTGCTCATGAAAGGGATCCTTATGAAAGGCTGCATGCTTGGACAGTGCAAAACATTCCAGATCTGTGCTCCTTTACCTGTCAGCAATGTCTTCACACCTCCTCACACTAATGATGAGAGACAACCTCACCCTCCCATCCGTGACTGCAGGCTCACCCCTTCTGGGAGGGAGCACTTTCCACCCCACCCATTTGGTGACTGTGAAATACAAGAGCCTGACTCCACTAACTGCACACACATTTCTCTAAGTGTTGCTTAAGGTTTGATTCCTGCCTGGCTGGTCAGTGCACAGAGAACCACAAAGCCTGAAAGAGGCACCTAGAGAGAAGCCAAGCTGAAGTGGTGTGCACTTAGATACTCCATTTCCAGGAGCAGACTTCAAAGTAGATACATTTCAGCATTTGAAAATAGCCATAAACTACTTTTTATCTATTGTTTTGCACTAACAGGGTTCTCTTAGAGCACTAACAGATGATCACCAAAGGAACTGGCTTAGAGTTTAAAAGCATCCAACCAGCTCAGACTGCCTTGCAAGGAACAACTGACAAAATCCTTTCCAGTGCCCTGCTTTGCCTTCTCAGACAGCTTATGAATAATCTTTAGGGAAGCCCTCTGAAACTCCAGAATTTTTCATGCTCCCCTTCCAATATCCTACTTTCTTCACTTACAAAGCAGTGGATACCTATGGGGAGGGCAAGCTTTACTTTTCTTTAAAGCATGATCATAAATTGCAAGCTGTCTCCCAAAGCAAGAGACTTACTGCTAGCCCCATAAAAATGGAAATTTGACTCAGAACAGTTAAAAAAGGGTTTTTGGTGACTGGAAGTTCCGGTTCTTGCTCAAAGGAACAGAAGGGTGGTATATTAATCTTACAACATGGCAGTACTGCAGAATTTCAAAAACTGAAATGATATATGCAGGAAAATGAGGAATTTCCACTGGGGACTCTAATTCATATGTTATGGGAGAGATTAAAGAATAATAAATTTTGGAAGGAAGTATTAATGGCTAGAAGGGGCACTGTGAACCTGGCATTCCCTGAAGCCTGGAACTTTGTATACCAAACACTAAAATGATTTGTGCAAAACAAGGAAACATTAGCTGTTATTCTCACCATGACCAGTTACATACTGTACAAGGCAAGAAGTCCTTTATAATTCAGAACTTCCTTTATAATTTAGAGATTAATAGATAGGATGGTATTTGCCATTATGTGAAATGGCAACCATGTCTGGGAAGAAGAAAGGAGCACTCAGGGTATTTCCCTGCTCTCAGAGAAGGGCTGACCACAACGGTCCTGAGCATCATTAGTGATGCTGCTGTGCACTCACAGCAGCAGCTTTCAGCCCAAGCTCTTCACAAACAGAGCTGAAGTGCTCTGAAAGTGCAGCAAATGTCAGAGCTCTGCCCTGGGTCTGCAGCTCCTCCAGCCCTGCCCTTCTCTGGGGTCTATTTGCTTCCTGCTGTTGACACTGGTACCCTTTGACTTGAAGGCTGAAAACAATTTCAGCCTTCACATTTGTCTGCTCTGGAGATAAAATTCTTGGCAAGAGAAATAAAACCTCAATTCAAAGCAAATTAAAGGTGAAAAAAATTTCCTGCTTCTTTACCATATTAATTAGGAAATGCCATATATCCATACATTTTCCACAGAGTTATTCCTGCTGTGTCAGGAGGTCTCCTGGTGAACTGGGGAGACAGAAGTGGGAGGCAGCAACCAGCTCCATGAAATGTTAGCTGGGGACTGATGGGACTCTTTCAGAGCCCTCTGTCCATCTGAGCTCTTGCTTCTCCCAGTCTTGTACCTGCAGTTAAGGCACTTTAAATGCAAAGAGCAGGAGATCTGCTGAAGGAAAATCTGGGTGCAAACATGCAACTGAAAACTCCCAAACCAGGCAGCACACACACAGCTCTCCTGCTGCAGGTCACTGTGTGTCCCTACACAAATTCCCTGAGGTGCTGCACGTACCATGGGATGCTGGGGTTACCTGCCTTACTTTACTGAATGCTGCACTAAATAGTTGCACAAAATCCTATGTAAATACCAGAGTACAAGCTACAGCTGCCCCTGAGGAGCTTTAACTGATGCACTGTCCCATAAAACTTCCAGGTAGGGAAATGAGTAAAAAGTCTCAATGCTTTCTTATTCCATCAGCCCTTCCTGGGGAAGAATTCTGCACTGAATGTTTCCATTGTTCACTATAGATGGGGGAAATAAGATTAGCCTGAGATGGAATATCCCATTTTCTCAGGCAGTATGTTCTCTAGCCAACTCAAGCTTGCTGGTTTGGCAGAATTCAGAGCTCTCTGAAGACACTGATTTTTTTGAAGGCTGAAAAAGTTTCATTTGGCAAAAACACACGCATTCCATCCCCCAGCCTCAGGTGTTCTATGCAGGGCTAATGTTCTGCCAGAGCATAAAGAACAGCACATCAGAGCCTGTTCTGCCAAACAGCTCCATCGTGGCTCTGAACTGCTGCTTTCCTCTGGACACTGAAGTGACCTGGTCCCTCATTTCTGCTCTCCCCAGCAGTGCAATTGGCCATGGCAGGTTTGTTCCAGAGCTCACAAGTGCCAAGTGGCACTCAGAATGATCAGCTGCAGCCTTCAGTCTGGAACCTCTAAAACACAGCTTAGAGAAGAAGCCTGCAAAGCAATCCCTAACATGCTCTGACACACAGGGAAATATAACCAAAACAAAATACAACCCTTGGCCCTGTGTTAAAACACTGGGGCTGGAGTTCCTGGCACAGCAAGTGGTGTGGGCAGCCCTGAAGGCAGCACAGCCAGGGTGCCTGCAGGAGAGCAGCAGGGCACAGGAGCTGTCCTGCCTGCCTGTGCTCTGCAGAGCCCATCTCTGGGTTCTGCACATGCCTCAGCAGGTGGGGAGCTGGGACACCCCACACCAACAGCACACCAACACACAGAGAACAGCCCTGCCTGCTTCCAGCTGGCACAGCACAGGCAGAGCTCTGGCTGACACTGCACTGTCAGGAGGTGCAGAATGAGCAGATACTGCCAGCATGGCAAAGGGAGATGCTGCAGCACTGCCAGGTAGCACTGGGAGTGAAAGTCTGCAGAGCTGGACAAGACAGCCCCAGATGAGGTGGGGAGGGAGAAGAGTGAGGCAGGGCTGGCGAGGATTCCTCATTGCCCAGAGGAAACTGCCTTCTCCAGCTTCAGCTGAGATTTCCAAGTTACACAGAAACAATCCATAAGCCAGCACTGCAAAATAATTTGGGAAATGCCAGGTGAAATCCTGTGCCCTGGGCTGTGCTCACTGACCCCACTGCTGTGGGGGGTGTCTCTGTGCTGGCAGCCCCATGTGATGACAGACCACACTGCTGCCCTTGCTGTGACACACAGGGAATTCCTCCTGTCCAGCTCCTGCCTCATTCCACAGGATTCGATCCTGTTCAAATACAGCCACCCTAATTCAGGTTCTGACAAAAAGACCTTGTATGCAATGTATAATACAGGACAAGAAAACATTTCCTTTGGTACTTTTAGATGATCTGCAGGAATTGGGAATTTATTCTGCATACTCAGTATAAGTGTTTAAATAGAACATAACAGCACCTTACCCAATATGTGGGGCAATCCATATTTTCTTATTTGCTGAATGTCTTTTTTTCAGTGAAAAGCACAAATCTCTCTAATCATGCAACCTTAGTGCAGAAATCAATCCTGAAGATTGGGTGTCTACTTTGCTGCAAGACTGGGCAGCATTTTACAGGGAGACAGGAGTAATGAGTAATTCTGTTAACCTGGATGTTGAATGAATACCTTGGACAGAAGAATTTTTAGATCAACCTGCACAGCACTAAAATTTCAGCAAGCCTCCTTACAATGTGTGTAACACTCTTCAGTTCCAAATGTAACCCGCAAGGAACACATGCATTAATTATAATATATCCACTGGGGAAACCTCTGAAATACTACAAAAAAGAGGGAAATGCATTTTAGGGGTCAGTCTGCTCAACTGTCTGCTTTTAAATACAATTTCATATCAGGAATAATTAATGGCTTTACTGTAGTTAGTGCTTAGATATTACAAAGAGGAAAAAACAATTTCTACATGCTTTCACTACTCTGCAGAGAAAGGAAAGGATTATAATTTGAAAATGTCTAACAACTTTTAAAGTATCTGTGCCTTGAATTCTAAGGAGTTTGGCCAACATAAAAATACTGTACAAACTTCTAATTCCCACAGATTCACAATAATTAAGCAAAGATGCCCAAGGAAGACTAACATACCACTAAGGCAAGAAAGTGTTGTCTCCTCTGCAATATTACATTAAACCAGGAGACATTCTGCATTCCATGGAAGGGCTGATGGATTACAGGAAAGGAGCTTTGTCTTTTCCAGAAAAAAATTCAGGTCTAGCACTTAGATAATAAAATCTGATGCAAGTAAATGTAAGTGTTGTTATCCCCCTGAAGCACAGAGCTGCCCAGCAGACATCCCAGGCAGCAGAGTGCTCCTGGCCACAGCCATGTGGCACTCAGACCTGCAATGCCCACACTGCACCTCCTCCTCTCCTGGCACCAGGGCTGCCCTGGCCAGCACTGGCAGCTTTAGGCAACTTTAGGGTGAGAGCACAGCCTCCAGGCAAGGCAAGCCCCATGGCTGATGCAGGAGTCCTCTCCAAACCACAGAAATGCAAGTGGCCAAAGACCAAATCTGTTTTTCAATGTTCTTCCCAATTTCCCTACTTTCACCTCTGAGTGATTATCCTCTGGCCAACTTTCACTTGGCTGCTGCTTCTCTGGAGTTTGATGGATCTCACCATGAGGACACTGGGAAGGTACATCATGGCCATTTTCTTCCCCTGTCAGTTCTTTGGCTCTGGTTAGAACCTGCTCCCACAAACACCACAGCTCCTGCCACTTGAGAGCAGATGCAGCCTCTCTGCAGCCTGCAGGAAGCATCAACCCCTGCAGGATGGAGGGGCTCAGTGGGACTCTGTTGTGCAGGATGGAGGTGCTCAGTGGGACTCTGCTGTGCAGGATGGAGGTGCTCAGTGTGACTCTGCTGTGCAGGATGGAGGTGCTCAGAGGGCCCTGCTGTGCAGGAATGGAGGAGCTCAGAGGGCCCTGCTGTGCAGGAATGGAGGAGCTCAGAGGGCCCTGCTGGCAGGGGGCAGCTGGCACAGCAGCACTCACCTCGTGCAGGGCGCAGCTCAGTGATGCTCTCGGTGGCTTCGTCGTCCGAGTCTTCAGTGGCCACCACCTTGTACCTCTTGCTGCTCTGCTTGTTCAGCACGTGAGGGACCTGCAGTGCAGCCTCTCTCTCTGCAGCCAGGTCCAAATCCTGCTGGGCAAGGTGGGCCCTCAGCTGCCTGATTTCAAACTAGAGGGAAAAACAACACCACAAACTGTGTCATGTGAGCACGGCCAGAAGTTTCTATGCTACAGCTGGGGACCTGTGACTCGTTTCATCACTAAACAGTCTGGTAAAACAAATACAGTCCAAGCTGCTGGTGCCCTCCCAGAGCCTATGTGAGCTGGACCACTGCTCACATAATCTAAGGACAATGACTGCCTCATGCTGGTCTTCTATCTCACACACCTGTGTCCTGAAGGTAAGATTTTGGACACTTTTAGCAAATGTTACTGCCCAACCTCATGTAACCTTTATGGAAAGAGACCATTTTTAACAGGCATTTAGGGAGCTAGGTTCATGACAAATATCCCTCACCAGACTTGGTAATGGGGCTGCCAGTGGAGGGGAGGCTCTCTGAGCAGCACTCCCTCACTAACTAGACAAGCAGAGGATGCTACAGTCCTCTGCTGAAATCTCCTGTACCCAGCAGTGTGCAGAAAACCCTGGGGAAGGTTTCCACCTTTCTGGCCATTCCTCTCCAACATGGTAAAGAATTTCAGCTGCCACAAGGAGGTTTGCTTATGACTGATGCTATAAAGCAGACACCTGACAAAAACAAGCCACCAGGCACAATGTGACTGAGGGATACAGCAGATTTCTCTTGTTTTTGATGGCCATGCATATTCCACACTGCAGGAAGGAAAACAGTTCTTTTGGAGAGGCTGCAGAGACCCTTCAAACCCTCATACAAGCAGGACAAAACTCCCTGTGCCATGCAGCACAGCTGTGGAGCTGCAAGGAAGAATTTCTCTTTAAAAGAGTAACTCTTTAAAATCAGTAGTACAGCAGTGACCAAGGCATGTCTAATTCTAGAGTTTGAGAAGGAAATACAAATGAGATGAATTTAAATTTAAACATTTAAATGTGGCACTGCTGTGCCTCCCCTCCCCTGGTTGAGGGCCTGAAGAGCCAGGGCAGAGCAGGACACAGCAGCTGCCACCCCACACTCTCAGCACACACAGAACTGGCCCCTCCACGCTGGAAAAGTGGTGTGGAACAGCCCTGGCTGTGCCTCTCACCCCTCAGATGTGACCCAGATCTGCTTCCCTGGCAGATTTTGGAACCCATCACCACACCCTGCTCGTTCTGCTGCAGTCAAATGTGGTGTAAACACCAGGGAAGGGAAACCAGACAGAATTTTCACAGATTTAGGAAAGAAAAAGGGATTCCAATTTGCCACACCTTGAGACCATCTGCTTTCCTGAGCATCTGGGAAGGAACCACAGTACCTGGAAGGGCCATTGCAAGACTCAAATCTGGAAAGATAAAGGGCAGTTCAAGCTTTCCAGATTCCATCCAGAGCAGCTAATGCAGGGCTCTAACAAAGCCCAGAGCTTTTCCTCCATCTGCAATTCAGTGCACAGAGGCCTGGCAGCTGCAAACAGCTGGATGCAAGGGCTCACTGCTTTTAACCAAAGGTCTTCTGGCAGTGGCAGTCAGGAGTCAGGTGGAATCAGCAAATGTCAAAATATTGCCCTGCTCCCTGATTTCCTGCAATGAGGCCTCCATGGCAGATTCCTGCAGGTTGTTACTGTGTTAACCTATTGCTAGGAAGAACGGGCACTGCTGATTTGCTCCCAGCCAGCCTGAAGCATCCTGAGGCTCAAGGTGCTTTACCAGTATGAACATAGGCAATTTCAGATTTTATCCTTGACTTGGAAAAAACAAAGAATCACAAGGAATCCCTTACATACCACCTTTAAAGGGAGAAAGATACCCTTTCAGACACTCCCTTGGTTTAATGGAAGAAATGCACTCAAACATGGCAGGCAAAAAATAAATTCAGAGATGTTTTTTTTCATGTAGTCTAGCTCAAACATAATTTCTTTTTTTCTACATTTCACCATTCAAAAGCATTCACATGTGTCAGAAAAAGAAATAACTGTTATTAAAATGCTTAATTCTGGCCAAGAGGTATGGTATGATTTCCTTCTTTCATGAAAAACAAAAAATTTGGCAGGTATTTTTTAACACAAATAGACAGAGATAGCTAAAAGTCAGCTCAATAAACATGTCTGCATCAGACCCAATTCAAGGAGCTCCAGCATTTACAAAGATTTGCTGAGCACTGTAATAATCAGAAGCCTGAATGCATCACTGCGTTGTACAGGTGTGAAGGAGCAGCAGCCCAGAGCAGGAACGGGGGAGAGCCCAGGCTCCTAGTGCTGTCCCCAGTTTCTGGGGACACAGTGAGCATTCCCAAGGGCACAGGTTACGGGCAGTGCCCAAACCCCGGGGCGGGCAGGCCCGTGAGTTGTGCGGGGCCGCGCTCGGGTCCGTCCGTCCGTCCGCAACGGGGACACACGGCCCGCGGCGCCGCTCTGCTGCCACCTACCGAGCACAGCGGGAACTGCAGCCGCGCCACCACCGCGGGCACGGCAGGCACCGCGACACGGCGGGAACCGGGACACGGGGACACGGCGGGACACGGCGGGACCCTGTCACAGACACTGAACCCGGGCACTGGCGTCACCCTGTCACGGATACCAAACCTGGTACCAGTGTCACCCTGACAGACACTGAGCCAGAATTCTTGTTCATGGACCTACAGAGGAGACTGGCTTGGTAGGAATTGTTTCCTAAGAGTTATCCCAGGATCCTGCAGATGCTGGAATACTCAAAGCAAGCCCCTAAATACACAAGTTAGGTCTAATCTAAGGTACGATCTAACCCTTAGGGCGTGTTCCTCACAGGCTCTTAGGCTGTACGTGTTTGTATCTACTGGAGATTATATTGCACACTGACCTCAGGCAGCTCCAGTGTGTACAGGAGCTCATGAGATTGCTCTGACTGCATTCAGAGCAGCTAAAATAAATAACTAAGAAGTATAAAATACAACAATCTTTCCAAGTTAAAATTCTGGGCCAAGGTAACACATGAAATTCCTATTTGCAGTAGGAGCTGATGTAGGGGTCTGAGTGTACACCTGGACTGTGGAAGGCACAGTTTGTATTTCCAGGAACACCACCCTTCCCTCAGCCTGCAGGGCAGCAGCATATTGCACATATCATCAGAGGACAAAAAAAGGCATAGAAACCTAAACATATGCTTTGATTAGTTTAAATTAACTCATTGCTATCAGGTCTGAAAAAACCTTGCATATCTCACAGAGAGCCAGTGAGCAAAAACAATGCTCATGTGGAAGGTAACTTGTGACCCAGGAGACAAAGGAAAGCCACCTCCTGACTCATGGTAATTACAAACAGAGCACTGGTCCACCTGAAGCTGCTACTGCCTCTATTTACCAGGATATCTATGACATTCATGTTCCTTAATCACATGTTTTGGTAGCTTTTGGTGGGTATTCACCAAAAAGTTCCAACATACTTAGTAATGGAAAATGTATTTTTGAAAACTTTATAGAATCTCAGCATAACCTAAGCTGAAATGGAACTGGGAGAATCATCTTGTCCAACACCTGGCTTAAAGCAGCTCCATTCAGCTCAGGCTGCTGAAAGCCTGTCCTCTCCAATTCTGACTGTGTCTACACAGCACCACCTCCCTGCCAAGCTGCTCCAGTGCTTGCCCATTCTCACCATGAAATGTTTGTTGTATTTCACAGGAAGTCTGCACATTCCATGCTGGTGTACTGTCACTGTGCACCTCTCAAACCCTCTGGGTTCACCCCACCACGATGGAGCTGAGACAGCAACAAAGCTGTAACACACGTGGCTGATGTGAAAATACACTTCTTGCCAAGAAAATGGGAGATACAGGATGTTTTCTAGAAAATGAGTAACTGGATTGTCTGGCATCAAGAGAAAGTTCATCAATGGAAATTTAAACTTACCATTTTCAAAATATGTTACATGTCCTCTTGCAGCACAAAGCTGGCAGTATTTTGTCAGGAAACAAACCAGAAAGAATTATGGGGCACGTCTGTGCACTTCCTCACTCAAATAATGCCTTAGGTGATTATTTCTAAGCAGGTAAATTGACAGAGCTACCCTGAGCTCTAGATAACATCTTTCACATGCCTGGTTTTATTAAGTAGGCCACCCATCCTAGCTGGTATTTTACAATACACATGTAAGGGACTTAGTTGAGTGAATCAGGGAGTATTCCCCTTTAATGGTCTAATGACAGAGTAGGATTGACATGGCTTCAGAGAGATCAATGAACATTTTAGCCAGAAGCTTACTTGTGTCTAATGCAGGAGCAATAACTTTGCTCAATTCTATTAGTGCTGTCTGTACAGAATGCCCTGCCCTAAAACTCATCTGCCACTGGGATACAATCCAATGTTTATTTCCATTAGTTTAGCCATTGTTGGTAACAATAAAAATCAGGAGACAGTTGCAAACTAATGATTTACGGGTAGAATAAAACACAGGATGACGTTGGCTGCCTTCCATCCACCAAGAAAATGACTGGTAGTTAGAAATAAATTAAAATTATTGCAAGAGGATAGCATACGTTATTTCTCCAATAGGTAATTTTACCAGCTAAATAGCCCTGTCATTAAACTGGCAGCTGTTGTACAAATTATATTCTGAGATAAAAAAAGAAATTACAGCTTCCATAGCTTGTGCAGTGTTCAGAGTGATGAAAGTCCCAGTTCTATAGGAACAGACAGAAAAGGAGCTCTGGTGTGATAAGGCTGAGCACACACTCTTGGCTGGGCTATGTTCAGCTGAATTATTCTTATGGAAGCTAAAGCAGAAAAGATCAGGTAAGTGTATCTATTACCACAAATGGAAATTCCTTCACAGGTGATTCCAGAGGAAAGAAGCAACCTTCCCTGACTGGAATTTGTAGCTAATGAAACTTTAGAACTTTGTTTTGCAATTTAAGTTATCTTGATAAAACAAAACTGTCAGCAATATACTCTGTATATTTTTGATAGTGACTGCAGTGAGACTTCTTTTCCTTTTACCTTTACCCATTTCTAGAAATCCCTCCTGCTCCATCCCTATTTAACAACCTCTTTTATTTTGCCAACAGAGAATAAATAAAAAGCTAACTATTCAAAAAGTTGCACTGGGGTACTACTGAGAACACAGTGGTGGTCTGTGCAAGTATAATTTATAAATATATTCTGGTTTTCACATGTACAGCTAACCAAAAAGCAACATGTGGAAAGAGTTTCCATGTTTCTCCAGTGTCAGTCAGGAATGGAAATGTACTTTATAGTCACGATACCCCATCACTGGTCAAAAAAACCCCACAACTGACAAAACAAAGAGAATTCAAAAAGATAAAGAGAGGTTGTATCCTTCCTGATTTTAATTTTTAAAACAGAAATTCTGGTTTTGCCTGCCTAGCATTAAGCACCAGCTTCAAATCAGCATGGGGCTTCTCAGAGAATCAGCCACCAATTATTTTTGCTTTAAATCCCAAGCAAAACAGGCTAACTATTTTTCCCAATTCCTCTAATGAAGTAATTCATACTTTGCTTGAAACTTTCAAGATCATTTCAACTGCAGAACGAGCCAGACCTCGAGAATTCTAATCCCAATTGCCTGAGCAGCAGCAAAGCAGAAAGAAACTGAACACAGGATCTCAGAAAAGGTAGGAAACCTTTCCAACAGGAATGTTCTCAGCCCCATCTCTAACTAGGGAATAAATGCAAATATCACAAAGATGGTCAATGGTCACAAAGGTGCAGCACAGGGTGGATCAGTGCCTGCCTGCACTGCTGGGCTGCAGGGAACCATGGTGACTTGACCTGCCCTGGCACAGCTGGCACAGCTGGCAGCACAGACAGGGCAGCCTGGAACCCTCCTGGCTGCTGCTCAGCTCTGGGCACAGCCAGACTACTGCAGGCAAAGCCTCCCTCACAGACAGACAAGCCCAGGGAAACACCACAAACAAGCAATCCTTTAGAAAGCCCAGGAAAGATGATCCAATGAAAAAGCAAGAACCTGGCAGAATTTTAGTCATGAAATACCATCAGAAGCCATTTTTCCCATCAGATGCTGTACACAGGGTTAATGTGAATATTATAATGCTGACAACTTGTTCTTGATTGAATTATGAAGCTAATAATTTACAAATAAAGGATGCAGTACTTGAGTCAATGTCTTATGCTGGTAACTACAGCAAATTATTACATTTACCTGATATGACACAGCTTAGACAGTTGTTTGGCAGCAAGTCAGGCCAGTAAGAGGGATTAGCAAGCTGTCATCTTTCTACAGACTGTATTTTTCCATAGCAGATGACACTTGAAAGCTGCAAGAGAACCTGCTCTGTTTCTCAGATTTACTCCTCTCCCACTGCAGTATTTCTTTATTTGATGTACAGGTGGTTGTAACCATCAGAGCTTGGATTTAGGGTTATTCTGGTCACACTTTCAGGAGTACCTGGCTCAGAATAAAGAGAAGAAAGAGCTGCTCCTGAACCCCACGTGGAATAATGAGCCCACCTTTACTCAGATCATGAAACAATAACACCAACAATTGTTTAGAGATTGAAAGTGTTATCTGGCTGTATAGCAAAGTTCCTAAAAATGAATGTTTTACAATTTATGATTGTCAAGACCTTCAGTATGGTCTGACAGACAAAATACTGCACTGGGACTCAAGAACTCATTGATTGCTTAATGTGTTTGGTGAAGGGATAACCCTCCCCTGTAAAATGGGGTGTGTACCACTCACCTGGCCATTCCACAACCTTGACAGAACCCCAAGCACACTAAGGATCATTGTGCAAAGGGGTTATGAAGAGGACTGCAGCTTTATCACCAAAGACACTTAGATAGTTTGCACTTACTAATTTTTGGCAGAAGCCAAGCCTTAGAACTTTGTTATGGTTAATATGAGTGACTCAAAACCAGTGCTATGAAATGACACAGTGTCTACAGCTCTTCCTCTTGCATTACACAGACAAGGCAATTCACCAGCAGCAGCAGAATCCCAGGCTGAGATCCAGGACACCTGGACCTAAACCTAAAAATCCACTTGGTGACCTAAATATTGATGGTTCTGTATTTCAAAAGTACCTGCCACAAGCCAGGAGAGGTAGTTGAAGCTCAAAATCTCCAGGATATATTTGGGCTGTATTTTACAGCTCCCCTTTCACTGAAATAAGAAGTAAATCACCTGGGGATGATGCTGTTATGGTCTGATGGTCACCTCAACACTCACTTATCCCAAGCCTCAACATCCATCCCTGCTTTCTACTTCAATGCAAGTTAGTCAAGAACTCATTTGCATAAGACAAATGGCAAAAAACTCCTGGCTCATTGCCCCAAAAATGGTTTTACACCTTTTTCATGTAAAATATATTCATTTGAGATATTTCAAATTTCACCTTTCCTTGCCTCTAGACTGAATCACTGAACATTTGGGGGCCCAGGAAGAGTCTTAAATCTTGACTTGCTTCCAGGAACTAGAAGCTTCTACTGCAACATTTTGAGCTTGCCAAGAGTCTGTGACTGACCTACAGGGAAGCTGCCTTTTGCATTTAAAGCAGGGAAATTAATTTGTTTTTAACTGCACATCCTTTTCCAAGGAATATTAGCTGCAGTCTCCAACAATGGCTTTGTATGTTAGTCCTATGTCAAGCTAGCTGTACTCATTCAATAAATGACACACTGGAACCATTTTTCTTTTCTGTTGCTCACATTTGTTTTCCTCACCTCAGAAAACACAAGCCCAGCAGCAGAGGCAGCTGACTGCTGTTTGAAAAACACCATGCTGACAATATCCTGGCTGCAGCTAATGCTTCCTTAGCACTGAGACCTGTCACCCCACAGTACAAGTCCCAGTGGTCCTTCTCAAAGCTCAGCTTGCATGAAGTACATGAACTGTTTGATTTGCCTTGACAAGATATGCGTAAATAAAGACAGAACTGAACTTTACCCCTTGTTCTTGGCAGATCTGGGTTAGTCTTTCCAGCTGCTCATCTTGAATAACTTTTGCCTTCTCATATTGCTGAATCATCATCTCCATCTCCACTTTCACTGGAAGGACGTATGCTGGAAAACACAAGTAACACTTAAAGCAACCCAGCTGTGATTTGGTTTTTTATCAGAAAGAAAACCTTTACAGGCCAAAGAACATCACCCCTTTCCCTTGCATCTAGAGAACAGGAGTATTTCTAATAGAAGCAACACCAGAGCACTTTTTTCAGGAAGGATTTCTGACACAGGAAATGCAGGGCTAGGTGTTGTTTGGTCAGACCTCCATCTGCCTGGCTGGACTGAAATGCATGCTGCCTGCTCTTCCCAGATTCCATGCTAGTACAGCTCTTCCCCAGTGTCTACCACAGATTTCCTGAATTGGAGAATTTCCTCTTTAGAGTCAACCCCATTCCTTCTAAACCTGAACAGCACAGCTCCCTCAGGAAAAGAACTATTCCAGAGCCCTAACCATTTAATTCCTACACTTTGTGGTAAGAAATCAGTCCTTAACGGACACAGCAGACTAAGAAAGATATTCTGAAGAAACAAAAAAGGCATTTATCTTCTATGGCTTTTCAAACTACAGCCCAGTTTCCAATATGCTTTCTGACTGGCTCCAGAAATTTTGCTCCTGTCTTCACTATGGCAAACTCAGACTGATCAGAAAAGCTGGTCAATACATACTGTAATTAATGTTTTCTGAAGCTACAAAAAATCCTGAAATTTTCTTTTATGCTTCAATCAGAGGGCTACAACCTCTCCTAAACTCTGAATACAGAGTTCCCTGGGATTTAAACCCAAAATAACAACTTAACTCTGATTTTTCACACGAGCAAAATTTATTTCTTTTTCCTGAGCTGCCTGAAGCTCCTGAGCACACAGTAACCTACACTGAAGTCCTCGCTTCCAGGCCCAGCCACAGACTCTGCTCTCTGCAACCTTGACTTGCTGGGGCCTTTTCATCTCCCCAGAACATCCCCACAGAGGTCTGTGCAAAACACCACCAACATACACTTCATTTCCAGGATGTACAGCCCTGCAGAGAGCACCTCCACCTGGGAATCCCCAAGGGCAAGAAAATCCTCCTGGAATCTGACACAAAAACCTATTTACTGACAAAAACTTAGAAAACAAAGTCCCAAGGCAGAGCTGGCTGTATGGTTATGGGAAGGGTGCAGCAAATATCAGCAAAGCAGACTGGAATCAATTATTTTGCAGAATCAGGAATGACATCTGGTGGCAAGAGACTGGAAGCAGGTCAGAGCATTTACTTTACAGGACAGGGGATGGGAAGGTGCTTAACAGGAAAATAAACCAATGAATCATAAAGGCTCCTGGGGAGCAGGAGATACAGCCATGATCTCCAGACCTACTCTCCTCCATGGGAGCCATAACTCTCTCCTGTTCAGTGCCAGCAAAATGTAAGAGAAAGGACAATGACAGGAACAGTGGTAGCAATCAATCTTTCAGTATTTTACAGCCTCTTTTCCCAGCCTGCCAGGTGATGCTGGGAGTCCCAAAGTGATCCCCACTCACCATCAATGATCCTCTTCACCCTCCATATGCGCAGAGTGATGATAAGGCTGATGGCATCCCAGGGGCTGCTGGGGCCGTTGGCCACTGTTGAGGCCACCATGGGTGCCAAGGACAAGATGATGACAGCACCATCAAACACCTACAGAGAAATCAGCTTTTTAAACCCTTCCTTAAAATCACATCCCTGCCGTTTCTCTTTGACATCTCAAAGGACTCCCTCTCTGCCCCAAAAAAATGCAATCATGGTACCTGTTTGAAAGGGATATGAGAGGTGGCCAAGCCACAGAAAGGCTGCATCCTTTTTAGGTAGCACTACAGAATTCCTCAGTGCTTTTTATGAGGTGAGATAAACTGTGGTGGAAGGGCAGGGGGAGAGAAAGGTATTTGGAAATACTGGCCAAAATCCCCCAAGGAGAAGTGATAGTCTAAATGTTATTACAGCCAAAAAGTTTTATCATCACTAGTATTTATTACCTGTCACTTGGCATAATGTCATCTAAAAAAAAAAAAAAAAAAAGGCAGTCCCTGCCTAATCTTACTGCCTAAATGAAGAGATCAGGAAGACAAGTAGAAGAAGATGGAGCCAAGAGAGCCGATGGCTGCTGGCCATGCAGTGGCTGCCCAGCACATGTGGGAATGGCTGTGCACCTAGACACAAAGGCTGCCTGCTCTCACTGGGATGGGGCAAGCAAGGCTTGCCAGGAGTTTGGCAATTGGGACTCAGAATGATTTATGTGACACTGGCTGCATTTGGATTAGATGAGAAAAAGCAATTGTGCAGAGCATTAGACAGAAATGAGCCAGTAAATGTGTTTCAGAGCAGAGTGGCAGCAGGGCTGTGTCTGTCCCACACTGACCCAGCAGGGCAGAACTGAGCATGTTCTCATTGCTGCTGAGACCCTCCCTCCTGCCAAGGCCCACTGATGGACTGTCTGCATAAAGGGGCAGGCCATGGATTTTTGTAAGAACTACTTATTCAGAACTGTGTATAACTATTCAGTGTATTGAAAAGAAATATTTCTTACTGCAGCCACTCAATGGGCAGTAAAAAAATATCACTATTCCAAATTGCCAAAATTAATTACCAGAAACTGCTGCACTTAGCCTTAATAATAAGAAACCTTAAATCAACTATTTAAGTTTCATATCATCTTTTTTAGCAAAATAAGTTAAAATGTTTACAACCTCACTACAAAAGCATGCAAGTCTCTAGGTTGCTTAAGCTCCAAGAACACCCAGATTGTGTTCTGGCTCTTCCTGCACAGTAGTGGTTGATGAAGCAGTATCAAGAAAGAGCTTTTAATTTTCCCAGTCTCCAGATTTCTGCTCAAATTTGGATTATGTATTATTTACAACACACGAATTTCTTTTTCTTTCTCTACAAGAATATGCACATTCTATCTTGTTTTTAATTTGAGGTACTAATTACAGTGTTATCAAAACAATTTCATGATAAAAATGGGGGTTTTGCCAAACTAGTATTTACTGCCAGGAAACAACATGCCATTTTTCAACTAACTCCACTAATTTCAGCTCAATTATGGCACTGGGGATATAAAACTCAGGTGATAATTTTTACATCTCAGGAGAGCAGTATCATCAGTTAGACCAGCACAGCTCTAACAACAGAAGGCACAAACAGAGCAAAAAGGTCAAAATTCCTCCCTTCATAAAATATTTTCAAATATTGCAATCTTCTGAGTCTCTTCATGGAAAAAGGGACTGCACCACCCAGCTATGGATAATGCACATAATGAGAAGAATGTGTGTTTTTATCTGCCTTAAAAGATTGTATTGCACCAGGTTAATAACAAGGCCATCCAAAGCACTTCTTCATGGTCTTACTGGGGCTGCCTGGAAAACAGTACCAAGAGAGAGCTTACCTCTATTTTGTTTTCAATGTAATCCCATATGCCAAGGACCACAATCCTCAAAATAGTCTAGTAAAATAGATTGGGGGAAAAAAAGGTTATGAATGTTACTGCAGTCTTAGATAAACATTTAGTCCTTCACCTATTTAGGGAATAATTTTTTGTCTTATTTAAGCATTATACATTTCCTCTAAATCATAATCAGATCCCAGAAATAGCAAGTTCAAATGCTCATCAGTCTTTCCATCTTCCTAAAATTTTGCTTTCAGATTTGTGATTTAGATTACAACCCTCCCCATCCTCCTGACCCAAGCCTATGTAAGATCCACCATGGGGGTCCCCTCAGTCAGAATGGGGGAAAATTCTCTTTTCTGGCCACCTTTGATATGCCAGTGCTTACTGATTCTCTAAGAAGTGTCCCTGTCCTGCCCTGATGCCTAAAGGTACTGACATTTCATCAGCCTGAGGAGCAGATGCTCTTCACTGGAGTCAAAGGCAGTTGCTTTATTATAAGATCCCAGAAAGTCATGGGATAAGGGAGAAAAATATCTCTGTGATCCTTCTCTATGAAGCAAAACAGTAATAAGTAGCCTCAATAGCTAAAAAAGAGGAACAAAGAAAGAACACAGAATGAACCAATGGTGAATTCCTATTAAAAAAATCCAATGGCACCTTTCCTAATTTTAATTTTGCATTCAGAAGACACAGTAAAAGAAAAGAATCAATCAGTCAACTTGGGATTGATATTTGAACTCACATAAAATTGGCAGGGATGTTTCCTGCCAAGAGTAACAAGGTCAGATTTTGACAGACATGAGGAGCCCACCTGCAGCTGGGAGCCTTACAAAGACCATCCAAAATGCCACTTTCTCCATTAAAGAGCAGCATAACCACTTAGTGCTCTGCAGGCCTGCATGTGAGGGGTGACCATGCCCAGAATTGTGCAGAAAAAAGTGGCTCTGATGAATACATGTATCTCCTCTTCACTACAAACACAAATATGAAATCCCAAGCAGCTCTGAACTCGTGGCAAGCACACCAGCAGTACCTAATTGCAGAACAACACAGAAAGGCTCAGGAGGGTTCCTGTGTGTGGTTCTGCCAACCCCCAGGAGCCCAATGGGATGCCTGGCATGACTGCTCTCCATTCTCCGGGCACTGCAAAGCTGGATCACTGCACCCAGCCAGACACACTGCTGGGAGGCAGCTGGTGGTTCCAGCCCCTGCAGCACAGAGCAGGAGAGTGAAGCACCAACACCTCTCAGAAATAGGAGATGCAAAGGCACAGGCCAAGGCTGCCTGAGGAAGGGAGGCACAAGCCAGAAGACAAAACACAGCATCCTCTTTCCTCTACAAAAAGTGATGATACTCACACAGACAGCAAGATCTGCCAGTGCTGCTGCTCTGCACTCCTAAAAACACTGTACTTTCAAAGCACTTTACAAATGCAGCATGGGAGTAATAATAACCTATATCCCCAAGGGTTATTGATTATGTGGAGGAAGAGATGCCCAAGAGCAGGTTCTTGAATCCCTTAACAAGCCCAAACTGGCCAGCACAATGTGATGTGACATAGGCACAAGGTGTAAGTGTGTTAAGTACAGGTGCTGCCCACCAGCCAAAGCACCCCTGCAGCCTCAGCTCAGCTCCTGAGCTCAGTTCTTGCCAGGCTAAAGCATCCCAGCTCCTCTACCAACATCTCCCTCACTGCCCAGTGAGGAGCTGCACAAAATACTGAAGTACAAGTTACCTGTGAGCCTGTCAGTTCAGCTGGATCAGTTACCTGGGGTCCACACAGGCTCCAAAGCAGCAGCCTATTTATATTAAATTTCTATTTATATTCCTATTTATAGGAATAAAGCTTGGGGCACCACCTTTCCTAGAGCCACCCTGCTGAGAGCACAGCCCATGCTCTGCTATGCCTGGGCAGCATTTATGGAGTGCCAGGTCAGTGAGCAACTACTACAGGATGCCTGAGCACTTAACACCTTTACAGAAACTGAGGGTGAGAGTCTTCCCTCCTTTGGACAGGTGTGCACAAAGGTATTTTCACTGAAAGGGCATATCTGCACAAAGAAAACCGAAATACTGCCTCACAGTCCTAAATATGATTTAACATGGACTGGTGAGGGAATGTAAGAAGGGATTTTCCTTCCTGCCTTTTCAATTCCCAACTACAGTGTTTAAATCAGACTGTGCCTCTGCCATGTTAATGGGTGTCAGCACTTCCAAGGGCTGAAGTAACACAAATGTTCTCATTGCCACTCTGCTGCTGTGAATCAGCACAAGGCAGCAGTGACTGCAAGTCCCTTGGCAGACATTTAATGCAGGGCTGGGTGTTGGTGCCCAGATGATCAGCTCCAGCAGACCCTGCTGGAAGGGGAGTGTAAGGGTGGGATAAGCCAGCTCCTCCCATCCCAGAGGTGCACCCTGCAGAACAGGCTGGGCACACCTGGAGGTAACCTTACAAAACATTTATTCTCTATGGAAGCTCTTCAAGCTGTGCACCAGCACTGTCACTCTTAAAAAACCCCATCAGCACTCAACCCCAAAAGTCAGGCAAGGCTGTTTGTCCTTGGTGACCCAAGTGAGCCCCAGCCTGGCCACTGAGGGGCCCCTGGGCCAGCAGAGCCCCAAACCCAGCCTGGCAGTGCCCACTGTGCCTCTGTGTGTCCAAGGCACACAGAACATCCACTGCTGCTGCCACAGCTCCCCCACAACAGCTGGAACCAAAGACATTTGGACTGTGCTGGGCACCTCCTTCATTGCTCAGTAGAATAAATACTTTGACTGCAAATGAAAGCATTGGTGTTTCTTATATATAACATTTTAGTATTTCTCCCAAAGCAATCAAAAATATGTTTCAAACAAATACAGATATAGATTCAATTTGATTGTGTTCTGTCTCTGTACAGAACTCTAAAAAATAGCACCTGCTGCAGAATTTGAAAAAAAAGAGAGACAGAAATTAATAATCCAGGAAACTTCCTACCTACTGTTCAAGGACCAAACTGAAAGATGCATATGAATTAAAAGAGAATTGTAACTGTAAAACATTCATCACAGACAAAACCAATGTCAGTCACAGCTCTACCATTTTTAAGCACAAGAATCTACCAGAAAAAGGGGAAAACTGGAGTAGCACTGCTGTTTCCTACTGATGTGCAGGCATGTAGCAAATGCACACACATAGTTTTGCATTACACCACAGGCATTATGCATTTTTGAATACAAATTTGAAAAAAAATTAAGTATCAGTGTGAGCACTTTCCTCTTAAAGGCTTTTCTTACTGCCAGTGTGATTTTTTTGTACTTGAAAAAGAAAGCTTTAATTTTTTTTGACTGTAAATCTTCTAGTTAGAAAGTGCTTAACACAGATTTTTTAGTTATATCAGAAATATTTTTCTTCTGCTAAAAGCTAATATATTACATAAAAGCCTGTCCAGTACACTAATAAAAGGCAAATGACTGAACAGTTCTGTTAACTTCTTTAAGCTGAAGTAAACCCAGGTAAAATTTTAAACCATTTTTCAGACAGAAGTCCAATTTCAAAATTGACAAAGTCTCCTGGTGTACACAGTTGTTTGCATGACATGAACTGTCTGCAGTGAAGTTTATGATGAACTGTGTGATGCTGCAGGCTCTCTCTAATTTTGTAGGAAAACTTGGCCAAGCTCTCTGCTGAGCCAGCTGTGTGAATTCCCACAAGCTGCATTTGTCAGCTGACTGCACACTGGTACATTAGGTAATTTTAAGTACTTTTCTGCTTGCACAGTTAATATACAATTTACTACTGTGAGTCACTGTGTCAAATCCCTCTGTAGTGTGAAGGAATCAGCAGGAGCAGCAAAGGAGAGGAAGCTGGCCCAGCAGCACGAGGCAAAGGAGAGCAACTCTGCACTTAGGGTGGGGTAGCAATTGGGCAGGAGAAAGACAGGATGGAGGAGGCTGGAAAGGATGTCCTTAGAAAAGCCCTCCCTCCCTTCCACTGCCACAGAACCAATTATCTGTTACAGAGGCTCCAGAAACTATTGAATAAGTTTTTGCCTTTTGGATATATCCCATAAGACCAAATATTTACTGAAAGCTTTCCCAGAACACCTTGTACCCAATCTGTAATTTCTAACCCCTCTCATCAGGGTCACCCACAGAGGCCTCACTCAGCTCACCCAGTCCTTGGAAGAATCCTCCTGGTGTGCCTGTACCCAGCTCCAGCATGAGCTGTCCCAGCACATGCTGTGCCCAGAGCAATGTGCTGCCATGCTTAAACCAGCACATCCTCCTGTTCCCAGGGCACCCTCCCCACACAGATTCTCCTAACCAAGGCTCTGAAACCACAGAGCACAGGTCACCATCACCCAGCAGAACCCATCCCATCCCTGCACTCTGGGAGCACTGGGGCTTCACCAGGAAATCATTCCCTGCCCAAGCCTGGGGCCATGAACAGACACAAACACACTGTGCTCTCTCACTAACACACACCCAAACACATCTGTGCAGAGACTCTGCACTTCTATTTCTTCTATACTCTCACCATCTTCATTCTTAGCATACAGGGAAAACCAGAGAGTTTTCAACTGGCAATTCTGTGTAAATTTGAAAGGGCTTTTGAGGCATGGGAATGGCTCATGGAGACTAGCAGCCATGCAGAGTGGCCAGGGAACTGGGCTTGGGCAGCCCAGCACCACAAGCTGCCTCTGGGCATGGTCACACAAGCACTGACACTCCTCTGTGAGACAGGTGGTGCAGGAGGTGCTGCACTGCCACTACCAAGAGCTGAAAGCACAGCTGAAGCACTGTCAGATCACACTGTAAGTGAGGGGTACTGTTAGAAAGGAAATGGGCACACTGGCATTTCAGGCAGATGTCCAGCTAGATTCCCAGAACTTTACAGACCCTTTTTCCATGGTAACTACTTCTTTGTGAAGCCAGAAAATTGCTTAGTAAAGAAATTTACCAGTATATGAAGGTTTACTTTATACACACTAGCTAAAAAAAAAGTCTAAATTTACTTTTATAAATAATACTAATGTATAAAATCTGTATCTTTGTTCCTAGACCCCACTACTCAGTCCATTAAAAAAACCAAACATACAGCAGTGAAGTGCATTTATACATCATTAGAAAAGTTATGTGTACATGGAATAAAAGTAAAGACACAGAAGAGAAACCACAGCTTACAGAAGATTAAAAGAAGATTATCCTCTCTGCTCTCAGCTCTTTGAAGCTCACAAATAATACATCAAAAGTAATGTAACTGAATTTCTCTAACAGAAATTATGAATTTGTTAAGGGAAAGACATTTTTACTTAGTTCTGCCATTTAGAATATTTTTCTTTTTTAACAGAACCTTAACAGCAGAGTCTCTCTTTGGAAGTTTTATTCCTTTCAAGGGTTGCTATTACCAAACAGAAAAAAGGCAGGTTATTATGAACACTTCCTTTAAAGATACAGGATGAGGAAAGCCTTGGAGTTTTTCTCCTGTGAGCCACAGCTCATGAAACAGATGGTTTCTCAGCTGGGAGCCCAGACTTGCTCTACTCAATCTGAGAGCTCATTTTGTGAACACAGATGCTGGAGAAAAGCTGTGATTTGGTGCCTGCCTGATTTTGAGCACACCAGACTTGGTTCCTCCCAGGGAAAGCTTCAAGTGCTTCCCTCCAGCAGAAGGCTGTGTGCTGGGCTGGCTGCAGCACACACAGAGCAATGCAAACAGCCACTACCAGGAGCTCCATTCTGGCACTCATCTCATCCCATCAGTCCCAGTGCAAAGTAGAACTGAACAGCAGCCAGAGAACCACAGACTTGTGGCAATGGCATAGAACTGTTAAGAGGAGACTTCAATCAACTTACCAAAACTCAGGGACATTCCCCATCTTCCTTTTCTCAGCCAACTAACAGCAAGGCTCAATTTGCCCTCTTGAGAGGATGCAACCCCAGCCCTGCCTTGCTGTTGATACTGGGATTTCCCCCCAGTGCCTCTCTCTTCTCTTCTGTCTGGGTAACATTTGGTGCACAGACAAGTCATAGTGATGTATGTAAACAAACATACACAATCATCACACTAGTAAATCCTGCTCAAATACTTGGAAAAAAGCAAACAAAGCTGATGTGCACTTCACTTGAATGTGGATATTTTAATGCTGGAAACTCACTGACAGTGACAGAGAGTAAAAAAATGAGCAAAGTGCCTTTAAGGCTCGTGGCTGTAAGACAAGCCTGGGGAAGCAGGAAGATGCTTCTCTGCTGGCAGCTGCTCTGGTGGCATTTGCCAGCTGCTGGCATGTTTAGCCCCCTCATTTTAACCAAGCAGAAAGTCAGTGCCTGTTTAACTTCAACTCCACTGCAATTACTTGCAATGCTTTGAGAGCACCACCTTTGATCAGTCGTATTCTTCCCAAATATTCAGATTCTGTGCTTAAAGTTTTATGGGTCTTATCAACTCCTGAATAACTTTCTTTGTTCTTTAAGCTGAAGCCTTTCTCAAGAATTGTGTACCAATATTTACAACTAATGGGAACCAAATTACAGAATAAACAGTAAACATGCAAACTTAGAACAGGGTACCTGCTATGGAAACAACTTTTTTTTAACACTAGAAACCTTGAAACCTTGCTTTGAGTCGAAACACAGTAACTGAAGGACTCATCAATCCTCAGCAGCTGCCTGTTATATCCAGGTAACCTAATTAAACCTGCTCATCTCTGAAATATCATCCTGGCATGAACAGCCACTGACTGCAGAATCTCACTGTAACACATCATCTTCTCAACAAATGATCCCAAAGCTGACTCATGGTATGGGAATCAGAGGAAAAAAAATCCCCTGAAGGAACCAAATGAGTAAATAAAATTAAGATGGATGAAAAAAAAAAAGAAGCCATTCGCAATTTTTGCAGTGTTTTATAACCTCTTGGGAAAAAAAAATTACTTGGATAACAGAAAATTATACCCTCTGTTTTTCCTCTCTTAAGACACAATTCAACATGAACCCAACCTGGCATAAGGCCAACCCCTGCAAACCCAGCAGAAAGATACACCTGAGCTCTTTCCCACAGTGGTCTCTGAAGCACATCCCGCTGCTCTGTGGAGCCACCTCTGTCTCTGAGCTGCCAAATGAATCCATATCCAAAAATCTACCCTGGTCTGTGCACCTCACATGGCTGTCTTGTGGCCTCATTTTTCTTTGATCTAAATTCAGAGCATAATCAAATAGGTGAAGGAAGCTACTTCAGAAGACAGCAGCAGATAATGAAGTGAGTGATAAGTTTATAATTAATGAGAACAGCAAGTAGACAAAGTAGCTCCAAATGCCTAATAAAGAGAGAAAAGCCAACACAGCTTCAAAATGAGGATGGTGAGACAAGGAACCTGTTTTGGCTCTGTGAAATACTTCTGTTATTCTTTGCCTGCAAAATACTTCTGGAACCAGTTCATCCCATCCCAGTAGAACTGGAAAGACCAATTCTTTCCTTGAGCCAGCTGAGTCCCAGCCTGAGGATGTGTCTGCAGTGCCACAAAGCAATTACCAATCACATATGATGAGTATGAATTCAATACAAGTGATTCAATAAATCATTTGCAGATATCACAGCTTTGTTTTCTGGTGATTAGTTTTTTGTAACTTTCACCTCATAACTGTTTAAATTTCCTATAGAATGAAGTCATTAACAAACCTCACTGGATTATATTTTCTTCCATGGAAACAGAAAAATATTTTAAAATATTCAAGTCCAAGCTGTCTTCCAATGCAACAAACACAAAACTTGTTTTTGTGACAAGTAACATATTACAACCTGAAAAATAGCAATAGAAGCATTTTGGAATATTTCAGGAGCAGTCTAAATGTCTCAATACCAGTAGTTTCTTTCTGGAACAAAGCTGAAAGCTCAGAAAGGCAGATTATCCCAGTTTGATCATTTGTTACACCATGACTAGAGCCTTTTCCAGGTCACACATTCACACACATTTTGGCAAAGAAATTCACCATTTGTTTCATTCTCTGACTAGGTCTACATGCAGCAACCTGGAATATATAAACCTCCTTAATAAACTGTGAAAGGAGATAACTCCATTCTCAAAACAGATCTTTTTGTACAAAACTCCCATGGATCTTTATTCTTGAAGAACATATCTTTATCTTAATCCTATACTTTATACCCAGTGACACTGATAACAAATGGATCAAACCATCCTGTTTGATCCATTGCCTGTAGATTCAGAAATGATTATTTCTTTCTGCAGCTTTCCAATTATAATTTGTAAGGCAGTATCTTCTCTTCCACGTTTCCTTACCAATTCTAAGCAACTGATATACAGTGCTAATCTACAGAACATTTTTTAGTTTGCTAAGTAGAAGCAGCAACAGTATGTTTGCTTATTTTTCCTTAAAATACATTGTGCTACATTATTTACTTTCAAACTACAGTAAAACTCTTGCTAATTCCAGTGACAACATAAAAATACTTTGCAGTTCTGTATGTGGAGGAAGGCTTTGGTTATACATACCTCTGAAAAGAAAACAGAGAGGATGACTAGGCTGATCCAGTGAATTACTCCTGCAAACTGGGAAGCACTTGAAACTGCAATTAACATAATACAAGGAAGGGTCATTAGAGTAGCAGAGTGCAACTTAGATTTAGCATAATTAGTAATGCCACAAGCTATGTATGGTAAAGCTTGCTTGCTTAGATTTTGCAATGGAAGTACCAGAGAGAGGATGGGATGCAATGGACATGGAACTCCAGCCCTGGCAGCTGCTCAGCCTCACTCAGCAGGTGTGCAGCTCACTGACACAGCTCAGATCTTTGGTGCTCTGCCACTGCCTCATGTTCTCACCCCATGGGCTGCTTTAGTACGAGATGTGTGACTAAAAATCCAGATCTAGGACTCAGCAAGGAAACAGAATGCTCTGCTACCCCCACATTATTCCTTGTGGTCAGTCTTTGACAATTCAGCTCACATCATCAGTATTTGTCTGGAACAGGTGCTTAAAAACTAGAGCTCAAAATGGGCTTCAAAATCCATTTCATGCTGACAGAAAAATGCAGGAAGTTGGCAGGGTCCACTAACTGAACTGCTAGTGATTCCTGCTCCCAGTAGTTTGGGCTAAAGGAATGAGGAGCAAATTCCTGCAGGGAATGTGTTGAGTCTCCATCTCCACAGCAGCCAGAGCAGAGCAGCCTGTGCAGTCCTGCAGTGCCAGACAATGACTGTGTAAGGCAGGCAGTGCCTGTGCACAGGGTGCAGGGTGTGGCAGACTGCACTACAGCCCAAGAACACACAGGGCACACACTGAATGAAGAATCTCATTTTAAAATCAGAATCAATCAATATGGGAAAGAGAGGAGAAGGATGCAGGAAGAAATCAGGATACAAATAAAACTGAGTACTGGAACTCCCCCTGCTTAGCTCTTTTGGGGCTTTGTGAGAGCTTTGCTGCACTGCAGCAGAGGAGCTACTGAAAGGTGAAACACATAGGCAGAAGAGGAGCTAAGGGGGTTTCCTACAGCACTTTGTCCATGGGGCAGCCTGAGGAACAGGAAACCTCGGGATGCACACACAGGGCTCCAGCTGCCCCCCAGCGACACAGAGAGACACAGCAGGCAGGAATGTGGGATGGAACCCAGCCTGCCCAGCTCTCAGTGCTCTCCTGAGGAGCTTTGAAGACACACTTATAAAACCTGATTAGAAAACACAGACCTAAAACAAAAGACCTATTATATGTCCCTTGCTTCCTGGGGTTTCTAATCCTGGTATGAATATGCTTTGTGCTAAAACACCCTAAAAGGTCTCTGACCTTTTCACATGTTTATCCTACAGTTTGTAAATGTGGTGTCCATCTAGGAAACCAACAGCTTTGTCCATGCATCATGCAACCAAAGACTACACTGAGAGGAGGAGAGAAAAACTACACTGAAAATGTCACAGCCAAAGAAAACACCAGGTTTCTTTTGTTGTGGCTTTTAGGTTTTTTTGGTTGGTTGGTTGGTTTGGTTTTCTTTTAATAAAGGGAGGGTTCCTAAGTAATTACAGTCTATAGCATAGATTAGCAATTGTTATTATGGACAGAACTGGCAGTGATGTGCTCTAAGGTGTCCTAATGCACTGCTCAGTTTTATAAAGAATAAGGAACCCTTTAGAACTGTAATTACATTTTTGAGAAACACAGTTATGGGCTAATGGCTTTACAAAACCTCAGTATAAGTGACACACATCCCTTACAAGGCACAAGTGGAAAACTTAGATCAGCCTCACTAGGACAGCCTTTATCTGATTTAAAACAAGACAGAAGGTATTCTAACTTGGCCAAGGCAAAAAGCCTCATGGCAAGATTCGTTAGTTAAAATGTAAATCAGTAACACAAGTGCAGTGGGCCCTGAGCAAATCCATCCAGCAGGGGCCACCTCTGAACAGTGAAGTCACCTGGCTGCACCCAACACCTGCAGGTCGTGCACAAGGTGCAAGCTGCAGAGCTTTCAGCAATGCACATGCACCAGACACACAAGGGAGCACTGATTCCTAAAGTAAAGCTTTCTTCAGAAGGGTCTTCAGAAAATACATGGTGAGAAAATGGCTGCTTCCAGAGGAGAGTAACCAAAACTGTTAAAATTCAGAGAAACCAGCAGTCTTTAAAACCCTCTGTCTCTACAGGAAGTGAAAATTCTCTACACAAACAGAAAGATGTGACACCTCAATAAATACTATTGGAAGCTTCTTCCTCATTAAGGCCTTATACCCACAATTAGCATTCCTGACTTTTTTGAAAGTGGCAGACTTGTCCAAATCCTGGGCTTCCTCATCCAAAAATGGTGAGTGACCAGAGAGCAGAGAAAGCAGCAGCTGTAACAGAGCAGCCGTGCCCTGGCAGTGTGTGCAGGATGGACAGATGGGTGGAAATGGGGACCAACAGCATGCAGTGACACACAGTCACACAGTCATTTATTCATTTTACAGAGTTTAAGAAGTGGCTGCAATTATCAGTGAAGCCCCTTAAAGTTATCTTAATACAACTGAAATACCTGAATCTTGACTCCACTACGATCAACTGACAATTGCAACAGTAAAAGGACTTCAACAGAATAAAAATTTGGTTTGCTCAGTTCAAAGTTGCCACAGGAGACACCAGACACCCTTCTGTGCAATGAACTCTTGCATTTATGGGATAGCCTGAACCCCAGCTGCCATTTCAACACATCTGAGATTGCATGGAGATACCAGAGGCTGCTTCTCAACATTTAGTTTAGGGGAAAGCGTAGGTGGTGTCTGTGGTCATGTCAACTTTGTATCATAATAAAAAAGGAAAAAAAAAACAAGGAAAAAAAAAAAAAAAGAAAAAAAAGAGGTGGAATGGAAGAAGAGTAGGGGAATAAGAATGAATTAAGAAGCAAAACAGCAGCATGAAAATTTCCACTGTGGAACCTCTGTAGAGTGAATTCAGGTAAAGCAAAACTCCATTTAAGCCATTAATTGACTCACAGTATGTTAGCAAAGTAGAATGGAAATCTGTCTCATTTCAGAGCATTACAAGCTAGAAGGCTACAATTTCAATTCCAACTCGAGCAGAGGTAAATTAGTAAGAGGTTAACACCAAGTACCCTATTTATTTATGTATGTTCATCACTTTTGTCTAGCCACATGTGATGGGTATCAGAGATCAGTGATGCACAGATTTTTCTCCTGTGCATATGTAACATGTCTATAAATGACAGAGCTTTTCAAGTACTAATGACAACACACATGAATCTTTGCATGTACACTCTGCTTGTATCCTTTGAAAATTTGTCCTGGACTGAATTTGTTATTTGACCTAGCTTTGCTCAGAATAACGAAGAAGAGACTGACTTCACTATACCAGGGTTCCACAAGAACACATTTCTTACCTAGCCTAGTAATAATTTAAATGGTAGGGAAAAAACATCCCCAACATCCTCCCCCTTCAAAAACCTCCCAGCAAGTTAAGCCTTTTTTTTTCATCAAAATTAAAAAAAAAAAATTAAAAGAAAAAAAAAATAAAAGAAAAAACAAAATCCTCCTACTCACACTGGAGAAGCTTTATATCTATTAGGAGTTCCAGAGTCAGAAGAATCACCACCAATACTACACAGGCTACCAGGAAACTGTTGAGACTTGCACTGAGCAAAAATACCTGCCACACAGCTGCTCGTCTCCCACAGCACGGTTTTAGCCAGTTAGATCTAAGGAAATAAAATTAAGGGAAAAACAAGAAAAGAAAAGAAGAAGTAGTGAAAAAGGAAAAGAGCTAAAGAGCAGTGAACTCAAAATTGTAAGTTCTGCTGTTATGGAGACACTCAGCAATAATGCCCAAAGACTTTGCAAAGTTCACGTTCACTGGTTTCTTTACAGAGAGAAATGTAAGAAAAACCTTCAGCTGGATGTCCCAGCTCTAGAGTGTGCTGGTGTCCAAGTGCCCTCAGTGCACTGAGTCATGCAGCCCTAATTAGCACACACACCTTTCTGCTCTCCTCCTGTCTCTCAGGTTCTCATGTGCTCTTATCTTGCCATGCATGCTGCATTCCTTTATCAGTGAGTACCAAGGCACAGCAGAACTCTGCTAGTGAGAACCTAATGGCTCTTTAAAAATCATTTCTCTGCTACTGAATTTTCTGGTCATGCACCTTTACCCCTGTTCTACTATGAGAAAGATCTGACAAGGGCTGCCAAATTTAGGGTGCAATAATCAGTCCATGACATCATGGAAAAGAACAACAGCAATCTGGAGAACACCAAGTGTAGCTCAGTAACTCCACAGCTACACTTCATAGAGCAAAGGGATGCAGCCTGGCAAAGTGTCAAGCCTCTGACCAAGGCTCTCCTTGGCTATTTGTCCAACTCTCATCAATCTGTTTGTGGATCAGGCCAAGAATTACCTTGTTTGGGGGACAGCATGCACCAGGGACCGCTCCCAAACCTGCTTTGGATGAGGTCACCCTTTTTCAGAGGAAAAAGAAGGTTTAGGTAGGATGCAGGAAGCTGTGAGGAGGCTGAGTATTGAGGACCAGAACTCTGGAGGGAAGCTGATGAAGCAGTAAATGTTGCACTAGCATTGTGCTAATGCAGATACACATTTACAAGAAGGTTACTAAATTACTTTTTTTTTTCTTTTAGGAGTATTGGTAATTGCAATAACAGTAGGACAGACTTCAGAAGCACAAAGCCCATCCTGACAGTGCTCATCTTCTAACTTCTCCCTCCCAGCATCACTTTTATGCAGTATCACATCCTTTCTCACCACAGTGTTCTGCAAGGTTGCTGTACTGGCTCACCTCACAAAGTTCAGATGAGATGGTTGCCTGACACTTCAGATTTTCAAAGCACTGTAAATACACATTAGGTAATGAAAAACTGACATGATTTATTAACCAGGGTTTAAAAATCTGCAAGGGTGATGCAGTAACCCCACTGTCTGACTAAAATATCACTACACAGAAAGCAGGGCTGTACAAGAAGATATGGTGATACTGACCAACTCCTAATAAACAGCTCTAGACTCACTAACTCACACTATAATCAAACACTTGGGAAAACATCACAAAATGTTCTCTGACATACTCACAAATGAGGGAGAAATCGATGCTGAGCAGTGCTCAGAGACTCGACACTTTTGAGCAGCTTCTCAGAATTAAGCATATCAACAGCACTTGTAGTCAGACTGCCTGATTGCCTGACTGTAAAAGATCTCCTCAATTGACTCTCAAAGGTTCAGAGAAGATTTTGACAAGAGTTACTATCAGCAACTTGCCCTTAGGTTAAACTTTGTTATGGCTCCAGCCTGAATACAGAATGCATGAGATTTCAAAGAGGTTGTGTTAAAACATAAAGCAAAAAAAAGGCACTGGGATAGGGCTGTTTTGCCAACTTGATCTTTTAATGGATTTTATTTTACATCATCTCAAAACAGTAACTTGTTTTTAACACAGCTATGATTTTGGGATTTTTTTTAGATATTTCTAAAAACAATGAGGGGGATGGCTCTGTTTGAACAGAACAGGCTTTAGTTCTAGTCTCTGCTTACATTTATCTTCTTTTTCCAAAAGACCCACTATGCCAGTATTTTAATATTGCAGGGCAGCTTTTCCTATGCACAGAATCATCAGCAGAGGGCCCAAGTACTTGCCTCTAAAAGCTCTGCATAGTCAAGATTTTCAAATATACCAAATGTACCAGTAAGAATAAACCAGCTGTAATACTTGGCATACAATACATATAACCATGCTAATTACTACTCAAGCTGTTAATTAGAGTCCTAAATAACGTGGCATTATTCTGTCTGCTCAGTATTATTACTCAATAACACCAATTCTAAAAACCTTCTGAATGAAACTACCAGTTTAGAACTGAAAAAACAATCAGCTTAAGAGGTCAAGTGCAGCTTATGTGCACATTTCCACCTGTACCACACTCATCAAATATATACAGTGATTTCAAAGACACAAAAGGATTTGAAATTTAAGCACTGGAGAACCACCTTCAGCTCTTCAGCAACCACCCTGACTCCTAACACCTACAAATCTCACCTCTGTAACCCTGGAATTTGTTTGAGCAGGGAAGTCTCCCTCCCTCCTTTCTGACATGCAAAGCCTCATCTATTGAGATAGGAAATCTGGTTTTGGAGAAAAACAAACCCCTACCAGAATTAGTGTGGGTTTGAACTTACCTTCCCAATTCTGGCCATTTCACCTGAGACACTGCAAAGCTACACTTAAAATTTTAAGCTCAGATTAGAAATTCAGCTACCCAGAATTTTCAAAAAACCCAGCAAACCAAAATATAACTTACACAGCTCATAAATGTATAAAGAGATTTCATACTAACCATAGACAAGACCTCTTCCCCTCACTTCAGACAAAAAACTCTGAGCCAAACAAAAAAAAAAAAAAAAAAAAAAAAAAAAAATCACCAAAACTCCACAAACTAGTAAAGTCCCCTATTCTGTCCAGAGAATAAGCACACATTCTGTTGGTGTCCTGACTGTGTTTGCTTGAATTCACAGACAAGTATGACTTTGGAAAACTTTCCTGCATGACTTCAAACAGGTTTATCAGGTATTGCAGCTACTTTGTCTCTAAAACAGAAGTATTATTTACCCTTCTTGCAATGCCTGGATGAAGTAAATAAATGTACTAGCACAGGTAATTTTCAATTGTTGGTGACACTGAGCCGTAAAGTTTTGTCCCAAGACATTAAAATGTATTTAGTGGAATTTTACCAGGGGTAATTTTTTTTTAAGATACTTTCACACATGGCTTTGTACAAAACCAATCTGTCACCATCCTGTTAGCCTTACTAATAAACAGCTTGGAAGAAAAAGAACATAAGGCAAAACTGGGAAAGGTAGAACATATTTATCTGGTAAGGAACCACTACAAACAGTTTTTTCAAGCTGTTAACAGCTGTCACTGTTTCTATTTTCTGGTCTTGTAAACAAATACCCCAAAATCAGCATTACACCTTACCCTGTCTTTTTTTCTCCCCTTTCTTTTGGCTAAACAGCAAGTGTTTGCACCTCACAAGATGGTTCTGATCAGAAAACAGAAGGATGGATGGGATCCAAATTGCTCTCTGAAGGAGCAGAAAGGCCATGCTCAGGAAGTGACAGGCTAAATAACAATACAAAAGCTGGCAGAGCCAACAGAGACAGCAGAGCCTCTCAGCAGGCTGCAGGGAGCAGCTGCAGGCCAAGGAACACACAGAGCTCTGCACCTCTTCTCTGCACTTCCATGAGCTTGCTTTAACTACACACCTTCAACTACTGACAACGCTCTCATCTTTTTTCTCCCTAAAACTTGCACTATTTCAAATCCCATGGCACTTCTTGGCAGACTCCTGCAAAACTCTGCTGCTCAAACAGCAAGAAAGATTTCCCCATTATTCTCCCCAGACTCACCCATGGCCAGTTTATACACACTCACTCTTGTGCCAGTATTATTCTTCAGCTTGATTAGGTTTTTGCCTAGCTGGCATTTTGTCCATGATGCATTATGAACAGCAATGGCAGCCACGTGTGTAATTCAATTAAAGCCCATGCTTTTTGTAGAACAGACCCTCAGTTTCTGTAACTATCCTAGCAGCCTCTTCTGCACATGAATAAAGACAACTGGAGCAGTAGATAATATTTTAGAATAGGTTTAATTAATTACATGAATGCTTCCCAGCTTCATTTGAAGTACTTGAAGCTTTCTAGGATCATTTGTGCTTTCTTTAGAGGTGTATATCACACCATTTGCTCACAGACATCTTTTGATTACCAGGTCTTTTACTCCTCTCACTAGAAAATTGCTTGTTAGGTTTCTCCTTTTTATGCTAAAATCTTTAGTGCAATACAACATCAGCACCAAAACTCCCTTTAAGAAACATGAGAACAGCCATACTAGAGCACACTGAACATAGAGCCTGGCATCCTGTCTCCAACAGTGGCCATGAGCAGATGTCTCAAGATGACTAAGAACACAGCAAACATAAATCCTTCCCCTGAACATTCTCACAGCATCCAACCCTTTTATATCTGGTCACTTTGAGACAGATGTGTTTTCTCAGGTTGTACTTGATAACCTGCAATGAATTTCTGTTCCACAAACTTGCTCAACCTCCCCTTGTGGGGACAAGCTACTCTCAGCCACAAATCCTTCAGAAAGCAGCTTCAGGCAACTAGGGCCCTTTGTGCCAAGAACAAACTTTTTTTGCTTCTTTGGAACTGGGCCTTAATCTATTAATGTACCTTAGAGCCTGTATTGGGAGGGGGCTGTGTGGGTGTCAAACCTATTTTAACCTCTCTGTGACACAGACTTTGTAATATCAATCAAATCTCAATCAACCTGCTCCTTTCCAGACTGCAGTCCCAGTTTACACAGCAATCTCCAGTGGAAGACATATCACATCTTTGATCAGTTTTGCTTTGATTCTTTTCCAGTTCTTTTATACCCACCATCTCCCTTCTGACAGGGATCAGACCTGCACTCCTGCTCAAGATGTGGGCAAAGCCTGGATACAGAGAGGCACAACAACAGCCTCTCTTTTATTCTCTGCTCTTTTTCCTGAGCAATCATAGGATCTGATTTGCTTTTACACTGCTGCTCAGCACTTCGCTGGCTTTTTTACAGACCTGCCTTCCAGACAAACATTCCTCTTTTCCACATTTCCCCTTTGTCCTATGGCTTATCCATACTTCAGTTTTTGCTCCAAGCCATATCTTCCCCAATTTAGACAATTAATTCCAGTGTCAAGGCAGACAAATTAGACTCATGTCATTTCCAGTCTCTAATAAAGAGCTTTGCAAACTAGTGATCTGTGGGCTACAAATGCTACATTTCTATCCTCAAAAACTACCTGGGAAAAGCAAGTTCTGTTGGAAAAATACAGAAATATCTCCAAACTGAAAAACTCTTAAAATCACTGAGCTAGAAAATGAATTGTCTTACTTACAGTACTGCTCTCTCTCCCAGTTGATAAAAGACATGGGGGGGACACTTTCCAAGCACTGAGGTACTGGAATAAACAGAGTATTGAGCTACTCTGGAAAACATTTACCAAGAGAAACACTTAAAAGGCTGTGCACAGAAACAGAAATTTCTAAATCACTGAACATCTCTGTAACATAGCCCAAAATTTCCTATTTTCTCTCCTGAAGAGCTCAGAGGTTCTGTTGAGCTCCTTTTCTGCTGCAGTGCAGCTCTGTGCTGGACCACAGCACTGAGAGCAGCAGTGATGAAGTACTGCACAAAGAACAGATCAGCACTACAGCCTCAGTCACTGCATCCTCATGGCAGGATTTTGCACCATCTTTCTGGATTCAGACTAGGACTGGCAGCTAAAACTACATTACAACTCACTTCTGTAAACAGGAGCTTGCTCACTACATGAAAATTACTTCATCTTGGGCTTGGACCTCATTTTTCACCACTATTCCAGATCCAAGATGTGCAGAGGTGCACAGAACTTTTCAGAAAATGGACTATTTTTCATTATGCCACCAGACAAAGACAAGAAAAGCAGAAAACCAGAGAAATACAAGAACTTGATTTAGTCAAGTTCTTTTAGATAAAGCACCTTCGAGATTTGTAGAAAGCACAAGTAAAAAATCAAAGTAGTATCTGAAAGGTGAATCTGAAAAGCAAAATAATGGCACCTACTTGGTATAATTATAGAAGATTGAAGGAACAGACATCTTTTTTCCCCAGGATGAGTGAATACACTCACCAGCAAAGTCTTGCAACCAATTTAAAATGAGAGCTCACAACTCTTCTCTGTGTTAATTTCTGCATCTCTGTAAATCTCTGTTCAGTTTTGGTTTCCCTTCCTTTCTCTCTCTCCTTATGGTTTTCTTTTTTTCTGATATTCCCACTGTTTAATGCACTTTCTAGCTGTGACCAAACAAATCTAAGGCTATGAACAGAAGATCAGAAATGATTAAATTACAACAGCATGACTATTTACAGCTAATGTCAAATGAGTTGCATTAACTGTGTGAACTCACAAACTTTACAGCTTTTGATGCAGAATACAGTATTTGAAAACACCTTCATGTTTCAAATGTTTAACACATTAAAACTCAAGAGCTGCAATTTAAAACAAATACAACAAAACATTGAGAAGCTGGTGTACATCTCTCCCCCCTTGTTTCTCAACCCCAATAAACACAGATCTTTATCAAGAGAGAGGCTCATTGTGCATCTGCATATTCACATAATAAAATATATTCTATAGTGTAACTGTCAATTAAATTAAAATCTGTCAATTTTTCTATAATTTATTGTGATTGATACCTATTAACTGGAACTTATAGAAAATCTAGGAAGGAGAGCTTTTCCTAAGCCATGTATTACTTTCTGCATGTTGTCAGTTTTCCTGCTATTCTCCATCTCTTTTATTGGACTTGATGCAAAAAAAAAAAAAAAAAAAGCAGGACAGAGAAACTATTTTTTGAAAAACAGAATACTTGATCAGAAAAAAAAATAAGAGTGGCATTTAAAGCAATGTTAGCATTTAAAAGTCATCTCACCTTTCTGGGTGATTTAGCCTCCTTAAAGAAACACTGGCATACTCTCCTCATGCAAACTTGAGTTCCATGCAGCCACAGCCTCTCCAGGAAATTCAGGACCACGTTTTGTGTTTTGTTTGAGGGTTTCAGGTAGAGCAGAAAGGTTTTTCTTGCCTGATTACCCTTTCACTCACTACTTACAGGTGTACATTAAGGGCAGGCTTAATGTGCCTCTAACCTGCAGTCCTTTCTTGTTGCTGAGCACAGAGATCAGCATTGTCATCTAAATGTCTGACAAAACCAGCTCAAACTGTCCACAGGACTCCTTCAACAACACCAACAGACAGGAACCCACTTCCCTGAGAATCTGACATGAAAAGGCAAAGACCTTCATATCAAACTGCATAAAGTAAGACTTTTATTCCAGTATTAAAGCCACAGGAATGCCAGCTTACATACAATCTAACAAGTCAAAGACAGACCATAACTTCATTTCCTTTCCTTTCTCATTTCTTCCTTTGCTTGTGGGAGGGCTAGCTAGTGTGATGCCACCTGACAGTTTCCAGGCACACAACAAGGGTTATGACCCACCTATTCCTGATCACCTATTAATATCAGCTTTAGTAAGAGAAACACCCCTCCAGATGAAACAAAAAGCTCCACTACATAGCAACCAGGTCAAATTTGTGCTTGAACAAATTTGAACACCTTGTAGCCTTAAAGAAGAGAAGGTAGAGGAAAACCTTGTGTGCACCTTGGGGTGCACATAACCAAACCATTAAATCAGAGAGCTCCCTTCTTGCCCTCTTGTTCATCTCCAGTCTGGTGTCTCTCTTGTTTCTCCATGCAAGGAAATGCAGACTTCCTGGTGAATGCCCAGAGTAACAGGACAGTTACATCACCCACCAAGGCTGTGGAGAGATGCAGCTTGTAGCAACCACCAGTCTTGTCCAAGCACAGACACGTGCCAGAGCCTTGCAGTTAGAACAGCTCCAGCCTGCCTACATCAGCTGCAGCTCTAGAATATCACACAGAATACATGCAGGTCCATGCAGGCTGGCACCTCCCCTGGCATTCTCTGGGAAATGCATGCATGGAGTCTGCAACAAAAGGCAGACTTCCAGGGAAGCCAATCTTTCGCACTCTGCACAGCAGCACTGGGGTACCAGAGAGAGCCTCAGGCACAAAGATGGATGCTGGCAGAAACTGCAGGGATCTTTGCCATTTTCTGCCACCTCCTGTGCTGCCCTCCACACATCCCCCTCTTTGCACATAAGGGAGATGGGGCTGCCAGTTCCTGTATCAGACTGATCTGACCCACCCTTCCTCCTTCTCACTCAGATTGGAGCCAGTCACAACTAACAAGGCCACGCTCATAAAACCAGACATATTCCCCACCAAGCTAGGAGGTGGCAGAGGGACAGTATTTTACTTTGCTGCTGGGCTTCTGAAGCCCAGCTCTGCTCCTAAATTTCTCAGGATGCCCCTCAAAGGAAGAGGCAGCTGAATACAGCCAAAATGCACTGGGATGTCCAAACTGAAGCTCTGAACTTTCTTCAGAGAATGTTCTCTACAGCTGGGAGGTGTGGAGGGCACCTGCTTATTTCCATTCAGACTGACAAAGCCACAAAAGATGTGCGAGTAAAGGGAAAGATCTCTGCTGAGGAAAAGAATGACAAGCCTATTTCCATGCTTAAGACTGCAAAGCTGCTCAAATAGTTACAGTAAGAGACCTGTACCCTTTGGCACAGTGAAGAATTGAGTTTCAGATCATAAAAATCTATAAAAATGCATATTTGAACTAAACTGGTATTGACTCAGCACCAAAATAGCCTGAGGGTTACACCTGCATACTCAAATTAATTTTCAAGTGCCTCATTTGCTATGCAGGGTATTTTATGTTACAGTTGTACTGTACTTATATAACCTACTCGAAATGTATTTCCCCTTGTTTGGAGTAACAACTTTTTGGAGAAGTCTCATGAAGTCCAATTTGGAAAGAAATTAAAGGCAAGAGCCTTCTCCACATCTTGCTTCCTGAATATCACCCAGAATACCTGCTGAGCTGAGATCAAGCAGGTTTCTGCTGATTACAGAGCACAGGTTAAAGCACACTGAGTTGTTAGGAAATGGAGGCTTGTACAAAGCCTTTGAAAGTGTTCAGCAGTGAGCATTCTGCCTGGGCAGTGCTCTCCCTGGAGCTCTCTGACAGGGGAGCAGGTCTGTGCTCTGTGGGACACTCAGGGAGGGCAGGCACCAGCACTCAGCCCATTTCTGTCCTAAGGGATGTTCAATACAGTGCTCTCATTCCTGACAGTGCAGACACCCAGCAATCATACCCTTACTCCCCTCCTTCCCCCACACACCAGCAGTCTACCCCAACACTTCCCTGCCCTCACTGCTCTCTGCTGCAATTCAGGCTTTTCACTTTTTGTACTAAACATCATGGAGATCAATAACAGGCTGTTCCCTTCCTCACTGAAGTCTCTCAGAAGCTTCCCCCAAAGTCTCTTGTTCATGTGAAACACAGTTATTTCAATCAGTACTCAGCAGGTTTTCTGAGCCTCTAATCATCCTCACTGCCCTCCTCTGGATTCTCTCCAGCTGACCCAAATCTTTCATAAAGAATTTAGTGCAGCAGTCCACCTACAGCCACTTCAAGCCTGAACCAGGCATGAGGATGACTTCTAATGTCCTGTAGGACAACAGTGCTACATAATCTGACATTGGGCTATGTTTGGATAGATGCTATGAACTGATTACCATCTTTTATTGCAATAAACCTGGAACCAGCATTCTGTGCAAACAGAAGCAGTATGCATATACTGTGTACGTTATCAAAGACAACATTCTCACATTAGCAAACTACACAATTCAAATTCCTGGGTGACAAGTACACTATCTGTCCTGGAATCAGCAGTAGCAGATGTTACCTCTCAGTCAGGAGATGCACAGTTCTGTACAAGAATCACACCAGCCCACTCTGGTCATCCTGAAGCACCTTTCTCAAGGAGCCTTCACCAGACCATTCTGCTTGTCTGATAGCCAGGTATTTCATCTGTTTTTTCCTGAGATAAAGCTTCCAGACTGTAGTCAAACAGTAGCTATGAACCACTTAAAATGATAAACAGCCCTAAACCAGCCCAGATTAGTGGTATTAGAAAAGGTATCTTCCATCCTGTGACAATGATTTTACACACAGTTTAAGGACAACTTAAGCTTAAGGTTTCCTGTTTTACAGGCAATGAAATTCCTGTAACCTAAAACTACATGACAAAAATCTGCCCCTTGTACTTACCCCTCTCTTTGGTACTCCTCATCCAAATTTGACAAAAGCTGGGACCCAGCCACAGACAGATCAAGGGCAGCTAAAGGTAGATCTCGATAAGCAAAATTAACAAGCTGCACAGGAGCAATGCTTTTGGTCTCTTCTTCCACTTGTTGGGAAATGATTTCAACTTCTGAAACACCACCTTCAATTGTAGGCCTGAAAACGTAATAAATACATATATACACAGAAAAAATATAAATGAGCAAGCAAGTAAAAGGAAGTTAGAGACAAAAACTTCATAGAATCCTAAAGAGCCAGCAACTTAGAAGGCTTCTGCAAGGCCATTGAGGAGGTGTTGTCGTTAAAGAGGCAGATCAAATCTCTCCAAACTTTAGTAGATCTCACTGTGATCAACAGAAACCTCACCAAGGAGAACAACATTTCACTCTGCTGAATCTGCTCCAGAAGCATCAAATATAAATGGTTGTGTTACAAACAGAGAAAAATGCATGAGGCCCAAAAGGAAAATATTTATGCAAAACAAAAAGAAGGCATGTAACTAAAGACTCATGCATGCTAAACTAAAGGCATGCCAACTAAAGACTCACTGCTTTCTGAGTTAGACTGGTGAGCAATGAACAGCTAGGCTTTTATTATACACAAATCAACTGGTAACTACTAGGTGCACTTAGACCTCTCTTCCACTGCAGATTTGAATACTGATTCAAATAGTTTTGACAGATGGCAGCTTTGTTACATTCACCTAAAAAGGATCATTCTGTTACATGTTATTTCAAAATAGTTCTGAAAAGGAACAGTGATTCAGAATTATGGCCTCCTCCATAAAGATGAACTTAACTGGCCATGTGTACAGCTTCTAAATCTGATTGAGTATTCTTACAGCAGCCCCCTACACCAATGAAAACTCCACACAGGTAAAACCAGCCTGACAATGGGTATGTCTCCCACATGCAGAAGCAGACACTGCTGCTGTAGGGATCCTATCTGCTACCAGTACTGCATGCACAGGATGCCTTGCCTGTAGGACACAGCTTGCACATCAAGGGCTGATTTTTGCAGCAACCAGAAAAGTCTGATTTCAAGGATGTGCAAGCACATACCTCTCCAGCTTTCTTCCAGGGGAGTCTGATAACTTTGGAAGAACTCTCAGGCTACTTTCACAGGTTTACAGCAGGTGTGAAGATACTCTTTTTCTTTTTTTTATAGGGATATACTTAAAAAGACCTTAGCACCCTGTGTTATTTGACTCCAAAAACTGCATTACTGATTTTGTTTTAAAGAAGCTTATTAAAATCTTCCACCAATTTAAGCAACCTGATTAGCACTTCCTTTATCTTCCCTGAAAATAAGAGACTACTTTAGAAGACCACTTAGCTGGTATATCTGGTATAAGGATATCATTCAAGGATGTGGGTGAAGAAACTAAAATTCTATGTTGAAAGTTTCCATTGGTCTGTCTTACCATTAAGGCTATTTCTTTCAGATGGAAGACATTATTCTTGAATTAAAAGGAGCTAAGTGCTGCCAGAATTACCCAAGAATTTAAAATGCTGTTATATGTAGAGCATTTGGCAGGGAAAGGTGCAGCTGTGTCATACTGTGGCAGAAAAAGGAGGTAAAAGGAAATACTCTTTGAACAGCCTAAAAGTTTTTATTTTATTCACGTGTAATTAATCATGGAAAGCAATAAGATTCTTTAATTTCCAACAGAACTGTATTCTTCTGTACACAACCTGAAATCAGAAGCCCAGGGGTAAAAGCTAATTTTAGCAAGAATTTTCTTTGATTTTCACCTTTAGTGCCATCCTCTGGACATTTACCTTTTTAAGTCCAAGTTTTGTATGAAAGAGCATACAGTGATTCAGTTTCCAGTATTATAAAAAAAAAAGAAAATGGGTTGGTGCAGCCTTCCCTCCCTCAACAATACTGAGTTTCTGTATTCTTAGACAGACTAGATGACAGATAAAGTCTGATTGGGCTGAAAAAAACCAAAGACTGGTGTTGGCAGACAGCTTTGGTCATAGGAAAAAGAAGCATAAACAGATCTGAAAATAACATAACATACTAGTTTTCAGCCAGTGCTTTTAGTAACATATCAGACATGCTTACAGCACCATTCATGTATTTTCTGCTAATTCACAATCTTTAGACAAATACAAAACCTTCCTGAAGTCACATCATTCTTCTCCAGACAGCAGCCTGTTCCCTTTCACTTGAAGTAATTTGTATCACACAGTACTTACTGAGGATTGGTCATGTTGGAGGATGCAACCAAAGCAGCAGTGGTTCCAGGATTTAACTACTTCCAGCTGCTCTGCATTACAGTTCTAGCCTTGCAAGATTAGGTCTCTGCAAGAAGCAAAACAAGGTTATCTAAAACCCAGCTGAAAGAAATCCAAAAGGGCTACACTGACTTCTGCTGTCATGCTGCAAATGTGTCTAATAGTTTAAGTCGTCTCCCCCCCCCCAGCCCCGATGATTCTTTATCAAAGTGCTTTTATTCCAGGTTAATTGCTCCATATTATAGAAGCTGTGAAGTTACAGTGCATTTACTTTGACACACGGACACATACATAATTCCATAAGAACACAGGCCTTCTTTTAAACCACTAAATTGTTGAGAAAATAAGCAAGATCAGAGGGGGAAGGGGATTTTCAGAGAAAGCTCATGCCTTCAGGAGCATAAATTCTATTGGAAGACAATTTTTTACCATTTCTATACTTTATAAACATAAGCATTAATGTTGTCAATGGAGTTTGGGGGTTTGTTCTCCATTTTGCAGTTTGAACTGTTCCTGACTCCTTTTGCTATCTTAAGAAATCTCTTCCAAAAATTAAATCATGTTGTCCAGCGTTCTAGACGGACTGTTATCAGGACAGTATTGTGATCAACAAAACCCAGTAACACATTTGGAAAAGGCAAAACCTCCACTTGTCCTGTACCTGGAGCAATGCATGGCCACCAGAGCAAAGGAAGACAAGTGGGAGAATGAAACTTACTGATACACAGTAGGCTTTGGAAGAAGGAAAAATAAGGAATACCACACAACAAACAAAAGCTCTTAAAAATCATGAGAGACCTTGTCAAGCTATTGTGAAGATTAAACACTACAATATTTTTAAAAGTAACATAAAACCAGACTCTTATTTTGATTAAACATTGGAAATAAACATCAGCAAATTGGAATAACTTACAATAACTCCAATGATCACAAAAAATGCTCTTACACTAAACTTTACCCTAGAGTCACTTAGAGGCTGAATTGTTAGTCAGGTATTTACAGTGGAGACATACAAATGCAGCTACATTAAGATCCTTAACAATCACTTCATATGAAAAAATAAAATTGAACTTACATCTTTTGTAGAGCCATTTCCAAGGCTTTATTTCACGTTCTGTAATTTTACAAAACCACAAAATGTGGCCAATGCATTTTCACATTTTCCAGATTATGTGCCTGGGTATACAAGAAAAAAAGTTCTACACTGTGATCAACCTCCTCATGTAGAAAAGTCACCCAAAAGCAATTTAATTTCATATGAAGAGGATAACTTTAAAAAAAAGACTTCACATACTTTAGAAAGATACACACCCTCCATTTATTTACAGTCTTGTAATACTTCTAAAGACAGAGTAAGAAGCAAATGCTTTTCCAACAAAGCTTTGCTAATACAGCAGAAACTTGATTTGATATCCATTCAAGTATCAATGTGAGTCTATTCCCTGGCCTTTGTATGTCTTGAATTATTTTATTTACTATGTTCCTAAGGCAGCAAAATACTAAAACATTTGTGCAAAATTAAGAATATTTCAATCACATAGAGCTTTCAGATAGCAACTGTTGCACCTACCAGCACAACAAACTAAAATACAAGACTCAGACTTGTTTTGCAATGCCAGCTCCCTAAAATCTCATTTTCACTTGACATTTTTACAACACAAAACAACCCCAAACAATTTTCAATGAACAATTTTTCCCAAATCAGTTGTGCTAAGCACTCAGTATGAGAAAATGGCCAAGGCGTGAGGTACTGTGTGCCTGTCCTGTGAGACTGAGAAAACTGAGAATCCTGCTCTAACTGCTTCTGCAGACCTGGAGAATAAAAAGTACAAAGGAATACAGCTGATTTAGGAGATGGGAACTGGCCTTAGAGGACAGACAGCAATTGTACACATGGAAGCCTCTTAACCTAGTAAAACTTCACCATTTACTGGGAGGCAGCACAGGGCTGGTAACCCCAATTCCACTCCCAAAGGGGACTCTGAAAACAAAGCAGTGACAAAGACTGTACATGTAGATTTTGAGAAATCTTATTTTTTAGATTAATCCTACGATTCTAGGGAAGGTGCCAGGACCCAAATGTGAAATATTTGTCCCTGCAGAAGAGGCTGTTGCTTTCCCAGAGCTGGAAGCAGATGTGCACTCACACAGAACAGAAGTGTGTTCTCCAGCTGGAGCTGGCAGCTCTGCAGGTGAAGTTTGCTCAGGCGGGCCCAAGGAGCCGCTGGCAGCTCCCGTGCAGGGAGCAGAGTCCAGCTGGCACTGCAGGGATTGCCACCATGCCACACACAAGGAGCTCAGCAGGCCGGGACAGCAGCGCGGGGCACCCGGAACCAGAGGCGGGGACTCGGCTCTGCCAAGGACTCACCGCAACCCTCCTGCAGCAAAAAGGTGCAAAACGTGAGTAACCGCGGGGAAAAATGACTGTGTGAGCTGCTCTAACAGCTGAACAGACAAGCAGAGTCAGGGAGTGCAATCAGAGGGCAGAAAAGATGTAACAGGCTGTGTATATGTATCTACCTCCAAAATGCATTACTGTGATTAATGCTTCTTTCCAGGCTTTATGCAAACAACAGAAATATCTTAACACATACTGGTATTCTGGCAAAAATATATTTTTTTACTATTCACTCCACTTCATCTATCTGTTTTTACTTCCTTTAAAAAACCCACATTTTATAGCAACATAAACCACTTGCAACTTCCACATGAAATTTCTGTGCAATTGAGTGGCGTTTAAAGGCAGCAGGGATCAGCAGGGCAATCTTATTCTTTTAAACTTATCCCATGCTTGGATTCCTATAGGATTTTCCTGTAGGCAAAGTGGAATGATGTTACTCTTCTCCCTGCCAACAAAGATAGGCAGAAGGCAACTTTTAGGTATTCCATCCATCACCTGAGTGAAACTTTTTCCATACAGCCCTTTCCCCCACCTAATACACTCAATGTTCAGTAGACAAAAATGCCTCATCTCCCATAGTCTCATCTGATGGAATTATTAACAGGTCCGGGGATTTGGGGTTTTTCCCCACTTTACAGAACTGAGAGTAGGCAGCACACAGCACTTGCTGAACTGCCACGTGAGCACAGGCAACGCCCAACCCCTGAGAGTTCAGCAATTCTGTCTGTTCCATGGTGTTTTCCAGGTGAGATGGTTTTATGTAGCAGGAGCAGTTTCCAAAATTTAACAGAAACAGTTTAGAAGGGAGATAGGACAGAAAGGAAAGAATTGTCCCACTAGTTCCCAGCAAGCTTTCAAGTAGTGTAACAACCAGAAACATTCACTGCACTAAATGACTGACATTTCTATGTACCAAGAGGACAGTGCAATCTGATGGGAAGCATCTAAGTTTGCAGCTGGTAACCCAGCTTAAAACGTGTGGGATCACAGCTCAAATCTCAGCCAGGCTGATCAGCCCTGCACCCCCTCCTTGGCACTGAAGGAAGCTGCACCCCAACCACTGAGCTCTTTCTGAGGCAAGATCTTCCCAGCGCTTACAAGTGCTGTCCTTGTGTTCAATGCCCTTCAGCTTTGCTGTTCTCTGCACTCTCACCAGCCATGCCAGGGCTCCCCAGGGCTGCTGCAGGGGCACTGGGGTTGTGTGCTGCTCCCTGTCCTGTGCAGTGCCCTGGGGGTGAGTGTGCTGTCCCCTGTCCCGTGCAGTGCCCTAGGGCTGAGTGTGCTGTTTTGAGTCTGCTGCTCCCTGTCCTGTGCAGTGCCCTAGGGCTGAGTGTGCTGCTCCCTGTCCTGTGCAGTGCCCCGGGTAAAGTGTGCTGTTTTGAGTGTGCTGCTCCCTGTCCTGTGCAGGGGCACTGGCAGCACTGCTCACAGCTCTGGGCTGTGCTGGCACTGTGTCATGCCCTGCACTGGAGCAAAGGTTCCTGCTGCTGGCCTTGCCCAGCACACAGCCTGCCCCGGGGAACTTGTTAATGTTTACAGCAACCTTCTATTGTCAGTCACCACAGCATGGCTGCAGCTTGCTAAGAGCAGATAAAATCCAGCTGAAACAACAAAAAGCATAGAACAGAGTTTGAAAAACGTATGCTAAAGCATAGCACAAAGTGTACATACTCTAAGCTAAAACAAAAAACAAAACTCCAATATCAAACTTAAAAAAAAAAAATCTATACTCCACTGGTGCATGAAAAGCATGGCTTTTACCATTGATTTAAGCAGCCTTAGAAAATGTGTCACAATGCAGTGGGCCCAATTGGGGGTGGGGAGTAGGAAGATGATTTAATTTAAGCCTTTTGCACCCAAGTCCCTACTAACTTGTACCCTATTAAGCTGAGCTGAAGCCAAGACAACATGATTCAGAGCTGTTTGCTGCACTTGCTCATGTTCTGAGGCGTATTATCATGAATCTGTAAGCTCCTGTACAAAACTCAGATGCTAACTGAAGTATCCAAGTTTGTGTCCTTACAAGGCAGCTACAAAACCAAATTCTGACATGTTCTTCTCATAAGTCCCCAATAGCACTTAAGACACTTGGACAGGCTCTGAGCTTGCATTCAAAGGAAATGCCACGGGCCCCACTCAAGGAGACACTGCTGAGGCTGCGACGTGGGGTTTGGCATTCTCAGCTCTGGCTCCTTCCTCAGCCCACACCCCATCCATTAAAAAAAAAAAAAAAAAAGCAGGATGGCTTCCCTAATACAGGTCATAGTACAGCTCCAAAAATAACTGTATCAGCAAAAGTGAGGGCAAGGTGCTGTGCACAGCCACAGACACCAAGCACACAGAGCAGAAAGGCCTGATCAGAAACACTCAGGGTGAACACTCAGGTGCAGAGCTCTGGCCATTGGCAATGTTCAGCTGGGGCAAACACTGGCATGAAATCACTGCAGAGATGGGGAATGGCTGCTGTGGGGGCTTTTCTCCTTCTGTGCCACACTGGAGCTTTTTACTCTGAATCTAGTCCACATAAAAAAACTGAGTTTTGGTTCCTTTGTGCAAACCAGTCACGTTCTTATTTCAGTCTGTAAATGGAAAGCCTTATATACTTTAAAGTGTAAATGCAAATGATGGCTGCTCATGTCCCAGCTGGGCAACCCTAAGGAGGTCAGGAAGCTATTCAGAAAAACAGGGAGAAAAGGAATAATCTGAAATAAGAGTAATAAGAGTAGGGGAAACACCTAAACAGACATTACCCCAGAAGCTTTCAAAGCCAAACTGCAGGAGTGATTTATACATTTAGCTCTTGGGAATTAGCCAAGCCAAATTTTTTGGTGATGAACAGCATGGATATCATCCTGAGGATCACCACCAACCTGATGTGATCACTCATTGCTACTACTGCAAGTTGCATTTCTTCAAGAACTGAAATCCCCAGGCCTCCTGGGATCACAACTGTTTTTGTCCTGAGAATTTTAATTAGCTCCAATCATCCACATTTAGAGAATTGTATTGGCTAGGTATGCCAAAAGTGTTCCTTTCAGGAATCCAGCAACTTGTACTCCTGAAGGAGAAAAACGGACAAATTTGCAGGCATGGTCCCAGCACTTCTTTGCTTTACTCTGGGTTAAACAAAATTGGTTTTTCTTTTTTCCCCAACAGGAAAAATCACAGGTTACGTTACTAAAAAAAATTTCTTTTGATTAAACTGACCTTCCCTAATGCCTAATATAAGACAAGAATTTGATAAAGTATTAGATTAGTCACAAAATTATGAATGCAGATATGCCACATAGAAAACAAAAAGCAAATTAACTTCCTTAATCTTTAAGATTCCTATGTAGTGTCCAAAAGAAAAGAGGCACAAGAGAAGGAGCTTTTTATTTCAAGGGAGAAGGGACATTGGATTTTGCATCTTTTTCATGGAGGGATTGACAGCAAAGTTTTAAAATACACCACATTAAAAAAAAAAAAAAAAGGGAAAAAACTCCTCCATCACAGGAAAGGTATTTAGATGGGGGGAGGGCATTCAATTAGGAAATGCCAGATTTGCACTTGCTCATGCAGTCATAATTCTATCCCCTTGTGGAATCATCCTGTATGCTGAAATTAAGCAGAATGCTGTTCAAGGAAAAAAAAAACAGCGTGTAATCATGTAACTAAAGACCCTCATTATTCCTAAGTGTAACTAACACTTTCTAGAGAGAAGTCTAGATGGGCCAGAAAAGAGAAGAATTATCTTGTGCACAATTACAATTACAATAATCTCTTCACAAGCATGATTACTGTTTGAATCCTGAACATTTCAGTATTACAAATCTGGACTACAGAACAAGTAACAGTGCCTGGAACCAAGCCTTCAGAGCAGGACTAATCCAAACCAGGCTCTGAGGAGAGCCCAGTCAAGCCCAGCCTATCCCAAGAAGCTTGCAGGTGTGCAGCACACAGCATTCCAGACCAAAGAATCAGGAGGAGCTGCTGTGCTTGGGAAGGTTATGAAGGGACTCCACTCACACTCCTTCCTTGTGCTCTCTCTTCACAGGGAAGCTGGGGAGGAGGCAGGGCTTGTAGCAGGCTCTGTAACCTGCAAATACTCCAGCATCAACAGGCTTTCAGCACAAGAGCTGTCCACAGCTCCTCTGGGGTCTCACTCAGTTCCTGCTACACGGTGCACACTGGCACTGTTGCAATTCATGCTTCTCACACACTCCCAAGGTTTTCTAGAAGAGGCACAGGTCTGCCAGGTACTGCAGCAATCCACAGTGTTGCTAATTCAGAAGGTGTCACAGGACAAAGAAAAGGTGTTCTCTGCACTGAGGGCCTCCTGCTTGAGGAAGTTTAATACTATGGCAAATACTTAGAGCAATATGGATCTCAAAGATGTGCAAACCTATCCATCTACAAAGGCTATCCAAATAGCAAGTTTGCTCTTAGGTCCTCAATAAACAACAGGCATTCATTCAGCCAGGAGATTATTCATTTGATCTCTTTCTCTGGAGTAATTCCAAGCATGCCACTTCCCTTCCCATTTTACAAACCACTCTCATTTAGCTGTAGTAAACTGGTGATCCCCACAGTTATCCATAGTTCCTGCATGTGGTAGGAAAAAAATCCACACCACAGGGTTGTTCTGTTTTGTTTGTTCTCTGGACTCAACAATCACATAGCTAAAAGGTCCCTTTACAGTTTTGTCTGGTCTTCCCAATCTGGGCTCCAGGCAGGCTGTTCCAGCAGGACTGGGCACAGGGCTGGCAGCTCACAGCACTTCCCTGCACCCCTGAGCATCTCCTGCTCTGCTCACAGCTGCTGCTGGGGCACTTTGGAATGGGACAGAGCAGCTCCTGGGCCAGACAGGGCTCCCAGGGAGAGAGGTGATGCCTCTGGACAGCAGGACAGGGACCCAACCAGGGAGGACAGGCTCAGGATGCTGCTCCTGGGCTCACTGCTGGAAGCCCAGCATTAGTCTGCTTTTGGAATGTGCCACTGCACATGCTGACAGCAAAGAGCCTGGCATCAACAGCTCCACTGGACTGAAAACATCTGACTTTTTCTGGTCTGGGAAGCTAAATTACTCTGGGCTCAGTCAGCATATAGTCAGATGAGCATTTAGACAAATTTCATAACACAGGCACTCCCAACATAAACCATGACTTTTTGTGTCACTGTTTCTCAAAAGAAACAAGCAAACAAACCCCCTCAAACAAACACATGCACACCCCTCCACAAATCTCCAATGGATTATATATTTAAATATTAATTTTGAAACCCAAAGTTGAGTTCACATTTCCTTGGCTAAAAACAACTGCATTTCTGAATTTAAACATTTGGGAATGACACTAACCTAGTCAAGTTGCATTAAACCAAATCATTACTCCTGGAAACAAATCAAGTACCAATTTAGTTTCAAAGAAGTTTGGTTTGCTTTTGTCTGTCAAGAGTCAACTCTTGGATGTTGTTTTTAGCTCCTGGAAGTGCAGTGAAAAGCCAAACCAGAAACCTGCAGCCACATCCTTTTGTCTTCAAGCCATGCAAGATCAGTTCAGCTGCTCTTTAGGATAGTGAAAGAAACATCAGTACCCTTTTGAACATGCTAGAATGAATGTTTTTAGGTTTATTCAGATACCCGTCAGGTCATCTCTGATTAGATTTGAGTTTATCACACACAACCCTTATTTTTGCAGCCTATTAATGGCTTTTGAGATAAGAACAGAAGTCTATTTGAACCCAACAGCAAATTTTATTTGGAAATTTCACTCAGGCTTTTAACAACAGCAGCAGAGTAACACAAAGCCTGGAGACACCCTAAGTATGAGGCATGTGTCAATCCAGGGGGATGACACTGGCAATCTGTCTTAGTGTCACATGAAAGTATCAGTGTCTGTCAGAAAAACCGGCAAAACTCACTCCATTTTGATTTTTATCCACCATATATGCTGCCCATCTTACTTGGAGCTTAAGTCTCACTTGAGTTTCTGATCATACACTTAGATTAATGTAACTTTGAAACTGTTTCAGCCATTAGCCTTCAACCTTAACACTCTTCCTCAAGCTATTAATTTTAATTTTCTTCAGATCCAGGGCCTAATCGATTCTGGAATGAAAGGCCTTTAGAAATTTTAGAAGTATCCTCTAGTTTTCTGGAGAATGTAATGTCAACCAAAATACAAAAGACTCACAATACAACAATAAGAATGGGAGAAAGTACAGAGAACATCTCCCAAGAAATTGCTGGCATCTCTTGAAGCTGAAGATTTCAGTGCATCTTGCCAATTATGACTCTGTGAGGCCCATGATTATGTTTCTAGGTAGGAAGGAGAGTGAGAAGTTCTTTAGACTAATTTTGTCTCTCACATACAGTACCAGTACAGAATCAAAACAAACCTAACTAGACTGGTACTAAATCCAGTTATTAGACAAATAAAAAAAAAAACACCTGGAACCAAAGATGTCATTCTATAAACTAACTAAATGACAAATATATTTGTGAGAAATACCTATGTTTTGTCATTCCTGGAAAGTATTATGGGCAGCCCTCCAGACAAAATGCAATAAATTTATATGAATTTATGGCTTTACTGTGTATCTTAAAAGCAAGTGTATAACAAACAGCCCATTGATGTGAAATTTATTGCTCTTCTCTTGGCTGGTGTTATGCTTTGTAATTCAGCTTTTGGAAACAAACAGCCCAGCTGTTCTGAATGCAAATTTACAAACAGTTGCAGCATTTAATCCTGGTGGTGTACATGGGATAAACTCCACTCTGCAAAAACACACTAAAATTCTTGAATTCACATCTGTCTTGTACTCAGAGGCAAGCTATCTCACAGAGGCATGGGGACACAAAGTAAAAATGTCTAATTTATCTTTTTCCCCCTCTCAAGAATACCCAGTATCACCATCCCTGCCCAGTCCTCATCTCTTTTAAACTCTGCAAGAACAGAGAGGACTGATATTCTTGTCACATGAGGAAATGCAGAGCTTCACAAGCTACTGAATAAATTTCAAAGAAGATGCAGGAACACCCACCCATGAACTCCCTTTGATTTAGAGGGGAGAACTGTCAGCTTGTGCTCTTCCACTGATAACATTAGCATCAAGATAAACTCAACTTCCCAACTGCTAAAGGCTCACAAAGTTCACTCTTCACTAGGAAATTAATCTTATTATGATTCAAAACTGTGAGCCTAGAACCAGCTTTTCCTGTGGCACACTAATTTGGTGCTACTGCTAACAAACTAAGAAATCCATGTTTGGAGCAATGAGGATAGTACTCTGGGACCAGATATAAAATTTACCTCAATATTCCCTCAGGCTCCTGCAGTGCACTTTGAACCACAGCCCTAAAGCCACGTGGTAGAACTACAGCCCCAGAGGAACATGAGCAAGGCAGAGGCACTGAGCAGTAAGAGCAGTAATAGCTGGCAGATAAAATATGCACCACAGTTCAAACAGAAGTGTTCATGCTCTGATGCTGTTTCAGTTGCTTGGACTTTGCTGCCCGAATGCCACTTCAGGTGCCTTCACAGGACTAGACCATGGCTTCCTGGACCCCAGCTTTTCCTTCATGGAGGAGGAAAAGAATGAGGAGACACAAAAAAACCCAAACAAACAAACAAACAAAACAAAACAAAACAAAACCACTTCCCTGTCTCAGAATAGTTTTGGTAATAAATTTCAAGGAACAGTAGTGATAACAGAATCAAGACAATTCTACCCAGCACTTATCAAATCACAGCAAAATGGGAAGAAATAAATAGCATATACAAACCTCTCATGTATTTTCAATTAAAAGTCATGCATGTTAATTCCTAGGCTGCTCTTTCAACATACAGCCATGGCAGCTCATTTGCAGTTAGGAAAATGATGGAGAGAAGTTATTCTCATTTAAAATGCCTGGCACTAACTTCAAATCAGACCTCAGTGTCTTTTGCCAGTGTATTAAATAATTATAACAAATATCTATTAAAGGAGATACAATAATTTTCTACAAACACTTCTATCACACATGCCAGTGCCTGCTGGAGAAATGTACAATGGAAGCTTATGCAACAAACTCTGCTACCCTAGAGCTCAGCATAGGGAATATGTAAAACACGTTTTAAAAAGCTTTGTTTAGTAACTACTTTCTTCAAAACAGAAGATCCTAAAGAAAACAGGAGACCCCAACCACACTGCCCCACAAAACACTCTTTGTTCTCTATCCTTCAGTATTCTGTGGCACCAGCCAGGCAGAAAAGCTTTGGCCACCGTGTGACCCAGCGTGGCAGTCATCCTGCCACCCTCCTCAGCTCTATTTCAGCACTATCTTATTTAGTACTTCAAGTCCCATGACCCACATCCAATAAAGAGGTTCTGTCTAATACACTGAGCAGATAAAAGGATGATTTTCAAGCAAAGGTTATGCAAGAGATCCATACTGCAATGCAAGCCCCAGAACAGTAAACAAATGTCAAGATACAAATAAAACACGTTTTTGCTCTTCAACCTGTAACACATACCAGTCACCTGCTTGTAATAGAACTGTGTGTTATAGCTGCAAACACAGGCTTTTGTTAAGATTTATCAATTCATCTTTATTAAAAATAAAAAAACCCCAAAACAAACTACTAGTCTAGTCATTAAACATTTTTAGGAGATAGGAAACTGAGAAAAACATGTTCAAAACAGACAGATGAGAGCAAAGAAGCTACATCTGTATTAACTTCTGGATTAAAATCATGAAGAGCTGGTGAAACGGCACTAAAAATTTTCTGAAATATTTTGTGTTATCACTATTGCAGTAACCCCTCCAACCCAGCCATTATCTGCTAAACAATCTATCAAACTCAGCCAAAGACTCCCCAGCACCTTCAATAGAATTTAAATAAGTTACTGAATACATACTCCCTAACTAAACACAAAGCCCAAGACCTAAGAAACAGATGCTAAAATCTGAATTAGTATTCAAGTTTCTGACTTTCAGTCTAGCATTCTGTTGGGAAAAATTAGAAAGAAAAGCCTCCACTATTTTAAGTGTAGGTCATTGAGGTTTTTTTAGATACATATGAAAATATTCCAAAAACAAAATTGTTTTTGAAATCTTATTTGGATCAGAAATATAAAATCAAAATCAACACAAATTTTCCAATAAACCAAGAATATCTGCAAGGAATTAAGATGATACTGGCACCAGGTGAGAGATTTACTGCACTTGTCACTGTAAAAACAAGCACTAGAAATGAGACAATCTGCTGCAAAGACCAATATGGGACTTAAAGGGGCAGTATCTTGTGAGCCTTCATTTCTCATCTTCACAGTTCCAAACCACTGGCCCTTAGAAAAACATTCTCTTGTATAATTCTTCTCACTCTCAACATACTCTTTTAAAACCCAGTGTTGACAATTGACAGGTTATGAGCTGCAGAGCTCACAACACTCAGAACGTGGGGGGCAGAAAGCCTTCAGATGGTGCCAGGCATCTGCTCTCACTGTAAGCTGACACAGGAGCCCCCTGCCTGCAGCCAACTTGGGAAAGACACCAAAAGGACAAGCAGAATCCTGTGATTTTAAGGTCCTAGAAATGAACAGAAATGAACACAGAAAGCTGGCCCATACCTTAGCTATTCACATGCTACTTAGAGACACATTAGGTGATTTAGAAGGTGGTTTTTAAAGTGATATAATCCCTGCTCCAAAGTACTTACCTCAATTTGAGGCATTGTTTGCAGTACTAAGATCACACAGTTTTGAACAGACATAGATTAAATACCTTATCAACATAGGTTGGTTTAATGGAGCTACCACACTGATGCTGAACAGAGAAGAAATTGCAGGACAGGCAGCATGAGAAACAGGGAAAATTTCTGTCTTGAATCAAAGATGAACAAGGTTTTGACAAGATATTCCATTAACAAGTAATTTCAAGAGCTGGTAATATTGGAAACACTCTTCTACTGAGCACCAAACAGAGTGGTATCCAAAGCAAGTGTGATGAGCTTCAGAGAATAGTGCCACTCAGTAGTGTCAGGCAGCATCCAAAGGCTAAAAATACAGGCAAGCCAAACCACAGTTCACCCTGAACCAAGAGCAGAAAGAATCCTTTGGGAATGTGATAGGACCAAGGCAACCGGTGAGATTGAATCAGTTCAGGCAGCCCCACACTTCACACACATTTCACCACTGCCCTGTCCACTGCTGCAGCTGCAGGGCAGAACTATTTCCTCCTGCTTTAACAAGAAAGTGCCCCTTTCCAAATGTCCCAGGGAACAGCTGTACTCTAGTGTGCTACCTAACTGCAGCATGCATCACATTTCATTCACATAAAGAGTCAACCCATTCATTTTCCATTAAATTAATATGCTTCCCTTTGTTCTGGTACAAAATATACAGCGAGCCATAAAAACTAAACACACACACATATTTTTCCCATCTCTGCTTTCAGAGGCCATGGCTCAGTGAAAGAAAAGATTGCTTTGCTGTGTCCAGGCCAATGGCTTTCGTCTCTGCATTAGCACTCAGGATTAGCACAGCTCATGCTGGGCTTTGGGACTAGTTGCCAGGCTGCCCAATTCAAAGCCAACTCAGGTACAGCTGTAAAACTGTGCTCTGCAATGCAGCACCAAATTAACTATTTAACTTAAACCCAGATCCATTTTCCCTACTTAGTGAAAAACAGCAGCTGACGAACTATGGATCTGGCATTCTCTCACATGCAATAAGATTTGCTGCAAGTATCTAAAAATACCCTTCCTGGCTGGCAGCCCAAGGAACCAATCAATGAAAGTTCAAGAGGTGCATTTCACAGTCCAGATGTTCTCAAACTCTGCTCCATCAACAACTTATAGAGACGGCTGGTCACATTATGCTGACTTTTCTCCCCTCTGCTGTATCAGTTTGTGTCCAGAAAAGCACGTTTGAAACTCTTAAAATATTTCTCCTTAAACATCTCCTTTTGCTACTATTAGCATAAAAATATCACAGCAAATCAATGGGATAAGAGGCTATCCCAGAGACAACTTGGTGGAAAGTACAAATCAAATGCGAAGCTCTGCAGCAGGATGAACTTAATGAGAACCCAGAAGGCAGAAAAATTACAGGATCCACATGTACACAGACACATTACAGATAATGACAAAAAGTCCACCTGGCTGAAATGCTTTTCCTAACCCCACCTACTCACTTCATCAGCAGATCCAGTGCTGAAATTTGTGAAAACTGGGGAAGGGAAAGAGAGCTTACCTGCTTATTTAAGGAAAAAACTTAGTAGGATTTTCCAAGCAAATAAATTGTAATCCTGAACAGTGTTTCATTTAATCAAAAAAGCATGCTGCAATGATTTCCTCCAACACTTTAGTTGTATAATATATAACTTTTAACAATCACTTATAAATTATTACAAAAAATGCAAAACTGTATCTCAGAGAAAAGATGAAAATTAATTTAAACACATAGTTATCCAAGCACCAAAACAAACACAAAACTATCAAAACTGACAAAAATCCAAACTTGAAAACACTGCCATACTCCTTGCACAGGGGATACACAAACTTGAGCTATGGACATACAAATGCTGTCATCTATCCATTCATCTGGATGTTAAATTAGCAATTAGCAACTCCAGCACTTTGACAGCACACACACCATGACAGGCAAGAAGGGAAGCAGCCCGGTGGGCATGTGGCTCCAGGAGCTGCTGCTCCTACATACAGCTTGTCCTTGCTCAAATCACAAGAGTGCTTATAGTTCAGTCCTTAGAGGGAAAAATGAAGGCAATGTTTAGCTTGACACAAGGAAAATTGTTAGAAATTACATATCACGCTGCTTCATTGCCCTTAGCAGAGAATTGAAAAACAGGTCATGTATGGCATCTTTTATATATCATTTTTTATTTTCATCTTGCCTTCCAAGTCCTTTGTTTCTTCTCTCCTTGCAAAGGCACACAAATCTGTGAGCATACTGAGAGCAGCCTCTGAGGCTCTTTTGCTGCATTTTCCAGGAAGCAGCCCTAATTTTGCCAAGTCAGAAGAATCACCAATCCATCATTTTTGCTACATGTTACAGAGCAGAGTACTAAAGCAAAATTCTAATATCCAGTGCTTTTCCATGAAAAAAGTCCTCTGCAACTTAAGTCTGCTCCATCTTTCCTTCCCTGAATAGAACTTATGCCCTTGGTTTTATGTCTCTGCTTCAGTCACAGGGCTGCTTGATGACAGCAGAACACACATTACATTCTGTGCTTTTTTCAATCCTAAATAACCCAAACTAACTCCCTGCTTTTATTAAAGCAATTCTATGCACTCTAATTTCTTCTTGAACACCAAAAATTCCAACTCTTGCCCACTCTGTCATTTAATTTTCAAGTAGCCATTTTTAATGTAAGCCACAGCACTCTACCCAGGTACTCAGTTTCTGGTGTGAACAAGAATTTGTTTTCACCTGGAGGTTCACGTGTCTGCAGCACAGGTCAACAGCTTCATGCACTACACAAACCTTTCAGCCAATATTCTGCCAGCAGATTCCTTTACACACAGGCTTCTAAATCAGCCCAACTTAAAACTATTTCTGTGGCTAAATATGGAGCTTGGGTGAGAAGGGGAGAAGGGATTTCCTTAGCTCATCATCAGTCTTGTTGTGTGAGGGGTTACTGAGATCATGGATGCTGCTGCCTTGGTGTCTATTTTTCACATGTCTTTTGGCAGATATATAGAGCAAGACAGATTCCTTTATGTATGATAAATGCTACAATCACTGCCATCTCCTTAGGGAAGGCAAGAGTGCTGATCACAGCTCAAATGGGCATTCAGCTCATACAGAAAATACAACTCCTCCACTGCAAGGCAGGCTGATCTTCTGCAGGCTAAACAGTCACAGACAGAGAGCATGTGTTTGGTTAGCTGACTATGCTGCACTTGTCACAAAAAACCATTACTTAGTGGGTTTGATCACTTTTGTTGCCCTTTAAGGCAATAATTTTATCACCTTACTGCTTTTCTTTTAAATTCCATCTTGGGAAAAAGAAAGTAAGATAAAACCCAGAGAAAGAAGGTCTGTTTGTCATCACCTGCTCCCCAACCTGCACAAAACTGAGCACTGTAGCACTAGGGATTCCACCAGGCTCACAGCCACCCCCAAGCATCAGCTCACAGAAATGAGTGCCCAAGGAACCTGCACACTTACTTGAGCTCATATTCTGACATACTTGTAAAAATTATCAGCTATTGACACTGCAGTCAATAATTTCATATTCCACCTTGGGATCTTTAAGGATTAAAAAGCCTAAGTAAATATTCATAAGGCAGAAATACTTTCTCTCCTCTAGATAAGCAAAATAAGGTGTGGTGTGTGACACACAAAGACATGGCATTTCTCTCATAAATCCTATTTGCCTGTCATGCCCTTGCTCTCCCTCACTATTTATTTTCTTCCCTTTCTGCCCACCAGCAGTTCAGAAAGCTTCCAAACTGTTTTATTCTTCAGGCCATATTCTGTTTGGTTAGGGTTTTAATACAGTCTATGTTTAAACAGTCTACATGGTCCCAAGCACTGCTGCAAACACCCATACAAAGTTAAATTCAATAAACAAAAAAAATCTCTTCAACATCTTCAGAACTGCAGTTATGATAGTCAGTGAGACATGCACAACAGAACAGGCAGTCCACCATCCTAAAAGCTTTTACTGAACTCTGTTCTATTTAGTTCTTACATCAGCTGGATAACAGATGATTTAAAATACAAATATTCTATGTCATATACTTCAAACCTAGGCTCTGAATGCAAACAGTGACATTATCTGCTTAACAAAGACCAATTATTCACTGAATAATCAAGCTACTGTGCAAGTTCTGAATGCCTGTAATATGTTATTTGATAATATGGTGTCTTCTGACCTAGACAGTGCTGCCTACAGTATATAATTAAAGGTTTCAGATACATTTTGCTCCTCTTCTGCCAAATGTTTTTCATGCAGTATGCTTTATATACTCAGTGAAACTAAGAGAAAAACAGCCTTTTTCAGTCTCAAGTGCTTTGCTAAACCATTTAAACATAACCAAAAGCCCCAAGGTCATATGTCCATCTAGGGAAGGAAAGTATGACTGCTATCAGTTTTTCTTCCAATACTGAATCCTCCGTTTTATACCTCAATATTTCAAACACTGGCCTTCCCTTTTTTCTACCTTCATTCCAGGAAAAGACACTTGGCATCACCTTATGATAGCATTATAACCAAGATAAGTACTTCATTTCATTAGACATTGCCAGGAGAGAAAGCTCCTGCCCCACACAGCCATCAACAAAAGGGGAGTATGTTTAAAAGTGATTTTTAAAGCTTGTGAAATACACAGGCACTAGGGCATAAAGTCCTCCCTCTCTTGACAAAATGAACTGTGCAAACCTGTATTTGCCGATCAATTTGTCCCATGTACCTTAATCCTAATTTGGAGGCATGAAGCAGAAGAAAGCTCTCTGACTTGCTGTGTTCAGTCAGTCCATGAAATCTCTCCATCAAGGCAGTGAAAGCACCAGTGAAGTGTTCTTAGATGGGGCTGTGGAACCCTTCTCATAGAGACACACTTCTTCATTTAACCCAGCAAACATCAGCCACATCCCAGCTGCTGCCAGTCACACAGGCACTCTGCATTTCCAAGGCTTCAAACAAATAACCAATTACTCTTTGTTTGCTAGTTCACTGTACCCAGTGCTTTTCAGCCTTGGCAGGCTACCAGCTACTCGGACTGCAGTCCCTGCCCCCAAAAACGGGAAATCATCTCAGACTGAAAGAACTTCTTCAAAAGCAACAAACCTATCTACACTTCAGAATGAAGGGTGCACTCAGATTGCGTAAAATATCCAACTGCTAACAGAAAAAACACCAAGTTTCTGCCAAATTTCAGAAGAGCTGACAAGGGAGCTGCTGATGAGCATTTTTAATCAAAAGCAAATGTAATTCAAAAATAAACCAACATCACCTTTACAACTGGACAGTCCATAGCTCGAGATTCAAAAGGCTGTAACAGTCCCTGAGCTCCTATTCCTTGGGCTCCTGAGGGAATCCTTTGCCTGGCACTCCAGGCCCTCCCAGGTATTTCAAAGAATACCTTCATTTACACATCAGAACTCCTGCCTTCTGGCAGGATATGAAGCCTGGGTACCAGCCTAAAAGCAGCACTTCAAGACAACTGTTATAGTCTTTTCCTTAGCTAGAACCTGGCTTTTTACCTGCACAGCAGTCACTTCTTTTTCTACAGCAGAGTAATAGGTGCAGGAAGATGGCCAGTATGACTAAAGTAAAAACCTTTAGAACCTTTACCTAAATATCCTCTTTTCCAAATGTAAGTCTCAGGAATCACTATGGTGACTATTCTGACATCCAAAATGAGAGAGAAACTGCCTTATCAGTTACCTCTATCTCGTGAGAAGCAAACTACTAAAGGAATTCTCCCTCATTTTCACATTAAAAGCAAGAGCAGGGAGACAAGTTTGGTGAAAATGTCCAAGAATCTCACTCAGCATGTCATATCTAGATTCATCACAGATTTATCCACAACAAACTCCGAAATTAAATATTTTTCAGAAAACTTCAATCGAAGTCATATGACACTATGCATTTAAAAACCTCAAACACTACTCAGGAAGTACTCTCGATGTTCTGAGTTAAAGAACTGGGGCTAAAAGAAAAGCTTTGAAGTTTTCTGTGCCGCCCCTCCTTTTTTTCTTCTTCTTTTGAGCAGGAAAACAATTCCAGAGAGCACAAGTCACTGCACAAAGCAGTGCAAGGTGCAGCTGAGCAGGCATTTGGTAGAGCCTGGCATGCAGTGCCAGCCAGCCAGCAGAGCCCTCAATGCTGCTACAGCCCGTGCCTGGCTGTACATCACCACAGCTCTCACCAGACTCTATGAAATATTATGAAATATAGACCAGAAGCTATGAAATATTTCCTCCTCCCCACATCCACTCAGAATTCCCACTGCCAGCCTAGTTTCACTGCTGTGTACTGAGGGTTGAATTCCCATTTTAAAACATTTGGAAGACATACTAATGCAGAGCCTACCTGTTCAAAAACAATTCCTTTGGAGTTAATCTCAAACTCAGGATTTTCTTTTAAAAAATTAAAATGAACTTTTCTCATTGCATGTTACAGTACAGAAAAAGTTTTTCAGAAAGCTATCTATAGTCCTTTAAATAGGTACTTGCAGGAAAAAAGGCAAAAAATCTCAATACTTACAATGTTTAAAAACTTGACTGCACTTCTGTTCACAACAAAATGGAAACTTAAAAGGATGCAGTGAACAAATCCTAGCCACTCTCCTCCACAAAGACAAAACTTTTTCCCAGTCCACAAGCACTTTCATATCACATATCACAGTGGAATCACTGCAGCAGTACTTTATAATAAATATGCATGTAACAATCAAAAGTGAGAATCCCTGATTTAAACAGCAAGGATGATTGTTTCAGATAAACATCTTTATTCTGACTTATTTTCTACTTGTATAGCCACGTGTTCCAATTTTAAAAAACTGTAGACTTTTCCACGCGGCGACATGAGAAACAGGCTCTTAACTTACACAACAGAAAATGTACAAAAGTTAACCCTCCTAAGTGTAAAATAAATTGAATTTAAAAACTACTTTAGCAGGTACTCTTGTCTGCAGTTAAGATATCAGAATATTACAGCACAAACATCACCTGATTTTTTTTTTCAGTGGTACTCCTTTAGACAACTAGAGGAAAACCAGGTTATTACTATTTCGATGTTTGCAATGTGAAATGTGATAACAAAATGTACATGTGCTCATGGTGCCAAAGACAGTCAGATTTCTCTTTGCCAATGCTGATCCTTGATAGGCAATTAAAGAAGAAATATTGGGCATACCCAAAATGCACAGGACCTGAATTAACATCTGCTATGCATTTCAAGAGACAACGTGACAAGCTTGTGCTAGGATGCACACGGAATTTTTCTTGACATACACACAGTATTATCTCTATAACTGAGGGGTTCCTCAGCACCTCTCACCATTCACTATATTCTTTTAAAATGTATTTAGACTGCAAATCCTCTGGGACATGACTTGTCTTTTATCTGTACTTGAAGACTCTACTGTTCACAATGAGGATCCCAGCCTTATTTGTTTAAATACTAGCATAGCATAAGTTGGGTTTTTTTTGTAATGTAGAAGACTGAAAATATTCAGAAAGAGCTCTCGTGTTCATTCTGTGCTTAATTCACATTTAGATCTCAGTATAAACACTTCAGCTGTCATTCTAGTAACAGTTTTACCTACCTAAGAAATTCAAGATGGGGCCAAATCTGCCTGCATAATGATTTCACAGTAAGCAGCAACCAGATGGACAGAACACTGCCATATGCTCCCCTTTGCTCAGAGGTGGAGAAGTGAGCAAATGTAAACCACAAAAAAGAACAGACAGTAGGGAGAATAACCTCTCTGCAGTGTGCCCATTCATTCCCATACACACCTTTTCCAGCAGGAGCATGCAGCAGCTGCCCTGCTGCCCGCAGCCCAGGATGTGAATTGAGGGGAGCAGGGACTAGGGTGGCTCAGGGAGCTGCTGCCTCCAGCACGGTCCTACAGGAGGGAGGAGGGCAGAGCTCCAGCCAGCAGCAGCGTTCTGAGAGCAGCCAGGACACCAGCCCAGGGCAGGGAAGAAAAGCTGCCCTGGGAAAGGGACTAAACAAGGGTTTCCCCCCATGGGGCAGCCTCTCTGCCAGCTGCACTCTTTTATGGAAGCACCAAGAGCCCTGAGGCTCAGGAGCTGTGCCCACTCTGCAGCCTCCTCTCAATTCTTTTTGCCCAGAGATAACACGTGTCAAAAACTTCTAAGTAAACTTCGGTGCTGCCCACGTCATGTACTGCTCTCTAGTTGGAGGAGACAATCTGGCCACATTACAATGTCTTCAAGGAGTACCTGCCCTTTTGAGCTAGTCCTAAAAATAACACCTTTCCAAGTTAAACATACCTATTTAATTACACTACTGCTCCTGCTCCCAAAGTCCTTCTTAAGACTGAAAAAAAAAAAAAAGAAAGAAAAAAAGGAAAAGAAAAGAGAGCATTCAGATTTCTGGAGGAGGCAGCTGGTAACAGAAGAAAAACAAATACGTGCAAGAAAAATCTTTCAGATTGGCTTTTTTCAAATACACTTGTGCAATTAACATGTGAATTTTGATCCATATCTCACTTTCCTGTTAAAAAGTTGCTTTCAAAGCTGTCTACTTTTATCATTCCAGACAAAAATACAATTATTTGCTATATGCAAGTTGTAAAATGCAGGCAGCTATTACATGCAGAGAACAATCATGCACTGCTTGCTGAGACCCACCGCACGCCTCATGTTTACATCCTGTATGTTTGCTAACTTTAATTATTACAAACATAAGTTCTTTAGTTCACTTGAAGAACTTTCTTTACATTTGTATCATCAGCTAAATTGACAGGTAGTCCAAATGGCTGCTTTTCTGTAAGAAATTATTTGGTAAACTTGAACAAAAACATTGAAGGAAAATTACAAAATAATTAAACAGCAAAAGTATCACTAACTTCAATAAAACTTGTATTTTGCTATTTTTAGACACGAATTTTTATTTTCTATTAATGGAAAAACCTGGTAGGCACACTTAAATATCAGACACATAACACTTTCCACTACAAAGACTTCCACAACTTTTTTGAAAAGCTCTGACACTTGCCTCTCTGCAGGCAGCCTTTGAAGTTCCCTGGAAGGGCAGAGATGCTCTTTGTCTCATGGCAATCTATTCAAGTTAAACTGAACTGTTTTCCTCTGCCTGCCTGCTTTTTTTAATCAAGTATTCATTGGCCTCTCCAAAGCCAATCCAAATGGACACAAACTCCCTGTGCAGGACTGGGCCCCTGGTACCTGGTCAGAACAGAGCCTGCTGAGGTTAAACAGCACAGGACACAGAGCAGAAAGGAGGATAAAACAGGTCACACCTCACCTGTTGTTCCCCTACAAAAAGCACAGAACCCAAAGGTCCTCACCCCGGTCATCCAGTAACCTTATTACCAAGTAAGGCAATTACCTGAATTAGAAATGGCCATTGAAGGCTCAAATCCCATTTAGGGATTTTTTTTTAAAGTCAACAAGAGAAGTTTATAGATCCACGTAGTATAATTTTACCAAAAAAAAAACAAAAAACAAAAAAACAAAAAAAAAAAACCAAAAAAACACCACCAAACAAACCCAAACCAACCAAACAAAAGGGGCTAAGCTTCCCAGTACCAAGAGGTTTCACGTTAGAAGCTAATTTACAAGGTTATTTGGGCTGAAAGTTAAGCTTTTCAAAATTTGGAAGCACCACATTTAAAACAGCCTATTACTTTAGCTCCATTTGCATTAATCGTCCTCTCACCTATTAAGATCACATACTACTCTTCCTGCAAATCACTGCCTCATTCAGTGAGCACGTGGCTTGTAACACAGAACTGTATCTGCACAACCCCAAATCAGGTATTTGCTGACTTACAGGTCTAACCTTGCCACCAGCAGATTTGAACATACATTTTCAAAGGCTGTTTCATTTGTGTGTAATGCTATAGGCACACATGGTGCTTTACAGAGGCAAGAAAAGACACAAAAAGTGCCCCAAAGAAATTTTAGTTGAAACACATCAAAGCAACACTGAACTCTAGACATGATAAAATGCAAGTGGAACAGAGTATTAAAGCAAGAAACAAGCTGATGTTGCATTTTATAATGCTTAGTTGATGAGCATTATTAACAAGTGTCATTAGAAAATCTCCACTGCTACTCGTATTTGACTTCACTCAATTCATGCAAACCCAGTGATTTCAACGGGATTATATGGAGGTAACAGGCTTCACCAGGACCTTATATCTAAATTAACAATTAAACCCTAATACATCAACTTGTCACACCAAATCCTAAGCCCAGCAAATGGGTGGGCTGAAGTATGACAAGAGACTGACCTAACCCTGCTGCTGCCCACAACACACCAACCAAGAATTTGGAGGAGAAAAGGTCTCAGTTCACCTTGGATAGAAACTTTTAGAGCCAAAGAATGAACAACAGCAAAGTTCTACCCCAGAGCAATAAGAAGCCAAATTTTTACTATTTTCCACTCTTCTCTTGCAAATGGCATTTCACCAAGTGCGCTCATATCCACTTACATTACAAAAATACTCCCAAAAGCTCAGAAATTTTTCCAAGTCAAAAAAACCCAAAACTCCCCATTTTCTGACACTGTTTATTCCAGATTTACCTCACATATTACTGAGCCTAACAAGAGTGTGGCTAATACCCTGCAGCAGCACACAGTATCACTCTAGGACCAGTGAGGAGAGGAGAAGGAGGAACCAAACCTCAGTGCTCCTCTCATACACAAACTAGCAATGTAGATTCCTCAAATGGCACTGACTGGACACTTCTGATGTTAACACGTGGCAAAAAGGACTGCAGCTCAGTCTCCTTTGTCAATATTGATTCTGCAGTACTCATAGGAATAAGGTATTTTTTCCTATTAGTTAATCCCATTGTCCAGGAAGCAGTTTAGCTGAGCACCACTATAAATGAAGTAACACCCCATTTGTTGCTCTAATAAAAGATGCAGTTTTGTCCTGCCTAACACAATTCAATTAATTCTTGTGCTATTGCCAGGTAATGCAACTAATTTAAACGAATACTGATGATACAGGTAAATTTTAGTCATGTCAGGATGTCACAGGGCAGTGCAGTCTCTCCTCCTAATCTGGACCTCATCACATGTAGTAACACTGAAACCACACACTTCATGATGCTGGAGATGTTGCTAGTTCTGTCCCTCCCTGCTAAAAGTCACCTGTGATGCAACACTACTGCAGCGTCACACCCCGCAGTGTGGAGACCACCAGAGACAACATGAGCTGCCAGCTAGCCAGGCTTGGGGCAAGCACCACCAAGCCCAAGCTGGTGTAAGAGCACACCAGTCCTGGGGACAGGAGAGGCAGAGGGCAAGGAGCTGCAAGCACCTTGTACAGGGCACCTTCAGAACTGCAATCACACTTATCCCAACTAACCTCTGGGAACAGGCACAGGGAGAAGGGAGACAACTACACTGTGTGCAGCTCTGCACTTATGCTGTCAGTCACCTCTGAAAACACCTCAGCTGAGTAGCAGGCTTGCACTGGTACTCACACTGCAAGCATACGTAGTTCACATCTTAATTTTCTGACTGGCCTTTTCATAAGCCAGCATGAGTTCAGATCTCTGTCTCACCTACTACTCCAATTCTGTGGCTGAAATAGCTGATGTGCGCTCTTGCTTCATGTTCTTGTTGTCCACTGCTGTCTTTAGCATAATTACTACCTGCTAACCACATCTAACTTTGTGTGCAACTTCCACCTCTTTTCACCCTTCAGGCAAAACCAGCACCTTGCCCTAAACAATTCTGCAATACGTAGCATCAGGAGAGAGCTGCAGAAACTGCACTTAGTTCAGAAACAGAGAGGAATGAGTAAGATGAGTACACACACGCAGTGCTTTGGGAACGGGCTCCTCGCTCACGCCGTCCCTTCACTGACTGTAGGCACACTCTGCCCAGCATTTAGGAACCACAGCACGTTTGAAGCAGCACACACTTGCTTCTTATTCTGCATCCTCTGTAAATAAGAAGTATTCCTCCCCTTCTCTGCACAGAGTATTCTGCCTCACAAGACAGATAGTGTTCACAGCATCAAGATACACGTTCTCCCATATAAGATACTTGGTGCACAATGCTAATTGCAGTATCTTGTTGCAAAGCACCTATGTGCTAATATTGTACAGTCTAATTTATAACGCCCACCTAACGTGACAGTGGTAGCAATAACCCTTTTACAAGTGTCCTGCAGGAACTCGCAGCACCTTCACAGGAGCTATCAAAAATGATTATCAGTATTGTTTCATCTAATCCACACTTGGTTAGTAATGCTATTAGAGTGCATTAAAAATACACAGGTTGTTTACCCCTCCTTATGCAAACCCCAGAAATAAGAGTTGCAAAAATAGCAAGATTCCTTAGAGTCACAGAGCAAAGCAGCAGGTTCTGATTGTATGCCTGTGACAGGTGCCCTGCATTCAGACAAATGAGCCTTGTCTGCTGATGGCACTCACAGCTGTAAATACCCCTACACCATTACTCCATTTACACATAACATCTGCAGCTGTTACAACTGGTATCAGGTGCATGCTCTAATACACAGCTTGTAAATCAGTTTGCTCTTAAACCTGTATATAAGATCCAACAATTCTGAAGACACACTTTGCAGGACCTTTTTCTAACTTCAGTATACTAACAAGATCAGAAAGCATGCATGTTCGTGTATTACTATTTTTAAAAAAAGTTATTACGACATGCTGGCCCGTTATAGCTCATCAACCTCCACAATTCAGATTTCATCACTATAAATCTAACAAAAAAGGCCTATTAAGTTTATTACATTTTATGGACAGCAAACCGAAAATTCCCTAGTAAGGAGGACTCTAAAGGGATTTCGACTCCAGAAAAGAAACTACTATTCCCTTTCTCTTTGGGGAAAGCAATAATGATGCTGCAGGACAGGGGGATCTCGAGAAGCGATGCAGCACCTTACAGATCCAGAGTGAAGACGCTGCCGAGGCACCACCGTTGGGTGGGTTTGCAGGCACAGACAATAAAAGCAACTTTCCCGCTCAGGCGTTACCGGGGCTGTTGGCATTCGGGCTCCGCACACCCGAAGTTGTCCGGCCGGGCCCGTCCGGCGGCGCGCGGGCCGCGCTGCCGGGGGCTGGCGCGGGGAGCCCCTCAGCGCCCTCCCGCGGGGCTCCGCCGCTCCGGCTGCGGCAGCGCGGCCCCGGCCCCGGCACACCGGCGGCCCTGAGCCCGTACCGCCCCGGCCGGGCCGCGGCTCGGCTGACCCCGCCGAGGGGGCTCGGGCCCCGCCGCAGGCCGGCCCGCGGCACGGCGCCCTCAGACCCCGGCCCCACCGCCGGCAAGTTGGCGGGAGGCGGCGCCCGCCGCCAAACTTTGTCCGCCGCCGAGGGCTCCCCGGCAGCGCGGCCCCCGCCGCCGCGGCGCAGGGAGCCCGCCGGGCCGCCCTGCCCGACCCCGGGGCGGCGGAGGGACCGGGGTCCCCGAGCCGCGCGCGGCCACGATGGGGCACGGCGGGGACCCGCCGCCCGCGCCGGAGCACGATGCAGTCGCGCGGCTCGGGCACGGCAGAGCGGCAGAGTGCCGCCGCCCGCGCCGGGGCACGGCACGGAGCGGGGCTCCCCGCACGTCCCTCGGTCCCCGGGGCTCCCCGCACGTACCTGCTGCTGCCCGCGCCGCCAGCGCCCCGCGCGGGAGGGACTCGGGGACCGCCCGCGCGCGATGCCGCGCGCGCCCGTCCCGCCGGGTCGCCTTGGAAACGCGGAGCGGGCGCGCGGGGCGCTCCGCGGGAGCGCAGGGGGCGCGCGCGCGTCCGGCGCGCGTCACGCGGGCGCGGCCGGGCCAATGGCGGCGGGCGGCGCGCGCTGTAGTACTACGGGCCGGGAGCCCCCGGCCCCGCCCCCGGCCCGCGGGCAGCGCGCGACCCCCGCGCGCCGGCTCCGCGCTCGCCCCGCTCCTGCCCTGCCCTGGCCCGGAGGCCCGGATTGCGTAACGGCGCCGGAGCCAGCAGCTGCAGGATTACACCATGCGGATTAGGGATTGCGTTGATTCAGCAGATTGTCCTGTGCATGTCTGAGAAAGATTACACCGGCAGAGTTAAGAATACCCGTTTGCTGTGGTAAACCGTGGTTTAAGTAGAACAAATTAACTCAATACTAAATTAAATGCACCAAAAAAAAAAAAAAAGAGAATAAAAAAGAAGTAAAACGTCCCAAGGTTAAGAACATGCTTTAAGTGGGCAAAATGATAGAGAGACTGAAATTCAGGTTTTGACAATTATCGCCCCTATGCTTTGGAACAGCTGCTGTTAGCAGAAACCAGCTATTAGCACTGGATGAATCTTTAAAAGTCAAATTCGTTATTAGGAAGACTCATTACACTTGATTCCTGATGACTGCCACATGAAGCAAATATCTAAACTCTTAGGACATACATTTTTAGCAACTCATGATTATTTAAGTGGCAATGGTCTATTATATTATGCCACCATGTGCTAATCTGTCTCCTTGAATGTTAGTCTGTTTTGAGTTCTGATTACTGGATCTGAGATTATTGACATTTAAAAGCTGAATTTATGAGGGACACTACCTCTCCCACTGAGGTATGAATGAAAATTAACCATGCAGAGACAAACTTCACATTAAAATTCATTTCAGTTGATTTCTTACAAGAGTTAGGGACGAAACTTGGAAACAAAAGTGCCACAGAAGAAATCAATAAGCACACAGGATGGTAGAATAGGAGGTTTGTTTTTCAAGACTGATAGTGATTTTTTTTTTTTAATGCACAGGTCTTGTAAGGTTTAATAATTCCCCTAACATAAGCACACACAGGCTTGAGACTGGAATCTCCATCTCAATATGACAAATTTGTAGCATGACTACAGTAGTTAGATTGGACAGAACCCTCAACTTTGCAGCTTTGCCAACAAATGCATGAATATCTCATACAATAGAACTGGGGTTTCAGATGGAAATTTGCAGTTGTTTGCAAAGTGCTTAGGAAATTTTGGCAATGGAGGGTTTTCCCTGAAATTCACTGTAAATTTCAACACCATGACAAGAGTTTTACCCCCTGTTTTAGTATATAATTAATCCTAGATATACTTTAGTGGATAAAAATGAAAATGTAAACCTTAGTTTTTGCTGTAGGGATTTCTAAGATAAGAGGACTCAGTCGTTGTCATTTCAGAAAACTGCAATGGAAAGAATTGTGAAAAACTGTTTTCAAAAACTTACCCTGTCAAACAAAGCAGGTTGAGATTTGTGAGCTATTTGTCATCTGTCTTTAGTCAGAATTTCCTGATATTGTGGTTATCCCATCCTAAAAGACACTTCCAGTGTGCAAATTTGAGTAAAACATTGTTCTTACACAGCTTTGTTATAAGATCCCACCTGGAATTCTTCCTTATAGAGATCCTCATTTGTTTCAGGCAGTTCAGTGGATTTTTTCTGATGCCTAATGATTTTCTGAGCTCAGATCAGTTCTGAGCTTCAGACACTGAAGGTATGAGAAGTTATAACTAGGTGAGAAAAAACAGACTCCTTTTAACAAGACTTCAGGACAGTTCCTGGCTCTTGGAGAAAGTACAAGGTGCAGACTACTGACTGCTTGACAGATATCAAGGACATCTCAGAAGAAAATGTATATTTAATCAGCATACTAAGCAATTTTAAATTTTTTTCCCCCTTCATTGTTTCCATGACACAAATATTTGAGCTCAATATTGGGGCAGAATGAGATTTTACCTTTTTTGATTTTTAGAAAGAATACATAATGCAGTAAAATCCCATTCTCAAAGACAGCTTGTAAGGTGCAACTTAATCTAAATGTACAAACAATATATATTTGAAATAGCCACATGACTGAAACTATCTGCTTTAATTTGGGGGAGAGTTTATACAGAGATTAATTTTAAGAATGTTTGAATAGCAAAGATTCATAAACCAAAACCCAAATCATTATTCAGTGCTTACTTTTTATCTGCCTGTGCTCATTAAGACTTACAGGTACTGTGGATGCTTAGGCCAGCTAACCAGTAAAAGTACACAAAACCAAGAGGCAATACAGATTCTGATTGAAGTAGATGGCAAGTAAAGCACACAGGTTCATTAAAAGACAAACCTGACGACTTCAAGACTTGTTGCAATATATCTCAGTGTCCACAGGTGACCTAACTTTAATGTATAAGCATTTCAAATAATGCATTACTATTATTAGTATCAGTTTAGATGACAAAGATGAGGGAAAGGGGTAGAACTGATAAGAATATTTTTCAACAAGCTGGCACAGAGCAACGCAGGCTATCTTTTAAATTTCAGATTAAAATACTCTTAACTGGATATACAAAGTAACCTTTCATAAATTTCCAAGATGCTTGGAAGATAAACATTTGAGCATTCCTACAACTGGATTTTTAGTTTCTGTGACATAGGCTACATCTGCATTTAGAGGTAGACTCAGTTTGGAAAATGAAAGGAAGGTGCACAGATGATCTCAGGCCTGAATTAGAATTAAGTTTAGCAACAATTTCTGCTGTAGTACTTCCTTTTCTTTAAATGTATTATCTTATTCTCTAATAAGATAGAGAGTCCAGTTAATTCTCTTTAAAACACTGATACATACTTGAACTTCTGTTCAGAGTGCAATACCTCAGAGAAAAACATCTAAATACATGATTACCTAATGATGTACTTTTCAGTCTTAAGAACAGAAAAGTTGAAACTGTGAATGCTGTCAGCAACACCTCTTTCAAACACCATCTTTAGACCCATATTGTGATACCTATTATCTGAACTTAAAAAACAAACTTACACTTTCACATTGATGAGGAATTATTTTCACCCCCGCCCTTTGTCACCCGCTATTTCCTTGAATAAACAGGCAACAAAGTTTGAAAATAAATAATTAGTAGTCCCACAGCCTTCCTTGAGCTGTCTTGCTCTCTGCACTCAGCCTATAAACAATTTGTTGTACGTGGAACAATTAGTCCTGTTGCATAGCACATCCATTTGACATGCTGATGCAGCAGAAATCCTTCAGCTTCCTCTAAGGGATTTTCTGCCTGATCACTGGATTTAAGCATCTCCTGAAAAGGTTAAACTTAGACCAGGAGCAGCACCAGAGATATCAAGGTACATACTGACAGTAAGATGAAAGAAAGGAGATGAGAGATCTCCTTTCAGCAGTAGCAAAACTCAAGCTATTTTGTCAATTCAAGGATTCATATCCTAATTAAATCTAGTACAGGAGCTAGTCTGAAATTTAGTTTATATATCCTGTTTATATTTTATGACAGCTATGGGATATTATACAATTTTGTGGAGCTTTCTGTGAAAAGAGAAACTAAATGAACAAAGACTATTTTCTCCGATAAAACACAAATTTAAATCAGATTTTTGATGCCAGTGTAAAATATACGTATGATACAATTTATATGTACTACATTATGTGAGTGTTTTGAATTCAGCAATAAACTCTAGCACTGGTAACTCTAGAGAAATCTGCAAGTGATCCTGTGAGCATGGTGGGGTGTTACTGTACTCTGTACATGGCCCCTGTACACGTTTATTGTAACCTCACCCACACTGCACTATATGAAAATTTGAAACCTTTTTAACAGCACATATAGAATCCAGATCTTGACTGCTAGAAAAATTAATCTCCAGGATGATTTATTTCTTTCAAAAGCAGGATTTTAGTTCTGAAGTGACCCTGTTCATTTGTTTCTTTGTGCCACAGGCTATGTTAATTGTTCTTGGTTCTGTTCACAGAGCAAAGTGTAGCTGTGAGCCAGCTCAAGTGGACTCCTTTGGGTGGGGACCTTGCTGTTACAGCCCAGTATCACAGGGAACTGCCATTTCAGATTTTCTTGTATGGACAGGACATTTAAAAAGCTAGAGAAGCAACCTGAGGTCCCATGAAAACCAGAACCATCTACTTATAAAGTAAGTAAAAATGCATTACACCTTTTGAAATGGGCCTTTACAGATAGTCAGCTTTCTGTTAGTTAATGCTGCAGTATAGGCAATTATTTCTCATAAAGCTGATAATTTATTTTGTTTGATCGTTTAATGGGGAAAAAATTTCTTTCTTCCAATATAGGACAATTTGCTTAAATATTTACTTTGCATACACTCTGAAGGAAGAAAGAAAGAGCAAATATGAAAAAATTATCTATTATGTTAGACTTGTTCAGTAACCTATTTGGTACAGTAAACCTTGACTATATCTAAAAAGAAAACAGAATAGAGCTAAGGATACATGGTTGTAGAGTTGGCATGTCTACAGAATAATTTTCTTTTAGCAATGTCAAGTGAACATTGGTTTCTGTCCAGGCAGAGGGTTTCTGTTGTAGATTTTAAAAATCATTGTACAAGTTCTGATAAATTCACAGCTTATATTACTAATTTCACCTAACACCAGACATGAGGAACACTCAAGTGAAGCACATATTCACTCTGAGAAATGACAAATTGGAAATTTCTTTGTTGGTGGAATGGAAGAATTCCACCACCAGGATCTACCTGACTACTTAGCAGTCTGAGGAGTGGTTCAGTTGTGTGCACTGTCTTTCAAGGTGCAAGTGTCAATCTAATTAGCAAGCTAGAATCAATCACTGCCTAAATGCATCAAGTATTACAATTCTGAATAAGCATGGCAGTTTTTAAAAAGTATTCATTGTTTAAACATGCTTTAGTCTCAATTTAGTTTTACTCTGCCTTCTGGGATTCACTGAACTTGACAGCAGACTTGAATGTTTGCCATTAATTGTGAATTAACAGAACTTACATATAATAGTACATTACTGTCAGAGTGCAACACATATCTTAGCAGAAACATGGAAGTTGCATCCCAATAGCTATTTCTTCAGGGGAAAAAGACACTAGGTTCAAAAATTACATGCTTAATTTACATGTTTGTCTTTAGGTGCTGTTGCCTCTGACCAAGAACAAAAAATATTGTTGGAATAATATGCGAACAGGTAATTTCTTCCAAGCCTTTACTTGGATCCATACACCTGTATCATTAGAATTCATTACAATTGCATTGATTTTGATAGCTGCCACAACTGATTGTCACAGCTATTCTGCAGAGATGCCATCCCTCACTAGAGTTTACCAGCCAGTGGCACAAATTCTGTAGGGACATGCTTGCTTTGATCAATCCTAATATTTCAGTTTGTGATTGATTAGCGTGCAGTCCAAAGTTGCTTACAAGTGAGGAAGCATGCATCAGCCCCCTTTTATCTTCTGTCAACATTTCCCACTCCGCTCTCTTCCTTTTTTGTGTTAGCAGTCTAGTATTTTAGCCTCTGGATTAGGCAAAACAGCTGAGTCAACAGTGGGTTATGAAGGCTGGCTTGGCTCTTTTGGGTTAAGATGGTATTGAGCCTGCATTTGTTTGTTTTTTTTAATAGTTAGGACTGTCAGGTTAGGAAGTTTAAATGCAAGTACACCAGATAGTTTAGGGACAAAGCACTGTACCAGCTACTAGGAAGAAAATTAATTCCATCCCAGCTGAAAGCAGGACACCTGCATATCCTCAAAAAGAGTAATTAGGAAAAAGTGTATTTAGAGGCTGCTATTGCCTCAGTCAGTTTTAAATATTCAGTCTAGCATTGGAAAGAACAACCTAATTTTATTCCTCTTCACTTCTTCTGCCAAAATCCAACTTTTTTAAAAAGTAACTTTTGTGTCCTACTTCTCTTTAATTTCTCACATAGAGGGGGGTATCAAAATACATACTTATATGTTATGTACTACATACATTGATAGAGTTCCATTAATTTCAAAGCTAAATCTTTTGTATTTTTTAAATTGCCCATCATCTCTTGACTTGTTAAACTTTTCTGTCTTGATTATGGAGTCTGACTGTAGTGTACATTTGACTTTCAAAGCATACAATTTGCATTTTTAGATTAATATAATGTATTGACTTACCTCATGAAAAATCATAACACATTCACCAATGCTAATGCAATTGGGTTTTGGCTTGTATTGAACACCTTCTGATTCTCCAGTACACTCTTTTGCATCATTGACTATAGATTTAAAGGGATAAACTGGTGCTTTCACACTTCCCTGTCTACAAATATAGAACTGTAGCTTTGAAGTTTGCAGCAAGTTAGTGCATTTCAATAGGTGTGGAGTACAAGAATACCTATTTTTGTATTGTAGCAAATTGCAATTTGTTAGAAATATTTTTTCCTAGTGTTAAAGCTTCCTGAATTTTATTTTATTGTCTTTCATAATTCTAACATCTTTGTTATTATACTGTGTTACTCAGATAGTTTTACTAATCAGTAGCAAAGTATTAATACACAAAACAGAATTAATGAAAATCACAACTGGATGGAAAAAGGGATACCTGATCTAGGTGGACATAGAGATTTCTTCAAGTTTCTCATTACTGCTAAAATTAAGGTTGCCATTTTTCCCTTAGTACTGGAAGAAAAGTCTGTCTCTAGGAAGAAATAGCCTATAGAAAAATTGTCTGTAATTACAATCAAAAAGGTTTCAAAGGCTTCCTGGGCACTTTTTGTTCTCTCTCTCCACCTCTCTCACTTTTCTCTAATAGACCTAAGAGAAAGTGCCTGAGGTGTTTTGCCAGAACAGGAATGTCTGGCTGGGCTGCAGAGCTGGTCCTTGATACAAAGATCACACCATGACAGCATTCATTCTCCCAGATGTGCCAAGGCCCGAGTGACTGCAGGCATTCAGCATTCCTCAGTACTCTGCCCTGTGCCAGTGGGAGACAGCTCTACTTCTGCATAAAGATGAACAAATAGAACCAATAAGGCACGATTTTAGGGAGGATAACAAATTCTCATTAATTCTCATGAGAATTTCTTTGAAACCTTTCCATGAGCTGTTCAAAAGGATTTTTCTGCAGGGCCTACCTTCTATCATCTTACCTTTCCATCTGGCAGAATTTCAACAGTTAACTCCTCAGACACTTAAAAGACTTGAGAGCAGGTCAAAGTTGAGAGTTTTGTTTTTCTCACTTGATTCTTAAAATGGTGTAGATATTCTGATACCCTGTCGATGTGTTCAGTGGTCTCTCCTCATTTAAGGAATGACGTACACTCTCACAGCAGATCACTGTTACACTTGAATAGACTAAAACCAACTAAGTTGTAGTTCTTGTTTAAAAACCTCCTTGTTTTCTCCTCTTACCATTTTATTCCTATTGCAATTGTACAGTTACCTATACAAAATAATTTAAGAAGTCTTTTAATTGTGAACTTGCAGTAAATGAATTGCATAGGAAGCTTCAGAGCTAAAATAAATTTCCATTTAACTTCTAACAAGGTAGGACAGAACACACATTTCTGTGCAACAAGGTCAAACATGAAAAGTCTTTCCAGCCTTTCTTCTCCCCTCCTCCATCTTCCTAATTTATCTGTACACAGGCAGGAAGGTCCAGTTACCATTTTGATCCTGGCACTTTGGTAACAGGAACATGAAACTGAATTCCTCTTAGGCCCTGGGGTATAACTGTATTCATCTTAAAATAATGTAAGGATTTTACTCACACTCTTACATAACTGTGCTGTCATAGAAAGAGAAGAATGTAGGGAAAAAAGGGAGAGTGGAAGTGCTAGAGCTGGCCTAGAGCATAGCAGGATGCACATTGGTTTTGTTGCACAGAGGTAGGAGTAGCTGAGCATTTCTACCACTCTTAGATAAGTGGCTTATTTTAGATAAGAAGCTGTAGAAGGTCTCTCTAGGGTAGAATGTCTTATGGCCACACTTCTTGCTCTTTTTTTCCTGCAGGAATAAAGGGGAACCCTAACCCTTTTTCTTGAAGGACAAATAAGAAAAGTAAAATCTTGATTCCCCTTAACTCTATGTTATGTATAGGACATGTCTTCTATGCATAAATAATAACACAGCAGAATTCTTGTTTTCAGAACTTCTGGGAAAAATAACAGCAAGAACACCTAAAGTGTGAAGTAACACATGACTATCACCCCTGTGATGTCAGAAGACTGCTCTATTTTTGTTTTGATTGAGATACTGTGGTTTCATAAGATGGAAGAAATATATAAAAATATTAGATGCATATATATGAAATGAGTTACTGATGCATTAAATGTGTCATAAATATATTCAGTCCAACTTCCAAATTTAGACTGCTTTCAGGAGGAGTGAAGTGGTACATTTGGATAGGCTTTTTAAGCACAAAATGGACAAGTGCTGCTACAAGTGCCAACGTTAGTGTCCTGTATTTGGGGTGTTATTGGAATGCCTAAGTATGTTTAACACATTAAGAATTCATCTAAGAGTTAGGAAAAAGCCTTTTTGAGACCAGTGGAAATGATATAGTAGCCAGCAATGCTGTACACAAGTGAGTGCTTGCAGGCTGTGCCCTGGTGTGGCCACTGAGAATTGGGGTGGGGAATGCCAGTGGTGCCCCAGGGTGCCACAATTCAGCCCAGAGCAGTCTCAGAACATCCTGGCCCTTACCTGGGACTATTCTGGGTGCATCTGGACTGACTGAGTCCACTGCAGGAGCTGGTTAAGCTAAAGATATCTCATGCCACTGGAAAAGGACAGAGCAGCCTGCACATAGGTCATCATGTGAATCACTGTACTCACTAGGGTGAGTGGTCATGAAAGGCAAAGGAAGCAAGGGAGAATTCAAAAGTTCCTCTTACTGCAAGAGAAAGTTTGATTTATTCATCTAATTTAGGTGTTTCACATCTGATATGGTGGTAAGTTGGTGATCTTTTCTGCATATTGTTACATGGAACTGTTCTGCAAAGCAGTGCTCTGTGTTGCTGGCCTGGAAGGCAAGACCTACACCTTTTCTGCTCATTAGGCTGGTTTCATTTGTGTGGTGGTTTATTTCTGTGTTTTTTGAGTTTGAAGTCTATTTTTCTCAGTGTTTGCTTTGGTCTTATTTTTCAGATCATGAAGAACTCTGTGGCACCAGTTATGGATCTTTTTGTCTAAATGGAGGGATTTGTTATATGATTCCTACTGTGTCCAGTCCATTCTGCAGGTCAGTGAAACTAAAGTTTGTGTGTTTAAGTATTGGACAGTAGCTGTCTAAAGACTATTTCTCCATTTGCCTTCTTTAAGGAATCACTGCTAAAGCATGATCTAAAAGAAAATACTGATTGCCTATTACTTTCCTAGCTTACAGAGACATGGCAATACGAGAAAAATAAATGTGTATACTTGGTGTAAACTTGCTTGGCAGGTGGAACAGTATTCAGTACGTATGCATTCAGAATTATATTTATATTTAGAGCCACATTTTCTCATTACAGTACAAAAAGAACAAAATACCCTTTGCCTCATGGAATAGAGACTGTGGGAAAGGCATTCAGAAAGACAAAATACAGTTTTTCTTACAAATTAATTATATTGCAAAAAATTTTGTAACATAAAATGGCCTGACCTGCACAAAATGCAGACACAAAAAAAAAAATCTTTTAAGGGGGGGAAAATAATATAATTCCAGACTTACTGTTTTCTTTGAATTTTGCTGAAATCCTCAAAGAGCAGCTTTATAGTGACAGCCAAAGACTTCTTGATACAGAAACATCGAGGCAGCAAACACAGATACTTCTTACACCACTCCATAACAGAACCATTCTTTCTTTTGAAACCCATGTAGCAAACTGGAAGAGAAGCACTTCCTGGTTTTGCATATGGATACATTTCCTGCACAAACACTGCCCCATCTTTTTATTCTCTGATTTACCAGGGCATAAGGTGCTGAATAAATCTGTCACTTTTCAAGGTCCTGCATTTACTAATGCTGAGTTATCATTCATCAAAATAAATTATGGTTGATTTAATGGGTTTGCTTAACAAAAAAAATAGGCATTCAGACAAGTATTACAGACACTTAAGGATATTACCTTTTTTCTTCCATGGCAACTTCTGTTCCTTCTTCTATCTTGAGCTATAACTAATGATAACTGGATAAAACAGTTGAGGAAAGAAACATATTTTCCCAGATGCCTAACTAAACTATTACTTTCTTTTGTTTGGGACAGTTCAATCTAAATACTTAAGCACAAAAACTCATTTAGTTAGACAGTGAGAAAAGAGGCAATTTTATGGTAAATGCTCATTGAAAAATATACACAGCATGTCACTGTCATTGTTCAGTGTCACAATGAATCAGATTCAGAAGTGAGACTAAAGCTCTGAAGTGCTGTATGATGATTTATTCTATCTGCTAAACCTCTCAAGCTTATGCAGGATAAAATGAATACTACACAAACAAAAAGTAAAACTTTTTGAAATACATGTTTTTCCCTAGAAGGAGTCCTGTATTATTGTACATAAATGAAAAATGAATGGTTAAACTAAAGAACAGCAGTTACACAATTTCAAAGCACCCTGGATTGCATAACAAGGAAGACGTATTCAATGCCATAACTACAACTATGAAATAACAAATACTCAGAAAAATTCATTCTTCAGGAGCATAAACTAGTCAGCATAGATAATTTCCACTTTAACAGTTCCAGATGAAATAATTTTCAATTCAGGTACTGTAGGGTTTTATAATCTGCTGAAGCAGAAAAGTAACATCTTAAGAGCATTTTTGTTTTACTCAGGCAATCTTATTGCGTTTAAATTATCAACTATTTTTTTCTGTATCTAGTGGTTGATTATGAAGTTAGATGGGTTTAAATAGCAGCATTCTATTTAAGCACATCCTCATTCTAAGCATGTTCCTTAATCAGTCAGAGAAGGCTAATTATAGATGAGAAAGGTTTTGTTTACACACAGATATCTTAGTAATCAGCAGTGATGTGAATAGAAACAACAGAAAAAATGCATCACTATTCAGCAGAATTCAGAAAATATTTGGTGCTTTGGAACTTCATGACTGGCACCATCACACAGTTGCGCAGTTTCTTTGATGAGGGTTTCTGCCAAATCCCGCCCAAAGTTCCCCAGTGTTCTCAAACGATCATCTCCTACTGAAAGGATACTCAAATCACTTTTAGAATCAGGAGCTGAATGACTGTTAATTAAAAGGAGGAGATGGAGAAAGAACAGACTAGCAAACTGTGAAAATACCTTAAAACACATTTGCCTTGACATGGTACTTAGTTACACAAATGTGTTGTGCTCAGCAGAGTTAGTCCAGATTATTACCCTGTGCAACATCCCTGGAAGCAATTTCACCATGTGACTGAGAAAAATGCATCATTCTTTAGAAACGTGTTTTGTAACATGCTAAAAACGAAGAGCTGCTGTTTACCTTTGGAATTTCAGTTATTTTTATCATTCAGGAATGGATATATACAAGGCAGAGATTTAATACCAACAGAACAGTAGTTGACCCCCTTCATGTGCAACAGTAGCAGATTTTAAATGCAGCTGATGTGTGTTAAAACATGAGGTTGCCCAGCTGCCATCTCCCCATAGTGCTTCCCTAGCAATGAGTTAATGTTCTCAGCAGCAAAAGGCACACCTGTCACCATAAACCAGATGAGCTTAAACCCAGGAACACTCAAATGAACTAAATAAACAGGCAGCAGGACAGAGAAGGATGGCAAAGCAGCTGCCTCAGGTGTACTATAAACCACAAGGCTGAAAGCTGTTTGTCTCAGCACCTGATGCACAGCTGTCCCAGAATCAGTAATTAATGCACTGCAGAATTAGGTGATGATTTTGGTTTCTGAGGGGAAGCTCTGGTACTCCCATTTTTTTTCTTTCACTTGGCAGATTTCTGGGAGCTTTTTTCTGTATTTCAAGCAAAATACAGATGGTATAAGACAACACACACAGAGCTGTGCCTCAGAGGGCAGTCCACACAGAAATGAACAGTGAATGCTCTCATTCTGGGACAGGGATCCTACTCTGGGGGAGGGCTAAGTACTGCAAGAGGCACAGGCACACCTTGCAAATTTTCCATGAAATTCCTGTTTATCTTTCAAGGATAGCTCTTCCTTTTTCCCTTCCTTGCTTCCATCCTAATGGAATGTCTCCTCCACCTGTCCTGTGGTAATCCAGTAAATCCCATGCAAACTCCTTCTACCACTGTCTGTATAGTCCCTCCCTGCCTGGCTCTCTGCCATGGGCCCTCCATTCCCCATTTCAGACATCCCCACAAGTCACATTTTCTGTGCTCTCAGCCTGCAGAATATGCACCCTGCCAGGGAAGGGCTTTTCTTCTTTTTCTGCCTCCAAAAATACACTTTAGTGTACATCAGGCTCTTCTGAAAACAAACTGTCTGATTAGTATTCTTCAATTCTGCTTTTGGCTCGAAAGGTAGTAATAAAAGTTAGAATACACTCTAAAAGGATAGCTAAAAGTCAATAATTAAGATTTCTTTTTAATGGGACATGAAATATAAAACACAACACCATCTTATGTGTTTGAAAACTATTAGCAATCCAAATTGATATAACTGCCAGATATGGAAAACTTGCCATACAAACACATAGCTAAGGGAGGGGAGAATAAGCCATTCTTTTAGGGAAGAATAACCCATTCTTTCAACTTCTCTCCAGTAGGAGGATTTCATTTTACTCTCTGTGTATAGAGAGTAACAGTTCTGAAACTTTTCTAAATGCAGAACTTTTTTAAAAAGCTGCTTAGGTGTCCTTTTGCCATTGCTTCTTCACTTTGGCTCTAAATTCTTTTTCATACTTCCTAGATGTTCTTAGACTGTATGGATTAAGACAACTTTTAGGAGTCTGCTACAGACTGAAGATTGTTGATTTTGAAGTTATCAGCCATGTAATCTGAATTGCATTGACAAGCAGATAATTTCTCGTCTTTTTCTGCTCAGAGCTCTGTATTTACATGCAAGTAGTTTTTATACCAAGAAACACCCAAGATTTTCCTGACTAAAGGAAGACTAAATGAAAACTAAAGTCAACACCTTGATAGCATACTGCAAAGCAGTGAGAATCTGTGTGTATATTTGACTCAGATTCTACTTCCTACTTTTACAGTCTGGCAGATACTTCCTTATGATGTCCACCTTACAGTCTGGCAAAGAAAGAGACTTGACTTTCTTACTAATCCCACTGCCATAGGATCATTTGCACTGTCCAACAAGCAGCATCTGAGAGGAGACAGCAGTGTTACTGCAAGGCCATTATGTTTTAGTTACTAATCAGATTGTAAAGGATCAATGTAATTGCAGACCTGCTGGTCATCTCCTGACATCTTATCCAATGCAGGCTGTTTTCTTCCACCTGGCATTGATGCTGATGTGATTAATACTCTGTGCTGAAAGGTTCTATGGATTTCTTTCCATATGCTGGTGTTTTGTCTGGAGCTCCTGTAGGACATTAGTGTACAACAGTTAAGGCTGGCTCATCTCATCTGACTAGAGGTGTGGGTGTTGTGCACGTGTGTGCAGCCATCTAGGAGAGCAGAAATCTGGATGCCAGCTGAAAATGGGAGCTTTTAGTCACAGAATTTCCTCAAACATTGAAGGCTGCTGTCTTTCGACGCTGAATTAGAAATTCCATTTCCTGAGAGGGGGAAAGACCTTTTTTCCCTTTTAGAAATCAGCTCTGGAGTGCTGCAGGGTAGGGCTGTTTAAAGGTTAACAAGTGCAGGTGATGTGCTCCAGGAACACCTGGCCAGTGAACACTGAGTGAGTGAGTGCAACTCCCCCCTACTGCAGCCTGCACCAGGCTCCTCTGGGCTCTGCCCCAGCTCATTGCAGTGCAGCTGCACCAGTGCCTGCCGTGTCAACTGCTCTTGACTTGTGCTGTGCTTTAAGACACCCGTTATAAACAGGAGAAAGGAGCTGCTCCTGCCCTTTAGGCTGTGTCTAGTAAGATCGAGTGCCTCTAGGAGACGCTGCAGACACCATGGCTGCGCCTTGTGTTCACTCCCACCCCCCAGCCGTGCTCGTTAGACACTGTGTCTCTGTCTCGCTTGCAGGCACTGCACGTGTAACCCCACTGAAATGACTGGAGCTCTGCTAGTGCAGCAGGAATGAGCAGGTCTGAGAGAATCCCATTGCTAATTACTGAACTCTGCTTAGTTTCTTTCTCACCTATTTTAGCAAAGAACTTGCAGAAGAAACCTTTCCTGGTTGTCTTAAATCATCAGTTGCTTCTATCTTTAGCACAGGCCTTTACCTATTTGTACATCAGGAAAGGTGACTTCACAAAAAGCTTGTTCAAGTAATATTTGAACATCTGAACTTTCAGACATGCCCTAACTTTTGCACAGTTTGATTGCATTAGGCATAAAATTATTATTATTTAAACGTACCCAGAGATATTGAATCAATATCTCATCCTAATTTTCCTGTTTCTGTGAAAACCTGCATAATTTTTAGGTTATATGACAGCATTTTCTAGATAGCATGGAATCACTTTTAGCAAGTGTGTCAACAGGCCAGCCTAGAGAAAGTGGACTGGTAGTTTTGTAATCCCTAATGCGTTGCTCACAGTTAAACAGATACTATCAAACTAGCTAGTCATGTTTCTACAACTCGTTTTTGTTACAAACATGCAGAATTAATAGGTTCAGCATCCAGGATATTTTAAGTTTGGCGTGTGCTTCTTGAGTATAAATTGTTTTTCTCTTTGCTATAGCCTTGGATTCATATCACTATAGTTTTCCCCTTACCATCTTAGGCCTTCAAGCTCTTTTCCCTCCTTAAGACTTGTGACTACCTTAAGCATCTGGTTCTGTTTTCTGTTTTGTAGGAAGTGCTACAATCTCAGTGCCCTTTTGCTGTGCTGTCAACACATTCCCAATTCTTTTCCTACGGTGTTTGCAGAACATGAATACAGCTTCCATGCACTGTTCACACCACCTCATTCTCCTGTATCACAACAGTTCAGTAACCCTCACCCTTTACCTGATCCTCTGTGCAGCTCTCTGCAGCTACAACAGTCTTGTCTTCCTCCTGCTTAATTCTGTTCTTTAGGCTACTGACTTACTCCTTTTACACTCATTCTTTAAAACTTTTCCATGAGCCTTAATTTGATGCCAAAACCTATTTTTTTTCTTCCTGTATCATTTTAGCCCTGCATTATTCTCCAGTTTTCATTGCTATTCAAGAATACTCCTATGAATTTCTTATTCCATTTTCTTTCCCTGTTACTCTATTCAGCTCTCCAAAGCATTTCTCTCTTAGCTGCTAGAGAACAATGCCCCACTCAAACTACACTTCTATTCTTAAAGTATTCTACAGTATTTCAGAAATAGGCCACTGAAAAGCCACTACATTTAGAATAAATATCTGGAACATTATCTCAAGCAATCAGAGCAGTCTGCCTACCCTTGCTTCTCCCAGCAGTGAAACATCATGACTTTGAAAAGCCTCAGATTGTCCTTAGTAAATGGTGTCTGTTTGATCAGTTGCATAGCTTTAATATATGATGATAATTAGATGTCTTTTTTTAGTGTCTAAATCTTCCATTATATTTCCAAAGACAAAGAATTAAAATAAAAGGGTAGTAGCTGTTTGTGCAGTGGTTTAGGCCAGCAATACTGAAATACTGGGCCATAACCTACAGAAAGTGTAGTGGGAGTCACATCAGGCACCACGTCAGAAAACTCACAGAGATCCTTTGGTATTAGTTAGAAATGCTAAACATTCTTTCCTGGCAGTTCCTCCCCTCTCCACCTTCTTATCCCTCATCAGAAATTATACCTTGCAGCTGCCAATAGAAGTTGAGAACTTCAAGTATGTTGCAGAGTTTAGCCCATTTTTCTCAGCTGGAGCCTCAAATTGCTTATGTCACAGATTATTATGACTTCAGTGCCAGAAATAGCAAGAAGCAGCTAGATCTTTAGTAATACAAATAGAGAGAAGCAAATTTAAATATATTAAAAAATACACACAGAAAGTAGATATTGATAGGAGTGCTTTTCATTTTCTGTAACAAAATCAATTCCTTAAGAAAACTTAGCAAAATAAGTGGAAAATACATAAGAAATGAAGATTAGTTTAGTTTCAACCTATTTTTGACTGAATATTAATTACTAAGCCAATTATTTTATTTATTTTAAATAAAATATACCATTTTACCACAGTAAAATACCATATTTATTTTAATCCTTTCTTCAGAAGAAGTTTTCAGTAGCTCAACACATTAGTAGAGAACACTTCTACCTAGGTCTCTCCAAGAGGGGGTTATTCACCAAGCATGTAACATGTTCTGGCTTTTGCAGTTTAAGCTGTACTGTGTCTCAATGAATTCCCATTTCCTTGATCTCTTTAGCTGACACTACTGTCTTCAACAAAGGAACCCAGAAAGTTACCTGAAACAGGGAAAAGCAAGCATGACTACTGTGTGAGAACCAGTGGGATGACACAGTTAACACTAAAGAAGTAGGCTTAATTAATTAAATCTGTCAGTGATGAGTATATTAAACCTAATACATAAAAGCAGTGTGGATCAGAATGTAAACTTGATGCCCAGCATACCTAATTCCCTTTGTTCCACAAATACAAGGTGAGAGGAAATGCTGTCAGAAAACTTGCTGTGAAGCAAATGTAACCTTTGAATTGTGTCAGAACAAGTTCTCTGCCCAGAAGAAGCCTTGGTGCTTTTCACTGTAGATGACAAGCTACCATCTAATCCAAATACAACTTGGTTTCCCAGGTGTATCGAGAGTTACACAGGGGCTCGTTGTGAGGAAGTTTTGCTGCCCAGCATCAAATCCCAAACAAAAGGTGACCTGTTTGCAGCTTTCTTGGCTTCCCTTCTTCTTCTAGGAGTTCTTGTAATTGGAGCATTCTACTTCCTTTGCAGGTAAAACTGATTCATAAGGCTGAAGCTGTTCAATCAAGTAGAAATTTCTTCTGGTAATCATGTGCTAATTACTTGAATGTAAAAGTATGTGATGAATTATCCATAAGGTTGTATGGTTATTCAGCATAATGAATGTGGATGTTGCAACTTATTGCTTGTAATATTTGCTTACTGGCTTCAAGTTTTCTCAGTGTCTTTTCTAAGCTCTTACTTACAGTTGCTTTGTAAAAAATACACATAGTACACCCCTATATGAGATTTTACCTGGAGTTAGTGCTAACATTTTAAAACATTAGTCTACCTTACGTTTTCCAAAGATTGAGAAGTACAAGTAAATTAACAAAGTGCTTAGGGATCAGAAACTGTTCCCATTGAATTGGCAACCAAAGCAGCTGGTGCCATTAGCTCTTAATTCCTCCACCCCTCCTGGTCTAAAAAGGAAAACTAACAAAGAATGAAATTGAAGACTACTTCCAGGTAGATGTTTCCTAGCATTTAGAACAACTCAGAGAGCTAACTAATTTGTCCAGAGTGATCCATGTTTGAGTAGAAGGCAAACACCAGTGATAGACAGCAAGTGCTGCAGGGTTGGTTTTAGTAGCATTTCGGACATGTTAGGACTTGGAATGAAAACACAAAAGCTGTTACTGGGATTGAGGCAACTCTTTGATGCTGTACATATATCACTACACTTATACCCAACCCAAACAAACTTATCTTCACCTGCAATGCAGGTCAACTTCCTATGTCCCCTCTTTATTTTTAAGGGGGGACAGCACTTTCTGTAAGAACTCATTTTGCCATATACCATTAATATGTGTTTATGCATCTCTATGCCTGTGTAAGGCAGCTGTAATTCTTTACCATCACAGACTTGCAGCCTCTTCTCTTTCCTCTTATACTGCATTTCTCCTTGGCTATGATAACTAAAGGTTCTTGCAATTCTGTTCTTTGTGCTGCCATGGTCACATAGCCAAATCAACCTTTCTGATCTGTGCCTTTCAATGAGCGACCTTTGGAATAGCTGGTCTAGTTTTACCTCAGCTGCTGTCATGGAAACCCACTGAATGCCAGCTTCTCCCACAGCTGAATGTATTTAGAAGAGATAGAGAGCATTTGATAAAACAGTTGGTATAAAAAGCCCCTTGTTGTAAAGGATACCCCCCACATTAGCAATTTTAATTAAATCTTGCTTAGCCATGGAATGCCACAGTGGTTGTTTGTTAAAAAAATTTACAAATTACTATAAACTTAGAACAAAAAACAACTTAAACTAACTTCAGAAAAATTCATTCAAGTCTCATAGAGATACAGACAGCATTCTTTAGAAGTAAAATCATCTCTGAGAAAATGTAAAAAAGTCTTCAGAGAGTAATGTGTTAAAAGATCCCTTTTCTCTCACATACAGTAGAATCAGGGGAAGCTGGAGACAATCTACTGAATTTTATGGTCCAAGTACAGAAGCTTAGAGTGACAGCAATGACAGGTCTGTGAAAATTTTTTTATTAGACAGAATATCAAGTTCTCTTTACTCAAGCTTTACCTAACTGGCAGAACAAGCAGTGGTGCCTCTTTATTAGCAAAATAAAAAGGGCAACAACTCATATATAACATAGTTGCCCTTGAACCCTATCTCACACACCAGACTAATTTGGGAAATCTCACAAAACCATTACCAACTTCTTTAGTACAGATAAAAGAACCTAACTGGCTAAAATGGTCTTGTCTTACCTTTACACTTCAGAGGCTGATGTAGGAAGATCATCTGCTAGAGAACTCATCTATAAATGAAACACTTCACATCTGTATGTCCTTATCTCTTGGCTGAAGCGACCAACACATGAGGAGTCTCAAGTGGATACTTTAATCTACTCCCCTCTTTTCAGCTGAGTGAATGAGGATTATTGCTAAGAGCTGTCATTAATCCAGACTTTTTTCTCAAACTTCATCTATCACCTATATCTTAGAAGAGGGTGGAACTAGGGCTTATAAGGATTACCTGAGAGTCTGCATCATCTTTGACTTGACCTCCTGACAGGATATATTAAGTTTAAAATGTTAAGAGACATAGTTTCCACTATTCCAGTTTATTAACAAAGACATATGATCCACAATCAGAGAGCAGAAAGCCTTTTCCCTGAACCGTGTTTGGTGAGCATTTCCATTGCAGAGGGTTCCAGTGGGGTTTTAGTATAAACAGTAATGTAATCTGGAGGGGTGCAGAAGAGGAGATACTAATTGAAGTTCAGGACAAGGAAACTGAATTCCTAAAATTATACATCAAACCCTTTGGAATATCGAAGTCAGTGCTCTATTTTCTTGTCTGTATCATGGTACCTCCCTTTCTTTCCAAGTTTTCTTTCTCTCAGGCTATTTGGGGCAGATTTGAGGACAAAGCATGTGCAAGTGCATTTCATGCTCCCTAGAAACAAATCCATTCAACATACAAGGGTGGAGGTTCCATTGCTCTGCGTATAAAACTAAGCTATAATTAACAGTGGAAGTAATCCATAAAAGAGCAGGGCTGCACATGAAAGCTCTGGGGTAAACAGTAGGAAATACTTCTCCTTTTACATTTAGCAGAGTCATCACATTTTTATCAGCTGCTGATTTATTTTTTCCAATCTGCAGAGCACATGGAGGCAGGGCAAATGCAGATCTAGCCACTCTCCATCTTGAAACAACCCCCTACACTCTCCAACAAACTGTGCTGATAAAGCCTCTCCTTCTGACATGGGCAAAACAGGGAAGTGTACAGAAGTCCCTGCTATTACACTGCTGCTGAGGAACAAATGGCATATTCTGCTTCCAGCAATTCACCCATCAGACCAGGTCCATCTGGTCTTCTTCCTCCAGAAACATATTGTACCAGGGTTACTGGAAAAAGAATAACAAAGGTAGCTGATGAGAAGAGATGCCACATGAGCCAGCTTTTCTTTAAAAGCTATAGAGAAGCCTAAATGCCACACATATAGCTTATAGGAACAGAGCAAACCCTAGGGAAATTCAAAATAAATCTGCAATTAATTTCTATATTTCATCCTAAGTGCATACTGAAATGCCAAATTACCTATAAGGTAAATGTAATATTGATGAACAGGAACTCAGCCAGCCAAAACAACAGGGTCTAGGAATAAAGCCATTGAAGCTGTCCAAGACAACAGACTTTGTGGAGGAGTTACATCACCACAGGACACAAACTGGACAGAACAGAGAAGAGCTCATGACTCTTCTCAAGAGAGCAGATGTCTGATTACTATTACAAGAAAGGCAACTAGACAGCATATGATCAGTTCCATATACAAGATTTGCTTCTCCTCAACAAAGTATGGAAGATTTCAGATCATTTCCAAACACTAAGAGAATTGATAATAATTCTGTGCTATGTACTAATTGCTTAAATAAAGACCTAAGAAATCAGATAAACAGGAACATTACCTTCAGAAGAGAAGCCATGTAGTTCCAAATGCTGTGCTGCCCTCTGATCTCTGTTCTTTTCCCTCAAAAACATGCTTCTTAAAACCAATGAGTATTAATTACAGAGTTATTGGAGAAGATCCATGTCACTTTTTTCCAATGGAAAAATAATTTCATTAATTTGTCTCTTCCCTGATAACTTTTTTCACTCTGTCTTTTTTTCTCTTTCTCTGTTGTTTCCTTTTTGTTTTTTATGGTCAGGAAAGTTTCCATTCCAAGGACTATTTCTTCAGAGTGTGGTGCCAACCTAGTTGAAACTACAAGCAGCAATGGCTGCAACAGTGAGTAGAGTTTAAAATGAAATGACCAGACTCCACAAGGGGTGTGGGGGAGGAAGATTTTGGTAATTAAGGTCACGTGTTTTGCTTATTTTTCAGAAATAACAACAGCCTAAAGCATTAGAGTGGAAGAATGGTGGGGAAACAACATGCAGTGCAACCCTAAGAATCTAAGTTGTAGAGGGTGACATGGTGAGCAAGATGAGGGAAGAAAGTTGACTGAAACAGGAGGCTGACATGTTGGAGAAGATTACATCTTAAACTTGAACAGTTGCACCTAATGGAGTTTCTGTGTACTTTAAAAGCTGTATCAATTATACAGAAATGACTATAATTTATGTTTGAATTCTGTGAGATTTTTTATGGTTTTCAGTAATGCACAGGTAGATGCATGAGGGAATTTTGGGTTTTACTACATGGGAAATAAATAAAATACAGTATTTTTTTTTCACTGCACAGAGAATATGAGATATCACAGGATTTTAGAGTGAGGTGATACTATGAATTTTTGATAGGGGTTTTTCATTTTTCACAGGATTTGCCCAGAGGAGCTGAAGCTTGTCTTGATTGAATAGTTTCAAAATTGATATTTGTGATACATGTCCAGAATCTGGCTTGTTTCAGACACCCTTACCAGATGTAGGGGAAAATCCCCAACCTTTTTTCTAGCTAATATTTATGTTTTGTTTTTTTTTAAAAATTGTAACACATCATCAGCAGGAGCTACCATTGGTAGTTTATTGCCACACAGTAAACTTCCTGGCACATGATTTTATACAAATTAAAGGGAAATATTAAGAAAATAGTTATAATAGTTAAAAAAGTTTTTTAGGCAGAGTTTGGTGTACATTCCTAATACTAAGCAAGATACCTTCCTTGATGGTTTTTAATTTTGTCTGGCTTTCTTCTGAAAATCTCACTACCTTGAATGTTCCAGTTGATATTTCAGATAGCAGAAGTCAGGAATCTTGTTGGTCTGGTCAATTTCTGACACTAAGTATTATCCAGACAGGTGTCTTGGCTGAAAAAATGCTGCCTTCTCCAAAGATTTATTTCCTTTATTCACATAAGCATCTGTTGATCACACTAATATATTATATACCACAATTTGGTCCCTTACAGGATTCTCTTCCTCAGACAAAGAGAGGCCACCTGCCATGGTCCATGTCTTTTTTTTGCCTTCACGACAAAAAGAGAATGTCTGGTTAGTCAGAGGCATAGAAAATGTGAACTGAACAATTTTCTTTTCAACTTATTTCTAGCACTGGAGGCTGAAACCAGCAAAAAAAACCCACCCAGATATGTTTCCATAATGGCACATTACCAAGCAGGTATGGGATTTATAAGGTTGTATTGAAGGGAAGATTAGCTGAGAAAATTAATGAATTGAAAGGAGACAAAATTCAGAACCAAGATTTCTCATCTCCGAAAGAAACAATCTGAAGATCTATAAAAACATAGGTGCAGAGAAAATGTTGAATAAGCTCCTATTTGTAGAATGCCTACTACATGCTCTGGTGTCAGAAAAAGCAGTGTGTACTTGGTATCAATGTAGACAAAAGCACAGTGGCATGGGGAAGAAAAGGCATGTGGGTACAGTGCACGAGGTGAGAAGTCAAAGAGAAATCACATCACAATGGCTACTGGAACACAAACCAGAATAATTCATGACCTTCTGAAAACGCCTGTCAGAGAGGTCAGAGTCTAAGTTAGTGCTCAGCATGTGAAAGGAGAATCTGAGGGCACCATAATCAGGTAGAGGACCTGATCCAGAGACTAACTTATATAAAGCACTAGAAGATCACTTTCTCCCCAAGTTATCCAATCTCACATGTTATTTTCTGGACTTCACTTCTTTAGCAGATAAGCTGAAGGAAGCTGATAATATTGTTTTCAAGGCTAGGAAGGATAAAAGTAATTTTTCATCACATAGGAACAGGCCACTGCTGTACAGAGTTCAGAAGATGTGTAGCAGTACTGACAGCTACATCAGAATCAGCATTACCTGAAGTACTCAGTGAAAATTAATCAGAGATGACAGCTGGTAGATCACTGCTGTGTTATTGATCATGAGACAGCTGGGCTTAGAGTTGGGTGTACTGTCACCACTCAAGAAAGAAAAAGCTGGTGGTCATCTTAAGTGGCAATTCAGGAAGGAGATACTAACAGAAAATATAAGAAATAAATGGACTGAAGTTATTCTGTATAAGCTCTTTGAATCCTCTCAGCTTTCTAGACAGACATGGAATAATTACTCATTTTTACTGAGCTTGGTTGCATTATTTGGGAAACAATGTGTATGAAAAGTGGGGCTGAATAAACTGACCCCATGTTTAAATGCAAACAAGCTGATTTATGCAACACTTATCTGTGAAGGATATGATACTGGCAATTCCAACCACCTCAAACCCAGTGCATCTGAGAACATTTCAGCTGCTAAAATTATTTCAGTTCACAAACTGAACTGAATGATGACTATGATGTTCAAATCAAAATGACATCAGGCTACAAATTCATTTAAAGTGGTCAACTGCCACACAAAGTACAGGGTAGGCAACAGTATATATAATGTAATTTTTACAACACTCTATAGCAATGATTGCTTACAAAATTAATAAAGTTGTCAGTCCTGTGAGTGATTAGGTTAAGGAAACTCCAATTCCAGTGGATCAGATCTTGCAGTTGGAGTCACTGGAGTCTTAAAAATTACTACACGTTTATAAAGGGGTAATAAGGGCTGTCTCTTCTGTCTGTTTGACTCCCATTTTCATGAAACAGACGATCTCATGTCTTTGAAATTAGCTCTCCACCTGCTGAAAGGTTATGTAGGGAAGAAACTGGAAAAGACTAATTTCCTAAGAAACTCCATCACTATGATTACACAACAATCTATTAGTGTTATGACAAAAATTCTTTTATACCTAGGGATTGTGTTATCCGGCCAGAACCTTGTGGTAAAAGTCTCTTCACAATGTATTGCAAAAACCTTTTGATCACTTGCAGAACTGACAGCAACAGGAAATCTCTTTATAGACCTATAAGTGAGAGGTTGCTTATATGTTACTCAATATAGAATTGTTTTTCATTAGTAGCCTAAACAAACAGTGGAACAAAGTACAGTTAAAGTTATAGTTAAAGAAGAAACTCAAATGGTTTTTCAAAGAAAATGAGGATTTCTCTGTGCTGCACAGTCTTTTGGTTTATAATGTTAAGTATTAAGCTGAAAAAACAACAGAAATCCATTTGGTAGCAGTCCCCATTTATAGATGACTTCAATGTTGTGCAACTCCTTCAAAATTTACTGCACTAAAAGAAAACATGTTCCTTCTGGCCCTGAATTTTTGAAAAGCTGCAGAGAGGCTCTGAATGTGTGACTAAGTTATTTGAAAATCGAAAGCCAAGAAATGTGGGATAGAACTTCCCACAGCAGAAATAGTCATTTTCTGTGTAAGTTATCTGCTTATGTTCATCCAAGTCTATTCTTGCTCTCCTGTAGCCTGTTCAACATCATCTGTAAGTAATGCAAGAGATCTATTTCGTGATAGCAGAGCAGGCAATACAAACCCTGTGAAATACTGATAGCCAGGCTCCTGCTCAGTTCCATCTTTGACACTGATACTCCACTAAACCTTTCAGCAAGAACCATTTCTAGAGCTAGAAAAGGGCATGTGAACAGAACCTGCAGCTGCAGAACCTGAAATAAAAAGAAGATGCTGCTGTTTTTGTCCCCCAAATTAAAGCTACAACCAATTTTTAACACTTTTCAATGCACCTCTATGTCAGTATCTGTAGTATTTGAACTTTTTTTTTCAGGGCACATTAAAAGAGACGGTTTTCAAATTATCCTCTTAATGCAAGTAATGATATTTCATCTACAACTTTTGTGCAGGCAAACAATGGGCTGTAAAAATCTGGGTGAGCTTCCACTGTTAGTGTTTTTAAGAGGACCAGGCCACTTGAATCTATGTTGTACATTCTCCATCACAGAATTCACTGCCCTGTCACTCAGTCATTTTCAGCAGATCTGAAGATTCTAGGAGAGTTCCTCTTTTGAGAGGATTATTGTTTGCCGTCCCTGTTGCCATACTGACAACTCAGCTGAGTTTATTTCAAAAAAAGCTGTTTCTAACTCTCTTAGATGTGAAAATTTATCATGGAAAGGTGGCATGACCTGCCATTGACTCAGTGATGTGAATCTCTGAAACATTTATTTTGAGAATTTTGTGCTACCTGCTAATCTCAGGGAAGACATACCTGTGAAATGTAATGATGACAATTTATACATTGTATTTTAAAAACATTTAGAAGCACAAATCCCAATAATTTAGGAATACATTTTTTTCTCCTAAATTATCAAAGCACTCGGGAGAAAAAAAATCTAATTAGCTATTTCTCTGCTGATAATTCTAATATATATATATATATATATATATATATATATATATCTCCAGGTGATATCACTTCCAAATAATCCAAACCTGTCTTAGGCATTTCCCCTGAGTTTCCAGTTTCTCACTGTAGCTGTTCTCTTTAGAATAACACCCCACACTGTCCTGAGGTGCTGGTAGGCATGAAATAATGAATTAAAAGGCCCTCCAATGTTTAAACTTGTATTTGTTGGACCTAAACCAGTAGTACAGGAGCAATGCACAGCAGCAGCAGAAGTGAGCTTGGTTTACCTTGCTGCACACCTCAGAGCCTGCAGCTCAGAACCCCCTCGAGGCTAATCTGGAGTCCTGCTGAAACAGCCTCTCCTGGAGCTGTGTCTGGCTGAGAAATGGGCTTAGCAACAGCAACAACTGCACATGATAATTAGACTCAACTGTTACCTACATTTGTGTGCAGAACATAAAACTGCTGTTTTAAGATTAAATGGATTTTAGAAAGCCACCACAAATTCATAAAGTAAAAAAAAAAAACAAAAACTCCGCCACGTAATCATGAAAAATAATCAGACAGTGGAGGAAATAATTACTTTCTTAATGTTTGCAGAGTGCTCAGAGACTATAATATGAGATCCTATAAAAAACCATTCCATTTAGCTGCACATTTAAGATCTTTGTAACTCCTAACTATGCAAGCTTCTATACCTCCAATGTTATTTTTCTGTATCATTCTGTTGAGTAAAACAGAAGCAGGTATCTGAATGACAAATGTTTTTTGCTTCTTGTCTCATGGGGCCAAACAACAGAAAACTTAATCCCCATTTCTGATATGAAAGTTAAGAACCCCCACCAAAGAGTTACTTCCAGTAGAAAGAAGTTCTCCATTTTTAGAAAGAAAAATAGAAACTAGGAGGGGGTAATGACACTGAGTGAGTTTTGAGGTAAAATTTTAACTAAAAATTAATTCAGAATCATATGTAACTATTTTTTCTTGAAAGTTTTGCTCGTCTTTACCAATTTATTCTCATTTTATTACAGCTGCATATTACAGAAACATCCTATGAGGAGATCTTTGGATAGTAACTTTAAAATAGAAGTTGCAGTAATAGCTTTATGTTTGGTAATTGCTACTGAGGTGGTGCGAATACAAGGTTATACATCATACTGTTTCCCTATTGTTTTTTGTGTTTGAATGATGCATCAAGAACAAATGTGCAGCAAAACATTTATATTCAAAACACTGGAAAAAACAATGTCTTTACCTTTTGTCAGCAAAACTATCACTCCTCCCTGCAGGTCTTGTGACTTTGCAAGTTTTGTTTTTCATAACAAAATCAAAATCCAGGTGTGGTCTGGGACTCTGTTCTCTTGTTGGAAACACATTACTGTGAGCACTGTAACAACTGCAGATAAATCTTATCTTTAGTATATTTGGAGCAGTCCTGCTATTCACATTTGCCTCAATCACTGAATACTTATTTAGTTAACTTTACCCACTTAAAAACCTCATGCTTGTTTCTTTTGAGTGACAGAAGTATTAATTTTGGTACTGCAAAACTCTATCAATTATCTCTGCCTTTTGGTACATGCACTTTGTAATCAAATATATTTGGGGTTCTCTCAGGAGTTGTTGTGGTTGAAGAGCAAATAACAGCATGGAGGCAAAATGAATTTGGATAGCAAAACACTTTAATCACAGATGTTGCAATTTCATCACTTACACCACTTCCCTGTCACATGGATGGCATGATGTGGCTGGGTCAGTCATGATTCCAGCCATCTGCATGGTTCTAGGGTATCTTGAGCTCATCCCCACACCTGATACTGGAGAGAAGGATTGCTGGGTTCTGAAGCAGACCCCCACCCCTCCATCCCCTGTTCTGTATTGTATTTACCTCTGAAGCTTCCTCAGCTCCAGGACATGCTGCCTGTGCTCTGCAGACCACTCTGGCAGTTCTGGTTTAGCTGTGCCATCATCTGAGCTCACCATCAACTCCTGTGACCTTCTGGCTGACTCTGCAGTGCTACTGAGGACATGTGGCTCATCACTCTTCAATTGTTCTAACACAGCAACCTGCTAACCTTCCTAGACTGGTCAGCATGGCTGATAGCACCAGGAATCTCACCTGCATTACAGAAATAAAACATCTCCTTCCTGTCCTGTTCAACATGAAGGTTGTGCAGACACCAAGGGTCAAATGGGACATTCTGGTTATTCTATAACACAGCTACTTCCCACCAAGGGGCTTCTCTGAAAATTCAACCATACTCCACTTCCAGATACCTTGCCTTCTAAATGAAGTAACTGAACGTTGTCCAAGTCACACCCACACTTACTAATCTCCCATCCACAGATGGCCACTGGGAGTTCACAGCTCATCCTACCTTCTAATTAAAAAACCATCATCAATACAGCCATGGGGAAGTGCTCTCTGCACTCAGCACACACTGACACCAACAGTTAATGCCCAGGAGAGATACATCCCTACTAAAGCTTGTCAGGCCAAGTTCAGGAAAAGTTTGAACTAGACATGGGCATAAAGCTGCTAGCTGAAGTTTTCCTTGGTACATTTAAAACAAAAAATGTTACTTTGCTGTACAAGTAAGTATTTTTTGTACTACACTGAAAATGGGTCAGCTGCCTGATTTTGTATTTAGAAATCTGGTGAAATGGTGCAAAATTAATCTTATTTTCTTGTCATTCTATTACTAAGTGAAAATAAAAGGGAGGAAATAATTTAAAAAGCAGCAAATATATTATTGGCTATACTGAGACTATGCTGAATTTACTTACTTGATACTGCATGCCAGCTGCAGCAATCAAAACAGGTGAGTGATGTAAAAGCATAGGAAAAACAGAAGCACAATTCTTACTTAAAGTCTCTATATAAATATAATATAGCCAGATCTTGTGTGTCGCACCACTCCAAATGAAAGAGAAAAAACTTTCTAAAGAAACTTAAAGATAGACAGACTTATTTCTAAGCATTCTGGATTTAAAAGATTGTAATCACACTATAAGAGAAGAGGCAACCACTGCTATATTCTGAACCACACAGTTAAGTAACTGAAATTCAGTTCAAGGTGCTGAGCCCAGCTGTACTCTTAGCTGGACAACATCTTTAAATCAGAGCTTTTTCTCTAAGAATAGAAGGCAAGGTATTTTGACATACTTCTATCTTTATTTAACAAGTACTTTGTTACTTTTCTCTAAAGATTTTCATTGATTTCATCTAGTAAAACTGTTCAGTTTTGTAAATAGGACTCTGGGAAAGTTCTGCATCTCTCTAGAAATAAAATCCAGGAAATGGTATATTTAATGCACCAGTAGTTTTCCTAGTGTTCTACATACACAGAGCACATCAAAGTACTGTTTCTTTGTACGTCTGGGTTTGGGTTTGCCATTGACACTAAATGGGCCAGGAGGGGATTGTCCTACTCTGCTCTGCACTGAGGCAGTCTCCAGCCCTTGGGGGCAGTTTTGGGCATCTCAACATAAAAAAAGACATGAAGTTTAGAGGAGGTCCAGAGGAATGCCATGAGGAAGTGAAGGATCTGGAGGGGAAGCCTTATGAGGAGTGGCTGAGGACAATTGGTTTGCCTGGATGAGACTGAGGGGAGACCTCACTGTGATCTTCAACATCTCTCCTCTCTCATAACCAGTAACAGAACTCAAGAGAACAGCATGAAGCTGAGTCAGGGAGAGTCAGGCTGGGTACCAGGAAAAAGTTTTTCACCCAGTGTGACTGTGCATTGGAACAGGCTCCCCAGGAAAGTGGTCAGAGCACCAAGCTCTGCCTGAGCTCAAGGAGAGTTTGGACAACACTCTCAGGCACACACTTGGTGGGATTCTTGGGGTGTCCTGTTAGGAGCCAAGAGCTGGACTCAATGATCCTGATGGATCCCTTCCAAATAAGCATATTCTATGATTTGTAGAAACCATTTTCATTTTGGAAGAAAGAGGCTTTCTTCAGCTGCAGAACTCCACCAAATATAATTTCCTGCAATTCTGATGTGTACAGGGGATTACACAAAATGCAAGGCTTTCTCACAGATATTATAGTAAACTCTATTGCAACTACAAGACTTGATAATATTACCAACATGTTGTTTACGTTTTGGAAGGGGCTTTGACTGCAAGATGTCCACTCTTCCAGATTTCCCAGCTCTCTAGAATGAAACAAACAGCTCACTGAAGCATTAAACCTTACTTATGCTTGGTTTGCTTTAGTTGAACCAAGGTGAATAAGAGTCATAACAGTAGTATAGCCATGGAGCAGGTCATCCTTTATGTCATTACATTCTCTTAAGACGAAATTCCCAGTAACTATCCGATCACATCCTATTTCCCCATGTCCAAAGAAGCCAAAGAGGGGGACATTTGGAAAAAACTTTCTAAATGCATCTGCTTCCATATTCCTTTTGGTTTTGTAATGCCGATATCCTCTGCCAACACAGGCAAACATGAAGCCAATGGTGTTGTGCTCGGGGATGTTTGCTGCCTTGAGGCGCTGCATGGCCGCTTCCGCCGTCCTCTCATCGGCCACGTCCTGGTCTAACAGGACAGTGGCACTCTGGATCTGGGCGCCGCTGAAAGCCAACCCCACCACGCCGCAGGCGTCGCCGGGCTGCGCCTGGCTGCTGAAAGGCAACAGGCACTGCGTTAGACAACACCTGGGGGAGCGCTCCTCACCTGACTGCGCTGCTGCTGCAGCAGCACACGTGGGCTCAGCGCAGTGACTCTGATACCATCCAGAGTTAAAAAACAAACCAAACACTTCATATTTTAGCACTGTTTTTGTGTAGCAACCTTTCGCAAGGAAAAGCTTCCACATCCATTACTAGCTATGAAGAATAAACTTGTTTCACTCATGCCAAATTCAGCAGCTGGTGTATGTCACAGCTCTGCAATTCCAACGAAACCACCAGTTAAACTGAAGACAAGCAAAGGCACTGAGGACTTCTACATCGAAGCAGGGCAGCAGTCAGTAAAGGTTTTGGATTCATGTTGCTTTAAATTGGTTGGTTGGGACACATAGGGTTAAGTAGTTCTGTACTTAACCTTTATCTGCAGTGACTTTATTAAAGGTCAGCTCTGTTATCTGGGAGACAATGGTGCAGCTGGCAAAATCAGATGCAAGAAAAACGTTGGTATCAGAGCAGACTCTAGCTCCGCAGTGGCACGAGGAGCCCGTGGACATGGCTGCACCATGCTCCACAGGACGGGTGCCACGTCCTTCAGCAGCCAGGATGGCTCAGGTGAGCTCCTAGGGCACAGCCCTGCCGTGTGTGCAGCTGCTGCTCCGTGCCCTGAGCCAAACTGGGCAGGTTCACAAACAAATCCTGGGCTCCGTCACAACTGGAACTCATTTACCTGTGCTCCAGAGAAGAAATGCTGACTGCAATAAACACACAAAGGTATCTGAAGCTGGGAATCTCCTTTTTGGTGGGTTTCCTGTATCCAAATTGTATAATGGCCATACAAAACTTCCAGTTTTTCTGGCTACATCACAGTGTAGCAGCTGGGACACTTTTCCCTTAAAGAAATTGTTGTTTCAGTACTGGTGAAGTGGATTTTCAATATAACTAGAAGGCTATAGATCTGCAGTGTTTCTCTCATTTTTCATCATTTACCTTGAAAAAAATACCTACTTCTCAGAGGTCAGTGATGTAAAGCTCTCCACCTGTCCCCCAGCCAGGATGATACTCTTCTCATTCAACGGATTGACGATTTGATGAAGAAATCGAGTAGCTCCAGTCTTCCAGGAGTTGTAGCCAAACAGAAGCACAACACGGAGATCTGGGTTATTCTTCAGACCTACAAACAAAAGCCAGCATTTATTTTTAAATCCTGCATGCTGAAGCCCAACCATAGTTTCTCCTTAATGCATCACACCTCTCTCTGAGCAGCTTGGCTGGAAATGTAACAAGGTAACTGGAAAGTGATACTCAGGGTAACTTATTCCTAGTACTCCAGAGACTGGGAGGAGCAGAGGTGCACAGTCATCAGCTGGAGCCCAACAGAGGCTCTTTGAGCTCTGGAATGGAAGCTGCTGGTTCTACACAGAACTGGCACTGAGGACTGGCACCTCAGAGAGCAGCACCACACAAAAGGCCACATAAAGGAGAGAAAAATTACATACCTGCTTCAGCAAATTTACTTTCATCAAAGACCCTGTTCTTCACATCTTTAGAAAAATGGAAGGTATGAATTTTCACCCCATCAATTTTGGGAAACAACAGAGCAAATCCAGCTTCACCCTCTTCAATTTCTTGAGGCTGATTGCTGCTTGAACCCATCGGGGTAACTACAGAGACAAAACCAAGCATCTTGTGTTTGGAGATTCTAACACTTTCATTTATACTCTAACATGGGCAGAAAGAGGTTGAACAGCTCAGGTGATATAAACAAGACAATCTATTTCCATAAGAACTTATCTAACTGAAAACCAGTGTGATTTTTTAATATTTTGGGAGGATGAAATGTAGCCTGCTGGCTACTGATGACACTGAAGTCAGCTTTGACATGGAGACATGGATATATTTACAGATATCCCCCCAGGCACACCAAGTATCAAACATCAGGAAAATAAGAACAGTGCAATAAAAGCCTTCCTGCCAACTTCTGCAGGCACACAGACATATCCGAGTTTTTAAGGTGTCCTATAAGCATATGATGACAATATAAAGCAAACTGACACAAAAATTCAGAGTGTATTATTAAAATACGGCAATGACAACACTCAAATACCTTACTTATGAAGTGGGAAGTGAATTTAGAGGTGAAAAACTATAAAAAAACCAACTTTCTAATGATAAGAGTGAAGCATGAGAAAAAGCCGCCACAGGAGGCTGTGAATTTTCCAGTTCCTGTATATGCTAGGCCATTACAAACAGGTATATACCAGAATGCCCTGCAGAGTTAGTCACAGTATGACTGAAACGTATACACAAACCCAAGCAACGTTCAGTAAGTACATTAAGGTGCCAGGGAAAACTGCCTGCCCAATTAAATCAACCCTTTTAATTATAATTGCAATACATGAAGTAAGCTCCATGTCACTTAGCAGGGACACTGTGAACTTTAAATCGAAGCCAATCTGAACAGAGTGGGAGATGACACCTTCAAGCTGACCCCTCAAAAACCCACGTTTTGCTCCTACCTACAATTCCTGGGGTGACCAGTCCAAGAACCTGGCATCGCTTTGGCAACAACTTTTCAAGTGCAAGTGCTGTTTCTTTACTGTTTCTTTTTCTGGCTGTTAAAGTAAGAGCAGAACAAAATCACCATCAGTAAAAGCGTGTTGTGAGCAAATCCCAGAGGCAGCCCCGTCCTGTTTAACCGATGCTGCCCATCAGTGGCCGCCCTGGTAACAGCAGGCCGGTCTGTGCTGCTCCCTGAGAGCACAGGGCTGCCGGCAGGCAAACACACTCAGCATCCTCCAGAGGTGAGAAAGGAAAAGGAAAAGGGAAAGTCTGTGCACGTTAACACAGATCTGTGAGCTGCTTCGTAGCACAAATACAATACTACACAGTCATGGTTTCTGCAAAACATTTCCTTCCCACTGAAACCAGAACTCGGAGAATTAATTCCCTTTCAGCTGACTGTGCTCTACTTACATCCCAGCACATCTTTTAGTGAGAGCAAGTTAGGTCCAGGCTTTACCTTTCTTTTGCTCGTGACACTCCTCATGCCCGCTGAAGGTCTCTGCGTCAGCGATGTAGAGCACGGTCTGGGGCAGCACGTGCACCTTCTGCAAAGACACAGGCGGAGGAGTACACGAGAGGAACGGAGTGGAGGAAAACCGGGACCAGAAACCGAGGAGAAACTGCTCCTGCTCCACCGCCAGCCCACACTGGTCCCTCCCCCATCACCAGGCTCCTGACAGCCAACAGACAGCCTGTCGTTATCCTCAGAAGTGCCCAGGTTTACCTAGTGAATTGGCAGCACAGGCGGGAAGCTGACCCAAACCTCACACGAGCAAGAACAGCTCTGCAGACTGGCCCCATGATTCTGCTCCTTCTTTTAGCACTATCTTAACTCCTTGCATTCGTGGTTGTCGGCTACTGCTCCATCTGTGCTGCTGCTGGGAAACAGCGCAGAGGTGCTTCAGGCCCTCCTCGTCCCAGTTAGTTTAATACTTAGTTTAATCTGCTGCGGCCTGTCTACCGCTTAAAATCCTGACATGAATCTTTGTGTAGGGAAGGCCCAGTACCAGGTTAATACGGGAAAGAAATCCTGCCAGGCAGAGAAGCCCTGCAGTGTTTATTCAGTGTCTCCCAGCCTATGAGGGTTTACCTCTTAACAAGATTGCCGCGATGAACAGATGTGCCCTGAACTGCAAATCCTGGGCGTTTTGAGCGGTGTATTAACACGCAACACTTGAACTGTAAGAACCACCCAGGTCCTTGTGCCGGGCGGGAGGAAGAAGCGCGTTCAGTGTTTAAAGGAAGGCGCCGAGCTCGCGCCCCCCAGGCCGCCCCTCGCGCCCCCTCACCTCGAGCTCGCGGGCCAGCGCGCGCACCAGCGCGTGGTTCTCGGCAGGGCCCGGCTCCAGCGCCGACACCCACGCGATTCGCTGCCGCGTCCGCAGCGTCCGCCGGGCACACTCCCTCCATAGCCGGCACACACTGCAACACAACACGGACACACCGCGTCGGCCGCGCCGCACCCGCCAACCGGAGCCGGCCGCCGCCCACCCCACGGCGCCAGCCCTTACCAGGCGGCGCGCAGCAGCGCCTTGGTGGGCAGGAAGCCGAGGACGCGCTCCACCACCTCGGCGAGGTTGGCGAGGACGTAGCCGCCCTTGGCCGCGGATTCCATGGCCCCGCCGCCTCCCCGGCGCCCTGCGTCACCCGCGCGCCGCCGCGCCTGAGGCAACTTCCGGTCAGCGCGCGCGGGCACAAGCCGCCGCACTGGCGCTGCCTAGCGGCGGGGAGGCACCGCCGCGCTCTCACCGCCCCCCTTCTCTCACACCCCGCGCCCCAGCACGGACACAGCACTTCGTAAAATGCTTTTTATTCATAAACTTGATGCAAGTTTACAAATTACTGTACATTGCCAAGGAACTCTGCCAGAAGAAACGAACCCAAACCGACGCATGCGCCGCGGGGCGGAGGCCGCCGCAGCCCCGCCGTGCCCGGCGCTCGCCCAGCGCCCCGGGAGCAGCACCGGGCACCGGCAGCGGTGCCAAACCTCGCCCCTCGTTCCCTTCGAGCTAAAAACTGCATCTAGAAGCAAATGCACAAGGACCCGCGGGCGCCTGATAGAGAAAAGAGCACAAGTTCGATAGTCAACTAAAATAGAAACCATAAAAACATGCTTCTGCACTTCTGGAAGTGCTTAATCCATGGAACACAGCCTTCGCTCGACCCGAGGGGTGCGCGGGCCTAAGGACTGGAACTACAACCAAAATAGAGTCGATTCCGGTAAGGCAATGAAATTGTGTGAGTACACAGACCCAGATTCATCTCCTAATAAAGAAAGAACAGTTCCCATTAGTCTTTCAATAACAAAACCACTGTCATGACTATGGCAGCGTTTCTTATACCTCTGAACTGGATGACGTGTTTTTGTACTTTATTGTAGCTTTTATATAAAAAAATTTTCATTCAAGGACTTTAATCTCAATTTGTGCCAATCGCTTTATAAGTTCATTAGTTTAGAAATGATTGCAACAACCCGTTAATAAAATGGAACACCTAAAAAGGTTTTTAGTATTTTAAATAACTTCAAGCTTCATACTGTGGCTCTTCTTGTTAAGGAGGTTGAGCCAACAAGTAGCAGGAACAGCCCAGCAAGTTCTGATGCCCCAGTGGAAGTGACTAGTTACAAGGTTTTATTGGCACAGCCTTGCTCTGCATAAAAACAGAAAACTGAAACAAAATAAAGAAAAAAACAAACAAAAAATTAAGATCTAAACAAAGAGCATCTTTTCCAATAAACAGTTCATATTCTCATACAGCCATGAAAAAATGTTTAATGACTTAACATACATGTGTTTTTCCTATATCATTAATTTGGAAAATACTACAAACGCTGTCATTTTAGACCAGAAAAACTACTGTGATTTGCAAGACTTGACATTTCCTAAAACAGTATTAAACAATGTATTAAACTTCTTGGCTTTAAATGAAACAATACAACGCAAGTCTCTGCAGTCTGCATTTTGCAAAAAGTAAGAAATACACAGAAGTGTGTGAACAACTCACTCCTATTGTATGATCTTCAGTAAGTCGATAGCCTGCTGCAAGGAGAGCTTATGCTTTCAAATAAAAAAAAAGGGAGAAGGGAGGGCATGGCCCAAATCTGCTTAATCCATAAGAACAAATATGGTAAAGGCCCAAACTGCTCAGTCCAGATGCCTAAGAAGAGCGGAATGGTAAGGCTGTAACTTATACTGTACGTGTCAGTTGACAGATTATCCACTAACTTATCTAATAGCTAAAGTCCTCAGTACAGCTGTTATAGGGGCACTCATAGCTTGAGTCTGTGTGTTGGAAAACATAAAGAGCTTGTTTTGTTGACATTGGTCCAGGTGTACAACAGTCCTCAGCATTAGCCATCTTCTTTAGGAGGAGTGTACCAGCCTGTGGAGAACAGAGACATGTTAGGCACCAATGCTGCTGTGTCCAGACCATCCCACTCTCCACCTGTGGGAGAGGGAAGCCTTCCCTGGCTCAGTCCTTCCCTCAAAGCAGGCCAATCCAGTGCCCTAAATGTGAGCAGGCAGCAGTGGAGACAAACCATGTGGCACATTCCTGGAGCAGACCCCATGTCTGGGTGTGCACACATGGTTTCTGTGGCAGCAGCTACCCTGAGCTGGACAAGCTGAACACCAACAAGAGCAAGCTGCTGAAGTAGGAACACTGCTCTAATCAAACTTAATAGAAGAGATGTAAAACCCCCCCAGTCTTCAAGCTACTTAAAACACAGACATACAAGGAGACTGCACTGGGACACTTACATAAATCCCATTTTGTGTACTGCAGAGCCAGGCAGGCACAAGCAACTGAACAGTTTATCCTACTTCTGCAAATCTTACCGTAGGAATAAGCTCAGAAATGTCAGTTGAATAACTGGTCTCCTGACAATTTGGCATGTTTAGCAGCTAAATCATACCTGATCAAATGTGCACTGCTTTTCCTAGAGACTTCCAGAGCTCCCATCTCAATTCTCCCAGCCCCTCTTGTAACATTTCCCCTAATGTGTGTAGTGACTACAGGGCCTGTTTGTGCTGCCCCAGAGAACACGTAGCAGCTCTAAGCTCAAGACACCTTTCATAGCAGCACTGAGTGCTGAACACTTTGTGTACAGCTCCTGAGGCAGGACTGATCACTTGTAGCACAAACAAGTAAACTAAAAGACCAAAAGGCTCAGTTAACAGCAAGATCAAAATACTGTAAAATTGGAGAGCATGTTGAAGTAATTCTCTTTGATCTTCCTCCCAAGAGTACAGGTGTTATGTTCTGTGTGAGCAGCAGGGAGGCTGAGGTGCTCACTGCAGTCACACAAACACATTCACAAGATATCTTGAGGACACTGCATCCAGCCCAGAGCACAGAACATCACAGGCTCCCTCATCACAAGACCAGGGTACCAATTCTGCTGACTACCTTTATGTAACAGGTAAGCTACTTAAACCTTTTATGGCCTCAGGCTTCTCATACTGCCACAGTAAATTCAATTATACCTGAAGCACTTGTACACACGTTTTATGCAGCAGAAAGACTTTTTTAGTCTAAAGTTCAAACTGAAACAGGCGTCTCCCAGCTAACATACCTCACTTGGTGTACTTTTCTCTTGTATTTTTTAGCCTCAGTTTTTTTTCCCCCCCACTTTCTCCCTTCCTTAATGATTATTTCCACTAGGTTCTTGATAACAAAGAAAGTTTTGTTCTTGAAACAAAATCTTTCATGGAAAGGGATAAACTATCAGCAAATGCTTCACCAATATTAAAGAGTCCTTAACAATGAAGTTTCTAGATCAACTGGCTGAAAATGAAATGGAGCTGCCTTTCAAGAAGCAACAGGAACACACATACAACAATCAAGAAAGCTGGAAAAGTTGCAATGATTGCAGTCAAGTTATTTGAGCACTACTGTTTTTCCTATTGTAAAAAGGAAAGAAGGAAGAAACATTTATGGTGTTCCCAAGCCAAAGTAAAACCCTTTTTCACTTCAAGTTTTTCTGTGGCCGAGCACCAATTCCCAGGGTGCTGTCCAGACAAGAACAAAGCAGCAAAAACATACATACCATTTTTCTCATGTATTTGTACTAGTGACTTATAGGACTGCTGTGCTCTTGCTAGATTATATTGATTCTGAAAGGAGAAAAAGCCAACATCAAAACCTGCATCTAGACGTGCAACACCCAAAACCAGTTCTAACAAGGAAATTCTACAGTGGGCTTAAAAATAAAGTTCATGCACAATGTTAGAACATTCTTGGCTTTCAAGATTCCCTTCTCAGAGCCACAGATTCCAAATCCTCCCAGTTCTGATCTTCCCTCCCTCCCCTGCCCATACAAGGATAACAAAAGCCTACCCTGCCCATCCCAAGGCTTGATCCACCTCATATTACCTTGTAATTACATAAACAATTTTTAATTGCCAATAAAATCCTCATACAGGCACCAGACATTTCAAAATGCATGGGTATTTGCAGTAGCAATTCTGTCACTAAGCACCTTCTGTGCAAGACAGCAAGGAAATGGAAGCCCACCAGTGATTTCTGTAATTGATAAACTCAGCACATTTACCTTATTGGCTCCAAACTGTACTCTGGCTTTTCCTTTGACTAAAGTGGCATTGATCTGCATGATGACTGATTCTATTGAGTAGGCACTGCTCCAGCCCTGGAGGAGGAAAGGAATATTAACACACAACATGTACTTGCTTCTTGTGCTCACCTTGCAAATCTATTTTGGAACGTGTGCTTTGGGATTATTTTCTTTCCTGCATTCCAGTTTTAATGACTTCTTTTCAGTTAACTTTTATTTTCCACAGAAAAGCTGTAAAATTATATACAGTCCTAGTACTAGAACTTATAAGAATGAAAAGGCTGAATCACATTTCCAAAGACAGAAACAAAAAAGCTCCATCTTTACAGCATTGACACATTTTCAGCAGTTCTGTCGCAACAGAAATTACAACTCTGTTTTCCAAGAAGCAGAAAAGACTGATCTCTAATGAAGTCAAGTCATTAGAATTGGAAGAATTCTGCTTATCTTTGGCACTGCTTTACCTTCCACAGCGCACAAGATTTTCTGCCAGAGCCTGCAAGTAAGTTACTTCATTCATTTACTTATTTTAAGGAGAAAATCACTCTGTCTACACAAGTAATTTATGACTGTAGTTGTCTGTATTCCTCACTTTTCCAGAGCTGACTTTATGCAGTTGTAGAGGCTACTAGAAAAGAAAACAACATGTTTTGCTCCCCAGAACTTGCTCTTCACACTGCCTTCCTCCCAGAAATTCTGAGCTCCAAGCTGACATGCTTGCACTTCCTGCCTCTTCCTCACATCTCTTGTGAGCCATCCAAGGCAGAAAAGATCTCAAAAAAGATCAGCAAGGCCAATCTTGTGGGATTGAGGTTTTCCACCACATTTCCTTAGGAGTGTGCAATTTATTCCACACAGGGATTCCTGAACTCAAGAGAAGCACCCATTTTCATTATTTTCAGGCATGCTTTATTACCCAGATACCAGAGCTCATATTCACCTGTTTAGTAAGAAGTTCCATACATAATGCACCTCCACCTAGGACATACCTAGAAACAATATGAAAGAAAATATACTTGACATCAGCAGCTAGTAAAAAAATGCAAATGTTCACAGCACTTTAACTCTTGCCAGCTGGGCTGTTCAATTCTTTGTTCATAAAGCTGAAATGCCCTTTAACCAGCAATAAATTGTAACTAGCCGTGTTATACTTAGGCAAAGAAAATTAGCACTGTGAGACAAAAAAAAAAAGCTGTTTGCTAGCTAGGCTTAATTTAGACCAGTGACTGAGCTGGTCTGCACAACTGCAGAGCCCATGGAAAAAGTTAATTTTTATGGCTACTCTACATATATCTAATACTGATGTGTAGCTAAAAGAAACCAACAAAATTCAATTCTGTAAAGAAGTTTAACACCATTTCAAACAACGGTTTGAAAACAAACAATGGTAGGTGCCCTTATAAATAATACAAGATAACCAGATCTTTTCTTGGTCTTTTCTTGCAAGTAGCTTTTAAAAATTTCAAAAACCCTTTATCCATTGTGCTGACTGAGGCTCAGCAGAACACCTGAGCATGACAAAAGCTGCACCAAGGGAAGAGAATTTACCACTGCCAAAATGTATTCTCCTCCATGACCCAGACATTTAAACCTCACACATCCATATGACATTCAGAGGGAAATGACCACTTTTTTCATTCTAAAAAGAAGTCTGAATACAATCAAATTAGAATCCAATGAGTTTTCTGGTGTTTGAGTCTGCTTTTTTAGTTTTGAGATAGCAGCACCCCTCATGCACCCTATTTAACTGCACTAACTATTTACTGAATTCAAGAAGAATACATGACAATTCAAATCCAATCAGCACCAGCACCAGCTACCACAGACTGCATTTTCAAATGCAGATATCATTTTCTGTCACCAGCAGATGCATAAAAACTTTGGAAGGTGAATTTAATCATCTCTCCACGGATATATATAAGTGCCACAGACAGCACTTCAAACATGCTTTAGACGACATTTGGAGCATGTTTTCAATTAAATTTAGTGGTTTTGGATTAGCATTTGAGGAATTTTTAAACACAAACTTTATGGCAGTGTTACCAGAAGAGAGAAAGTTCAGACTTTACAGCAGACTGAAGGCAACACAGGGCTCAAGCCCTGTTCAAAGCACCCTACAACAGGAGAAAGAACAGCGATGTTCACCCCCACAGGGGTCACTTCTTACACATTATGGCAGGCACAGAACTTTTCAAGTTGTGACATTTTTACCACAAAGCAGAATTTCTGTAGGACACCTCAAACCTACCCTCCTGTGAGCACAGGAGACACCACTCGCACAAAGGGAGGATCAAAGGGAAGTTATCCTGAAAAGAAGAATAAAAAAAACAGGCTAAGGAAAGTGCTGTGACATTGCTTCCCAACCAGGAAGTATTTCAACAGCCTTATTTCTCAAGTCAGATTTGAAGTACTACAATTTTTCAGTTCTGTAAAAATTCACTTTCCATAGTACTGGCTAAAAAGCATTTTTTTGGGAAGCTTAAGTGCTGAACTTAAAAGTTAGTTTTCTTTTTTTTCTTCCCACTGTTCAATGCTACAGATCCATTATTACCCAAGTAACAGCTGAGGGTAATTTCAGTCACTTTCTATAGTAAGCCTCAAATTTAACTGCAGCTTTTCGTCCCACAGACACTTACCTTAAAAGAGAAGTTGAGTAAAATGTATTCTACGCCTTCTTTTTCTTTTAAGACCTGAAGATCACTATGCAGTGGGCTATCAGGATCAACCCTATAAAAGCAGCAGGGGAGAGATCATGGATGAAGTTAATATTTTCAGTACCTGCAAACAGTAATTCCTCCTAAAGACTTCCTATGTACTTGTAGTTTAAGGTGAACTGTAGGAAATTCTTGCTCCTTTTTCCAGGTAAAAACTTTGTCATGAGATCAGAATGAAAACATACTACAATGTACTACATTCCCAATGCTATCACGTGTTGCTTAAACACAGCACAAAATAAGCTGTTTGTTTGAAAAGAGTAATTTTAATTCTCTTCAGTTCAGTTGTGTTCAAATAAGAGGGGAAAAAAACCCAGGAAGACTGTAGTCATCTAGTTTTCAGCAAATAGTTAGTGAATCCTTTATGGAATATGTAATTGTAGTTCTGCATCAGCTGTTGAAAGTAATCTGCATCAGCAGAAGTACTAAAGCCAGCAGCTTCTGCTCAGCAGAATTTCAACAACTGTTTGCTCCAAAATGCTGGTGGTGAGCAGCCTGGCCATTAATTCAAATACTAATGGGCTAATCCCATCAAGCTCTGACACCCTATCAGCTTTTAAATACCAGAGACTAGTCAAAAACACCTGCAAGCAAGCCAAAAGCAGATGTTAAAGATATTGAAAGTCAATTAAATCTAATCCTCTGCTACAGCTGAAAACATAAAGTTATTAGATTTCATTTCAGAACTTGTGTCCCTATCCCACCAGTGTGAAGTTATTTCAGAAAAAAATCTTCCAGCACTTAGGAACCTCTCATTTCAAGCCATTGCTGTTGCTGGGCCAATTGCAAGACACCTGTTCTAGTAACAACACCAGTCCTTCCCACAGGCTCTTTCCTCTGACATCTACCCCTCAGCTACTCTGTACACACTGCATTTGCTTCCAGACACTTTTTGCTGCAATAAACAAACACAACACTTCTCTTAGATGTTCTGGAAGCCATTTGCTACATGCACTCCACTTCCTCTTTTCTGAAGGCAGAAAATGAGACCTGTTCACAGCATTTGAACAGAGGTTTCAAATCACTGCACATAGTTTGAGCACTTGGTTACAGAAGCACTTGATAGGAAAGGCCTCCAATAATGTGACACAGATTTCTCTGATGTGTCATTTCTGCCATTTTCAGCCTTTAAAACCTTCACATGCCCATGATTACACTAAGAAGGAAACAAAACTATTTCAGCAGCTGCTGACCCGGTTTGCTCAACTCTCACCCCTAGGACAAGGCATCAATTCCTACAGGCAGGTCAACTAGTGCTGAAACAGCCTCTGTCCTTCTTCTCCCAAGCTGAACCCATGGAAGCTCTTCTCTCCATTCCAGATATTGCAGCCACCCAGCACAGTTTGGGTTGGCTGTTCCTGTCTTTAGGGTACTGTATAGGGATCCTATCAGGAGTAATTTCACTCTAACCTCGAGGACTGAAGTTATTGGACTACGGATGTAACAAGGTGAGTTATGTACTGCTTTTTTCACTTTGTGTACTAGGTGATGACAGAAGACAAGGTACATATAATTATATAACTCATTTATGTGATAGCTAAAAGTTTCAGTCCTATGTGTCTATTTAACTGTAGAAATAAACAGCTAACGACACTCAGTTCTGTTCCTTCCTACATCTTAAATGAAACTAGAAGCTGGATTTTCCTGTCATTAAAAAAATAAAAATAAAATATGCAAATATTCTTGAAAAAACATTTTTGTCATTTAAGGCTGCATATTTTGGAGCAGTTTTAGAATTAAGCAGTAATGACAGTTAATGCAATACACAGTGTTGGTAGTAAAAGCAGGTCCGTCTTTTCGCCAGCTCAGTTCCTGCAGTTCCATCTCTACACATTTCTATGTATCAGAATTACAGCCACTATTTAGTGGCTACAATTACCATTACTGCTACTACTATTGTAACACACTATTTTATATGCGCTGGCTAGAGATACTCATTCATCAAGAATCTCTCCAGCAATAATAAAACAGATTGTTCAGAACATGTAAAAAGTTTATTAACTTACTTGAGAAGCTTAACGTGCCACTCATACAAGCTGTCATTTACCAGTTCCACTGAATATATCCCTGGAGAAACAGCAGATGGAATTAATTATGCACTAGAAGTGTAGATAGAAAACTTAGCAGAAACATTCTTTGCTTTTAAATATGAATACTGCCAGCAGGTGTAAGCAATGGGTAGGATACTGATTCTGAGGCACATCCTTTCTCCAGTAGCCGATGCACTTCTGAGCAGCTACAAGGAAAGTGTTTTCGCTTTTGATAAAAATTTCCACATTAATCACATTTTTTTCTGATACATAACCATTTTACCTTCAAACCTTCCACAACTACAACTCCAGCTTGTTTATTACTCACTATATTTTACACCCAGTACACTACCAATGTGTTTTTAAAACACTTCACAACACAGTGTGAGTGTGCAGCATTGTTTCACAGGTTCTCATCAGTATAGGCACATCAGGACAGTGTAGGCAGCAGAAACCCCCAAAAATGGAGATCCTGCAGTGGATGAAGCACATTCCCAACAGCTGAGTGAGGAAGCCAGGAAGCTGCATCTGAAGAACGGAATGGGCTGTGGGAGCCAGCTGGTGACTTTCAGCCTGTTTGTTTGAAGCATGTTAAACAACAGTTGTGCATTTCACCCCCAGGCAAGGATGGAAATGATCTGCCATTTTCCTGTATATTCAGAGCTTCCTCTCTGCATAAATTCACAAGCAGCTTGGAAAAAGCAATAAATCTTTAACCACCAGACAAGATTTAGAGCATGGCATCAGTCATGTACAAAAGTTAAACCTCTTCTTTCACAGAATATTCTATGCATATAGACTAGCCCACTAGTATTAAACTTGTTACCTGGCCTAATATTTAACAGCATCTTTGTTGCTGACCTAATTAGTTGGTAGCCATGCAAATCAGGAACCTGCCTAGGATTTCTGACAATACAACCACCAGACTGCAGTCACCACATTCTGCCCAAGGAATGGAGGGTATTAATTTCTGAGTTTTATTGTTCTAGCATAAAAATAATCTTGCACTTGAAACTTATAAGCATTAGTACTTGGAGTACAGATGACATTTCAAGTTGTCCAGACACTTTCATTTCTAAAGCATTTCAAAACCTGGCACACAAGGTAAAGTACCCATGCTTGTTTCTCCTTACTGAGTGCCACTAACAGTGTGTACTGCAGCCAAGACCACAAGTTCTAATTTTTCTATGTCTAGAGTAACAATGTAGGCCTGAACATATACTCACTGTGCTATCCATGTCCCTTTTAATCAGCAGCTACTTCAGAGACATGACATTTGTTTGAGGATCAACCAAAGGAGCTATCAAGGCCTTTTCCAATTCCCCAGATCCAAGGATGCTATTTTCTGAACTGACCTTAGCATAAGTCACAAACTGTAAGAATTTCAATTTGTACTGTTCTGATGTAACAGGAGTCAGCACTCAGAACTCTGCTCATAGTCAACTCCCATTAATGACAAATCTATTCCATTTTTGTATCCAGAATATTTTCTTCCACCTACACGCAAAGAGGAGCAAAGAATACTTATTGCAGACAAGGCAATAAGTTATAGCAAGGCTCCTGACACTGTGCTAAACAATGGAAGATCACAAGAACTTCCATCCCTTTGTTCACTCACTCAGCCTCCAGCCCCACTCCTGCCCTCCTTCCACCCTCCTGGGCCTGCTGTTCTTAGTCACAGTTCCTGTCCCAGTCCTACTGCTCCCAGGCCACACACTTTACTCACAGAACCATGAAGCAAGTAAAAAAAGTAAGAAATTTAAATGTAGAAAGAAAAGCAATTCCTTTCAAAACAGAGGCAACATCTCACTTAGGGTAACATTACAATATCAAAAAGTAAATCCCATACAGTCTTTGGATAAAAGCAGGGAATTGAAGTCTCTATGAACTATATATGAATAAAACAGATGCTAAAGATACAAACAAAAATAATTTATTGAATACCCCCAAATTTTTTGTTTCTTGTCTTCCTTTCCCAATCCCCTAAATTACATTCAGTCCTCTGTGAATCTCCAGTCTGATATGTGGAAATGAGATAATTTTGTTTTGCAGGACTTGTGGCTCCCATTATCTGAAGAGGTTAATGAAACTGTCTAATTCACAACAGAGTATCTTAATTTGCTGGAGTATTTTTTGCTTCTATCAGCTGGTAAGAAAATTATTTTCTGTTTCTTTAAGGGCAATTCTTCCCCTAGATTTCCCAGGTAGATAAGCAACTTTGCTGTTGAGAGCAAGCTTGTAATATTTTGCTTGAACTCAAGCAGCATTGCTTCATTTGATAAAGGAAATTCATTTCTAAAATAGACAACTACTTGAATGCACACCTACAATTGAAGCCACTGTCTTTTAATAGTACTTTTTTATAAAACAATCTAATAGGAAAGAAAAATATTTAAAAGACCATTGCTACAAGTATTAGTCACTTCACAACTCCCAGAGCTATCCTACAGTCAGTCCTAAAAACACGTAACCATGCAAACTAAAATCATCCTTACCCAACTAAAACTCAGCCTGAGCCCTTCTGACTTGTGTTACAAGAAATGAAAACAGTGTTAAATTACCTTGCAACAGTTACCAGAACACAGGAGTTTCACAGCGGTTCTCTTTGTGCATCAGTAGGAAGAAATTAAATTTAGGGTAAAATGGACCATGGGGCAATACTCCATACAAAAATGACATTAAAAAGCCAATTAGCTGTCACAGCCTGTGCACATGGTGCCAGTTACCTGACAAAAGGCAGATCTGGCCTATGGAAGCAGCAGTTTCATGCAAAGGAAAAGAACCGAGAACAGAAATTCACTCAAGGTCGAAGAATAAATGAAAGCATAAGGAATGAATCTAGGTAAGTTTTATAACAAACAGCATCCATTTATTGGCAAAATGCAGTAAGTGTGTCAGTAGGACAGTGTTTCAAAGCAGAATTGCCATCATCTTTGTAGTGTCAACCTCCACTTGACACTACTTTATTACCATGCTTTAGAGATCAACACAACGCGTCCAGTATTACAGTATTTTTACAAATTTCCAAAGTCATAAGCTCTAAGTTACTTGCACTCACCCTTTAGAAACTCAACATTATGTAAAGTTTGGCAAGATTTGCTCTTGTTCATAATTTAGAGTATGCTTTCCTACATGGAGATCAGTCTTTTACAGCTCATTAAGATGTGTTTACCTAAAGCCAAAAATGGCATTACTAGAGATCCTAACCCCCCCCCCTCAAACCACAGCTGCCCAGGGGTCCCCCCTGGAGCTGACTCCAGGGGTACCAGCACAGGACTGAGCACCCACAGCACTCTTTACAGTCTGCTGTGCTACAGCCAGCTTAGCTCTAATCACCAAAACAAACCCCGAAGGGCAAAACTGGGCAGTAAAGCATCCCCCATGACTTCACACAGATCTGCTTCCAGCTCCTCCCTGGAGCCACAAACCCACTCCTTCCCAGAGAGATGTGGTTGGGGCACCCTGAGCAATAAAGCTAAAAGGAGGAGGCTGAATTAGATCAACACTAGGTTACCTCATCAAATTTACATCCCAGACATTTTACCACTGTCCCCAGCACTTCCATGCATGAAACAATTGACCTGAAAGTTAAATATGACAAATCAAAACAGGAACCTATTGCCTCTTCACCTCTAGTCTCTTACACACAATCAAAATGGCATTGCCAAGTGAGATTTAAGTCCACTAGAAATAAATATGGGCAGAAGTTCAGAAAAGTGAAAGGGTATTTAAGTTTATACTGACTCTCCAATGAGGCACTTCTCCTGCTGCCCCACCTGGCTGCAGTGATGGAGCTGTCTATTTGCAGACCTAGAGGAACACAACTTTCCCAAAATCTATGTAATTCCTATTTCTCACATGGTAACATCCAGACAATTCAACATTCTGAATCCTTTGCTGAGCTAGCTCAGCTACAGCTCCTATGAGGAATAAATGAAACAGCCATCCACTACCTAAAGATAATCACAGGTCATTATTCAAACTAATTTAATATACAGGCTTCTTTTTCACTGTAATTCACAAAATTACTCCAAGGAATATATGTTCTGACTTTTTTCCACAAATAAACTGCTTCATGTAATAGGAGTATATAAAATGAATCTATGTATTTTTGCATATGTGCACATACAAACACACGTATATATAAACACAGGGCAACAAAACACAGAAAAATTAGCAGGAAGTATTTCCCTAGAAAATTAATTTAAAGTCTATTTTAAAAAGGGAAATCTAAGGCATTTTACCTGTTTTATAACTCTGTGATCTATATATATCCCTGAGTTCTTTCATAAGTCGATCTGAAGCCTGAACTGACCCAGAGACTGCACCCTGAAACAAACAAAAAAGACTCCAAATAAGTGAAAAGTCATATTTACAAACAGCTTTACATTACAAAGTTACACTAACTAGAAGGTATTAAAAATATATTCATTTCTGAAAAATTAAATATTCTAGTGAGCAAAGTTTACTCCAAAGAAGCAAGGCCCTCCCTCCAAAGAAGCACATTAACATATACTACTAAATGCTATAGGTGATAAAACTTTTAATCAAGGTACAATGGGCATTTTTCTGTAAAGGACCTAAATCTTTGGCACTTTAATTTCCAAGATGGATGCACAGTACATCTCAGAGCAAAATCTCATTTTACATTCTGCTTTTACATATTGGGAAGTAGAGCAAGCCTAGTCCTAAAAAGGAGCTTCTACACATAAGGTTTCATTGCTTTCTCAGAGTTATATTTTTATTTGGTTATTGAAAAAGGTACAGGAGTTGCGAAGTATCCACTCTAGAACAGCAGCTTCCAGAGGAATAAGACCAACCAGTGAATTTAGAAAATTCAAACAAAATGGAACAAAAGTATATTTATTGCAATTGAGTGAAAAAGAAAAAAAATCAACATCTACACAAAGGAAGACAAAGGTAAGTAAACTTAAAATACAAAATATTTCTTGTGACTTGTTATAGTTCTTGTGATTTATGCAACCAGGGCAAAACCTCTTCTGTTCTTTTAGAGATCAGTTCTGTACCGGTCAGCACCTCAAATTGAGAGAAAACTTAAAACACAATTTTCTTGTACATTATGTGATTTCTCTGATTATATATTCCACCCAAAATACCACTTTAGGTTCAAAAGTCTTGATAAATAGAGAGATACAATTTAGCATTATAAAATTTAAAACACAGAATAGGAACAAGGACTCCAAATTAGCTGAGGCAGATCCCACCCCAAACCCTGACCCTGTGACACTTGGGCTTTCACCAGCAGTGTGTTTCCCAAGGGTGGATCATTCCACTGTACCTCTGCAGTTCCCTTCTGCTCCTATTCTTCACTCACTGCCACCGAAATGCAGGCTAACATATTGGCACTCATAAACACGGCCAGGGGGAGAAATCACGGCAAAAAATAAAACTACCCCACTACCAAACAAAAAAGACTCACCTAGAATAATTCAGCCTGTCTGTATCAAGTACAGAATGAGTAAGCTGATGAGGCTGCTTTTTTATTCCATCTAAAAATTCAAAGATACTTATTTCTTCAGTTTCTTTCCAGACACTATGAGCACCTACAAATACATCCTTTCTGGACAGAAGTGTCAGAAAAGTATTTCTGGAAGAATATGAAGCAGCTGTGACTATTGCCTAATACCTGAAATATCATCCCTGTTTGCCTGAAGCCCATAGTGATGTTTTATATTCTACAAGGTCTTAATTGTAGGATTAAATTACTTCTTAATAAAAATTAAGTATCAGTAAGTTACTTGATGGTAAAGCCCCGACATAGTCCTCTGTCTTCTCTGTCCAGTAGTATCAAATCCTACACTTAGCTTCACACTAGAATCTGTAGACTTCTCTTTTAGGGCTACTCGTTTTCATATACCTTTAGATTTAATTATGCAGATTTCTGAAATTCCACTAGTTTTTCTTAACAGACCAGTACGAAGGATGAACCTTGTAATTAAACACACAAAACACAGGCAACTCCTCTCATCTGATTAAGCAAAAGCTACATAAGGAATTTCTCCATTTACTATGCCTCTCTCTATAGAGAGTTATCAGACAAAGGAGGGATTTCCTAAACACCAAGTACATGAAATATCATGGGAAAAGGCTGTTTATATGCATATCACTACTATTAATGCCCTCTATTTAGAGATTAGCTGAAAAAGGAAGCATTAAACTTAACACAGCAGTGTTCACCACCATTCTTTGTACAGTTGCTGTGCTCTGTGAGCATTAAGACTCAGACTCATCAGTATGTTGAGTCTGGTGGAAAGATTCCACAGACAAGTGTCAAGACTTTGGTTTTCTTCTGAGCAGAGCTCTGCAGATCCTTGACTCTCTCCCTATATTTCTTACTGAAAGAATGAATTTTCTTACACTTTTCAGATTGCCAACCTATAAGTACAGGCAATTGAAAAGCAAGTTAGATGGTCAAAGACATCCTGTGGAAAGCTACCTCTCTCATCACATCTGCATTTCCATCCAGTTAAACTACTGAATTTCTATACATGATGTTGGAAGTTCATCCTGGCAAATGAAAATTCAAGTATCTTCTGTACTGGAGACATTTAAACCCCAAAGCTTAACACACCCACATGTCCCTGTCTGCCATTAAAACTGCTGATAAATGAGGTGGTATTGAAGAGGTCAGCTGCAGTGTGTAAGCAAGCCTCAGCACACTTTGTCTGTAACAGTGTTTTCCACCCTTTTTCCCCCTAGAAGTTTCTGGTTAGGCTGCCCACTCCTTATATAGCAGCATTAAATATAGTTACACTTGCTACTCTAAAGAATGGATGGGCTGTAAACCAGTAACCTACAATCAGGAGAAAGAGGATAGCAAGCTTAACTTAAGCAGTTTAGCACAGGAGCTTATTTGATGCACTCTGAACTACCCTTGGAAGAGCTTGCAGAGGAAGGTAACAGCTAAAGCTGCTGGTAAGCCTAATGCCAGGCAGCACTGCTCTGAAGCACGTCTCCATCCTGGTGTCACTGCAGGCTTCTGGGGCTCCTGTAAAGCGCTATTTCGAGGAGAGCACGACTTGCATCCCACCACTGCACGATACAGAGCATTGAGGTCAGTTTTCACTACAGTGATGCTAAAATTAAGAACTTTTTCCATAACTCACTACATGCAAGTTATCATTTCAAAGACTGAACTCAGATATAAATAACAGTATCCTTCTGGAAAAGTGGGACTTGACACTCCAAGGGAGATAAAGTTCCCGTTTCTCAAATGGTGACAGTAAGATTTATAGGTGCAACTGCCTCAGACAGAAGTGGTCAATCATGGGATCTGACGGGTATCTGTCACATGGGGCTGATGCCAGGAGCAGAAAGGCAAAGCCATTTCATCTGAAATAGCTAAATGAGCTGCCAGACCAGACCCAAGTGACTTTTTTTTTCCTAATAAGTAATCAAATAGGCACAAAAGTGTCACTGAATCACCCTGTCCTGTACCAGCATATTTTGTGGCTCTCCAGAACAACGAGCAGGTTAGCTGGAGAAATCCCTGCTACAAGAGGCAAACATCTATACTGACAACATGCCAGTTGCTGAGAGCTGCAAATAACAGAAATACCTGATTCAGGAATTCTCACAGCCAAAACTGTTGGACATAAAAAATATTCACAAGATGGATCACTACTGTCCTGTTCTCAAACTCTTCCCACTGCTGGAAACATTAAACTTGTGGTGCAGCTGGACCAGCACTTGCCATTGCCCTGCTGTACACTAAAGCCACAGAGACATCAGGGCTTTTTTTTCCTCCCTTTTAACCCTCAAAATGCACCCACAGCCTGCTCTCCCCCCCAGGTTATAGGGGATAGGAGGTGCAGTTCACTGCAGCTTTATATCCAAAGATCTGATTCATTGTTTTCTGTCTGATCAGAAAAATACTGTCACCACGTCAGAATACTACAGAAAACCTCCTCACTCAATACATTTCAGAAGATTTAGCCACAAAACCAAAAATTACCTGCTGAAACAAAACATGAAAACTTCTCCAAGATAATAAACTGAAATCTAAAATGACCCAAAAGGAGCTAAAGAACAAAAATTCCATTGTCACTGAACTTTCTCCATATTTGTGCAGATACACGCCCATTCCTAGAAGTTAAAGTAGTTTCATACTTCCTTCAAGGATTAGACTAAAAATAGAAATGACACCTTAGATTTCATAAAATCTGAAGATGAAAGTAGAAACACTGGAGACGTCTAAAGGGAAGTGCTTAAACTCCTCAGTATGAAACAGGAAAAGCTAATAGCATTATCTAAATAAGAAAGGCATTAATCTCTAAAATGACTGTGGGAAGAGACCTCTGAAAAGCAAGCAGCAGCAAGTTGTTAAATATTTGAAGTTAATGATTCCAGTTCAAAGACCTTTTTTAACTCCAGGTAAGCAAGTGGTTTTTTAAAGTTATTACAATGTTAAGAAGGGGATTAGTTCTTGCTCCAAGTCACATACTGTACAAGAAGCCAAATTTATTTCCTGATGCCAGCAAGAAGAATGGGATTAAGGATACTGCCAAGGAAAGAACTCATTTACAAAATTAGTAAATACACATTCTTAACTTGTGCAACACACATAAACCCTAAACACTCCTATGACAACAGCTTGAAAAGCAGAAAAATGTCTTTAAGCCATCAGGAATAGATGAGAATGGGATGCACACACTGCTCAGCCATGAACAAGCCTTGAGCCTTGTCTGTAACTGCAGCCAAGGGAGAGAGGACAGCCCATGGACTTGGGCCAAAGGACATGCAAAGGAACTGAAAAGTCTTCTGGCTGCCCTGGGCACCAGTCAAAGCCCTATATTATGCTGCACATTTCCTTTTCCAACAAGCGGCATGTAAATGGCATGGGTCTGTTTTACTGGCCTCAGCTGAGGAAACAGAGTATCCCAAAAGGCTGCCTGGCTCCTGTGAAGAAACAGATCAGCTTTAGCCACTGCCTTTAGGTTTGTGAAACTCATAGTGCCCTCTAAGAAACCCAGTAGTGAATTTAAATTTTACTTTGTGTTAGGACACTCAGCATACTTCTGCTCTCTTAAAGAGCACATTCTATTAAAATGAACACATTCTATTAGAAGCCCCCTGTTTTGGCAGCATGGAGGACCAATAAAGTGCTACCGAGTTAGCTCTTTTTGGTCAGTAGCACAGTCAGAGATTTTGGTTCTCCAGCACCTAAGAGTAAACCCTGACAAGTCCTTGGAGAAATTATTTCAGCAGCACAGCTATTTCTGGTGACCCACAAAAATACCACAGTTCCTCAGCAGCAGTTGAATACCCTGTTCCCTGTACTCAGCTGACCTTGTTTATGCACCAGCATCAACCAGAGTGTCTTGGCATGAGAAACAGCTATTATGTAAGTTGAATCTGCTGTTGTCAAACAGAAAACCAGCAGTGTTCCTTTCAGCTCCACTAAATGTGGAGGGAAAAAGCAAAAGGAAAGGCAGTATTCACCAAATGGGAAAAGAACAAATGGCAAAAGAAAATCTGTAGTTTTAAGAGGCTTTCTGCACCAAGGAAGAATGCTGACACAACAAAAACCTTTCTTCTGGTCTACCAAATTTTAGGTGATTGTAAAGCAGGCCATGCCTTTCAGGCTGCAAGAGGATGCATTTTCTTTAACAACTAAAGACTCTTTACTCTTGGAGGAAGTTGAGTTATATACACACACACAAAACCTCACTAGGTATCTTCTCAAACTGAACATCCAAGTTTAAACAAAACTAATTGTACTTATGGTTAGCCAAGACTCAGAACCTGACTTGGCTATAGAGCCAAAGCAGTTTGGGACCTTACATTTACCTGCTTTTAAACCCTGCAACACCAAACAGGTTTAGGTGCAGAAATTCTAAAACCCTTTGGATGAAGCAGATCATGAACAGAAGTATTAAGTGTTTCACACATTTTAAGCCTCTATGAAACAAAAGCTTTAATTTCTTTGGGAATCAGGGTAAATGAAATTAAGGTTGTATGACATCATCACATCCTTCTACATGGACCTTTGAGAAGGAGAAGCCCCTCTGGAACCTGGCACTTGGGACAGAACACATCTAAGCCTCTGGAGAACAAGCACTTTTTGTACAACTGCCGGCTGGCAAGATCACTCAGAAAACTGACAACAAAGCTACAGACTGCTGAAGGCCCCTTGCTTTACACATGGCAATAAAAAACTGCACAACAATCTACCACCTGTCAGTAATTTCCAGACGGCACAGTTATTACTGAAAAATAAACTCATGCATAAAAAGGATTTAAAGCACAGGTTTACCAAGTATTTTAAATCACCCATGACTTTTAATACAGGTAATTTAAATTATGGCTTTAGTTTTTATACTTTAGTAAGGGTTTAGCAACAAAAGTCACACTCACAGCCTAGATGCATTCTGCTGATTTTGCAAAGAGAACTAATGTTGGTAAAAAAGGCACCAAGCAAGAAGCAGAGGGACAACTACAAGGACACCTCTGGAGAAGAGCAGTGAAACAGTCAGCTACAGGTTAATTGATGTCTAGGTGCTTGGCAGTGAGCTTTCTTTGCTGAAAACCATCTCTATTTTAAAGTCAGAAGTATTGCAAAGAAGAAGCATGGAATCATTAACTCACATTTAAGTGATCTTGCCTTTGATTTTTTCTGATTTTTTCTAAGATTGCAAGGTTTTCTTTTTCAATGCCTTCATCCTCAGACTTCTTCCCATCAACGGGTTCCTCCTCTTTCATATCATAGTGATCCAGATCTTCAATGTCCTACAGGAGAGAGAAGTTAATTGTAAATAACTGTCCTGTGCCCTTCATTCAATGAAACCCTCTCCAAGGGCATGTGGGATACAGTCATACTACACAGCACTATGGATTTGTGATTGTTGGACGCCATTTCTGTTTTGTTCTAACTTCACCCTCAGCCAACGTATGCACTGGAAGCACAGGGAGCCTTCATAATACAAATGAAACCTGAATTCACAACATGTTTCTGGTCACAGAAACAAGCACAACCTCTGCAAGAAGATAGGACTGTAAAGAATTAGGCCAGTGAAGCAGGTGGCAAACCAGACTACAGAATCCTAAAGCACCCCAAGTTAGGGTGGCCCCAAGATGTTTCCAAAAGCAGACTCTTGCAATTAGAATCCTAGCTATGCTACACTTCTCCCAAGCAGTGATTAACATATCTGGCAGGGCTATAACAACCCTTCAAGAAAGTTAAATATTAGAAAACTATATGTACTTTATTCAAGGTTAACATTTCAGCTGAAGATTAGATGCAGTAATTTTGGAATCAGGACATAAGACAAAATTCTGTGGTCAAGCATTCCAATCACACAAGCCAATACTTCAGTTCCACGTTCTGTTCCAAGGCACTGAAACCTCTCCACTCTGTATCCTGAGACAGGATATCTTGCACGGCAGGAAAGCTCAAATTCAGAGCTGCCCTGTGTCACAAGAAACACACCTGGTGCATTTGACAACACTGTTTCCTTCAGCTGTAACAGACTTTACACTGGGTATTCTTCGAAATGCTCATGTTCCTCCAATGACAGAGCTGAGGAATTGTAAACTGCTTCTCCATATAGAACTGGGACTAGATTACAGGTTACAGATATCACTGCCACACACAGTGCCCCTGACAACTGATAAATAATGGCAGACCATTTCTTTTCTGTATAAAGTAACCCAAGGAGAATGCAAAAGGCTACTCTAGCAGTCTGCAAGCAATCAGAGCCTTAGGGCAGTAGGATATGGGACACCATCTTTACAGTAACACCAGCTCCAGCAAACTTAGTCTGGATCAGGCTAAATATGGTGCAAAAAAGGCTGCTTCAAATTAATTTAAGAACTTGGTAACATTTAGATCCTTCCTATAGGAAGATCACTTATTCAGAGTTGCTCATTCTTACTACACCTTCATTAAAAATCTAAATCTGAAGTAAACAGAACAGTTCTACTACAATAAGGCAAACTATACTGGTGTAGAAAGCAGGCATCTTGGAGCTATTCTAACATGTAGCAGAAGCAAGCAAAAAGGGAGGTTCTACAACTAGAAAGGTCAATAAAGAGAGCACCATGTTGCCAGACATGAGCATAAAAATTTAGTGTGTCTGCTTCGATGTCCTTCCACTTCCTTCAATTTATTACACTCAAAAACTAGCTCACCCACTTAATGAGTCAGCATACTGATTTACTCTTAGCCAGTCTGCTTCAATTTGGGAGGCACTTCCAACTGTATCAGAGCCAGTTCACATGCTGCTTGAAATAGGAGTTAACAATGCAAAAACTTACTGATTTGGCACACAATGTTATGTATTGTTTGACTAAAGCACAAACAGATGTCCAATTCTCTGTATCCAAGTACCTCACAGCTGAGATCTAGGTTTAAGAAGAAAATTTCACTAGTTTTCTGGTTGAAGGGAAAGCTGACATTCAGGTTAACATCCAAATTTTAATTATCTTTTCTGTTGAGCTCCAGGGAGGTTACATTTTACAGTTCGGTTTAATTGTTAGCCAGATATTGCAAAGCAAAATGCCAAAATTCTACTGGATTAGGACAACAATCTCATATATGGACATACTTCACCCATATCTTCTTCTTCCTCCTCCTCTGATGTAACTTCTTCTGTTGTTCCATTCTGCAATACAACAATGAAGGTTCTGCATAAGTTCTGCTCCTTGCTTTCAAAATCAGCAAGTCGACTCTCAAAGAGAGTATACAGTAAATGCAGAAGTTACATGTTAAACTTCAGTCCTTTGCAGATAAGGGTAAGATGCATAAAGATGCTTTCATGGAGTATGACAGTGAAGAGACTTTTGCATGAACCAAAAATAAACGTAACGTCTCAATTAATTCCAATTAAGTTGTAAGTAGAAACTTCAGATCCAGATAAGAAACATCCTAGTCTGAGACAGTGACAAATGCAACAAACACATCAAGTGGGTCACAATCCATGGCCCCTTAACCATGAAATCAGACCACGGCTCTGACTAGAATCCATCTACATGCTACACCCCAGAAAGAAAAAACTCAACCAACTTTAGACCTCTACAGCTTAATAGATTCTTTTTCTCACTAGAACTTCCATGCAGCCACTACTGTCATCATGTGGCCACTGCTATTAGACTGAGGAAATACCAAAACAACACATTGAGTTCATTTTTATGACTTTCTCTTTCAGGATTCCACTCCAAGCTCAGGAAGTCTGAGCTACAGAAATCCTCAGGAACATTCTGATGTGCTTGTCCTCTGCTCACTCTTCCTCTGGCAATGAGGGAATGACACTGCTCTAGACAATACATGGGACCACATGAATCTTTAGTCAGAGTCGCTAAGGCCCCTCTTATTTAACTTGAAACTGTCTGACATTTCTGGCTAAGAAACCTTCCATGAGTTTGTTTTTGATCTTCACAGCACATGTGAGACCCTCCACAAAGCTGCACCCACAGCCCACTGCCTTACAGCTGCACTGCTGAATGGGTAGCTCACAGAAAAGACCTACAGGATTACAGTTTGGCAAGTGACCAAAAATTAAGCAAGTTATTTGTCATTACTATAGCACTCTCACCACAGGAAAGCCATCTGCTACTCTACAGGAGTATTTTAGCTATCATGTCACCTTAATGTGTGCAAGCAAAAGAAGATCCCATAATCTTATTAAAAATGCAAAAAAGAACAGTTACTGTTGGTTACCAGTTCTGCTTTCAGCACAATACAAAACATTTTGGTTAAGAACACCTCAGGCCTTCACAATTCTCAGTTTTTCAAGTGCACTCCCTACCCAAAGTAGCATATGGCCATGATATCCCACATCTCTGCAAGGCATTGGAGAAGGAAAACATCAACAGTAGTTCATCCAAGCACACACTGTGAAACACACTCTCCAACAAAGAGACAAATATTCCAGAAAAAGTAAGCACTCCAAGCTTCCACTTAGGGAAGCACTCCAAGTGCACAGAAATTGGCCTGAACAGTGTTTTGGAGGGAATTAAACTTGACAGCACTGGTATCACATACATACCTTTCAGTGATACAGAAACTTCAAAAGGAATTGTGTAATATCACACCATTATTAAATGGATTTTGCAAACAAAAATCGGACTGAAGACACCGTAACACAGAAGTGCTTCATATCTTAGTCCTGGTTTACACAAGGTTTAATCATTCTCATGATCTTGTTTCTTGAGGTTAAAAAAGCAACTCCTTTACTGGCATAAGAGGGTGTCCACGGATTTTTAATTTACCTGTCCAGCTGGTAATGGCTGATCTAACATTTCAACATCTGGATGCTGAGGAAGATTATATAATCTGCAGAGGTCACATATTAATCGCTTCAGCTGCTGAAGAAGCTACAAAATACAAGAAAACATGGATATGTTTATGTAAACCAAAGCACACAGAAATGTATTTTGGATTTTCTTCACACATTGATACTGAACTTGAAGTCAATATACAGCATTTAAATCTGTTGAGGCTGGAATAAAATTTCCTCTAATCTTTGCAATAAAATTCTCACAACAGAAACTCAAGGACATGGCAAGTTAATGATGACTCCCATTCATCTTCCTGTGCCTAAGAAGAAAGCCATGAGCAGAAGAATAATTTGCCCTGACAGCAGCATCTACTGCAAACACAGGTCATGTGTCTGAGCCACACATCACTATGGAATAAGCAAATGGTCACATTCCATGTGACAAAGTGGGCCATTCTCATTTCCCAGCTTAAATAACCCCATCTTCAAAAAGCCAAGGAGGAGCAGTCTGGTTTTCCATAGTTGGAATTCCTTTACAGGGCACACAGCAAGGCAGCAGGAGCAAGACAAACCCTGTCCAAGTACCATGAGCCAGGCAGGCTCCAAGCTGGAGCCCAGGCACTGTGCTTGCTGGATCTTATATCAGGGTGAGGCACAGTCTGTCACTATCTCTGACTTGTGTTTCCAACCTGCAGCCCCCGTTAACTGCAAACTATGCAACCTCTCACACTCACTAATGCAAGCAAGAAAAAAGATTTACTGCTGCAGAAACAAACATTCAGTTTGCTCTTTGATTACCACACTAATTCAGTTGATTTCTACAGCTGTTCACTTTCTCTAGGCAGCCTCAGATTCCTAGTCAAGGCCAAGACATGAAAGACTATACTGCTACATTTCCTAACTTTCCTGTCTTTGCACAGCTATGTCAGGAAAACAAACAAACAAACAAACAAAAAAAACCCTGCAAAATCCATTTGTAAAAGGGTCAACACCACCTTATTTGCAAAATAATACCCTAGATGAAGCCTGCAGAAATTATACATCCATTTATGGACTTTTCTTCCAGATACCAAGGAGACTTGTCTTGCCACTTGTTGAGGGCAGTGTGCAAGACAGTCATTTCTGCACACACACTCCAAAATAGATGCCTAAAGCCTTGCTCTGGCCAGTTTAAATGCTTTCACCTTACCCCAGTGGAAGTGAAAAATTCAGTCCCTCCAGGGTTAAAGGCTCATTTCCAAGCCCAAAGCACTAGCAGTGATAGGCAAATGCTGCTCTTATGCTATCTGAAAGCTTCAGTGTTTTTCCCTTCTACAGCAGAATTCCACTGTGTTTCATAGGAATGTTATTTATCCATCTGAGGCCATGAACTGAGATACCAGCCTGCATTACAACACTATCACACCATGTCTGCTGTTCCTGCATCATCCATGATAGTCAACCCAATCCAAAAATAAAGCAGATAATCAACCTAACTCAAAATAAAGCAGATATCACCAAAAGGACTGAGGCACCAGCACCACCTTTCTTAGGAGTATATATATACATGAGAGGTCTTGGCAAAAACCCTTCTGTAATAGTTACATTTCTCATCAGCATTAAGACTCTACACTTGTTTGAAGCTTCTTGGGTACCTAGAACACCAAGAAATCTTTTAGCAAATAGGAATCAGGTTAAATCAAAAAGTTAGCTGCCCGATAGAATCCCAGCTCTTAGAGCTAGTACTTTCAGTATGTGCAAGATGCTTGAAGTTGCACTGTTATGCATGTTAAGAAACTTGTTCTCTGTACAAACATTGCCTCATGGAGAGCTGGATCATTACCCATACAATTCCAGGAGCTATGATTTTCCCCAAAGAGTCAATAATTTGTTTACATCTTCTGTGAATCATATAAAAATAAATCTATGCAGTAAGGGAAGACTGCCACCACAGGCATTGGGCTGGACAGACAGCACTGGCCTTGGAAAAGCAGATGAACCTTGGATGTGCCTTGACAGAGAAAGTCAATAAGGGCTGAAGAGTTCTGAAATACTTCCTGCCCTGCATCCTCCCCATGACAGGTCCTGTCAGCTGAACTGGAACTCAGAAGGGATTTCTGCAGCCAGGACCTAACACAGCATGAGCTTCCCTCGGTCCCTAGTGCAAGCAAGGAGCAGGAGCACCCTCAGGACAAAGAGGAGCTGGCACAGCCTGGGCCATTACAGCTGTGCCTGGCAAGCACCCCCAGCAGCTTTGCACCTTCTCATTGCCACTGGCACCACCCTGTGCCCTAGCACTATGTGGCAGCTTAGCAGCTTGGTGGCAGATCAGCTGCTGTGTGCTTCAGCATCATCTCATCGTGGAGGGGGAGGCAGGGACCTGTAGAGAGCAGGGATCCTCTTCCTTGGCAGGATTCTACACTGCAGGGTTAGATTCATGCAATTGTACTGCAGCTCATTTCTCTAGATCAGCTGCTTTCCTTGAACTCAGTGTCCACAATTTGCAAAGGTGGTGGCAGAGCAAGCAGCTGATCCTGTCTGTACAACCCTTCTACCCTTCTTCCTTATTGCTACATGTTTCCTCCACAGGAATTAATTGAATACCATTCATCTTTCTGCCATGGATCACCACCACTGTTATCCCTTCTCCTCTGCTCATCTGTATGAAAAAAATCACAGGATAATTTGAGTTCAAAGGCACATCTGGAAGATCCTGATCCAGCCCTGTGCTCTAAGCAGGGCCTGGCATGGTTTGGTCTGTGTTGGTATGTACATGAACAGACTGTCAAAAGAGAGAGCAGATTTCTGTCACATATCAATAGTTTAAATGTATTTCCAGGGTAACTTCACAGGCTTGACTAATGTAAAATCAATGCTTAACACACACACTTGGAGGCTACTGATGAGAAGTGAGCTATCAGTGCACCAGTAGTTTCCCTGGAATACAAATTGCCTAAAGCACAAAGCAAACAGCAACCAGAACCCACAGAGTAAAGGAGCAGTGTGAACAGCCTGCAGAAAGGAAATCTCCAAGTGGCCAAATACAACACATTCATAAATTTGTTATAATGACCATAATCAATATCAAAATAACAAATTACACCAGTAGAATACACATCCCCTGTAATTTTTAATGCTTCAGGAGTTCTGAGAAGCTGGTGGTTCGTCTGGACACCATAATGCTGGTTAAGAAAACAAACACCTCTTGGATTTTTGTTTCCTACCTTAATGTCCTACACATCCAATAACAGTTTAGAATGATTTTTTCTGAAACCCAGCCTACACTAGGAGGGTCTTATGTATGAAGAGACCTTCCTAATGCAGTATGAAAGCATTCACTATTTTAGGATACCTTTGATGATATTAATATCCTGCTGGGTTCACTATGAAACACCCCGTTTCCTGATTACCAAGAAAAATGAATTTAGGAAGCACAGTTTAAGCATAGAAAGACTTAATTATTCTATGTATCTCTACCTACACCCACAACATCTATACAAAAATAAATGCACCAATAAATGTTAGCCTACCACTGAGAAAGTGCTCAAGAAGGGTACAAATGGAAAAGGAGGGAAGCAGTAATTGTCACTTGGAGTATGGCCACTACTTGGCTATCAGGTAGCAGTGACAGCACCTCCCCAGCCTCCCATACACTCAGCACCTCGGGCAGTTTCAGAGCTCAGCAAAGCTGATTCCTGTATTTTCACTCCTAGTACAGGAATAGCTGCTGCCACACTGAGAGCTTGCAAGAGACAACAACATTCTTCCCTGAACTGCCTCCATGTGGGACTTAATCTGAAATATTAACACAGCAGCAGTGTACTTCAAGACAGCAGCTAATCCAAGCTGTAAACATACTTAGGCCAGGAAGTGTGTACTTACTCTTGACATCTTCCATGCAAGTTTAAGGTCTAGAGTGTGAGAATTAAAGCTGCCTCTCTGAATTTAAACTCATTTACCTATTTTCTTTAAAAATCAAACCTCCAAATAGTGTAGAGTTATAACATCTCAGGAAATAAGGTCTGAGGCTTCAGACTTGCATCATGTAACTTCCATCATATTAAACAGAACAAGGGAATTGCAGTAAGATTTCTCTTTTGCATAGCACAGCCACTAGAAGGCAGATGGCAGTTTCACACTTATAAGTCTAAAGCATGGCTGATTTTCAGAAGGAAATTCAGGAGACACTAGGGCCTGAAAACTCTGTAACCTCTTCATCTGCTGACTGGAATTTGCCCAACATTGACAACCAAGCAGCTAAGCTGTCCAAACCTGATGATATCCATGCTGATCACATTATTAATAACCTTTCAACACTTTCAGCGTTTTGACAAACTTTCACAGCAAAAGCAGCATGCAGGTACAATGTAACTAGCACAGTTTCAGACCCACTGAAGATATCCCAAGAAACACATGTATGATTTCAACATCATAAACCAGCCTTCCTTTTGCTGTGTCAAATGACAAGGCTTCCACATGTCAAACATTTATGCCTGAAGAGCATGTTCTCAGTTTCCCAAGAGCTGACACCTCCCCATGTCACAAAGCAGGTAGAAAGGGCAGTGCAATACCAAAGGCTGAACAGGGTACATATGCTAGCACTGCTTTAGCACAGCTGAGCTCCCAGAAGAGTCCAATGCCTTTTCCATTCAAAATTTGACTGCTCCAGTAACTTTGAGTTTAGAGTAACATGGCACTAAAGATCCTTCACCTGCAGTAAATGACATGAAAGCTAGTTTGAAACATTCTAGATTACCCTAAATTAAACAAAACTAATTTTTATGAGTCTGTGATAAATCAGGAGCCTTTGGATTTTTACATGTAGTCCCCATCCTTTCCTACTCCACTGCAAAGTCTGAGTGAGCTGCTCCATGCCATTGAAAGGGAGGGAGTTCCATGGGGAAGAGTTGCAGGGAGAAAAAAAAAAATTAAAAAGTTGCAAGCCATGTCTTCGGAGCAAAAAAAGAAGTCGGATTTTGCAGTGCAATTACTTGTCTCTTCAACCACTCCCATGTGCCTTCAGCTTGGCATAGCCCAGTGCAGGGTGGATTCCTGAGAAACCAACGGGCCATCACAGGTGTGTATTACATCAAGCCAGTAGCTTTCACATGGGCAAGTACAATCTTGATGCCAGGAGCTGTTTTCTTACCAGCTACACGAGCAGCCTGTGTGCATGTGCAATTCAGCACAGAAAGCCCCATGCATGTTTACAGCAAAGCTTTCAGCCTCTTGCAGGCAGCTGCACACAGGAAATATCTTTCAGAACTTCTAGGCTGAACATCAGCCACACCAGCTCCAGGCTGCACAATCTTCTGGAAAGTGTCTTTAAGCAAAAAGCTCATTTGGCCAGGTTTTCTGCTACTGCCCCTTTCTGCATCTTTCTAGGCAAAAAACCTAAAGACTAAGATTTATAAGACTCTTCTGAATGTAGTTCAGTCTAAATTTTAGGTTGAAGTAGAAAATACAGAGACGTACATGTTGTGCTCTCAGATTCAACAAAACGCATGAAAACACTAAAGTTCATCTACAATTGTTTTTAATTATGGCAAAGCCCACAAAGACTCTCACTTGTATTAGTTTCCTAATTATTTCTGCTGGAAGTCCAATGCATCCTACACTATCTTCTGAAAATGACACTTGCACATTTCTGTTTAAGGCTGAGTATCCCTAGATGAACATTACCCCAGTAAACAGAACAAGCAGTAGGGTTTCCTAAGAAAGAACACTCCAATTTTTTCCCAAACCAGACAAATGCTAAGCACATAACCCATGCAATTCGTTTTGTATGCATCACATTCATGCCCACCAAAATAAACACAAAATGGTCATATCATCTATTAATAAAGATCACCTGAGTTTGTCAGCATGCTGCAATACTCCTTTTTGTAGCACAAACTGCATTTGAACTGAAATTTATTTCCAAGCACTATTCAAGGACAGTTTCCTACACAGAAGGGGAAGTTAATTTTTATACTCATGTGCCTTTCCCCCGAGCTCCCATTGCTACATGAAAAGGTATTTAAGTAAGATAGAAGGCTTGAGAGTTTTCTGAAATACAAAATAACCATTAGAATCTGTATACAAAGATTTCCCTGAAGTAGCAATTGTCCACAGTCACAACACTGCTTAAATGTATCAGTACCTAAGAAACATTCTGATGAACTAGAAGCTATCAAGTCAAGAAAGAAGAAAAGAATTCAAGAAACCAAGAATTCTTGGTATTATAGTCATGTTTTGGGGAATATACATCGTCAAGAGTACAAGGTTTTACCTCTGCAATTGATTTCTGGGCAAACAAAATGCTACAGCAGCTGTGTTATTCAGCATTTTTAACATTTTCATCTACTTCACTGTTTAATTATTTTCAGAAAACTTCACACTGTAATTACTGGGACTGAAACTTTACTTCAATGCTTACTCTCTAAAATAAGTTATCTTTTCCTTCTTGCCTCACATTTTTTGGATGACTTTTGGCTCATAAGTTTTTTTGGAAGAGAATGTTGTTTTCATAAAATTCTCCAAATAACCCTAAAACTGAACTAGTTGACCTGCTTGTTAATGTGACAAAGCCAAGCAAATGCACAAGCCCAAGTAAATGCCCAAAATAACAAAAATACTTCACTCACCAGAGTATTGCTCTTCTTAATATCTTCTAAACGCTCTAAGACTGAAGTCAGGTTTGGGTCATCTGATTCTACAAACCATATTGGTGATGAAGAGGGGTAAGATTCCTGTTAAAAAAAAAAAAACAAACAACACAAGACTTAACAAATAAACAAAAAATCCCAAACCTTTTACAAGTAATTTACCCCCAAACTTTCAGAACACAGCATTAATATCATCTTTGAGCTTACTCTACGTCAGGTAACACAGAAGCTTTTAACACCACATTTTTATGCAATGCAAAGGAAATTGAAAGAAATCCAGCCAACTGGTTCTTCTAGTATTTCCACCTATTTTTGTCTTTCTCAGATGATGGATATACAAAAGAACCAGTGCTGAAATGTTTAAAACCTTGGGGGCAGGTGGAGCAGGAGGGAGAAATTTAAAAATGCAGTATGGGTGATAATTAGCAAAAAATGGAATCACAAGTAGTACATGTCAAAGAATAAAACTGATGCTGATTTTCCATACAAACACAGCCTCTTGCAAAGGAAAGTTGTGAAAGCAATCAAACCTGGAGTGTTTAGATTTCCTCCTCAAATAGGATTATTGAAACTCTTCCAGCACTGACCAGCAGATGAGAGCAGTACAGCTCCCATGTCCAACCCTGCAGGACAGTTTCACTGGCAGGTCACAGTGCCAAAATCTCTTTCCCAATTCCAGCTTTCTCCTCACACAGGTTTGGTAACACTGTGTGGATGGAAGATACCATGTAGCTTCCAACTCAACAGGAAGTGTGCCTTCATATTCTTGAAGAGTGTGGATTTTACTTGTTTTGTTTTAGTTATTTAAGGCATCCTCCACTTCTCTTCCCTTCCAATTAAATTTTAGTAGCTGAGGACAAATTGCTGAACCTCTATTTTATCACCCAGATATTATCTTTGTATCCCCGGGTCTTACAAAATAATGAGAGAATTTTAATTCCATTTCCCTCACTGCAGTTGAAAAAGGGGAAAAAAAAATCCATCTTTCTCATTTCAGAGACAATAAATTATGTTTTGCTCTTCAACAGTTAACAGGCAAGGTTTGAAAACTGGAGAAAAATACAAGCATGTCAGAACTGGCTTTTAGCAAAATGCATTTCCTAAGTGACCTCCTATCTGAAGTGCTGAATGCCATAAAACAAAGCCATATGACTGAAGGGCATCAGCTTTGGACAAACAGACTGACACTATACTCCAGAGAAGTTCTACATACAGAGCTCTAAAATTCCCACCTGCAAACTGAAGCCTTGGCATAAACTTTTTTAACAAGTTCAATCCCCTCAAGTATTTTTTTTTCCTAAATCACAGCTAAAAACTCCTTAAAGGAATCCATGATATTCCCAGTATCTTTATGATAAGACAAAGTGTTCACATATTTCATCTTCACTTCAAAGCACACTGTACACACTACACTATACTTTGCTTGCTCTTTGTATTTTTTGATGACAATGTTGGTGTAACATTCCCATCAAGAAATACAAAGAGCAAGCAAAATCCGTTCCAGGATTCACCAAGCCATCTGTCTCTTAAAATCCTCAGACTCAATAGAATAAAAATATTCTCCAGATACAGTCACATTTGGACTGTGCACACATGCACCATTCTGCTAACATGTATTTTTGGTTGTAGTTTTTTTAAAATCAAGTATTTCAAAAATTATGTTAGTCCAGACCTATACAGGTCTATTAATTGCAAAGATTTGTAGAAGACAACCACCTGCTAATCCTCTCTTCTAAATCATATCTGGAATCTGAAGACTGCTTAGAGAGTGGAACTCAACTCTTCCCTGTCTATATTCCTTTTTTCTGACAATTCTATTTCTCCTTTCCCCACCTGAAGAATTTAAGAAAAACCCCACAGTATGAGATTCCTTATTGCAACCAGTATCTACTCCAGTCTGGGGGGCTAAACAATGATCTCCTCCAAAATACCTGCAGCATGTCTGTCACCAGCCAGGGACAGGACTGACAGTGCAGATCTGTGACCAAGCAATCCCACTGGGAGTTTAAATACACTGCAGTGGCCACTTGAACTGTTACTCCATTTCATGTCCTGAAAACAAGCCCTCCTGTAGGTGAGAAAACCTACAAGGACACAACACTGCCTGGATTATTAGGCTACAGCACACATGAACGACTATGTCTTAAACACTATTAATTATTCTAATTTTTAGTCTGATCTAGCTTTTGAAACATGAATGGAAAGAGTGCACTTCTCAGAAAGGCTCTTCTTTAACACTGCAAGCATATTTACTCAGCTGTTTCACAAAACATTTCAAGTTTTAGGTTTTTGGAATATGACTATTTAATTGCACATTCCAATTTCAGCACAATGGATGCTTAATAGTAAAATACAAATTCAATCAAACCTCCATTTTGTTGTGATGCTTCTTAATTCTTCCTACCTCCCAATAAATACATTAATTTAATTTAAAAACATTAAGTTTCTTTAGATCTGTAAGTAATCCATATTTTTGGAACAGCTGACTTCCACGCGGATGTGAGTCACTATTTTGAAATACAGAATTCACACATGAACTTCAAACATTCTAAACCTGAGATATAAAAAGGCTCAGGGGTTTGTAATAAACCACAGCAGGCAACTTAAAGCTAAGCTTGTGGCTTGTAAGGTCAAACAACTGAACTTCACACGAGCTAATTCTGCTGAGAGAATTAAGGCAGCTTTTTCTCCTATATCTGCATGCTGTAGAGATAAGAGGTGGATTTGAGCTGTTGTGTCATGTAGGGAACACAGGCTTCCCAAAGACATCATTCCATGAGAGGAGCCCTAAAATAGCAGTTATTGTCCTAATAATTGTCAGTGGCTGAAAAGCCCCATGACTGCAGCCTTTCAGCAGAGCTGCCATGCAGTGATTTTGTGCCTGTGCTGTCTCTCAGCTCTCACCACACTCAGTATTGGAGAGGTTTTATGTAACTGCTGCTTTTCTGCTGCTCTCCACCAGCCAAGGCAGCACTCCTGCCCAGAGCTGACATCACAGGCAGCATGTTTACAGCAGCACAGACACAATCACAATTCACAGCATCATCACTTCTAGAGACTCTTTGTATCAGCACAGCACAGACTGAGAGCTTTGGCAATGCAAATGCTTCTGTCACAGAATGCATCAAAAGAATTCAGCCTGCTAATAAACACACAAAATACAAAGAGAATAAAGCCCTGCACTCCTGTCATGGGAACAATTTCAAACCTGATCAAAATCATTTAGGAAAACCACCATGTTAGAAGAATGCACACGAGATCTCACTGCTCAGACATTCCATTACATCCTCTGTAAGAGCTCTACTTATATTTAACAATTTTGCTAACCAAAGGGAAAAAAAAAAAAAAACCCCAGCAAAATGTGACAGAAGATTCCAGGAACACACACGTTAAGACAGCTTTTCCTGGGCAGGATCTGTCATCTAAGTATATCCTATCTAAGCTTTCTCATCCTTAACAATAAGGCTGTTTCCTTGCAATGTTATATAATCTTTATCCTGCTTTCTAAAGCTACAGTGACACAATTTTGACATTAGTAAGAGACTTTTAAATGAGACATTTCTAAATTACTACAATAGTGTTAGAATTGCTAAATCAAAACAACACATCTTGCCCTCATCCTTAACATTAGGACAACCTGTACCTGCAGTTTGCTACACGGCAAAAGAGTAATCATCTCTCCTTGTACACATCTGAGCCATTTTATCACAGCTAAATGGTAGGAAAACACATTTAAACACATGGCTACTGCATCATGATTTAAAATCACAATGAGGTGGTGACAGTTTCCTTTAATTTCCCCATCATACTAGATGGAAAAAGTGTGGAGATGGTTTCTTTTAAAAATCCTTAGCATACTATCTGAACAAATTTCAACCAGTTTTATTTCTTTTCTGTTGGTTAGTTTTCACAAAATCCCTACCATAGACAGAACCTAGTTCTATTCTTTTTATACCAGATACAACCAGAACTTAGCTAATTTTCCTAACAGTCCTAATACTCATTTTCTCAGTCTCCAAGTTTTTTTTTCACCCTCTTTTACTTACAAAAAGCAGATCACCAAACTTGCAGGTCTTTTAACCAGCTCAGATACCCTGAAAAGGCTAGAAAGAGACCATTCTTGCTCACCCAAGTCTTGGTAATGAAGTAAATCCTAATGGAACAAGACAACTCAGAGACCTAATGCAATCTTCTCAAGGTGAATATATTTGCAGCTATAAACACATGCCAAATTATTGATTTCAAATCTCAGATGGCTTTCCAACTTTGGCCATTTAATTAAACAGCAGAATCAGATCTTTATTAAGGGTCATATACACATCCTACATTAACATTCAATAAATTGTGAAGAATAAACAATGATTAGCTACACTTCAGTACACATTATTTGCAATTGTTAGTCAATCATTTACCACTTATTTTTCCACCTGTATCAAGCTGCCTTTAGAGGAAAAAACCCACAAAGTTAATATTAACAAAAATATCAGGATTTAGGAAGATATTCTTAAAGCTAAAGTTTAGCTTGGTGACCATAAAACACTAGTACTTACAGCTACTTAAAACAGCATTAGTTGTGATTACACAACAGACAGATTGTTTCCCACTATTAGAGGCCAAATTTTCCAAAGGCAGCTTAAGAAGCAGTAAGCATTTTCTACCACTACCAGCTCAAGTGCCAGTGAAATCTACAGGCTTAAACATCTTTAAAAGCCAGCAGATTGTCATCTGCCCTCTCAAGCAATCTTTTAGAATAATTAAGGAAAAAGAAAGCAGGAAGAATCACTTTCAATGAAAGTACTCCAAACCAAACTATTTCCCAGAAACCTCCAGTTACTTAAACCCCCCAAATTTTTATTTTCAAACACTCCAACATCACCATTTGCTGTGTTGTACAGACCAAGTCATTGAACATGACAATGCTCTAACACTTGCACTTTTAGGTATAAAAAATTCATCATCTCTTAAAGAATCCAACATGTCAGTGATCCAGAGTTCTAAAAGATAAGTGTTTGCAATGGAGGGTTTCAAATGAAATTTAGTATTTGTGGTAGCAAGGAAGCAAAGTGAATTTTAAACATCACTACCAAACAAGAGGAACTTGCTTTAACTTGCTTTTCCTCTTGAATTTTAAAATGGTATATAACATGCTACTAACCTGCCCAAAGGCAAGCCTGTATAGCTTGCCTTGTCTTCCACCCTCCCTGAAGCCTGCCAGGCTCAGTTCACTGAGAACTCTTGTTACAAGTCCTGTGCTTGGTAAGGCACCCAGTTCAGCTGTGTGAAATACACATCTCTCCACAACACACTGAATTAGTGCAACTCTACTCTAATTTCATGGCTGTATTGACAGCTACAGCCTCTACATGACAATCCCAGGTGAATCTCATCCTTTGGTAGGATCCCTGGGATTGCAAGAGCTTAATCACCTTACACCTTTAGGGAGGAAGGTGAAAGAATCCTCTAATCCTGTTCTGTGTCAGCTCTGCTAACACACAGTGCTGCAGAGGCCAATACCTCCAGGAGCACATTAAATCAACACAATAACAGGGTCACAGCTGGCCTCTCCCACACTCTCCAGGGAAGGGGGCAAGTGTAGCAGAGCACCTTGTTTTAGAATTGTTCGTGTCATTAAACACAGCCACCCTAGAGAAGGGAGGGTCAAAGGTATGTGCCTCTTGGAGCAGAAACACCATAACAAACTACAGTTCTACAAATGCCAGTAAAATTCACTCTGCAACCACAAATTGTCTCAGACAAAAGTACAGATCTCTGTACAAACAAGTCCTACCGACTGTAGAAGGTACCACAAAGTAGCCAGGAGGAAATGTTTGTTGTGAGAATACAGAATGGTTCTGGAGAACCCGTTTGTCCTTGTGAGAGCAAAGCTGTCACATCAGGTGTCACAGGCACAGTGTGGGGCTCTGACACTGCACAGGGATCACAGCACAGCTCCTCATCAGCTGAGATCTCACACCATGGAACACTTCTTGTAAAATACGGATTATTCAGCAGCATCTCTAAGGGCCAAGCTTCACTGACAGCCACCACAGAACCTAAAAAGTATCATCAGGGACAGTATTTCAATAGCAATTCACCTGTGTACAAATGATTCCAAAATCCAAGCAGTTTGTAATCTGCACTAATTCATCGGCTCAACTCGAGCCCACAGAATTCTCTATAAGTTATTACAGAATCTCTAACTTAAGATTTTTATACACCCAAGACAGAAAATAGCATTTTGAGAAAAAAAAAATCCTGAAAATTTCAGCAACTTCTGGTTTCAAACAGGCACATACAAGAGGCAAATAACTTCAAAGTTTGTGGAATATTCTAAGACACTTCAGTGTTTTACTTCCATATCTCTCTGTCCAGGCACACACATCTCTCACTGCTCAAAACATCACTACCTGATAAGAAGCCAAAACATCTACAACCAAAGAAGCAAAAGCACAGAATGCGACTTCAAATGTTCACAAACATTAATGCAAATGTGGCATCATAATTCTTACATTTCTCCTGCCCAAGTTTTTATGGCCAGTTGTTCTTCAAATTACCTAATCTATGCAAAATGTCCCAACTGCCAATTCTCATACATGAAATTGCACACAACCCTGGGAAAAACAGGTTTATCAGATTCTCTTATCAGTTGCCACCAACCTTGTTCTCTCTCCATACCAAGCACAAGGCAGGAGGCTACTTGTCCAGTGGAACAAAACAACACAGAATTAAAACATGAATTCAGAGCATAAAAGAAAAAAAAATGCACTCTTCTGATAAAACAGTTACTGCTCTCCCCTGTGAAGCAGCATTTTACTTTCCACATCATCATAATGCAGCATGTAATCTTTCCACTCAAGGAAATTCACAGAAAAAACCACACACTCTTACCACTTTTGTCCAGACTCAAAGTAAAACTCCACCAGATGTTACTGAACTGCTGCTCCAACACAACCCAATACTACAGGACTGCATTAGCAGCAGAGCAAATCAGCTGTGCAGCCTCTGAAAACATGTACTATCATGGAGGGCCAACCTAAGGGAGCTAAGGAACATTGCTCTGCCAATGCTAACAGCAACAAATGAAGTTAAACATCCTCCATACTCCAAACTGAGCAAAGCACACAGCACTGCTGGAGACTAAGTCACTTGTGCATTGGGAACATGGCTGTAGATCCAAGGTTCTGATTACAGCACCTCAGAGCAGCAGGATCAAGCTGTCCTGTTCCTCACACACAAAAACCCACAGTGTGCTTGTACCCTCAGCTGGCCAGGTGTCAGGTTGGTTTTTGGGAGCCCTCACACATGAGGGGGGTCTCTAATGCACACCTTACATATGCACTCACGCTGGCAGCACTTCATTGAGAGCAGCTGCACACATGGGCTCAGGAGAAAGGTATTTTGTAAATCTGATTCTACAACACTCTCTTTACTACCAGTACAGAATCTGACATGTCCAAATTCCTGCAGGAAGTCTGGTTACTTGAAACAAATTATCAACTCATTCTAATCATCAAGGGCTATTAATTACCCACCTCTGCAACTATACAGACCAGTTATCACCAACACAAGTGTCACACAAAGCCAGAGTAACAAGAAATGGCTTCTAGTATGGCTAGAACAGAACTGGTCATAACTTAGTTACGACATAACCCTCTCTCACCAACTCAACTCCAGAAAGCTTCAGTGCAGACCTGCTCTCACCTTTGTCACTCACACAGTTACTCCACAGAATGCAAAGCCTGCTATCACCTCTGTTACCCCAAAAAAAATCCAGGCTTCTCCTTCTTCCTGTAACTTTAGGAATTTACATCTTTCAAGTGTTCAAATTGCTCAGCATCCCCTTCTATCTGTGCCCTTTCCCCTGACAGCAATCTTCCTCTTTTCCACCCCTTCCCTTTGCAGACTTGCTGTACTCCAGACCCATCTGCAGGTAGAAGTTTTTATTCTCACCCACAGCTGAGAGAGGTCCTGCTGCTCCTAACAGCTGAGAGCATTCCAGCCACCACTCACAGTAACATGGACACAGCTGCCCTGACACTGCACAGCCACAGCCCTTCAGATTGGAGCCTTCTGGATGGAACTTTGTCCCCCACACGCAAAATTTCAGTACCACGGAGTTTAACCAGCATTTACCATTAATAAGTTAAATACCACAACTCTCACCACAGTTATTTCCTACTTCAAAAATTCAAGGAAGCCTGTGGTATCTCGAACACCACTGCTCAGGAACGCTTTGATTTTTTTCTAATGCCACTATACAAGTTCTAACAGAGCTTATGTTCCTGCCTTCCTGAATACACACTGAAGAAGCTCCTGCAAGACCTCCAACTACATTGAATTCTCCTGCTCCAAGGGGGCAGAAGACTGTGAGGTCAGAGAAAAAGGCAAATACAGTTCATACTAAATCTTCAGAAATCATCTATTAGCTGCTCTACAGCACTTAGTGCACCAAGATGTCTTGTAACAAAGAGATAAAGGAAAAAAAATCCCCAGATGTAAGGTCATTATTTTCATACCATGCTTAGAGATTACAGCTGGACACAAGACATCAGTAAGACAAGCAATAGCTGGTATACCTGATTCCACCAGAGATCAACTGGGAACTACTGTGATCATATTAGCTTCAAGTGTACTGCACACAGACTGATTGAAGATATAAATGCTAAATAATTCCTTCTTAACATAATCAGTCATTCAGTTTTCCAGTTGTCTTCCAGGAGCTGGTGAAAGGTAATTTTTGCTTCTCCTATATAACTTGTAGCTGAAGAAACACAGTAGAACACATACTAAATCATCAATTGTCATGTCTCTTAAAAATGGAATATTACCATTTAGAGAAAAAAAAACAAAACTAATACTCCAACCAGGAATTCAGGCATTTATAACCTTTCAAAACCTCAAAAAGGCAAACAACCTGACAGTACTGAACAGTAGTACACACTGAGGCACAACTAACATAGTAGTAATTTCTGTTAATCAACTTCTACAGACATTTGTTCCTATCAAGAAATTTCACCTCCTCTTTTTCTTTCTTCATAATAATACTATTTGGAGAAGCGTCCCCATCTCTGCATCTTGCAGATTTCTCAAGTACACAAACTCCTGGCAGTTCAGCATGGTGCAGCTGTCAGTGTAACAAGCAGGCAGGGTGCAGGCCCAGGGGCCTGGTGCCACCCCAGGCACTGCAGCCAGGAGAGGTCAGTGCCACCCTGCAGTGCCACCCTGTCTGCAGCTCTGCTGGATCCAGCAGCTCCCACTCAGTGCTGTGCCCCTGCTGTGCCAGGACAGCTGCTCCTGCAGCTAAACCAGACTGGGAAATAGTCCAGATCAACAAGTTGCTAAGAATTTTTACATGCCAGCCAGGTCTTTAATGCAGCAAACTCAGTTTCAGCCACCTCCCAAGGCACACAGCCTCTGCTGGTCTGCAAGAAGCAGCACTATTACACTATTACAGAGTGCTCAGGACACCATCACACCTCCTTCTTACAAGTGCAGTTTTCAATACATACTCAGGATATCAACAAGGCATCAATGCACAAAATCTCCTGAACAGCTCACAGGAGGAAGGCTGTTGAGTAAAAAGAATGCAATTCTTTCTACAAACCTTCTTGAATTATCAAAGTGCACAGAGAGCTGTTTCAAGGACCACAACAATCCCAGCTCTGAGGTTACTGTATCATCAACTCACATGAGCAAGCCACTGGAAATGAGCACTATCTACTGTATACTGAGACCTCAACATATGCCAGCATTTCTATTTGAAGCCCACCACTGTGGCTTTCTAAGATATTTTAGGAGCACTTCATAGCTTGTAGGGAGGACAGAACATCTTTAAAGTCCTGAAGTACTGGATAGAGCCTTTCACACATCACACAACCAGACTGTGGTGTCAGAAAGGTCTTGCCTTCCAGACACAAAAGATTCCTCCTATTCCTTTTTGTGATATTCTTTTTCCAATTACAGTTTTGACATAAAAAGAAATCAAAACCCTCACTACTCCTATAGTAACTTTTTGTTAGCCTAATTTTGGTTTGCTAAATAAAACAATACTAAACCTGGTCAATTCCTCTTGCATGTTATGTTTGATAATAGTTGTACGAATGTTTTTTTTTAAAATCAAGTATATCTAACCCTAGCTAAAAAGTACATATTATCAAGATAAAGCCATGTATGCTTTCATAAAGTCTTGGCATCCATATGCTGCAAGACAAAAGTCTCAACCTCACTACAGAATGTCTAATGATATACAAAAAAATTAATCCATGGTCAGAACGGAATGCCTCATTCATTGTGTGGTTAGCTCTGTGTACAAATAAATCTTTTAAAAAGGTTATCAGCTGTCTAAGCATTAGTGAGGAGCAAGTTCAATATGAAAATCCTGTGCCTTTGAAGAACTGTCCCACGTTCCAATACACTCACTCTCTGTATATATCCAACTTGTCAAAAGCGTCACAGGTAATAGCTTTTCATCCCTTCTGGTTTTAAGGGAAAATAAAGTCTTCTCCCATCAACTGCAGTTATCTGCAGGCAGCAACCTTTTCAAGTCTTTCATAGCAGCTTCTAACTCCGATTTAGCAGCAGGGTATTTTTCAGCAGAAGCAGAAGCTGCTCCTTTCCAACAGAGAAGCAGGAGTTTACTGAGTCAGCCACATCACCTGGACTGAACTGCTGAAGTATGAAGGGTATCACTGCATGTCACAGCCCTGTGTCTGCATAGGGCAAACCTGCTCCCACTCAGGACTGGCACAATCTCTACGTGCAAGGGTCACTTGAGGATACAGAACTTCAACAGGAATTTTATGTATGGGTGGAGAGATTAATACCCAGTTTCTCTTTAAAGAGATAACAAAATATACAAAATGTTTTACAGCCATCCAGACTAGTCCTCTTCCTTGAAAAAACAAGGAAAAGACTTCAGTGTAGAACAGTTCTAACACACCCTTTGCAATGCTATGACCTAAGTCTGATAAGGTACCAAACTGAAAACAGAGATTGGACTGAAGGACACTTACCTAAAGTCATGCTCAATAAACACACTCCTCTAAGTAAGGCCATAGGGATTGATACTATTTCAAAACACAGGAGAAACAGGACAAGGTTTATTGAACTTGATCAGCTGGAATAGTGCTGTAAACTAAAAAGGAAACCTGAGAAAAGCAGAACTAAAACTCCAAATGGAGACACTGCTGTTGGCATAACAAAATGGGAATGTGAAGGTACACAGCCTGAACAAGTTCAATAATTAGGCAGTTCTCAGGAATAAGCAGCAATGTTTCTGACACGGGTGACTCCACCCTGAAGTGCCTCTTTTAAAATAATCTGATTAACTGTGTAAGCTCTAATACAGGTCACTACCAGAAATAGTGAAGGACAGACCTGGACAAAGTTTGGCTGCTACTCTATAAACAGAGGAGCTGTCAAGCAAAATGTGTCTTGCTTTAATTTCAAGCAGTGTTCAGTGTTACACATACTGTATCCCTGAGATGCTACAGCCAATACTAAGCTTTGGTAGTTCTACAAACTTACACTACAGAGACAATCAGCAAATAATCTCAGTGAGAAACACCAGTGGCAGACTTCTCAAACTTTGAATTTTAGTCTAGAAAACTTGTGGAGATCCACACACTTCCTAAGCATGTATGCTCCCTCACCTCTCCAGTGGAATATTTCCTCTTCCCTCTAGGCTGGAGAGAAAAAAGATTTGTTGGGAATATCAGAGCCAACTTAGTTATCAGATCTCTTTTTAGCCACTGAAAACTTCCTTCCCTACCTAAACCTTACCCCTAACCTCAACATCTCTACACACTGCTAGACAGCTGTCATTTTATGTCAAATACTGAGGTATGCTAACAGAACCACAAAGAAAAGAAGTGGTGATTGAGCTCTGTGCTCACTCTTCCTCCTTAACAGGATTCTTGAATATCCAGACACAACCCACTGCATGCTTTTGCTGAGAAAAGGAAATAACCTGGCTGGATCAGTATCCTAGGAGTTACACTGGCTAGAAAAAGCAAACAGTTAAAATTGCATATTTGCTCTGCAAATCCAGAATGCTAAGACAGCAGCTCCTGATGCAGACTCTCCCAAAAAAACTGTATTTACCAACAACTTCACAGCCTTACCAGTCTTTGCATGCTACCACTGCTATTTGAAGCTCTAGTTCCCCAGTACCTGCAGCCACTGAAGCACAGTAAACAAGACTTAGGCTTTTCTAGTTTACAGTACCCACCAAAAAAAACCCCCCAAAATACCTGGAGGCAACCAGGAGTTAGGGTCAATAGACTCCGTTCAGTGGGAAGAGGGGAAAAAAACAACAAACTACACAACACTTTTGTGACACTTAAGAGTTCTAAAATGTGTGTCAAAGAACTAGGACAGAAGCCCAGAGACAAGCCTTCTCTTCTTGGCTCTATCACCTGCTGCCCATTTGTTTCAAGGGAGCCACCTCTGTATCTCAGGTTGCCTTGTAACATTTATTTTTAACAGATGGGGAAAACAGCCACCTGCCTGGAAGAGCAAAAAATGAGTCAACATTGGAAAGCACCAAGCTGCTCACACTCAACTGTAAACAGAACTTTCAAGAAACTCAGACACAGCCTTTCATCAAAGCAGAAGTCTCAGCTCTGAGGTTTCGAACAGCACTTTTCCTGTTCTTTCTGCAAGTTCATACACCACAAGTGTAATGGCATGTGAAAGATCTCCTGACCTTTGGGGCAAGTGACTGTAACAGCCGATTGCAGACACTGTTTCCTCATTAACACAAACATGACAACAGTGACCTGCGTGGTCCTTGCTTGCTCAGACACACCTCAACCAAAGGCCTACAGCTGAGGGGGCACAATCCTCCCAGTAAAAATTATACCGACAGTAGTTACAGTGAACAGTCTCAGAGGGAGATAAACACCACAGCACAAACCCTGGGCACAACTTCAGGCCTTACTGCTGGCTCAGCTGTTAGCTGTGACTTGACAAAGAAGAAATAACCCATCAAATTCAACTGGCAGCTAAGTGTGACCAACCATCAGAGCTTCCACTTTATTGTTTACAGAGACACTTATGGAATAATCATGCTGTGTGGAAACAAAAAGCCAAATTTCTCTGAAGTGGAACACTCTCTACTGAATAAAAAAATATTTATAGGAAGTCACACAATCCATCATCTGATGGGTCATGGAAACAAGAATACCAACACATCTTGTTTATTTTACCATAAAGCCTCAGAATCTTATGCTTACAAGTGTCCAGTAAAAGAAAGACCTGTCCCGTGATCATAGAAGTGACTCCTCATAACACTTAACTGTGAAAACTGAAAGATCCACTTAACAATTCACCTTTAATTTAATAAAATTACTTTAAGGCAAGTGAGAATCTGGTTATCATTATTATTAGACTTGTCTGGTTTGCAGACACGTTTTCATCATTCAGTACTGAAATATTCACCACCACGGTGTTTGAAACTTTCATACAAAGACCAAAAAAAAAAAGCAGCAGAATTTATCTTCCTCAAACACAAACGTGCTATTTTCACTTGAAGTTTTCATATACGCCACTGTTCAGTTGAATCTTGATAAGGCATTTAAATTCACTTATAACTGCAACCAACCCAATGAAAATGAACGCCCAGCACTTTCCTGTACATGAGTCACAGATGCCAATACATCCAGATCTTTCGGCATATTTAGGCCCTAAACTTCTAAAGAACCAGAGGACTGTGACCATGTCACAATACACTGAACGCATTATTCAGCTTCTCCTCCACACATTTAAAAAAATATTAAACCAAACGAATTTAAGGGCGGGAGGGGGGGAACCGCACAGAAAGGCGAACCTTCAAACCCCGGGCAGGCAGCAGAGCCCAGCTGGGACACGGCTGCTCGAGTTTAAAGGCACCATTCCGATAGCGCTGCCCTCCCGACGGCAGCACGGACAAGTTCAGCGTGGCCGCGGCCCCTCGGGGAGGCCGGGCCCGCCCCAGGCCGCGGCTGTGTGGCGCACTCGGTAAAGCTCCGGCCCGCTCCGGGCTGCGCTCGCACCGCCGCTGTCCTGCCAGCCCCGCGGCCCGGCCCGGCCCCTCCGCTCCCCCGGGGCCCCTTTACTCCCCCGGGGCTCTGTGCCCGCTGCCCCGGGCCCGGCGGCCCTTTGTTCCGGCTCCCGGCCCGCGTCCTTCCCCCGTGCCCGGCTCCCCCGGAGGAGCCCCCGGAGCGCAGAGCGGAGGCCGGGCCACAGAGCCCCGTAACTTTGTTCCGGCGGCAGCGGGGAGCGCGGCCGGAGCCCCTGGGGAGCGCCCCCGTGCTGAGTCACCCCGCGGGGCTGCGCCCCTCCCGCGCCCCGCGGACAATGGCGAGGGCGGGCCGTGCCCGGCCCTGCCCGGCCCCACACCGTGATGTTGCAGTGGATGGTGAGCGGCGGCGGCGGCTGCGGGCTGGAGCCCGGCGGCGGCGGCAGGAGCACGAACTGGCAGTGGAGCTCGTCCAGCTTCCAGGAGACGATGCGGAAGCGCTCGTGGTCCTTGTCGAAGATGGACTCGAGGAACTTCAGCTCGGCCTTGAGCCCTGACACCGACATCCTGGCCTCATCTCCGGGCCCGGGCCTGCGCTGCCGCCGCCTCGCTCCGACTCGGCCGGCCCGACCCTGGCCCCGGCCGCGCCTGCGGGGCGGAAGATGGCGGGGCCGGGGCAGCCCCAGCCGGCGGGGCACGGCGGAGCTCCCTGTACCGGCCTCCTGCACCCGCCCGCCCGCCCGCCCGCCCGCTTAAAAGGGCAACAGCGCAGCCCGCTCCCCTTCCTCCCCTCCCCTTCCTCCCCGGCGGGCCGGGCCAGCCGCGCCAACCGCCCCGCCCTCGCCCTGCCCTCCTCCCGCTAGCCCGGCCCCGCGCCCGGGACGCGCGCCCGGGGCGGCCCGCGCCCGCTCCTCCCCCGGCCAGCACCTGCTGGCCCTGCCTGGCCCCGCTGGCCCTGCCCTGCCCTGCCCGGATCGCAGCCCCCGCTCCGCCGCCGAGCCGCTCACCCGTGCCGCTCCTCCTCTCGCACTGCTCGGCCCTGCGAAAGGACACGCGGAGTTGCTTCCTCACCGCGCTGCTGCTCTGCTGAGAAAAAACTGCAGCTTTGGGTTTGCACTTGCCGTCTCAGAGTCCTGTCAGACCTTCAGTACTCCTCGGGAGTCGGTTGACTTAAGCCAGGAATTTTTGTCCCGACATTTCTGGCGCATCCATACACATAAAATCTGGTGTCAGTCACTGCAGGCTGGAAATCAGCAATACAGAGGCCAAGAAAAATTGTTACCACACCATTTAAGCTCCCGTGTAATTGTTTGTACAACATTTTATCCCCAGAAAAAGCATCACGATGCATGAGAGCATTGGTGGTGAAGTGAATACTTGCTAGATTCAGAGATCAAAACGTGCTGCCCCTTCCTGACACTGGAAATACCATCTCTGCACCTTTATTTGTCCCTTCCCATCTTGGTTTTGCATAGAGATAGTTGTCAGCTCTTCGGGAACATGGAGCAGCTCTCACATGGCGTGAAGTGTGATACAAGCAATGTTGTTGCACCATGTCCTTCATGTTTCCAAACGGCTATTAATTAATGCAGTACACACATAAACCTGGAACAGGGTTTTTTTTAAAAAATTGTATTTTATATAAATCTTTAATTCCAGACAAACTGGCAGCACTTCACAAACCACAAGCTGAATCTTGTCAAGTGGTGAGAACTCTAATCTTGATCCAGAAAAACAGTTATGCACATGCCCAACTCCAAGCATATGGAAGTCTTAGTGATTTGTGGGCTTGAGATTCCTATCCTTCCCAGCAAAGAGAGCTGCAAAGAGCATGCTTTGCTACAAAAGGACTCAGGAAGGATTGGCACCGGTTAAATACTCTGAATGAAAGGTACCAGAAAGCCCACAGGAATTTTTAGCTGTCATTTGAAAGCCTCTGATTATACAGTGTGTGCAACTCAGCTCTCCCAGACAGGCTGAACTATTGCTTAGGCTGTGCAGCCTGCAAAATGAAGCCAGAATGGATATAACTTGTGTGTCAATACATCAGCAGGCAGGGCAAAGAACTTGGTGGTAAGGGATGATTTACTTGTAAGGGCAAATTAGCTCTAAATAAGCAGCAGAAAATGTCTGTACGTATTAGAAAGGGAGGATCTGGAAGAGCCTCCTGACGGGAACCCCAGAGACAAAACCAAACCAAGCCGACTTTGTCAGGTGTTGCATGGTGTGATGTATGGAACAGCAGAGGAGTGAATTTGGTGACTCAGCCCAGTTTCCCTGGTACGATGGGATTTTGGCTGGAACGCCTCGCTGCAGCAGTTGGGTGAGTAGGCTTAGCAAGTTCAAACTGCACCTTCTGTCATACCTTACCAGAGCTGCTCTGTCACTCCCTCTGCTCTTCCATCCTCTTTGTCTCCTCAGCTACCTTCCCTCTGCTCTGCCCCTGCACTGACTGTGCACTCACTTTTTGGCAGCTGCACAGCTGAGGTGTGTGCATGTGCTGGCTGGGGGGACGCCTCGCCTGCAGTAGGTGAAGGCATGGGGAGCTCTCTCAGGCACCCACTCACCCAAACACCACGCTCAGGTCTCCTGAGCACCTGGCAGGCTAAACACATTGTTTAACTGGCCAAGTGTGTCTAGAACTTTGCCCAGCTCCTTCAGTCTGCCTTTTTGTTGCAGGCTTCCAGAAGTAACATGCAGCTGCACAGCCACCACTCCTCTGAATTCTCCTGCCCTTCTCAGTCTTTAGTAGGCATTGTGCAAGCTGTGAACTAGTTGCTGTGATAAGACCTTGAGAACACATCGGGGCTATCTCCTTTTCTGGAATTCAGAGGCTGCTTCAGAGGTGTGAAGAGCTCTTTGACTTGTCTGACTCATTCCTGTTTCTTTCTTCAGGACTTGCCATGAGACATTGACATGAATCTCAGGTTGGTCATAAGATGATTCAGGAAAGCCCAGAGTTTCCCAAAGTGGTTGTACACAGGGCAGGACCTGACATCTCGGGTTAATAAAGGTAATGAATCTTGGTACAGCCTCTTGGGAGCGTTCTATCAGATTCCAGTAGTTACAGCTGCTCTCAAGTTCCTTGATCTGTATTTCCTGGAAGCACCATTTTTTAATAACTTGTGTGCACATCTTCAACATTACCTCTCTCTATCATCCAGCTAGATTACCTCTCCCAGGGGCTGAACTTTGGCCAAATTCCTGTTTTGAAGAAAACATACCTTCATAATCACCTTTATTTCTTTTCCTTCCTTTTTATTTAAATGTAGGAAATTTTGTTAGAGTCTTTAACTGAAACTCTCAGAAAAAACCCAGCAGATTCCTCATTGCATTCTTGGGTAGAAAAGGAGACAACCAGTTAAGACCAAAGCTGTCTTTCCCCTTAACATTTACTGCCAGCCCTGTTTCCAACAGATCAGACAGGCATGTCCTTGGCAGGGCAGAAGGCAGCAGCAAGGGGCAAAGGGAACTGAAGGAAAGATGAGCTCAGGATGAGCTATTAAGAAAGAGATGAAGTAAAATACAGGATGAATGGGCTTTGATGAAAGCAATAGTTGTCTGGGGCTTAAAGAAAGGATATTCCAGAGCAGAGATGAATTTCAGTTTGTGTTGGTCCTTTTTTTCCTGTGAATGCCTTTTCTAGGTCTGCTGTATTTCCACCTTTACCCCTGAATGAAGCTCCTGTACATTCAGTGGAGTGTGCCTAACAGAGGATTGATTTGTTTTTCTGAGAGTTTTGTTTTTGGACCTCACTTCTCTCATTTACAGCCTAGCACTTAGAAAGGGTCTTTCTGTTTAATTCTAATGTCACTTTCCCAAAAGAAAAGTCAGGCACCAAAAAGGAACTGCCATTTCAGAAATAGGGAAGGCCCAGATCTTTTGTAACCCTGAACTTCAGCAGACAGAGAAAGTAAAGGATAAAGTTAATGAGATAGGAGGAGGTGTAAATTGATTTTACTGATGGATGATGCAGTTTGATAATAGCTGATCCCCAGCTAGACTCTTGAACTTTTTCACAGATAGCAGCAGAACCTGAGACTAGAATAGACAAATAATACCTGACACCCATAAAGAGAAGGACAAGAGAGGGACCCTACCTGAAACTTTGGACAAAGGCAGACAGAGTCAAGAGGATCGTGCTTTACCAAGATACAAGTCAAGCTGTCCTGCTTGCCAAAGCCAGGCTTTCACACCATTCTGGGCTCACAGCACCAGTGTCATTGCTTCAATAATGAAGTCACTTCCAAAGCATTGAAAAAAACCCCCATACATCAGTGCATGAAAGCTGATGGAATGGCTGGTTTCAGGAAGCATCATGTGTCGTGGGTGGGGGATTGATGAGTCCCTCAGACACCAATTTCACTTTTAAAGGCTTTAACAGTTAAGGACTGGCATTACAAAACCAATTTATTCTAGAGCAGCTTGGGGCAGAGAGGGCTACTGTTGCCCAGATGTTCAGTAATGGCTGTCAGGATGTCTTCAGGCACTCCAATACCATGGCCATGAATTTAACATCCAAAATATCCAAGATGCATGATTTTACCCAGGATGGGCAGAGTAATTTTCAAGTCCAGTTCTTCTGAGTCCATCCCTGTGGCTGTCAGCAATTAAGTCAATCATGTCCTTTGTTTGAAGTGCTTTGGCTTTTCCACTGAGGAGCGTTTGCAACCCTGCAAAGAGACAGCAATAACCTCCTGGTGGAGATGGCATTACTGTTTGTGGATTTGTAGCTCTGGCTGTACTTAAATCTATGGCTGAACAGTGAATATTTCTGAACTGTCAGAAGCTGGATGGTGTCTGCAAAGCAAGGCCAATTCTATGGTTTTGTTCTATAGAAAAGTTGTGGGAGTTAATTTATTAGGAGAAAGATGCCCCAGGAAAGCCAAGCCATACTAATCAGTCTTGCAATGCTGCAGATAGGGATTAAAATCCACTGTACAAACACATCAGAAACCAAACTCCTTGTACACACAGTGAGGGAACACATCTAGTTCTCTCCTTAATGGCTCACACAGCTTCCTGAAAACAGATAAAAACTCCATTTCTGAAAGCAATAAGGAGCCATGCAACCATATCTGAGGCATTCACCAAGCCAGGCCCAGGATGCAGCCTCACCTGATATGTGGGGAAGGTCAGACTGGGGAGCTAAACCAGTGGTTTTCAATCACCTGTTGATTTGGAAACCACAAATGTCCACAGGCCGCAAGTCAACATCTACCAAGCCTCAGTATGAGATTTTTTACATAATCTGCATCTGCTAAATTTTAATTATCAAATGCACAAAATTGAGTTTGGTAGATACAACACTGTAAAAAAAAAAAAAAATTAAAATTTTAAAAAGGTAGGGAAGTATATCTGAAAAACTAACCCATGTAGCTTTATTGGTGAAAGAAGGACAGAAAACATAATATTTTTTCCATTATAAAGCTGACTTGAAGTCATCTTTCCTCAGAATGACTGAGAAAAAGTCACAGAAAACAGCAATCTCAGAATCAAATGTGAGACCAAACCTCAGAAAAAAAGAGTGATCATGGCAATTAGTTTCTGTAAATCTGACTCTTTTCCTGATAAAAACAAATTCTAAGCACAAAAAGCTGCTGAAGCAGATGAAGGATAACAGACTCAAGCAGTTATATATGTGCCCTGGAGTTTATAATAGAGTTCCTATAGACTTAGATCAGTGAGTAAAAGGAAAGTAACAGAACCAACATACTTGGCTTTAAACAAACACTTGGAAGACTGAATCACAGAATTCTGAATATAACTACTTCACATCTCTTTTGACATAACAGCACCCACATAATTTGAAAACTGGCTTAAGAATTATGAATAAGGAATAAAAATAGCAAATTAGTGATCAGGAAAAGGTACTTGATGTGTTTAAAATGGGTCGTGGTAGTGCTAGAGTGTTAGAGTTCAGATCCAGACTTTCACTGGGATTTAGAAGAGACTGTAATTGATGAAATTATCAGATGACATAGAGACACATTTTGAATAGCAATGAGGACAAGAAAATAATTCCAAGAGGTGTAGAAAAATCAATTTTAAAAATCAAATCCTTGATCTATAAAGCCACAAATCTAGTGATTCCTGCTCTGCTATAGATTATATTTTTATATCACCATCACACTGGATCTCACTTGGGCTCATTCTGTAACACTCCCCCTTCCCAGTTCCTTCCCATGCCTCCACACTTCTTACTTTCCACAAGATTCTCCATATTCTCACCCACAGTCACCACCTGCTTTGGCTAGGGGAGGCAGAGCAGCTGCTGTTGCTGGTTTCTGTCTCTGCCCTGCTTGGTACATTCCACTGTGTTCTTTACCTAGAACACTGGAGATGTGATCTTGGCAGAAAATTATCCAAAATCACAGCAGAGTGTGGGACTTGGAGGACAGATTTCTGATGTGAGACTTAATAGCATGAAACACCAGAGCTAGATTCTCTGATGCAGCCAATGTCCATTGGGATACTCCTTCACACACCCCAGTCCTAGCCCTGGCTTGCACTCACTTTAGCTCCAGGCACAGCTGAGCAACCTCAGAACAACATCTGTGTGACACCTGCAAGAATGTAGTATAGCAATGTACTCACCAAGGTGAATTTTTTCTAGACAAGAGTCTTAACTTGCCCCTATCTGGCTGAGATTTATCTGGCTTGAAGAACCAGTCTCATATGAACAGTTTTAACTAGGGAATAGGCAAATAAGGATACACTGTCTTCCCACAGGGACAGGGGGAGAGGAACAGGGCTGGAGGGAAGGAGCTGAAGGACCTTTTTCATCTCCTCCCTTCATTAGTGCACGGTTGTGTCCTGTAACCAACAGTGCAGTGAGTTGTAGCACAGCCTGCATTTGTGTCCTGGCTCCCCAAACCTGCAGGCTGACAGCACTGTGAAAGGAACTATTTACTACTGATTCAGAGAAACAAGAAAAGTTAAATTAAGCCATGAAGAGGAAAACAACCTGAATGTTGGCCCAAAGCTTCCTAGCACTCTGACATAAGAGACCCTAGAAGGATTGCTACCTGGGGGAAGCAACGCCATAGGGCAGAGGAGCTGCCACGGGTGGCCACCAAACCAGGCCAAGGGTGGCCCAGGGTGAGCAAGGCAGGGAAGGCCAAGGGAAAAGGCCACGGGTTTACAGTGGGGAGGTGGCTGGAGAGGGCAGAGTGCGGGACAGCGCTGGGGGTTTGGGACTGCCCAGGGAACTGCCCCTGCTGCGTGTGCCCGGGGAGCTGCCCGGTGTGTCCCGGGTGTGTCCCGGGTGTGTGCCCGGGGAGCTGCCCGATGTGTCCCGGGTGTGTGCCCGGGGAACTGCCCGGTGTGTCCCGGGTGTGTCCCGGGTGTGTGCCCGGGGAGCTGCCCGGTGTGTCCCGGGTGTGTGCCCAGGGAACTGCCCGGTGTGTCCCGGGTGTGTGCCGAGAGTGCCCAGGGAGCTGCCTCATCCCAATGTCCCGGTGTCCCCCTGTCCCTCTGTCTCCGTGTCCCCCAGCCCCTCTGTCCCTATGTCCCTCTGTCCCCCTGTCCCCATGTCCTTCTGTCCCCATATCCCCATGTCCCCTTGCCCCCATGTCCCCATATCCCCATGTCCCGCTGTCTCCGTGTCCCCCTGTTCCCACGTTCCCTTGTTCCCATATCCCTCTGTCCCCCTGTCCCGGGCGCTCCCCTCCAGCCCGCTGCTCTTGCACGGCGCCCCCTGGCGGGCCCGTTCCACCGGACACTGCCGGGCATTTCCCAGGCATTTCCCGGACACTGCCGGCCATTTCCCGGGCTCGGCAGCAGAAAAGAGCTCCCTCAACGCCAGCAGCCACGGCCATAAAAAGGCAGAGAGCAATGACAGAGGCAGTGGCGCTCCTCTGTGCCCTGAAATGGATTTTGTGCATTCAGGACGGCCAGACGAGTTTTGTCCATCACCTCCGATGGACTTCAGGGAACACTCAGGAGCACTACGAGCTCTTAGACCCAGAGCAGATGTGTAAAAACTGCACTTAAGCCCTGCTTAAAAGAGAAAAAGTAGCTTACTGTCCCCTTTCCTTACCTTGTTCTCAGCTTAAATTACATTTATACAGCATTATTAAAAACTAATCTGGGGCACTTCCCCTTGAACAGACACTTCCCCAGTGTGTCTGCCGGAGAATATGGCTGACCATAAATTCTTACTAATTTTTTTGTGTGAACCATGCTATTTCATATAATGTTTTTAGGGATGAGATTATTTTTGTCCAGGTACTCTGAAATCAGCAAAATCAATCAATTTTTCTTTGCAGTTGTACAAATGTTGATACCTTCTTCTCCAGGCAAGGAGATTAGTCAGAAACATTTTAAAACCCTTTTTCTATTCACAAAATTTAAACTTTTTTACAAGAAGGGCTTTTAGAAACATGCAGTCACTTACCAGCTGGTGGAGCTCAGTAAACAGCAGTAAGATTTGTCCACAAACACCCCCTGAATTGGAAGAGAGTTGTGACTCAGCCACCTTTATTGACCTTCTGCTTTAATTTCCACAGAAGCTGCTGCCTTTGGGATATTGCTGCTTGTTCTCTGCTGACAGAAAGCATTACAAATGCACTCAATTACTGTGGAGTTGCTACCACCTTGACCTACTGAAGTTCTACAGAACAGGTTTCCTTGGCACAAATGCAAATGCATAATTTTGTACAGAACAGCTGTAACAGATGTGGATAGGCCCTGCTATCAACTGCTGAAATTAGTCAGAGCATCACCCCACATTTATCATGAGAGCAAATGTGAATTATAAATCAGGTTTATGTAGACTAAAGCACCCAATTCTGATAAAGAACCCACTGAGCTCCATGGAAACCTGCCCATTGAGTCCTGCAAGCCTGGAGGGTTTCCCCTGTGTGCAGAGGAGCATTTGGTCACTGAGAAGGCACCCTGAGCATTTCATTTGTAGTGTGAACTGGGGGAAAATAGTATAGTTAATGTAAATGAGTGAAATACCATGTGTCATCTCTCTAATGCATTTGCAACAGAATTGAATATTCAACATGGACACCTGCTGAAAGACCCAGCTAAAAGGTGTTTTGGACCCCCCAGAATTTCAAACTTTTCTTGGAGACACAAAGGATAGTTTCATACTTTCCTCAGTACTTTGAATGCTAAAACGTACCTTAAAATTAAAACAGAAAATGTTAAACATTAAATCAGAAACTGAGTTTTCAAAGAAAAATATAAAATTCCTCATGAGCAGCTACAATACACAGGTTATTTAACTCGGGAGCATGAATGTTTCTGTCAGAAATTATGATCAAACTTCTATATATTCTAGACTAATTGAAAAAAAATATTCTCCTTATATAATCAGTAGAATTTAGAGTTGTCCAGTGCCCTAAGTACTGGAAGAAATTGTGCAAACCATTATTCTAATGCTTTTTCAGGCCACAGAAGCAGAGACAGTGATGTGGTCTAATCAAGCATTTAATTGCCAGCACATCTTCTAAAAATGTTCTGTTTGAACTCTCTTTCAACCATTCCTGTGCTAGTAATTTTTCTAATTGTGAAACATGCACACTGTTTGGGCTTAACTAAAGAAACCAGGAGGTTTTACTGGACCACATCACTCTCACACAGGAAAAAATAAAGTGTAGGCTTTGTTCTACACATACAAGCAGTGCCACAGAAATAGTTAGAATTTAAGCACATACTTTATATTAAAAGCAAATGCTCAACTGTTTGCTGGATCAAGAGCTGCAAGTCTTAGTGATGCCATGGTTTCTATGACAACTAAGTGTGATATTACATGAAGGATTATGATTTAAAGGAACACACATCTGGCCTTTTCACTGATGTGGTCCTATTTTATCCTGTACGTACCTTGTGTACAAATCTGCTCATCTTTGTGGGGTCACTGAGCCCATGGCCAGGAAGGGCAGGCCTCAAGACCAGGCAGAAAGAGAGTGAAGTGCACTCTATCCCCACAGATTTCAAAGAGAAGAAATGAATTCAGGCTTGGGGCTGTGCTGTCGTTTCAGGCACAGCTGCAGCCCAGGAGCTTGCTGCAGCTGAGGGCTCCTGCAGCAGCAATGCAGGAAATGCAGTGCCTGCTAGGAAGCAGCAGGTGCTGTGCACCCACCTTCCCTCACTTGAGACCCCTCGCTGCCCTGCCATGGTTTCCTGCAGCCCAGCCTGTCCTGGGTTGGGCTCCATGTCCTGTTGAAGACTCGAGCAGTGGAACTGTTAGCCAAACCCTGCTCCAGCAGGTCACAGGCTCCCTTCTCCCCCCCAGCAGTGATCTCTGCTGGCTTGCTGCTCCTCTCAGCCCTGAGCTCTGCAGAAACTCCACCTCCCCCTTGCTTTCTGATTAACTTATTCTTCATTTGGCTCAGTAGGGAACATATTTGATCTCTTGGAGATACACTCCAGCTATCTCCATGGTCCTCAGTGATCTCTGCAAACATAACCACAAAGGTATTTTCAACCCTTGGGAGCAGGTGCCAGAAGTAATTCCATATGGCTTAGTGCTAAAAGCTAGCCCAGACTAGCTAGATTGGAACAGGGTAGGAAATACCTGAGATAAAATGAGTTCTCTGCCTGTCCTTGGTGTAAGAACAGCAGTCTGCTCTTTAACTGAGAGTGCCTAACCCAGGCTGCAGCACATTCTCAGCTGCTTGTGTGCTGCTGCCCAATTCATCTGGACAGTTCAGCCATCTGGGGGTACGACTTTGGGTAGGAATATCTCCTCTGTCTCACTGTCTCATTTCCAGGGAGCAGCCTGGCTCTGGGCTGCTGTGCATTCAGGACACACTGATTTACCTGCTGCTTTTACAGGCAAATGACTGCCAGTGTTGCAAATTTGTTCAATGGCCCTTTTAAGTACATGGCTGGCTTTGCAGCGAACAGCTCCCTTTAGATTAGGATAAATGCTTTACCAGGAGATTAGTGCCACTGCACTTGTGAAATCATGATATTCCCTACAAATAAAATCAGTGACTATAAATAGCCAGAACATCTCCCATCCTATGAGATTATGAGCTTCTTCCTTGCAAAACAGATGAGCTCATTGAGAGATAATTTTGTGATAGCCAGATAGCTTCAACATAAGATTGAGCCCATCATCATTAGTCCAATTAAAGCTCCTTTTTATACCAGTAAAATAATTGATGTGCTGATAAACTGCTTCAGTTCATTGTTACTGCAATATCCACAGCTGCTCTGAACACATCCATGTAATCAATATGGCCCACTAAAAGGTTTCTAAACGAGTTAACTCTTCCAGGAATCAGCCAGATTTCTGAGAGACTATCATGCTTCTTGTTCTGTGTTTCTTTTATTTACAGAGGCATTAAGTCCAATCACAAGCTGATCACACACACTCCAGCAGAGCATAATGTGAATGTTGCACGCTATTATTGTAATGGAAGTTGAGCAAGAGCACCTGGCCTTGGGGCTACTTTTCCCATATAAAAAAAAAACCTAAGCTAACCTGCATCATTCTGACAGAACTAGGTTAGGGAGTTGCACTGGCAGAGCAGGACGTACTGTGAGGGATGGCAGAACAGGAGCCAAGACAGGCAGCTCTGACTCCAATTCAGCACCTTCCAGAGCAGCACCTCCCAGAACAGCACCTCCCAGAGCAGCATCTCCCAGAACAGCACCTCCCAGAGCAGCACCTTCCAGAACAGCCTCAGCAACATGACCAAGAGGGCCCATTTCAGGACCATGCCAAGCTGCAGCCAGCTCTGAAGGAAACTGGGGCTCCAGGCTTCCTGTTCCTCATCAGTGCCATTGCCCCCAGCCCCCGTGCTGCACTGTGCAGCTCCCAAGGCAGTTGAGAAGGGAATTTCTGTGTAAAAGTGTGGCTGTAGCCAGCAGGTCCCTGCCCTGCTCTCTGGGATACATTAGAAGCATTCTCAGGAGCCACAGAACATCTCTCTAAATGCCTAACTTTACTGAAAGTCCAGAAGAAACAAATCTCTCAGGTCAGCCTCTCCCTGCCCTGCTTCAAGGGAAGGATTGTGGGGAGGACAAGCCTCCTCACATTTATTAGGGGGCTCGGAGCTTCTGTTGCTGGCTGCAATTAAAAACCCCAACTGAAACTGCCAAAGCCTTTTAGAAATTTTGTTAACCTGCTGCAAAACAAATGCTTGAACTTCAAACTTACTCATCCACAAATCTCTTCTCTTAATCACCTACTTCATGCACTTGCCACCTTTGGGAAACAATGGTTTTTAGCAGCTGCAGATAAATAAATAAATAAATAAATAGATTAATTAATTAATTAATGCAGAAGCAATTATTTCCTCCTGATGCCTGCAGCATTCCATGAGAACTTGCAGTGTGAAGTGCAAGTGTCCAGTCTCCTCTCAAGGTTCACTGCAGGCAGCCTCATACCAAGCACGAATGCTGGTGCTGCACATGCACTCCAGAAAATACAGAGAGGTATTTTTTCACACTCAGAGTAGTCATCACATGCATACAACTCATTATGGGGGATAGGCAGTGACCTAAACAGAGATTTTCAGCTGTTTGTTGCTATCTGCTGATGATGAAATGCAAAAAGGCAACTCTGCATTTCCCCTGCTGAAACACAAACCTTTAATGAGTTTATTTTTAATTGTGTCTCAAAGACCAGGCAGAGATAGGTAGTAGGCTGCACAGCTATAACAACCTGTCAAAATGCTTTTAGGAAACTAAATAGCATACATGTTTTGAGGGATTCCCATCTGTCTGAATTTCTAATTTGATTTTTGCAGCTCACACAGCTCAGATGGGATTTAGCTGAGAACACATAACCTGAAGCTGGGTTCCTGAAGTTTTTTTCATACCAGGATGGCACCTGCATAAAAAAATTCTTAAGCTGCTGAGGTGCAGCTCAGGCCCTGGGTCTCCTCTCTGCCTTCCTCAGGTAAGGAGGGTGACCCAGCCCCAGATGCCAGTGTTCCCAGTGCTCCTGCTGCCAGGTACAGCTGCAGGGGAGCAGCTCAGGTGCAGCACTGAGCTTTCCAAACTGCCTCTGCCTCTGGCCACCTCAGCCCTCCACATTCCTGCTGGCCCTGGAACCACCTTTTGTTAGTTGGTTTGGTGTAAAATCCCTTTGGTTTGTTTACAAAGGCTCAGGAGAAGCAGGAGGCCCACTTGGAAAGGGTGGTGTGCCCAGAGGCAAGGAATTCTACATTGCTTCAGTTGTAGAACTCCACCTTAGAGTTCCCATCCAGGCAGGGGGAACTGAGGATAGCTGCCTCTTCCAAAGAAAGATCTTCTGGAGCCTACATCACCCCCTGATGGTTTGAAATTTCCAGTGGACCACATCAGTCATGGTGAAGTGAGAAGCAGCATTTACACTCAACCCTTCATCAAGAAGTGCAGCATCATCTGTGCTGAGGATACCATCTTGTTTCAAAAATCTCACATCCCTTAGAATCCTTTAGGCTCCTGTTATAGCATACAGTGACTAAAAATAATTGCTTGTTTCCTGGTGTTTCAGTTAGTTTGCTCTATGTGTGCCTGGCAGTATTTTGCAGAGTTTCACTGTTTCCCCAAGGCTGTCAGTCCGTTTTCCCTGTTGTTTGTGTGGGCTTTTCACACACAACATCAAAGAGAAAAACGCTAAAAAAATCCCAGGAAAATGTGATTATAAAGCACTTAAAACAGCCAGCAGGGGGATGTGTAGGACCAAGAACTCCTCTGGCTTTTTGAAAAAAGTGAATGCATCGCAAATTTACTATGCCTAGTTAGCTGTAGAAAATATAGTCTCTTTCTATAACAAAAGAGCACAAGTTATCAGCCTATCACTGTCTGGCAATTTCATAATCAGCTGAAGAAACACAATTTCATCTCTACTGATTAAATTATATATGGCTATGTAGGTTAAATGAGCATAAGAAGACAATGATCAACTTCTGTCTAGTACTTACATTTTTAGAAACAGAAGCTGGGTAACATGTTGCTCTTCTTGGAAAAAAGTACATAGTTTTCAAAGCAGGAAAGCCAGAAATTTTGGATCCTCCCCCCCCCCCAAGTAATTGATAATTAGCTCTATTATTTACAGATCTTTAGTTTTACTTCTGTTGGTTTAGCCAGCTGTGGGCTCCAGTCCCCAAAGGTGAGATGTGCACCCCTCCAAGGAGGAGCACCTACTTCCAGCTGTTCTATCCCAGCAGCTCGAGCTCTTAGACCCAGAGGAGATGTGTAAAAACTGCACTTAAGCCCTGCTTAAAAGAGAAAAAGTAGTTTTCCCCTTTCCCTACCTTGTTCTCAGCTTAAATTACATTTATACAGCATTATTAAAAACTAATCTGGGGCACTTTCCCTTTGTGCTTTGTGTGTCTGCTGGAGAATATGGCTGACCATAAATTCTTACTCATTTTTTTTGTGTGAACCATGCTATTTCATATAATGTTTTTAGGGATGAGGCAGCTCCATGGCCCTCAGTGGGAGCAATTACCTCATTAAACACCTCACATATTTGTCACCTTTCACAGAAGAGCCAGCCAAGACATGTAGAGCTCCTATCTATATGAAGATGGAGCTCACAGTGGTTTTTTGTGACTGTCATGCCTTGGCGTTTGATACAAGCAGCTTTCTTCACACACCTACTCAGCCAGGTGCCATCGACATCAAGCACGTGTGGTCCTTCCCAAGGCAGGGAAAGCTGCAGGAACGAGAGGGACAGAGCACGGCGATGGCTCTGCCAAAGCAGCAATTCTGTCCTGCTGCATCACTCTCTGTGCGCAGCAGCCGAGCCGAAGCGCTGGCCGGGAGATGGCGAGAGAGGAACGCTTTTGGAAGCACATCCTTAACTGTAACTGCACCCCCTCCCAGAGCTGGCACTCTCACTCAGTGCTGCCCCGAACTCTGGGGGACACCCAGGTGAGGAGGTGCCCAGCTGCCTGCAGGAACAAGCCCAGCAGCCCTGGGAGCTCCTGCTTTGCACTGGGCTGTTCCTAAGCCCAGGTACCAGGGATGGTGCTGCCTGATGGCAAAGTTCAGGACTTTGCCAGGGTAGCTTTGGGTCTCTTGGGAAACAGACAGAGCCACCCATCCTCAGAGATTACATGAGAAGTAAGGCAGTGTTACAGACTGTGTTTTCCCCTGTACACTCGATGTTTGCTTTGGTACCTGGGATCCATCTGTCACACTCAGGATGGAGCCAACTGCTTGGCAGGCTGCTCCTCGCTTTTGTTTGCTACTAACCTTCTGCATTCATCATTTAGCTGCTGATTGACTGTGTTTTTTATTGCAGAACATGGTAAGAAATAATTGGAAAACACCCTCTCAATGACATAACTACATGCCATTTCAAGGGGGTTTTGTCAGTACTACCTTACATAAGCAGTCTGCAAACATCCCCAGCTTTCTCCACTGGAAACTCTCGTAAGACACATCTATTTGTAGAAAATGACAGAGATGGACATGGGAGATTCATGCTAAAGACTCTTCAGTCACACACTAGCAAACAGTTAAAAAAGAACCTCTCTGAACATACAACTTAGGTAACCAGGGGCAGAGAAAAAGCACATGATCAGCTGTGAGCTACAAAGAAGGAACAAAGTCCAAGAGGAAAGACTGAAAATAGCCTCCAGGTTGGTTCTCTGGGAGAGTTCAAAACTCCATCCATATCAGCAGGCACCTAAGCTTTAAAAGAGGCTCAGTGTTTCAGCAGTTCACCTCCAGCAGCCTGTGCTTGCCTAGTTCTTAGTGGCTGGGTTTTGCACACACACAACCCTGGCCATGGCTTTAATATTGCTGCTCTGTGGGTAACCCAAACCTTCACAGCCATCCCATCCCATCCTGGCACTCTCCCCACCGGACCTTGGGAGTGTTTTAAGACAGGAGTGGAGGCAGGCCTCCTCAGCTGTGGTGTTTGTATTGTCTGCAGAGAAAAGGCAGTAGGGCCAGGGTTTGTGGGGTGCAGGTGACACTCCTCAGGGGCACAGCTGCCTGTGCTCTCCAGCTTCTGCCCTTTGACAGCTCCTCCCCTCTAAGTCCTGCAGAGGAACAGCTGGCTGGGAGGCAGCTGTGAATGTGTGCCCAGGGGAGCAAACACCCAGCCATGCTGAACAGCACCTGCCCATAAGAAGTTCAGCCAACAGAAGCACAAATGCACCCTCCAACAGAGAAAACATGATAAGAACTGATCCAAAATACAGATGCTGCAGTTGAAATCCCTTAGTATGGCTGATAATCTCTTCAATTTATTTCAGTATGAGTCTTCATTTCCTAATAAACAGAACATGATTTCAAGTCCACCTATTCCCTGTACAGCACCTCTTTGCCACAAGAGTGCATCCTTGCAGCTTGCACCAGGCTCCCCCTCTTGCTGCAGCATCCAGGTACTTTAAATCCTGGGTTGCCTTGTACCAGCAGCCCTGACCACAGCCTATGGTAAACAGCTGTTTGCAAATGCTTAGTTTGATATAAGATCTGGTTAATAAAATAGCAAAGCAATGGGATGGTAAGAAAATGCCTTGTAACTAGACTTAAGATAGGTATTGTATATTGGCACACTAACAAAAGACTGCTAGAAAAACAGTATCCAAAGTAATATTGATATTTAGTAATATCTAAAGAAGTATCTCTGGCAAACTTTCTTAAGATTTCCTTGCCATATTGCCCTTTTCCCTAACATGCTAACAACAAAAGAATAACTACCCTAGTAGTTTAACTCACAATTCCTTACCAGGTACTGGCTATGTCTTTGTCAGGATTACCAAAAAAAGTGTTTTTGTAAATTAAACTTCTCAGCACATGATCTCCAGGCATGTCTCTAGGAATGGGAACCAAGGTGAATAGAAATAACACAGTATCTGAAGTGTGCTCTGGATATTACACAAAGTCTCACACACCCAAGGCTATGAGGCTTGTATGAAAACCAGGCAAAGGGAAAGCTGATGAAAACAGAAGTCTCCTCAAGTTTCCCCTTCTAAAAGAAGCTGTTCCATCTTTTTGTGGGTTTTGACTTTCCCACCTGGGAAAGGTACTCCTGTGCTTGCCCTGCATGGTTGGGTACAGAGCTGGAAACCTAAAGAGAACACTCAGTTGAGTATTTCCTCCTTTGGCCAAAGTACCATTTTGCTGAGACCCCATGAATTAGCAGGAGCAGCATGGCTGATCCCCAGACAGGCTATTTCATTTCACAGACATCTTCCTGGAACTTCACTGCTCTCTTCCCAGAAACCACTCCCTCTGGGAATGATCTTATACTTCACAGAAGCAGATGCATCACTTCTGATATTTCCACAATTTCTCTGTGATGACTGCCCTGTAAAAAAACCACTATATATAATCCCTAGCAATCCCATTTCAGACATAAAGGCTCTAAAAATTATACACTTATTCCTGATAACTTTTCCTGGGCTGATAAACAGTTGCACTGTTTTGATTTACAGCTACACTGCCCTGTTGGACTCTTTCAAGGTCTCACTCCCTGAGACTTTGGAGACTGAAGCTGTGCCATAGCCAGGGGGATGCAGACAGCTGGGTCACTGTCTTGGGGCCACTGACAGCCTTGTCACACACCCTGCATGTGGGACCTCACAACTGCCACACGGGGTCACAGAGCCCCAGAGCCTGCTGGTGCCTCCCTTCCATTCCCACCTGTCATCTGTCTCATCTCTTCAGACTGGGAGCTCTGCAGAACAAGGGTTCCTTCTTACAGAAAACTCCTCCAGGATCACATGTGTGGTTTGTAGACACGACTGCAGCACAATGGGGAGTACAAAAGCAGAGCTGAGCTATTGTCTGAGACTGTCCCCAGCACCAGGATGTGTCAAGGGCACAATTCATGACAAACAAGATTGCTCATCTGAACGTCTAAAAGCAAATGAGTGTGCACATTACAGTCATTAAATTCACTTACGAGGCAGACAACTAATGTGATACACACAGTTGTGAATAAAGAACAGGCAGTGTAGTCACTGAAATGATCTAATTAATAAATACTAGTGTCTCTTCTAAGTTTCTCAATGACCTAAAAGGATTTTTGTTTTCAACTTCTTAAAAAGGAAGAAAGAAAATGGTTTTGCAGAAGAAAGGGGGATTAAACAGGGAGATGAATGCCCTTGGTTAAACAGATACATGGCAGAGAAAAATACTTATAGTAAAAAGTGGTGGTTATAAATATGGAACAGTCTTGGATGTGATAAGAGAGGCAGGATATTGGTGTGAAGTGGTGGCACTCCTACTAGCAAGAAGAAAACAGCTCCTGGGTAAAAAAGCAAAATAAAGCAACAGAGAACAGCACTTAAAAAACACTACTATTTCTCGTAGGTGCAGAGGCCACTACTAGAAAATATGAACATGAGTCTGAGCCCAAAACAGATATAAATATGTCCCAAATCTCACACAAGCAGCTGATTAGTACCAGCCCTGGGCAGGCAAGGACTTGTCACCAGAAGAGGAAGTTAGACCTGAACAGAAGGCTGGCATTGGGCTGGAGAACACAGAAGGGCAGCAGGCCTTAGGCTGGCCAGGAAAGGCCAAGGTGCAATGGTTTTATTGAATTCTTGAACTGAACCTCTCAGTTCAAAAACTCTGTAACTGTGAGTTCTCACTCTCAGCTGACAGGTTCTCTGTCAGTAAAACAGCCAAAACAGCCAGTGGAGGATGAGGAGGTACTCTAAGTTTAGAGTAGTCTGATTAGCAAAAGGAGGATTTCCTGCATCTCAGCAATTAAGAATCAGCTGCTACAGCTGTACCTGCCAGTTACTGGGTTTGGACTTTTAGGAATTAGGAATTATCATTCTTTACTTTTCTCTCACATCACAAATGGATCAGTTAATCCACAACAACTTCTGGTTGTATGCCTGAATGAGCACTCTCAAATGCAAAGTTTCTAACACTGAGGTTGATCCCTTTGTTTGAAAGAAAACTTCCCTCCTACAAGTCCATGTGCAGCAGCACAGCCATGTTCTCCCTGCATGCCACCAGGCACTGCTTACCATATCTTTTCAAGAATTTCAGGCAATAGGTAATATCCTGCTTTCAGGCATATGTGATTAGCTGGGGATCAAATGAATCACAGGTGAAAACATAGCTAGACAGCCAGGTCAATGGGTGTACTCATATCTGTCTTTGGAAGTCCAAACATAATCAAATTGTTTTCAAAATATGGTCTTTGTTTTCCCATACTTCTAATAAGCTGAAGTATAGTCAGCTAAGCTAACTTCCATGATTTACAGTGGGATCTCCATGATTTACCTGTGAGAGAAATGTCATGCAGAGGGACAGGTTTCATTTTTCTACCCTCTTCTGGGCTCCAAAGACATCTGAGAGAAAAAGTCAATTCCACTCATTTTTGGCAATATTCCTCATTTGTGAGCAGAGAGAGACACCCAGCAATAGGCAAACCAAGGACATTGATGCATGAAAGAGAGACCACTGTGACCTGTTCTTTGGTGTGGGCATCCTGCAACACCATTCTGTTACTACAACAGGATTTGCTTTTATAGCCACTGCTAAGAAGTTCTGAGCTGCCCCTAAATCTGCCCAGTGGAAGTGGCACAAACTTTGACACTGACATTACCTGTGGAAGTATCTGGAAATGGCTCCTGCTTTCCCCCATGTCAGAGCAGGGGGAGGAAGCTGAAGAGCTCACACTGGACCTGGTCAAAGGGACAAGTGATGGGACACAGTACCAGGTTTTTGCTGGTGCCAGTGCACAGGGAGCAGTTGGTGTCAGGGTCAGGGACTCTGGACTGTCCCTTGGCTCTGTCCCACAACTCTGCTGGGCTTTGGTGAGCAGGGAAGCCCTCAGTGCCTGTCAGCAGAAGCTCTAAGACAGCTCTGGAGAGTTTCATGTCAGCTGCCACCTTCCTGCTCCCCTGGTTTTAGGAAAGCCAAGGAAAACAACAACTTGTGGGTCAGGAGCCTCCATTGCCAAACAACACAGCAGGACAACTTGTCCTCCTTGTTCAGGCTCCCTCTGTCAGTGACTGCTGCTGCTATCTTTGATACCCAGGTGGATTAAGGAATGCCCCAGCAGCAGCCAGGGCTCAGAGCTGTTTTTTTCCTTGCAATACAGGTTTAAGAGGCCCAGTCCTCCTCCAGCCCCTGCAGCAGGTGCTTAAAACAGAGGCGAGTGATGAGTCATGCCAGCAGCAGCAGCAGAATTGTTTTCATTATTTACCAGTCCCTGGGGCTCTGTGCTGCTTGGAGATGGCCTCCATCTCCTCTCAGTCACTGAACACATTCCAGTTCAGTGCAGTTAATACAGCTCAGAGCACAGATCTTGTCCTGAAGAATCTCTCACTTACTGCTCTTTTTGTGCAACCTCCTCCCCAGCCTCATGTTCCTTCACCAGCCTTATAACCTTCTGGCAATGCTTTTCACTTTAAAAATTCATCTGGTGCTCACTCAAAACTGCAGCCTGATGTTGTCCCAGAGAGCAGGCACTGCAGGTACAGGGAGCTTGTGTTGTGTGGCACTGACCTGACAAAGCAGCTCAGCCCTTTTATGTGGTGCAGTCTTTGCAGGTCAGTGAGGTACATTTACAAACGAGTTCATTTCTCACCTTCGAGCTGAGAATGTGCAGGGTCCAACCATACAGAGTGGGACTAAACATCCCTCTGGCCCCACTGTCCTGGATCTCCTGGTGTCCAAGTGAGATACTCAGGGAAGAAGGCAAGAGGGGAAGTACCCAAATACCCTTCTAAGACTGCAGCTCAGAGCCTTCCTGGGTTTGAGGTATTTAGTGGTGCCTAGACAGTAGGAATGTCTTTCCCACAAAACTGTTCATGGAAGCCTTTGGCATCTGCAATCCTACAGCAATAATCCCATCATTTATCTGCCTGTTGCAATAACCCTCATATTCATTTCCCTGTTGAGGACCTCCTACATGAGGTTTACATGACCAGAGAAGACAGAGATAATTGCTGTCTCATCTGCCAATGACCTGCCCCAAGACACAGGATGAAACACTGCACATCTCTGGAACTCTGCTTTACCCAGGTCAGAACAGCAGTTAAAACAAGCAGGCATTTCTGGGACATCTCTCTCTTATAATGTGCATTTTTGCCATGAGGTGATCTCTGGTTATAGCCTAACAGACAAAGTCAAACCACCAGGTCATTAAATGGTTTTGCAATGCACTAATCTGGAGCAAATACTAAACACACACCTCCAAGGAGTCCTGGAGCTCCTTTCTGATCCCCTCCCTATTGATGCCAGGGTAACTGCCAGTGCAGCAGTGCTCTTACACCACCACCCCTCTCAGGGAAAAAGCTAAAACCCCTCTTGGGACCCCATTCAGCATTTCTGGAAGGAAGGTGCACACTGAATATTTACAGCAGCAACTTGGAAAGCAGAGCAAGTTAGAAAGGATTTAGAAATATTCAAAATTAAAGACATCGGGAGAAAAATGTCTTACATGTTTGCCAAACACAAACAAGGTTTCCTGGGAAATGTTCTGAGTTTTCATTGCAAACCACAGTTGCTTAAGGCAAAATTGTAAATACAAGACTGCAGTGTTTCCCCTCTCCCTTTTTGACAGAAATATCACTGCATAGAAATCTTAATAGCAAAATTGTTTAAGCTTACTAAATCTTTGGTAAAACTAATCTTTGCTAAATCAACTCCACCAAGCCTTCCTAAAAACCTTTAACAAATGGAAATGCCAAGAGGTGAAGAGAAAGAAATAAAAATTAAATTTTTGCCATTTAGAAGACTTGGTGAGTTAAAAAGAAGATAGAAAATGAATTATAGAAGAAAGAAATAAATTGGGAGAATTTTTTTAAAGTTAGAATCCTATAGGAAATCCAGTGTCATTCACAGGGCTTCAAAGGGACAGCTCTGTGCCTGAGCACCTTGGCACTGATTTATGTGAACAAGGAAAGGAGCTGCTGCTCCTTCTCCTGGTACAATTCCAAATTGCTCAGGTTCACTGAAAAGTTATTGGTTGGGTCTTTCCCAGGCAGAGCAGAGCAAACTGACAGTGAGGGTATTTATTCTTTAGGGCTCTGCACAAAGCCAAAGTGCTTTAGTTTGCCTGAGAACAGGGAATACATGTTTTCTAGATTATGACTTTGGTAGAGTTTTCTCAAAAAAAGACAAACATGGATTACTCCCATGTGAGGTTCTTGACCTCTGATGCTCTAAGGCGCTAACTCTGGAGCTCTTGGCTCCTGCTTCATTGGGTTATCTTAAATAAGCAAAGCAGCTAATAGTTGCTAAAAAGGTTATTTATTACAAAGCAGATCAGTCTCAAAAGCACACAGACAAGCAATGGCAGAAGCAAAATCAAAAGCAAAAGCAAATGGCAAGAGCAAATGGCTAACAGCCCTGGCAAAAGCCAAAGGCTAAAAACCCCAACTCTCCCCAATACATACTGTTATACAGGATTTTTCCAACAAGCTAAGATGCAAAACCTGTTAGAATTCTAGTTTCTTAACACACCAGGTTACGCATAAACTACTTGTACAACCTATCTTGTTCTATCTGAAAAATGTAAGCAATATTCTTACTATAGCTCAATAATGTCTAAGTCCTGTCTACAGCTATGGTCCTGGAGCCCCTACTGAAAACATCACTATGTTTGTTAACCTTCACTAGAACTCTCACTTCTACCCTGGCATCTGAAACCTTTCACATACTAAAAGCATTAGAGCTCACCATAAAACTTACTAACTTAGTTCTACTTAAACATCTATTTTATATGTGAATGGCTTAATATACTTCAATGCATCCAAAAGCTTTAATTCAATCCCTGCACTCTGATTACTTTCTGAAGAATTCAGAGAGACCCCTGACTCACTGACTCCAACAGTCCCATGAATACTCAGTATTTCACAACCACAGCTTCTTCCTTAGCTCATTTCTGCGACAAAAACCAGCAATGCACTTCAGACAATACCATGGGTCGGTGTTTGCCTGGGCTGAGTCCATGAACTCCAGCTGACACACTAGCAAGTGTTACTACTTGTGCCCACTTTCTACCCAAATATTGTAAAGAACTCTTGGGATGTGGGTCTGCTGTGTATTCTGCTGGAATACAGCATGAAAAGAGAGTATTTTTCTGATAGCTTTGGCAGTATTTCTCCACACTACCAATCGTGACAGGAACTTTCAGTTGTTTCCCAGACTTTCTCACAACTTCTTTATGTGCAGCGATTCTTGAGTCAATGCATTCCTCATGATCACACAGGAGACAGACTGGCAAATAGCCTGTGTGAAGCAATCAGCTGCAGTAACCATGCTCCTAATGGAACATGACAGCTCTTCACTCAGCAAGTTTGCAGAAGCTCTGCTATTTAGAACTGTTCTTTTTATTTTGAGCTTACACGGTAAGAGATTATGCCTGAGTTGTCCTCAGGCTAAATGAACACAAAGTCTGTGCATTTGGAGTACACAGAACCTTGTGGGGCTCTGTTTTCCTCTGGGTGAACTGGGAATGACACCCACCTGGCCAATGGAATCCAGCTTGAGCAAGGTGAAATCTCTCATGATTTTACCCACCTTTAAGTTATAAATATTCTGAGTATAGACTCACAGAGTCAGAGGATAGTTTGGGTTGTAAGAGACCTTATAGGCCACCTAGATCCAACATCCTGCCATGACCAGGGACATTTTCCACTAGACCAGGTTGCTCCAAGCTGGCCTGGAAGACATCAGGGATGGGGCATATACAGCTTTTTTTATTTAAACCATGAACATGAAAAGCTTCATTGGCTTAGATCCAAAAATCTACCACCCTGTTCCACAAAAATTTCAATTATGACCCTATGCTGTAGAAAATAGTAACGTATTTATATTTTGCACAACAAAAGGTGCAGGGAGATTAAACAGAATGAGCAAGAGCAAAATGCTAAAGTAATTGAAAGAGAGAAATGAATCTCATTGCATCAAATACTTGTGATAAACATAAGATTTGAATGCAAAAAGAAAGCACCCTGCCACACATGGCTCAAACAGAGCAGCATCTGCAATGTGGTGAGTGAGCAGCACATCAGATCCAGCACGGCTCAGGCTGCACTTCCATTCCACACCATTTCTTCAGGGAGCAGCAGTGCCAATACTTCTCATCTTCATGTTTATTCACAGCTCTTTACATGCACCTGCCTGCTCTCCCAGGACTGCCACAGATCAGCACAGGGCTCATTTTCCAGCTGGGAGAGCTCACAGAAGACTCTGAGCTGGGCACAGCAGCCTCCCTCGCTGCTGGCCAGTGCTGCTCCACTGATGCTGCAGGCCATGGGGCAGGGCAGGTTTGGAGCTCTGTGCTGCCAGACTTCAGTCCTACCACCATCCACAGGACAGAACTGAAAGCCAGTCTTGGGATGAGCCTGGAGGATTGGACTCTTCTGGCATTCAGGACACACCATCCCCAAATCTGGGAAAGAAGTGAACTGGATGGGAAACCTTGGCTGTACCCATTTTACCCACTCTGCAACTTTCCTTCTCAGTGCTTTCTGCTGCCTCTGATTCCTTAGAAGCTGCTCCCAAAAGCTGCCCCATTCAGTGCTGCTTGTGCTGGCTTCTCCCATTGTCTTCTATCATCCAACACCTGGATGTGGCTCCCCCTCTTTCCATGTCCTGCAGGCCCCCTGGAACAGGCTGCAGTACAAACACAGCTGCATCTACAATCTCCACGGGATCTCATGCACAGACACTCACTCAGCTTCCCTGGCACTGAGCATGAAGAGAACTCAGCAAACTTTTAAAAATAGCATTCTACATTTTGATACCTTACTTGAGTTCATCATCACATCAGCATGGGAGTGTTTGCTTGACTGACAGCTGGACTGAAATTTATGCTGCTCCATTTTTAGGGTGCAGGAGTGTTAAGAAAACCATAAATACTAATACACTGTATAGAATCTGAGTGCATGAACCAAGACAGTTTTATGACTCATCTGTGACACTATTTAAGCATTCTAAAGAGTGAGAAGTTGAACAATGCGCAGATGGTCTACTTCACATTGAGAAGAAATGTGTATTTTCGTACTTCATGAGAGTAATTTGAATTCAGTGAAGCATTGTAACAGATAAGCTGGAAGTGCTGACATTTGCAAGCAGTGAAATGGCTCAGTATCGAGTGCTGCAGCTGACAAACCAGTTCCTCCCAAGTTTATTGGGAGGTTAATACAGGATGCATTGTGATGATAATGCTTTTCAGGTTCAGCCCTTTGTGGAAAGGTCAAGCCACAAGCACAAGTATCCTAGAGACCCCAGCATAGCCAGAGTCACTGCAATTTAGCAGCAATTGTAATTTCAATTGTTACATCTACTAGTGGAAGTAGAGGTCACAGGTTAAACAGCTTCTCCTAGGCTCTTGCTGAGCATGCTGCATTTGTTCTTTCATAAGCCAGGCTTAAAACAGGCACAGCATGCAGCCAGGAAGGCACAGTGCATGGGTGGATGTGGTTTGGATTTTTTGTGTTTTTTTGTTTGTTAGCTTGCTTGCTTGGTTTTTTAATACAATGCACCTCAGAAACATTTGCCACAAGTATTATTCAAGCCTCTATCTATCTAAAGGATTGAGGAGGATGTTTGTTTGCCACAAGTGGAAGAGGTTCTCATGATGGCCAAAAGAAAGAAAAAAGTTTTCTAATTCCTTTAAGAAAAAAATCTTCTTCCAATCCTGAGGTACAGATAATTTTCTAACTGATACTCTTTCTTAACTCTTCCAAACTTAAATGCTAGGAATTTTTTCTAATTAATATTATATATATTGTACACATAATTGCCACATGGACGTAAAGATATGTTGTCCCAATGGATTCTACTGATTCTAATTCTGAAGAAAAAGCCATGTGAGACCTGGGAAACTTGGACCTTCAATTCTGAATCCTTTGATTCTGAATCCTTTGATTCTGATGGATTCTGGAATGTTGTACACATTTCTTCTGATAAATCCCTCCCTTTTAGTCAGTTCTGAAATGCATAAATGCATTATAAACTACACCACTTCACAGCAAGGCAGGCACTTTATCTATTACACTCACTCAAATCATCATTTCTGATGCAAAAGTAATTGTTCTAACTGGGAATCTGGGAGAGAAAGATCAAATATCTGTTCTTAAAACACAAAGATCTTGAGCCCAAATTTTTCATGACTGAAAATTAAATTCTAATTGTTGCTTGCTTTTACCATTATTTCTCTCTCGTGACTGAGAAATTTCCTTACAGATTTTGACCAAATGTTTCCAGTCAGGTGCAGCTGTAATACTTTGCAATGAGAAAGTTTCCATGAAAACATTCCCAGACAGCTCTCCTTTTAATACAATTTATTCATTTAATGATCAGGCTTTTCTGGCAGTGCTAGAAACAAACACTGAAAGGCCCAGCCTCACTCATTGTTGTGTTAATGCTTTTCTTTCCACCTGCAGCCACAGTTCTGTAGCTGAGAGTGGCCCTGGGACTTGAAGAGCTGCCAGCCTGAGGGCATTTAACAAGCAAAGTCTGGGATATTTGCTAGCCAGGCTTCAGCACACCTCAGGCATTGCACCAGTACCCCTGGAGACAGAAGGAAGTCCTAGCAACTCTCTTACAAGTTTTAAGCACACAATAAATAGAAATATCTGAGTCAAGGTAAAAATACCACCTTTGTAGCCCTTGGCATAGGGAGAAACAGAAGAAACAAATCTCCTGGAAACCCCTGTAGCTGTGGGAAAGTCAAATGACACTGGAACTAAAGAAAGCACATTTTCTTTTCCACCTGAATAGCCTTTCAAAGACAGAGAGCATTGGCAGCTGCTATTCTCAGCCTCTGGCAGCCAAAGCTGACAAGGAGAAGCAGAAGACAGGGAAAAACCCCCAAAGTTTACAATTAGCACTGGACTTCCAAGGACAGCCATTGCACAGCTTTCACAGTGAAATGGCTACAGGGATTTCTGCTGAAATTCATGGTAAAGGATCACTTAATGTGATTTTAACACATCGAAGTCACATGGTTCTTTAATCACATTAAGTGTGATATGAGTGAGAGTTCCCTACACAAATGATGATTTAGAGGAAGCATAAACTAGACTAGAGGATTACCTACCTCACACCAGACAGGAGTAGCTGCCCCCTACACATGCCAGAATGTAGCTACACTGTAGTTACAGGCACATCCAGCACAGATATTCTAAAACCTGTGTGCTACCACACTTGCACAAGTCATTCCTAGTGGTCTCTAGGCATTGTTTCTCTAACAACTCTCTCTACTTACCTCCAACCCATCAGTCTTGTACTTGCCCTAAAAAAAAACATCTAGGGCCAAATCTGGATGATTGGTCAGTATCAGAAACAGACCTTCCCCATGGGAAAATCTCTTTCATCAAATTTTAATACTGGCTTCCAAGCCTGCAGCTTTAGCCACAAAGCTCAGACAATAAAATGAATCTCCATCATCATTAAGTGTACAATTTTGAAAGTTCAAGAGTGCTCATAATTCCATTTGGATTTCCATTTAGGATGAGACAACTGTTCCCCAAATTACACGACCTATCAAATACACAGCTTTTGTAAAGTGACACTAAATCTCGTTCCCTAATACTGCCTCAGTGATCTCATGTTGTAAGTACAAGCACAAAGACAGAGAAAAACAGGGAAGGAACTTTTCAAAACCCTCTTGATGATTCCACTATGCTGCTCCTTCTACCAAAAGTATTATAAATTTGAGAAACAGACAATTTGCATCCTGCATATCTATTAGCAAAGTCATTACAATCCCATTATTATATAAGGTTACAATATAAAAACAGCTTTAGTGCAATGCAGCAGAGGCCCACTGATGATCTTTCAGAGTGAAATTATAACAAGCTTCCTCTGAAGATGAAATCACAAAGAAAATTGGACAGTTTTAATACAGCTTTTCAAAAGAACACAAGGAATTAAAGACTGTGATTTAAATGAATGCTGTATTAGAGGCAATAAAACCCAGCAACATGTAAGGCACGTGCTTTTGCATCTGCCCAAGTGTTACCATTTCAGTGTCTGCTCTGCAGTGGGTGATGCCAGCTGGGCACAGCAGATCTCACTTGTGTGAGGTGAGCACATGGCTGGACAGGAACTCCCTGAGCCCCAGCACTGCAGCCCACATGGACAGGAGAGCAACACAGAAATGCTGCAGAGCTGGTGCTGGGCACTGCAAAGCACCCAAAGGTGCCAAAGGATGCTCTGCAAGACAACATCTACAAGTGCTCCTGAGCCACCTGAATTCCTACATAACTTCTGAAGAGGTGTTTTGTTCTAAGTGTGCATTCAAATGTTGGTACTTTTCCAAAAGTGGGTGAGTATTAGTGCCAGGTCCCAATGCAGATGGAATAAATGCTGTATTTATATATTTCTTCAGTCTGAGTAGGCAAATCATGTCTGGATGATTTAACCAAAGAAAGATTGTTATTGAGGTAATGTATTTCTTAGCCCTTTTAAAATAAGCCAATCAATAGTCCTTGCATTTCCTCTCTATCCCACTGGACTGCAGTAGCAAGATTATTTTTTTTTTCCCCAATATTTATCCTAGTTTTCCATTAGTGTAACATTCACTCTCTGACTAATCCCTGAAAAAATCTACTCTCCTCTTCAGTACTAGGATCCTCTAACATGATTATATGATAAAACACACACTATAGCTGTTGTTTATATATTTTTTTCAAAGATAAACCCACACTAAAGCCTAGATCCTGCCACTGCTGAGGAAGGGTTAGATGGACACAGCTCAGAACAAACCTAATTCTTTACCTCCTTCTGGTCTCAGACCAGCTTTCAATCAATGTATCAGGACCCTCCAGTGGCCCAAAACAGAGCAGAACTGGGACAGCTGTGATTTGAAATGCCATAAAGGGGCAGAGGTGCTAGCACAAAGCAGTGCCTGTAAAAGCTACATTCAGTTCACTGATTACAGAGAGAGATTTGTGTGAAATGATAAATGCCTAGATAACAATCTTCCATCCAACCATAAAATGCAGCTTATGCCCAGATGCAGCACTATCAATAAAGAACATGAGCAAAGGTCTGAAAGGACAGCATCTTGAATGTTCCTCAGAAAATGCTCTGGGCATTTTCAGATAAAACATCTGCAGCAGGTGTATAAATAGAAAACAAAATTGAAGCTTGAATGATTATTCTAGAACTAGGGTTTGCTTTTCCAAACTCCTCCTGGGAGAAGTTTCTATATGGATACAATACATATGCTAAGACATAACCCAAGAAGGTGTGCAAAAGAAAATAATGCCCTGTGTGGTTGACAAGGTTACTGAAGCACAGTCCTTGTCACAAATCCTGCAAGTCATCACATTCAGTGCTCTCTTCTAGACATCCCAGATAGCTTCAGACAGTAGCTCTGAGCTTTCTGACGTCACTATTTAATATTAAAAAAAAAAAAGAGTTGAATGTAAAGTTTAAAATTGCAAATCATGTCCCAGCTGAATATTGTACTGAGAAGGTCAGCTGGAATGCTCAAACCCAGCCCCAAATCATCATGAACAAGTGCCAAAAATCCCAAATGTGTCCCATTCAGCTGCCAACAGTTTCAGCTGGCACTGCACATCTTGGTCACAATACAAAAATCTGTGGTATGGGAAGTGCTGACAGTGCAGCACAGCCAAAATAATAACATCCATCAGGATCACAGGTCTAGCAATCTGCAGAGTAAGTGCTACGTCTGTTCAAAACCTCATGCTCAATCTCACATCCCAGTCATTAGAACCCAGGATGGAAAAAGGTTAGGAACAATATTTGTCACTACAGAAATGCCTCCAGATGATTTGGAGCTCCAAGGAGCATCATGGATGTGTCATAATTTCCTATAAAGCACCCTGTAGTCAGGAACACTGTCCAGACTAGACTGGGCTTACAGCTGCTGTACCCTTGTGTTCTGCTCAGGTTTAAGGTCCCAGTACTGCAGGATTTAATTCCATGTTTTTCCTTATCTCTGCTCAGTTCAGGCAAGCTCAATGGACTTGTTTGCCTCTGAACACCAGAGCACACAGCAATCTTTGCAGGACCAGGAAAGGACAATGTACTGTTATTGTTAGCCCATGTTTTTTTAAACTGATCCTGGCTCAAAGACAGAGAAAAGTAGAAGAGGTTTGAGTAATGTTTTCAGTGTCACACATCTGCCACATCCCAGTGTATAACAAAAAGTCATGCTGGGAATCCATGGAGATTGAGACACATATGGTTTGGCAGCAGCACCATAAATCCCTATTACCACATTAAACTAATTGACTTTGAAGAAGGAAAAATAATTAGGAGACAGAGAATTCTCACAGTAGAAAAACACATGGCATTAATGAGCATTGCTCATATTCCTGCCTCTCTATTCTTGATACACAAGTGCTCTATTGCACACCAGCTGGAACTGCTACATAAAAATGTAAGAATGAAAAAACACTTTCTTTAACTTCTATCAGACTATTCAGAATTGAAGTAGAGAAGGTGACAGTAACACAGATCTGACAAAGAAGATGACAGCAATTCAGACTAGAAATTTAATAAATGCTACTTTGGTGGCACTGAGCCCTCTCCCCCCAGGTGACAGCAGTCAGGAACAGCTCCAGTGAAGTCCATGGAAACACTGCAGCATGGCAGAGTGGAGAGTCCAGAGCACAGCAAATGGATGGTCAGCAGTGGAATCCTGGGAGGGAAGTATCACAGAAGCCTGCACCAAGTCAAAGAGGAACTGCAGCCTTCACTTCAGGCACCACATGGCCCCCAGCTTGTGCCTGGGAACGCTGCACAGGCAGGCAGAGGGGCTGAGGACAAGAACCACTCCCCAAGCTGCAGGCAGAGCCTTTCCCAGGCAAAGCAGAGCTGGCAGGGTCCCTTCCAGTGTCCCTTCCCTCACTGCCAGCACAGCCCCAGGGCTGCACATACACCAGCACAGCCCACAGCTCAGCTCACACAGCCAAAGTGTCCCAGCAAACTCCTCTCCCCCACACTGGACTCCCAGCTCCTGCACTAACAGGCCTTTAAAAACTTGACCCTGCTCTCAATCCATGGCAGGCACAGTTTAAGTGTTTTAAACCTCCCAGTTGGAAGTGAGAAAGGGAGGAAAAGAGGGACCAGGAGGAAAGGGTTATGCCAAAGAGAGATTTTGATACAACAGAACAAAGAAAGAGATTACACAGACTATTCCTACACTGTGTGCACAGGGAGGACAATGGCAGCATTTTTCTTGACTGTGGTAGAAGTGAGATCATCAGTAACACTGCAATTCAGATAAAGAAAAAGTGGGGGCTCAGGTGTGGGGGAGAACACATAAATAATTTCCACTCAAGCACAAGACTTAACCACGTCCCTTTTTCTACCCAGTATAGAGTTTATGGAGTAAAATGGGAAAGACCAGATTAGGTGAAACTGATAGACTAATAAAAGATGCAATAATTACTAGAATTAACAAAAGCACTTTCCTAGCTGGGCAGGCAAAAATGGAATTTGGAATTTTCTTTGTGTAACTGAATGAAATTTTTAAGTTAAGTCTCACTTCAGGCATGCAAACCCCATCATTCCTGCTTACATTATGTCTGCAGCAAAAATAGCAAACCAGAAAATTATTTTTTGCAATATAAAACTCCCTAAAGGAAGGCACTGCTAATCTGAGCTACTGTGGGAACAAAAGGCAGATTTAGAAGTACTGGACATGGAAACAATGAGTTAAAGTGAAGTGATAGATTCTTCCCTGTCCTGCCCCAGTGACAGAGGAACAGCAGAAATTGTATTTCCCAAGAGTCAGGGATCCAGCTGCTTGCTGCTCTGAAGTTTTTGAGCAGCAGTTTATTTCTGAATGACTGGAACTGCTCTGTGACTCTTTTCCCTCTGCCAGGAGCAGCTGGGTGCCAGTGAAGTGCAGCTGCTCCCCAAGGGTTGCTGAGCTAAAAGAAGCTACAGGCAGTGTCTGGGTCCTGCTCACAAAGATAGAGCTGAGCACAGTTCCACTGAGCTTACTCCAGGTTGGTGTGAACCAAGACCAGGAATGCAGTGAGGAAAAGTCCCTGCAGCAGATGTGCAGCACCCAGGACTCTGGGGACAAGACAAGCTCTCACTGCAGACTGGAAGTTCCCCAGCACAGCTGCAGCCTGCAGGCAGCCACAGTGCCTTGAGATCCCCAGTGCTGGCAGAAAAAAGAGAGAATTGTTACAGGGTGAGTCCATGAAGACTAATTTTCAGGTCACCTGCTCTGCTTCCATTTGAGTGAAGTTCTGTATTTAAACCAGGGGCAGAAAGAGCAAATTCTGCCTGAGAACAACTATTTCCATTAGCTGAGCCAACAGGAACCATTTCAGTCACTTCTGGCCCATCTGGGACCTTCAGTGCTTTTTGGTCTCCAATAGTTCCTTTTCCAAATGTGCTAGGAAAGCTTCCCAGGACTTGCATCTATGAGCTAAAACCTTCCAGCACTCCCTGAGGCCCAGTTAAACTGGGTACAGAAGTAGACATGGGTTTTTAGATGGCTCATAAACTCTTTAGATCTTTAGTGCTATTATTCCTAGTGGCTGATTTTATAACATGATTCAGGACATCATGAGCAATTGCTCAAAATCATGCAAGATATTATCAGCATGTGTCATGGCTGGAAAACTCCTTTTACTGTGCTATTTTCTAAATGTGAAATTCTTCACTGTTGCTCTATTTTCAGGAGAGCAGAGTTTTCGATGGCTCTTGGAAAATCTCAGTATTTGACAGGAAACAGATTTGTCCATGTTATTTTTGCCACCAAAGACGTAAAGCACACAAATTCCCTTCTCAACACAACTCTTCTTTCACTTCAGAAAAATTTCAAGATTCTTACAAAAAACTCCATGTGGGTATACAGACAAAGGGCAACTCAAAGTACAAGCCATCACCATAAATCAGACACCAAGCTTTTTGTCAGCTTTCAAAGCAAATAAATTTATCTTGGTAGAAGTAACCTTCCTTGCCAAGGTGAACTGTTTTTCTGCTAATCTTTGGAGATATTGAATAAGCAGTATGTACCCTTTTAAAATCCTCTTACACTATTAGCATACATTTCACAAGGCCAATGAGGCAAAAAGACAATCATAAAATGGCATTAGAGTATTGCCAGAAGCTCTGCAGATACAAAATTTGCAAGACTTGCATATCCAGACATAATACAATCAGCACCAAAGTTAGAGCACTGTACTCAGATCTGCAGCTGCTTCCCACTCCATAAGGAAATGAAGGCAAACACAGTTATCACTTCCTTCCTTCTGAATACTGAAAAAAAAAAAAAAAAAAGTAAATTCCAATAGTTTGTGGATTATAAGAGTCCAAGGAAGGCAAACTCCACAACACCAAATAAAACTACATCCATTTTCTAGACACAGAAATGGTTCAAATGTGATCCATTTCAAGACTGGTGCAGTGGTTAGACAATCTGGTTAAACACCTGCTTTTCTGTTAGGGTTTTCTTTATGTGTCTCTGAAAGAAGGTTCCTCAGACAGACTCCTTTGGCAATGAAATGAGTCCTTAAAGACAGTAAAAATTACATACAAATGACACTTGGAGCAGTGGAAGGAAATTGCCAACTGCATTGCTCAGGTTGCAGCTGCAGTTTGGGAGCACCCAGAGAGCAGCTCCAGCCCTGCCTCCAGCTGAGATGTGGATGTGCCAAGCTCTGGCATCACCAGCCTTGCTCTGTCCCAGCTGCTGTGAGGTCTCTGCTGCACTGCAGACACAGCTGGTACCTACTACACACAGCATGGTACCTGCACTCCCCACTGAGGTCTGGTCCACAGGAGATATAAGAATTTCAGTCTCAGTCTCTCATGTAACTTCCATGCTTGCCTTGGACTAGCAGCTACTGCTTTGAGTATCTAACTTAATTCAGTTTGGAAGGGTTGCTCATTATTTTCCTTCCAAAGTTAGGTTTGTCCATGTGAATTTTCCTCCCCTTAAAATGCTATTGTGAAAAATCAGTGTGTAAAGGGAATGCATCACCCCACACAACCTCCAGAGCTGTGGTAGCCCTTTTTTCTTTGAACTGTGCCTCTGAACCTGTTCAGCTCAATGCACATATCAGCAGACAGCAAACACACACTATACACCCCCCTGGAGATTTAGCTTTTCTTTCCTCTCTGTTGTTAACTTAACGAGACTAAAAGCTTACTCTTTTGCTCTGTGTAAAAGGAAACCATATAAACCTCATTGTGCCCTGAAACTGTATCAACTTCTTCATGCAGTCTCTTTAGCCTAACAAAAATATTAATGAAGCTCAGATTCAGCATCTGTGTTCGATTCTCTCACTTTGTTCAGCTGAGATATTTTTCCTAAACCCATCATTTTCTGTGTATTCATAAATGAAAAGAACAGAGATCCTATGAGAGCTGTGCATGGTAAAAGAGGAGTTTGCTGACTTTCTGCTACTCCAGCAGATGAGGTTGTTTGTTTGTATTTACCTCAGTGCATTTAAATAATAAACCCAAGAGAAAAAGAGAGGCTCTGGGGATCTACACAAGAACTGCCTGACTGGCTGCACTGCCACTAAAACAAGAAGAACTTTTAAAATGGAGTGTGAGCCTTTTTCTCACACAGGAGCTTGGGCATTATAGCTACCTTGTTTATACACAGGCAACTGTCCCCAGTGTGTATGCACAGGATGAAATCAGAACAGCTTATTCTTTCATAGGAAACCAAACTGATAAAAGGCAGTCTGATTCTAATTTGACTAATTATGAATGGCACAATTAGCAGTTTGTCATACAAATATATTTGTTAAAATATAAACCAACACTTTTTTTGCCTGCAGACTTAATTCCTGGTATGAAAATCTATGCATGCAGAGAGTCTAAAAGTGCTGTTCTGAGAGGAATGATGTATTCAGTTCCAAATTATCTCCTACCACTTTCAGTCTTATAACTTCTGCTTATCTACAGATTCAAATTGCACCTGTCATCCTCATGACCACCTTTCTTCTTACATGTGAGGATACACAACTTCAGAAGCCTGCACTGCTTTTGGGATTGGCATGTGGAGTTACACAAATAGATGGATCTAGAAACAGTTCTGTTCCTATGGCTGTGGGATATCTCACACATACTGCTGCCTTTGGAATTGCAAAGTTACAGCACAGGGATCACACATAACTGTTTCCATAAAATCAAAAGGAAAGAATTAGAGCAGCCAGCCTTACTGATATAAAAGCTGATGGCAACATGTCCTGCAGGTGCAGAAAGGAATGCTGACTTGAGAGAACACTTCATTTGACAGTAAAGGCTGAGAAAGAAATAATCGATCTTCTCTCCCCTCCATCAAAAATTCAGCTGCTGAGTGTTTTTGTGAGGAAAAGAAGGCAGTGGCAACTCTTCCTCTGTTTATTCCCAACAGAAGACAGCAACATGCTGCTTTCCTTGCCCAAATTGCTCCCTTTGAACCTCCTGACAGAGCCACATCCCTCTTGGGCTGTGAGCAATTTTGTCTTTCAGCTTTACTCTTTGGCCTTAATGCCAGTGTTAACAAAAGGACACGAACACCCAAGTGTTTGCCACAGGGAAGTTTGATGAGGACAGCGTACCACACCCAAATTATTGTCAAGCAATCACTTCCAATAAGATCATAACCCAAGCAAAGAAAACCAAACCAACACCAATTCAGCAGCTGAAGAGCAGATTCTGAAGAACTTCTTGCCTTGCCAGAGAACTGCAGTACACAGAGTTAGAAAAGAAAGCAGAAATGTTTGAGTATCTAAAATGTTAGGAAGAACATTATGAAAGACAAATATAACAGGAGACACTACCACTCTTGCCAAACCTGCAGGAGCAGTTATTTTGTAGTTTCTCCACTTTACAACCACTTCATATATCCCCTCTTTGGAGACCTCCCCACTTCTCATCTTCAGGCTCCTAACAGAACGAACCAGGCAGAGAGCACTGTACAGCACCCAAGCCTGGTTTTATGGAAAGGAAGAAATGGGACAGTGGGAGAAGGAGGAGCTGAAGGGAAGTTCAGGAATTAAGCTTCTTTTCAATCTCAGGTAGAAAACATGTAAGCCTTCTCTGCTTTTTAGTCTTCCTCAGTATCCAGTAAAAAAAAAAAAAAAAATTGATGCAAACTACAATGTCAGGCTGGCACCTTCAGCTCAGGGTGCCCTGGGACAGCCCTGGGTCAGGCTGGCACAGGGCAGCACAGAGGGAGGAGCTGTTGCCAGGGCTGGCCTCCAGCACAGCCTCTTGCTCTGCAGTTTGGATGTACCTGCTCACAGCCCTGAGCCACCCCTGTCACTGCAACTTCATTTAATTTATAGCACCTTCATTGGACTCTGCTGTAGGGTTGTCAATCAAAATGACAATCGGTCCATTAAGGCTGCCACCAGTCAAAGGCAATTTGGGATAACTCAGAGGAGGTGAACTCATTCACTGGAGGAATCCTGACAAATTGGCTATCACCTCTTTCCTTCCTTTTGTATTTTTTTAAGTTACCACGTGAGCTATTTCTTGCATTTCTAGCATTCCTATTAACTTCCAGAGTGATGCAGCACAGGAGCCTAATCAGGCAGTCAGGGAGAATTAATGGCCAGTGGAAAGGCTGCCTGTGATAGATTGAGCTTTCATGCAAAGAAAATTGGAAATGCAAGTGAAAAAGTCAATGGAGTAAGCTGCAGTAGCCTGGGGCCCTGCCAACAACTGAGTGAAAAATACCTCCAAAACACACTGTGCAGCTCACTGCAATGACCTGACCCTCACTCATGTGCCAAGCAGATTGCTCAGGCCACAGAAAAACGAGGTCTGATGTCAACATATTGTTACCAACCTCAGGTGGAGCTGCCAGCTCATTAGTGAATGAAGGAGATGATGATGCACTGTGTTTGGGGAGCATCCAAACCATCCCCAAGCCTTTTACATGTGGGTGGGGAGGCTTGTGAATGGCCACGGAACAGAGTCCTTCACCACAACTCACTGTGTCTGCTCACCTCTGTGGCAGTTCACAGAAACTGAGAGCAGATTTTCTAGCAGAATACACCAGAGAGAAATGCAGTTTCTCTTCTTTTGGCAGCAGACCAGTGTTTCATCATCCAGCATCTGAGATGGAACTCCAAGGCCTCAGTCAAACTGAAGGGTTAAGGCAGCTCAATTGCAACTCTCTAGTCCTCTGCATTTGAAGCAAAAATCTCCCAGTTTTGGCTGCTTGATGCATTCTGCAATACCAAAGCAAAAAAATCTCCAGATCAGACAGGTGGTTCTGGAAGATAATCCTCCTTCCAACAGCAGTAATGGGAACAAACCTAATCAGTTCAGATGTGCAAACCCCTAGAGGAATGCTTGAAAGCCAGGATTTGGTTGTCTGCAACAACACAGGATAAGGTGTATTGGTTTCCTAGGGTCACATGTAGGCGGACCACAGTCATGCAGTCATGCAAGAGCTTTCATTGTCACACAAAATCAAAGAGAAACACAACTGACCTCGTTCTGAGCCTTCAACACTGTTCTTTTATAATTTGTAATGCTTGATGCTGTGCATTGGAGCAGTGCGCATAGTACCAAGAACACAAGGACCAACTTTATCACTCTCACAGTTAAGATTTTCTTGGCCCTGTAATGAAGAGAAGCAGATAAAGATGGCTTGTGATACTCCTTAGTCCTATGTACCACCTGCATTATCCAAATGTCACACAAACTGCTAACTTGTATCAAAACACATCTGGGGAAAAATTTTTTCACTGACAATATGCTTAGATTCTGCAAACCAAGTGTACAGGGGTGTCTGCTCACTCAGTTACTTCTGAAGAGTAACCTGTATCCAAGGAAAAGTTTTCACCAGAAAACAAGCCACTCAATAATAAACATGTTTGCTTGTTTTTGTTTGTTTGTTTGTTTGTTTTTTTATCTGCACGTTCCAAGTGATTTCAAGCAAGACATGCAAATATTCCACTTCTGGAGTCTAATTCCTGTAGGAGTGAATCAAATTACCTTTTGGAAGAAGTGGCTAGCACTCCACTTAATTCATTCTGTCAGCATGCACTTCAGTGCTCTGTGTGGGAGACTGACTTTGTCCAAGACTGATGCTCTCTGCTCTATAAATTGAATCCACTGATGCATAATTGAGCCTTTGACTATATCAGGCATTTGCTTCACCAGACCCTCTTCTTGCTTACTTTTGCAATATTTACTCTCTGAAAAATATGCTGTTTTCATTCTGGGGAATGAAAAATTGGGAGCACGGCTGAGCACCTTGAACGCTGTAGAAGTAGGTAACATTTGATACATGTCAAGTAACACCTTTGATTTCTATTTTGCTACTTCTTTTGTTTTTTACAACAGGTTTTAAAGCAAATCTTGTTGGAAGTAAAAAAACCAGTTAGTGTTTGTGTTGAAACAGTAATTATTCTGGATTTGGAAAGACAAGACTCCATAGCATCTGAAGCTGTGTGTATCTTACAAAGCTTACAGGGCTGCTCTTGGGAAGTGGCCCAGTCTGGAGCCTTTTGGCAGCATTCTGTGGTGTCCAGCCCCCCTAGCACACACCCTGTCACACACAGCAGGTACTTCATCTGCAGAATGAGGGAACACGTCTCACTTGATGAGTAAGTGTCCCTGGGGAGCCCAGTCTCCTTGTCCCTCCCTCAGTGCTCATTAACAGCATCTCATGATTGGTTTTTTGCTCATTCAGAGAGAAGCACACAACAGCAGGATTGCCATTCTGAGTGCCATTTGTGTCTCTGTTACTGAACTTGCAGGCTGAGATCCCAAAGATATTTGGGAGCAGCTGCTCAGAGCTGATGTGTGACAGGCACAAGTGTCTCAGCACAGCAGGCTGAGCCAGGTGTCTGCAGCCCCAGCAGAGAGCCCTGCCCCATGGCTGTGCTGTGTCCCAGTGCCACCAGGCTGCCCTGGGTTATTCGGGATTACTTGGCTGTAATCTCAGTTCCTGCTGCATCTGAACTATCAGGAAGCTTGCTGGCTTTTCTGTGTATGTGGAAATGTGGAAAGGCACCAAGGTGCCACTAGCACCATGCCAAATGGATCAGATAACAAGAAATGAGGAAGCAAAAATCAAGTTTTAGCCAATATACCTATTTGGAGAAGCATATTTGTGGCCAAACATCACTTTTGACAGAGGGGTTGGTGTGTGGGCCAAGAGGACAGAACAGCTTGAAGTAATGGTACAGGAAAGTCAGACCATGACTGCAGGGATTGCTTGTAACACTCCTAAAACTCATCTTGCAGTAACCAGGAACTATGTGACTATGTCAGCCTGGAATAGAGAAGTTTATTCCACAAGCATATCATAATTACACCTCACTTGGACATAGTGGAAATTCTGCTAAAACCTTTGAGGATCGTGTTAATCTTTCCTGGCTTAATTTACAACAACTTTGTAATTCTGGAGAATTCCAAACCTAGTGTTTGAAAGAGAGGACAATGCTGAGCTTATCAACTCTGATGCAGTTTACTAGCTCAATTAAAAACTGGTTTTACCCCAGACTTCCTGCATGATCCAGCCAAGCTGCTCCCTGCCCATCCTGCAGAGAGAGAAGAACACTCTTCCTTCATCAATTGGTGTCCCTATGTGGGACACTACAAATGGAAGCTCCTTGGAGCAGGAATGATGTTCCAGAGTACACAGCAGCACCCAGTGCAACAGGGCTCTGATTTTAAACCCTTTAAACCTAACAGTGTGTCATAGTATATAACAACAAACACCTCTGGATGGGGGATTTTCTGTTTGGGAAAACTCTGCTTATCAGCAGCTCTCATCCCCACCAGAAGACATGATTTAGAGCCTTTGAATAAAAGAAGTCTTAACAAAGAAAATTGAGCAATAAGTAGAAATAATTTCAAGTAAAACAACCCATAGCTAAACTTCTAGCAATAACTGTGCTGGGAATTCTATGTTTCACATACAGAAGTTTGACATCATTGTACATTTTTAGGTTTCCTTTGTTGGGTTTTGTCAAGAATGTATCTGTGGTATTTTTACAACACTGATGTCACTGGCACATGTAAGCTATCTCATGATTGTCATTCAAAACAAAATGTGGACAGGTTGTTACAAGTTTAACTTTTTCTGGAAGCCCTTGGGTTTCTCTGCACCAGTTAGGCAGATTGCTTTTGACATGTGGGTTGCACTTGCAGGTGCCAGTCACAGAGCAGCAGAGAGCTTCAGAGCGGCCTCTGTCATCCCTCAGCTCTAGAGGTCACTGCACAACCAGGATTACACTGAGCACTGCATCCAGAGCCCCTGACTCACCCACAGCTGAACAGACTCTGTCACAGGGCAAGGCCCACATTCTTACATTTTTCAGGTTCACCCTACATGTATAATTAATATCAGATTCTGCACCCTTTACAGTAGTCCTCAAATAATGCAAATTCAGAAGGCATTCAAGTGAAGGCTGCTAGGAAAAATGGTAAGAATACTACCTTATAATACAATGTTCTACATTTTCTGAATTTTTGGAAAATATTAGAGGTTTTTTGTTTCTTTGTTTTTGTTTTGGTTTGGTTTGGGTTTTTTTAAATGAATTCAATGCAGAGAAGCATTCTGCATGTATAAACAGCAATAACTGTATATCAATACAATATGAGCCTGGAATAACTGTAGATCAATATGTATTGGAGCAGAACCCTAGGATGCCATTTCTAAGTCCTGGAGCAAAAAGGAGTAAATTATTTGCAAACATACTGTGTAAAATTTGGCTGAAGTACACTGCAGAAAATCTGCTCCTAAGCTCTTAAAAGCCCAGTAAAGGTTTTTACAATTGATTTATTGCCATCCTTTGCTTGCTCTGTTTTCACCTTACAGAACTGCACAGGACCCAACACAGCAGCAACTGGTGGGGAAAATCAGATGAGACCTTCCCTAAGAAGGCTGAAACATAATCAGCTCCATTGCCCATATTCAGAAGCAGTGGTGGATATAACACCACACCTTCATGTCTTTGTACACATAGGAGAAGAAACATTCATGTGAGTCTCAGAAGCATTTGGAAGGATCCAGAGAAAACAAGAGCAAGTTTCCAGTTTCCTCAAGTATCTTTCCACTGTGTCTGCTGTGATGAAGATGGACAGTCCTGATGCATTATTTACAGTGCTGTTGGGAATGCCCAGAGCCAAGGAACATATTGGAGCAAGAGAAGTGTTGCTGCAGAGTTTGTGCTGTGGAGCCAGTGGGGAGCAGGGCACCCGTGGCTTCCCTTGGCACCACAGCAGTGCAGGCACACTGGAGGCTTTTTGGGGTAACAGAATTATTCTTTCTGGAAGGAATCCAATACTCAAGAAGCAAGATGTTTCTCAAAAGCACAAAGAAGCATAAAGGCTCAGCTCCCTCCTTTAACAATTCTAACTTTCCATTATTTCCTTTATTTCATGGGCCTGCCTATAGGCCCAAACAAGCCTCTTCTCTGACTACACTTTCCACTCCAGCTTTCCTCCAAAGCTGTCCTCTTATCATTCATTTCCTTCCATGCACCAGCACTCACCTCTACTCAAATCCAGCATCACTCTCTCTTCTTTCAAATCCACCATGTCAAATACCTCACAGGAAAATGCTTTCAGAACAGCCCCAAGTTAAAACAGCACACTAATATAATGTCTGTAAGTTGTCTTTCCCTCAATGTTGCAATGTATCAGGATCCAGTTGCTTGTTAAGGATCAGAGGCTGCAATGGTTTTTGCTGTTACTGTAACTACAAAGAAAGCTGAAAGCATCAACAAAGGCTATACTGCTCACAGAGGTGGCACTCAGATTTTAAACTCGAGACAACAGGAAACATCCACCTCCCTCTGGCACAGCATCAAGAAATCTGCTGGCACCTGACAAATAAATGCAATAACAACATCAACAGCAATTTCATCAAGAGGGACCTGCCTGGGCTTTTGTGCCTCCTTCTGCCTTCCCTGTGCCTCAGAACCTGATGGGAGGCGAGCCCTGAGGCAGCATCACAAACTGTGAGCAAAAGGCTGAGGACTCTGAGGGTAAAGCTGAGGGAACAGCACTTTGCACATCTGTGAGTACAGACCTAGCACACAACTCCCAGCCAGGGCATCCAAGAGCTGCTGCAACAACCAGCAGTGCAGAGAACTCTCCTTCAACTGTTTTCAGCCTTGGGATAGTGAGAGAAGATTCATTTCTCCTTCTGTATTTCCCTACTTAATTCCTTATTTTCAGGTGGCTGTTTTGAGACATGGTGCCTTGGTAAATACAACAATAGAAAAAATTTCAGTAGGACGTTGCAATTAATGAAATGACAGAATAATAATCTAAGGCTAGTACATGGTTTCCTCTCAACCATGGCCCCAGAAGGGAAGCTGAAGCAAATCATAGCACTGTAATTCATGCTCTCAAATTACTATGGACTGACTGCACACTCAAAGTTGTAAATTATAGACTAATATTTTAATGCCAGTAGCCAATTCAGATTTATTTACTACTCAATTATTTGTGGCCTTTTCTGTATAGGTCTGTGAGCAGTTGATGTAGAGCTGCAGGGTATTTTGAAAGTAGAAGTTTTATCAAGCCTATATATTTGGGTACTGAGGGTTTTTAATTGGTATTTTGACAGTAAATAAATATTTGAACCTGTAAGTGGGAAGTTTTTTTTAAAGACATGCTCTCTCAGCCTTACTGACATTTCACTCCTCAAGATCACTGCAGGGGTTTGCTCTCAAGTGAACTGCATGAACAAACCTAGCACATGATGCAAAGTCTGCATCTCAGGAGCAGGTGCAACTCTGGCTCTGTAGGGATCATGCCAGAGCGGAATGGGCAGATGAAAGCCTGCAGCCCCAGTGAAATGAAGCTCTAATGTTGCAGTTTGCTCTTAGCAAGTCCTTCTGGTGAAGCTGGCCAAAGCTTTCTAAATGTTAAGGCATTTCTGCATGTTGATTAGCAGCCAGGAGCTGTAAGCATGGAAATGCCATTTGAAACACTCGTAGCATAATTTGCACATATTTGTTGCAAAACCTAATCAGGATTGCAGTGCTCGAGACAGTAAATTGAAGACAAGTCATAAACTTCTCCAGTGAGTTAATGTGGAGCATTTGGCAGGAGCTGGGCACACATCAGTGTTAAAATGAGAGTGCAGTCCAATGGGGTTCTCACATGCACAGAACTAGCACAAGTCCATTTATATTCAGAGATGTATTGCACTCTGGAGTCGATCTGTTATGTGACATATGAAAATGCTGCCTAGTGAGGACTGACCTAGTTTTAAGAATGGTGAGAGCACCCTCAGTTTGCTTCCACCTTCACTTCCCCTCCAACAGCCCCTGACCAAACCAGTACAACACATGGCTGATAATGGCATTTTATGCACTGTCCTCTAGGATCTTATGGAGTAACAGTAACCCTAAATTCCCCGGGGAAAACAAACACCACCAGCATCCTCCCCTGCACCTGAAACTCAGGGGCTTCTTGATTCTTGTCCTCACAGCAGGGGCCAGAGGAGTATTCAGAGCCACTGGCTGGCGAACCTGCTTGAAGAGTAGAGACTTCAGCAGCATCAATATACCATAAGAAGGAGACAGCATTGCAAAGCAAATTAAAATATTTCTCTGATTGCATTGAAAATTCAGTGTCAATTAGGAATCATTGGCACTGGGGAAAGAAAAAAAAAGGATCTACTTGTCTCAAATGGCTCCTAAATTAGAAGTGTGAGAGAGGCCTCTCACCCAGGAAGATGTAATAAAATATAACTTCAGAAGCAGAGATCATGACTGCACAGCAAAAACACTTCATCAGAGGGAATCTGACTCATAATGCATCTACATCCTAAATAGAAAAGACATAGCCAAGGTCAAAGGGGAAATGAAAGCTGATGGGGTGGAGGCAGTGTGCCCAAAATCACACTGCAGACCCGAGCCAGTTCCACAATTGGTGTCCTAGCTCTGCTCAAGCAGTCCTGAAGGGCTCACTGCATAATCCTCCTTCAGCTGGTCACCTGTGGATTAAACTAAACCCCTTACATGCAATTTCTGAATTAAAATCCCTTGTTTGTCATATAACCAATGTCTTCCATATATACCTGGAAAAGTAACGTGGAAATAGACCTGGAAAACTTGCAATTGCTTCTGTAAAAATTCACCACTGGAAATGTATCACAGATCTTTCAAAACTCAATAAGCTTTAAGTTTTTATATGTCTATTTATTTTCTCTACAATTTCTATGACTTTTTTTACAACACAGATACAGAATAAAGAAAAAATAGTAAAAGCTAATGTCCTTTAGTCATGAAATGATAAAGTTATCAGGGAGCTGCTGAATTATCTGAAATTACTTAAGTTCTCTCTTCTGCATGTCTCAAGTAATTCTCTTTATGGTATACACAAAGAAACTGCAGCTGAATCAGACTAGTAAACAAATAGTTGCATGAAAAGCTACTGAGTAAACAGTCAATATTCAGACTAGTAATGCAGAAAGGAACATGAATGCATTCCTCACTGCCTCTTATTACACATATAAAAAACAGGGTGGTCTGCTCATTTCACATCTGCCAAAAAGGAAAATTAACAGAGTTATTGTAGTATGAATACTACACTTATTGAGTAACTACTAGTTATTAAGACAGCTCTTTCATATTTATGGGCAAAATTAAAAACACTAAAACATTCATTTTAATCCTGTGGGCATCAGCTCCACAAAGCTGATGCCAGGGTAAGCACTCATGTAAGTACCTCTGTAAAAGATTGTGTGACTTAAATGTGCTTGAACTACAGCCAGCTGAAAACCCTCAACTTTTTCCATAGAAACAAAGAAACACCTTTTTATTCTGAACTAAGATACACAGTGGAAGTCCATATCCTCTGGTTTTCCTACTGAAACTCCCTGGCCTGCCATCTGAAATGACATGCAACTAGCAGTGGATCAAGCTGGACATTCTCCACAGAGACCAACACTCAAAGCCACTCTCAAACCCCTCAGCCTTCCTCAGCCTTGCTCTTCAAGGCAAATCCTGCTCAGTTTTGCCTCCCACTCATATTTCAGGCTGCCTGGTGCTGATTTGTGGCCCATGGAGCTTGCTGGCACGGGAGAGGCAGAGCAAAGGGTCACAACAGCTTCATCCCTTCCAGCTCACTGCACTGCCAAGTGCACATCAGTCCTGAGTGAGCTGACATGAGGCTTAGCCCTGAAAATGGACTGTGGCCAGTGCCATGTCACAGTGATAATTTAATCCTGGCTTATTTACACTGACTACTACATCATGGCTTTCTCAGTCAAGCAGGCTTAGCTGCTTGCAGTCCTGCACACACAGGAGCAGCTCAGGTGAGGTACTGAGGGTAAATAGTGATGAGTTTGGTTCACTGGCACCCTCTGCCATCACTGCTAAAGGCACCATCTACAAACCAAGCTAAGAAAAACAGACCTTTCTCATGTGCATCTAAAGGCCTCTGGATAGGCAATGCCTGTGGTTTGCATGCCTGAGGGGAAAAAAAAGTCCTAATTCTTAAGGTAAAGCATTCAGTGTTTAAAAAAAAACCCAAACCACAAAAAGAGCTGGCTAAAATCTTCCTCTCTTTTCTGCTTGTTTTATGCTCTCACGTGGACTGAGCAGAAAGGGAAGCAGGTCTGCATCATGAAGCAGATAATTAAGTCATCCTGCATTATTTCAGGTATGATATTGACCATCCACAAATATAATTGGCAGCTAATGGTGAATTAGTGCTGCCAAGTCGTCTTCTCTCTATTTTTCTCAAATAATTCTCCCTGGAGATGTACTAGAGAGGAGACATTCCAAACCCTTTAATAGGAGTTTATTCAATAAAGTCACTGACTTTCAAATGAAGTAATAGAAAAGGACAAAGCAGAGACAGTGACTTAATCCCCTGAATTAACTTCATAGCCTAGAAAATGGATTTGTTCTCACATCAAGTGAAAAAGCACTTGATGGTCTCAAGAAAGCCTTCCTGGGTTTGTTCAGGTCACAACCTCACTTACAATGCAAAAAGAAAGCCCAGAGTTATTATAGATGCAAATTTCAGACAACTCACACAGGGACATGAACTCATTTCATGCACCATGAGCCAGCCCTGCCCCACAGCTACCATGGGCACAGCCCCCCAAACACAGCCCCCCCAGGGAAGAACAAAGCAGGCTCTTGTCCCTCATAAATGAAGCCACTGTTGGTATCTCCACATTTCAGAGAGTTTGCAGCAAGTCACTTGAGTTTCTTCATCAGTTTCTGTATTTATGAAGGGTGATCAGATCTGTAGTGTACACAGTCCTCCCCATTATGGGAGTACTGCTACAGATCACTACGAGCAAAAAAGTGCAGGTCATTCATGAGAGGATTTTTTGGTACATATTTTACAGTGCTGGTTACAAATGGGCTCATTGATTTACCACACCCCTGCAGGGCCAGACACCATCCATTTTTGCAACACCTTCCATTGTCTTCAAGTAGGACAGTGTCCTAATACCTAAATGCATTTGTAGAGTGAGTAAATTTCTCTATTCCCATTACTCCTTGATTTTTCATTCAATGTTCTGCAAGTCCCAAACATCCTGAAACCGCCATTGATTTCTAAAATAAACCTATTATTAGAGTGTGGCAGGAGCCTAAAACCATGAGGATGTGCTTTCAAAGCCCTTTGCTTTGATTCTTTATTTGCTATGCAGAAATGAACTTTCCAATCCAGACAGTGGGGAGTTCTGGCAAACAGGCAGAAGTCAGAGAGATGGCATTACCTGATATAAATTCCTTTCCTTGGAGCCAGTTCTTCTATCTCGGAATTTTTACCAGGACAGCATTGCAGTTCTATCTATTTTCTTACTGGTGTCTGGGATAGCATGATCTATCACAGCATGCCTTCAGCAAAAGTGGAACACAAAAGGCATATATATTTAAATATTAATAACTTTTACTGCTCTAAAGCATTAGACACAGTTCTGCTCACTACACACTAGAGAGCTGATCCCAGGACTAGAGGTATAACCCATCATTATTTTCCTAATGTGGGCAACATATTGATTTTTGCTCTTTTTATTCATGCCTCAAGGCTCTCAGTGAGTGCACATGCACATCCCTGTGTTTGAGTGTGTGGAGCAAAGAGCAGAGATGGATGATATTCCTTGGGGATTTCAATCCATGTCTCTGGACACAATAGCTTTTGCCCTAACATTTTACATTTTCCTGCTCCTTCCTGTAGGAGCTGTTGTTTCTGTGCTTACTCTGCAGCTGTGGAATGAGTGTGAGCTGTGTCTCAGCTGAGAGCAAGCTCTCAAGCACGATACAAAACCCACCTTCCCTCCTCTCTGAAGGCAAAGATGTTACTTTTGCACTGCTTCCATCCTGGGCTGCACTAAAAGGACAGACTCGTTCCTGATCCTGCAGCTAGTGCAGGATATTTTACAGTGCACACATTGAACCATGTCAGAACTAGAAAAACAGCAGAAATACAGAGGGGACTAAATAAACTCTCAGCAAAGTAAACTCACAAGCCTGTACCTTATCACTCACTAGTAGTATTTCTTTCTGTTAAAAAAAAAAATTAGAAGTGTGTAGCAATTGCAGTTCTCCTGGTATTTTACTGATGCGGAAAAAGGAAGAAACTGCCTGACATTCCTTACTCCCTGTTGGCCAGGGACCAACGCTACATTTCAGAATAAACTCTTTTTTTGCAAAGGTAGAACTGGCCTCAAGCCCCAGTGCACATATGGACCTTTGACGTGTCCATAGTTCTTCTTGCAAAAGAACAAGATTTTTCCTAAGGGGAAAGAAAGGCAGAAACCCCTGAATGTTCCATTGTTGCAATTACAGGACACACAAGGTGTGAATGGGAGCACCAGGGCTCACCTGAGGTCTGCCTGCAGATTCCAGCCTGCTGTATTTCAGGAAAGATACAAATAGCACTTAGCATGCTGGCAAACTGAGCTGAGACAAAGTGCTGGGCTTACTGCTCAGTGGCATCCTGAAGGAATCAGCACTTTTTTTGGGATGCTACTTTAAATCTTAAGAATTGGAATAGATTGAATAGATCAAGTGTGCCAAATACACTGATTCTAGTTCAGAGCAAAATTGTAAATACACAAAAATCAGGGGCATAGAAGGAAAATTCCCTCTAGAAATAGTCTTTTTTCCTCTCACTTATCTAACCTAAAGGGATTTAGCCTAGTACTTAATGTACACACTGGCTAGAGAAAACAATCTATCCAGCATTAAGTGCCTTCCATGGCATCTGCTGCAGAAATCCAGTGTCCCAGAATACTCCCAACATACTCACGATGGTTTGGAATGAGCTCATGGACAAAGGCAAGAGGAAGAAATGAATACAGACAGATTGGACAGAAAATCCATTTCCAGAAAATTCAGTCTCATCTTTTCACTGAGCTCAGGGAGACTATAACAGAGATAATTCTGCTCCAATGCTAGCATGGTGATGACTTTCAAAGACTGTGCCAGCTGGCAGGAGAAACAGAGAAGAGTCTAACAAGGAGGGGTGCTTGGAGCATGTACAAGCCCAGAAAGGTTTCCCTGACTTTGTCCTGTTAGAACATGGAAAGTACTGAAGAAAAACCAAACCACCCCTTCCCTAGAAGCTTGGCTGGACTCACTTTCAGCCATAATTCCTGTTTTCCTAGGCCTTGCCAAGAGCTGCTTAAGTAAAACCAAGGTGACTTCCCCAGCCCCCTCACTGTCCCACGTACACAGCAGGATCATGTATTCCTCTAAACTCCCCAAGAATAACCTCACTGGCTGGTAAAAAGCCAAAGTATTTCTTTTATTGTACACCTCTTGCAGACCTTAACATAAAGACATTATGTGATGAACCTCCCAACAAGGGAGGCTCTAAAACATCATTCCAGAGACTTAGATAAACAAAAGGATGGTCTTGTCCAGACTTCCTATGAAGCTCTGCCTCCAAAGGAGACAGCCTGGGACTTCAGGCACTGAATGCTCCTGTTCAGACTGAGGAGAACTCAGCAGGAGCTGTCCCTGCTGTACCCACCTACACAAGCCTATTGAGCACAGAAAAAAGGAGTGGAGGCTAAAATGTCCTTTTTTCCTAGGTCTGAAATCAATAACTACTTGCCAGGATGTTTGCATCTAGGTATTACTCAGAGTCATGATGTTCAGTGTGAGCTCGACTGCCTTATTATGCTGGTAATGAGCTCATAAATGTCTGCAGGGGACATGCAGTGAATGTCACTTCGAATTTCTGTAGAGGCCAGTGGATTATCCTGGCCCAAATAGAGTAAGGTGCTACTTGACCTACTAAGAGGCTGACTGCACGAAGATTCAGGCTCAGGAGCTTCTGTGCATAGATGCACTTTTCATGCTCTGTATACTGCAACTTACTGGGTATTTTTGCCTTACTAGAATTAATTGTCTCTCTTTTCTGTCAGTTTAGTTCAATCTCATAGAGCAAAATAATTGGCCTTTACCAAAGCAGGCATCCAAAAATATAATTGAAAGGTATACTGTCCAGAATTCAGACTTTCCCCCCATTCCTCTGCCTGTATTTGTGAATTTTTCAGTTATAAACAATTACACTCTGACAGAACAGATTCAAAAAAAGGATGGCAAAACCTTCTGTCCATAAACCCAGTGGGATTGGGAGTTGAAATTCCTATTCTCCTCAAATACAAAACATCTTAGTTTTTACTCCATTGGTTTGATATTCAAGCTGCTGCAAATAGCTCTTTTTGGTCTTAAGAAAGTGTTGTTTGTGTAAACCCAGCCCAAAGCAGACACCATTAGAGCAATTTTTAGAAACAATTCTAAAGCAACTGAATATCCTGGGTGAAGTGAAGCTCAACTGGCACAAGAATCAAGCTGAATGAGTAAAATTCATATTAAGACATTATATAATGCACATATATCATCCCTGCTAACACAGGATTTAACAGCCTCCAGCTTTGTAAGTCACTTATCCTCTCAACATCCCAGTGAGGAAGCAAAGAGAAGCTAAGGGACTTTTCCACCACTCAGAAATCATGGAGAAGAATGAGGAATGGATCCAACCTAGACAAACCAGGTACAGAGCTCTGTGTGCAGAGCCTGCTCTGCTTGTGCCACAGAGCCAATCCCCCTGCTGAATTCTCTATGCAGAAAGGAAAGTCACGAGAGGAACCACAGGAAACATCACACAAGAACCTGTATCTTGGGCAAAAGCAACATTTCTGTCCATGACTCTCCTCCCTGACTGCTGGCTGCCTGCTCCAGTGATTCCACCAAGGCTCAGGCTTACTCCAAATGCTCTTAATGAGAGACCAAGGAACCATCTGAACCAACTCTATTCTCTGCTGCATTCAGTTATAAAGAATTTTTATGCTTCTAGGACAAAACTCCTGGATATAGAAAAAAATTATTAAGAACCGTCTCACATTTTGGTTGCTACATCCTCCTGCTAATTAGATGACTTATTAAGTAAATTATCAGAAATAAAACCTAGCCAGTTCATCATCCTTTAAAATTGTAGATTACTTTGACTTTTTAATTGCTGCAAGATTAAAAACAAAACTCCCAAATTAATGTGCACACTCATGAGCCAAACAGGAGAAGCTGTATGCCTCCCCCAGAAAGCACAGAGTCCCTCTGTAGAAGATACATACCTGGCTGGGCTCAGCAGCTCAGGAGCTGTGCTATTTGTTACCTGCCTGACAAAAGTAATCAACTATTACTATGCTGCAGTCACCAGAAAACTCCCCCTGCAGGAGCCCAGTGATGGACCCAAATGGTTCTCTAAGTGGTGAGGAAGTAAAAATAAAACACAGCTTCTCTTTTTAAAATTATTTAAACTAATATTGCTTGCAATACATACCGATCCAGTAATCAGGAATTCCAGTATCTCACTGCCAGACTTAGAGCACACATTTTGCATCCCACCTGATTAAGGTGACACTGATTGTACACAGCTAGGATCTGGGTCTGCAGAGATGGCATCACTGACCTCAGAGGGAAAAAATTGCTGATAGTAAAGCAAAAGTAAAATTCAGCCTTCCTCATGTGGAAAGCTACGAGTTGCTGCAGCTACTGCTTTCTGAACCCAGCCTCCTTCCTCCTTTAAAAGAGCACTTGTAAAACTACAGGTGAGCAATAAAAGGGAAAAGCTCACACACAACATTTCCCTGCAATTCTGTGCCAGCAGAACATGACAGGTGATCACCCTTAGCTCCACTGCCCCTCCTGTCTACCCAGTGTGCACAAAACCAGCTTGAGGGCTGCTCTCAGAGTCATGACAGAAAGGAACCAGCTGATGCACAGAAAGCACTGAGTGGTTTGGACCTCACAGTAACATGAAGTTCAATGAAATTAAACTGTATCTGGCTTACCAGCATTTAGTTCTCCAGCTGGGTTCTGGCAAACTTAGCAAGAACCGTCAGTGAAGTGGTTTCATGCATTTGTCAACTTGCTGGTCCCCCAGTGCTGTGATAAAATTGGAGGAAGAACCAGCTGATGTGCTAAGCAAAAGAGGAGGAGGTGGAGAAAGGCAAGGAAGGAGTAAGAGGGTGAAAAGAGTCAAGTTAGAGAAGGAAAAAATGTCTCAAGAAACTCAGCAGTAAAAGGTGTCTTGTGGGTGGGTAATTCACGAAAACATTGGGAACAACAAATTGTGAGAGATTTAAAGAAGTAAAATCAGAGGGGTTGGGAAAATAAGATTCCATGTAACTAACATCCTAATGTGAAAAAACACCTCAAGAGTGAAAAGCAAATAAAACAAGGAAAAGCCAATCTCCTTAACTCCTGTGGGTAGTGACTTTATGCTTTATATTTGCAACCCTGTTTCCTAGTAAAACAAGAGCTCTCATTGATGTCACATTGTAGGAATACAGTTAGAGAGCAGGACTGGGAGCACTGCTCAGCTTGTAAAAACCAACAGGGATGTGTTAGCCATAGCAGGCCACAAGCCTTGGGAAGAGAAAGCAGGATCCTGAAGGAATGTAAGAGATAAGAGAGTGCTTGGTACGAGGTGCTCAGTGTGCTGTTCTGTGGGGAATCATGCCAATACCATCCATATCTGGTTTGCTTGGAACCAGACATTGGTCAAGCAATGTTACTGAGTTACAATTAAGCAATACAGCCCAGTTACACGGATATTATTGGTGTGCTATTTTTAGCTATGGCTGAAAAGGTATATAAAATCAGCTGTGCATATCAATAATGGCTTCACCCTTCACCATGCTGGAGACACTGTCTCTTTATTACCCCGCTGCTAAATGGTGCCCTGTGTGAGGAATGCCACAACCTGCCCAGCTGGCAGCTGGACAGATCCTGTAAAGTGAGACTCCTCCGAGAGGAAGCACGACCCTCTGGCCAGAGACCACCAACCCCTCTGGAAAAGAGGTGAGCTACAGGGGCTGGTTGCCCTGAATCCAAATTTGCTACAGGGAATATGGGGACAGGCAATGTCCAGACGGGAAAGAGACATTTTTGAACTTATGCAAAAGCTGTTACAACAGCATGGCAAACCTCTGCCTCGGCATGATTTAAAGATCTTATTGAAATGGATAGCACTTAAACTGCCTGGAGTCTCCCAGTCCACAATCTTTACGACAGATTTGTGGGACAAAGTGGGAATGAAACTTTGGAATACTGTAACCAAGGGAGAAAAAGAGGTTGTAGACATGCTTCCCTCTTGGAGGGTTGTCTTTGAAGTTTCAAGAGCCCAAGAAAAATCTCATGCTAAAGATAAGGGGGATGCTCCGTGGCCCTCCTCCATGGCAGAGGCTCGGAGCTCTTCACAATCTGAAGAGACAGAAGAGACTTTTTCATCCCTCTCAGCACTCCCCACAGCCCCCCCGCTTACAAGTAAAGGGGAGGGGGGCCCCTCACAATCTCTGGGAGCTTTATCTGCTGGCTACTGTCCAGAGGACAGCAAGGAAGGAGAGGAGGATCCCTCTGATCCTGGGTCTATTGATCTTAATGAAGAGCCAAATTTATTTCCCCCCAACCCTCACGACAACTGGGTCTGCTTAAAACAACAGGCGTTAAGGGAGGGGGACCTGGACATTGCTGAAAGAATTGTCACTCTGGTCATATACTTGGAAGAAATCAGGGAGCTCCAGCAGGCAATCACAGACCATGGCATTAGATCTCCATTTTTTAAGAGCATTCTGGATTCTGTGTTTGCTGCTCACACAATGACGCCGCATGATTTAAGATCGTTTGCTCGGTTGCTACTCACACCTACTCAATTTGCTTTATGGGAAAAGGAGTGGGAAAAAGGTGTGCAGAATTTGCTTCTGTCTTTTGTGGGTCATACTGACATGGTCCTAGCAAATCTCACAATTAGACAACTCATGGGAATGGGGCCATACACAGATCCTGCTATCCAAGCCCGAGACTGCCTGAGAGAAGCCTTAGATGGAACTCGGGAAGCAGCTCGGCAGGCGTTCCTTAAGGTCCCTGATGCTCAGAAACCTCAAAAGGCTTTCACATCCATCATTCAGGAAACAAAAGAGCCGTACATGCATTTCATTGACCACCTTAAGCAAGCACTCGAGTGCCAAATTGATAATCCAGAGGCTTGTGAAATTTTACTTTTGAAACTCGCTGTTGAAAATGCCAACATGGGCTGTAAAAAGCTTCTTAAGTCCCTGCCAAACCCAAACCCGACCCTGACAGAAATGGTTGAAGCATGTAACCGCATTGGGACAATAGAACATCAGTATGAGGCTCTGGCCGCAGCTGTCGCAGCCATAAAAGGTCCCTCCGAGTCTGCCGGAGTCTGCTATGGCTGTGGCAAACCTGGCCACCTCAAAAGGGACTGCTTGGCTCTGAAAGGGGACAAGACTAAAGCCCCTGCTTTGTGCCCACGGTGCCGCAAGGGATAGCACTTTGCTAACAAATGTCGTTCTAAGTATGATGTTAAAGGTGGCCTGATCCAGGGAAGCTGGTCCCGGAGCGGGGGACGGCGCCGCTGTGCTCCCACACAAATCCCTCGGTCACCGCCGCAGATGCCATCGCAAGTGCCACCACCGCAGGTGTCCCCCACTGCGTGTCCTCAAGCCTTCACCCAGCAGCTACAGGCAGAGCCAGAATGGACTTGGCAACCTCAGTCACAGTAACGTTGCTCGATTCTTCTGTTCATTTATTCCCTACAGGAATCTTCGGACCACCGGGACCCCGAAAAAGTGCTTTACTAATAGGGAGATCCTCAACTAATCTTGTCCTCCCTGGAGTTACAGACTGACTCTGTTGGGGAAATTAAAATCATGGCTTGAAAACTTTTCCACCCCATACTGTTCCTAAGAGGACCTGCATTGGGCAGTTAATTCCTTTCCCACATGAATCAGTGCCTACTGCAGGGGAGCATAAAGAGAGGGTGGGAGGATTTGGTTTTATGGGAACCCCACAAATATTATGGGTACAGACAACTTCTAATAAACGTCCTATCTGCAGATATACCCTGTCTCTACAGGGGCAACAGATCACGTTCACTGGTATTATAGATACTGGGGCTGATGTAACTCATCTCTCAAGCTAAGTGGCCTCCTCACTGGGCCCTCACTGAGGTACTCCAAGCCCTCACTGGAACTGGGGGGAGCAGTCACAGCTGTCCAAGTCACAATCTGATACAAGTGACAGGACCAGAAGACCAAATAGCTTCTGCTAAGCCACTTATTTTGCCTGTACCTATGGTATTATAGGGACGAGAGGCACTCTCTGAATGGGGTTTCAAAATTGAGTCTGATTTTTGATGGGGCCATTGAGGTGTGCGGCACCCTGAAATTAACCTGGAAAACCACAACACTTGTCTGGGTGGGTCAGTGGCCCCTGCCACTGGTTAAATTGCATGCACTCATTGACCTTGTCCAAGAGCAACTTCAAGAGGGACATACAGTCCTCTCCACCAGTCCTTGGAATTCTCCTGTGTTTGTAATCAAGAAACAAACTGGCAAGTGGCATTTGTTCCAAGACCTCCGCAAAATTAATTCTGTGATGGAGGACATGGGGGCCTTACAACCCAGTCTCCCATCTCCTACCACGATCCCTCAAGATTGGCATTTGACAGTCATTGATATGAAGGATTGCTTTGCATCCTGATGATGCTCCTAAATTTGCTTTTTCTGTCCCTAGTACTAAGATGCAGGCACCCTTGCAGAGACATCACTGTGTTGTACTTCCCAAGGAACGTAAAACAGCCCCACAGTTTGTCAGTGGTTTTTTGCAAGGGTCCTCAGCCCCATTCATCAAAAAATGTCTGCTGCCTTGTTATATCATTATACGGATGACATTCTTCTAGCAGCAGGAAAACAGGAGGTAATGGAGGAAGCCTTAGCCCTTGTCATTGCTGCTGTAACCCAGGCAGGGCTTAGCCTTGCTTCAGAAAAGATTCAGCAACAACCCCCTTGGAAATACATTGCCTGGCGCATTAGGACCCAGTTCATTTCCCCTCAGCCTTTGTAAATGCAGACAAACATTTGTATTCTGCATGATGCTCAAAAACTTTTGGGCACAATTAATTGGGTTTGTTCCTTATTCGGAATTGCAAATGCAGACCTGAGCCCCTTGTTTGCTCTGTTAAAAGGGGAGCCAGATCTCCTGCCCCCTCATCAGCTCACACCAGATGCTTGCCAAGCTTTGCAAAAGGTAGCTGATGCTACCTCAAACAGGCAAGCGGCCTGGTGGGCCCCTGAGCTGCTTTTTACTTTGATTATCCTGAATCCAGCTAAACAACCCCATGCTTTTATTTTTCAATGGAATCCTAAAGTGCCTGACCCACTGATGATTATAGAGTGGATTTTGCTGTCACACCAGATGTCTAAAACTATCAATACCCAACATGAGATGATGGCATTGCTTATTATAAAAGCTAGGGAGAGACTCACCCCACTTGCAGGTGTGGATTTGAGTTTAATTTGTTTACCTGTTACTACTATTTATTTGCAGTTTATTGCAGGCCTTAACTCTTTTTACAGATGGATCCAGCCACACTCACAAGTCACTGCTGCTTTGGTGGGATGCAGACCTTAACCAACGGAATTCAGATGTTATTACTGTTTCAGGTTCTCCTCGGGTTGCTGAATTGGCAGCTGTTGTGTGGGCCTTTCAGTGATCTGCTATGCCTTTCAACTTGATAACAGACTCTGCTTATGTTGCAGGAATTGTCGAAGGAGCAGAAGCTGCTGTACTCAAGGAAGTACCTAATGCAGAATTGTTTCAATGGTTACAACAGCTTGTTTTTCTTTTAGATAGAACATCCACATTTTTTGATGCACGTTCATTCTCACATGACATTACCTGGTTTCACTACAGAAGGGAATCTCCAGGCAGACTGACTGACTTTACCAGTTCAAGCAGTTCAGGCTGTATTATCAGACTACTTTGCCCAGGCAAAACTCAGTAATTCATTTTTCACCAAAATGCTCCTGTGCTCTTGCACACACTTTTGATTTGACCACTCAGCAAGCCCCCAGTATCGTGGTGTGTGCCCAGACTGTCGAAGGCATTCATTCCCCTCCCCTACTGGAGTCCTAGCCCTAGAGGACACCAAAGCCTTCAGATCTGGCAAACAGATGTTACTCATTTTCCCAAATTTGTCTGACTGACCATGTTTCACTCTTTACAAAAAGACTTTAAAGCTTTGCACAACTTAGAACAAGCAAAGTGCAGCATACATACTGTTGGGGGTTGGGGTTTGCTCCCTTACTGTCCCAGTTTGAAGAATTTTTTCCCATTATTATGCTAAGGGAGCCTCTTTTCAGGACTCTAGACAATGGGGTAGGTGGGGGGCTGGCTTCCAGGGCTGCAGTCTCACTGGTGGGATCTGAGGGAGGAAGACTGCCCGTCTCCAGCCCAGGCGGTCGGAACATTGAGGAGTGAGATTCTCTGCGGTCGGACACCACCCTGCATCTGTTTGGCATCCAGCCTCCTACCTCTGAGACCACAGCTGACCACCAGAAACCCAAACTGTGAGTGGAGAGCCCTTCCTCCACCCTTTCTCCTACATGCCACCTCTGCAGCAGCAGGGACCCTGCCCCCGCCTATCACCACGGGGACCCAGCGCAGGCAGAGTGAGCCTACAGCTGGGAGAAGGACTGGAACTGAGTTATTTGTTCTGTTTTGTTGTTAATTTTCATAGCTGCTGTTGTTCCTGTTTGCCTGGTTAGGTATATTAGTCAAGAGCTGTTATTCCTACCCCCTTATCTCTGCCTGAGAGTTCCTGATTCAAAAATGATAATACTTGGGAGGGAGGGGGCTTACATTCTCTATTTCAAAGAGGAGCTTCTGCCTTTATTGGCAGACACCTGTCCTTGAAACCAGGACACAAACCTATAGCCAGAATTGTGATGGTAATGTGGAAGCTTGGAATATTGGAGCTTGAACATTTGCCTCAATTATCCCATCGATTGAAAACCCTAAATAACCTTGCCTGTTGGCTTGCAAAGAAAACTAATGCTGCTAGCTCCTCTCTAACAGGTTTTTACCAGGCGTTGTTGTAAGGCATGCTACACTACAGAATAGAGCTGTTATTGATTTTTTGCTTTTAGCACATAGGCAGGGTTGCATTGGAAGGCTTGTGCTGCATGAATCTTTCTGATAACTCTCAGTCTATCCATGCTAACAGGCCCTCCAAGACAGTGTCACCAAACTAAGAGTTGTGGATGATAGCGACTGGCTTGGACACATACTCAGAGGATGGGGGCTTACTGGCTGGCTGGAAAATTTAGCAAAGACAGGAATTAGCCTTATTGTTACTTTTGATGATTTGTTTGCCTTGTATTTTACAATGTGTTAAAAAACTGATAGACAAGTCTATGAAGAGAATCTTACTGGTGGAACAGAAAGGGGGAGATGTGGGGTTACAATTAGGCAATATGGCCTAGTTACATGAATATTATTGGTGTGCTATTTTTAGCTATAGCTGAAAAGCTATATAAACTCTGCTGTGTGTATCAATAAACAGCTTCAGGCTTGCATCAAGCTGGAGACCCCATCTCTTTACTACCACCACTGCCCTCATCACATTCCTGCCCAGTTGGCCCCAGTGGCTTTGGAACTTCACAGCTGATTGAAGCTGTGCTTACCAGAAGGGCAAGGCTTCCTACCACTTCAATACCTCTGCAGACAAACAACCAGCAGCACAGACAAATCCCAATATGCTCATCTTGATTAATCAAAGGACCTGTATTAGAAACAGCCTTGCAAACCAGACTCCATTTTCAGCCAGCTCTGAAATTCCTGGGTCTGACCCACCCATGACTGCAAACAATTCTTGAATGACCCAAGCAACTAAAGGGAATAAGGCTGGGTACCAGAATTTCTGGGGTTTCTTGGTGTTTTTAGGCAGTAGAATCTGATTAAATTATTACAATTACATTGTATGTAATTGGGTGCTAACCCCAAATGAAATACTTAGCTTACTCTATATAGAAAACTCACCATCTACCATGGGGGCTGAGAGCCTTAATTCTCTGCACGACCTGAGGCAAAGCAGAGTGTAAGTTTTCAGATCCTTTGAAGAGCTGACAGACAGTAGACAAAGGATTCTCCCCTGGGTACACACAGACATCCCCCAGGCACATTCTGGTATTCAGTCAGTGCTTCCAGCTCTCCCCTACAGCAGTGTCCTTGCCTTGGCAAGCTGGTTGCCTGCAGTTCTGTAGAACCTGTCTCCTCACACACCTGTCTGACTCGTGGCATTGCAGGGCTTTAAGCACAAGTTTAAATCCTCTGTACTTCTACTTTAGGTCCCTCAAAGCCTCTCAAAGTGTTCCTGATGGCAGCATAGCGACGAGCAGGTGGTACAGCAGCCCTTCCAATGGATTTAAAAGCACTGTGTCCTCTCCAGCACTTACCACACATTCACACAGATTCCCTCCAGAGTATCTCTAGTTTTGGAGTGGGGTTCCTAGTTAGTTCAAAGCTATCTTTTGTGAAGACTGCAATACAAACTGAAGTATCAGGCATAGCTTTTCCAGCTGGGATTCATTTATCCTCTGTACCACCTTCTATGAGACTGCATCTCTTTTTATTGCAGCTGCCTGAAAACAGCCTGTACAAACCATATTAATAAAATACTAATCTGCTTTCACTGAAGTATTTTCCAAGTGTACACAATAAGGTAATATGAAACACCCTGAAGACTTTTTTTTAAAAAAGCATTGAAGCCAACATAAATCTCAATAATTGCTTGGAAAATCATAAGGAAGAAAAAGACCTGTGGGATCTGCAGCTTTCTACAGGCTCACATCCATGCTACCCTCTGCTCAAACACCATACAAGGGCCAGGACAAATGGATTGCACTGACATTTCCAGTACAGCTCTGCTTTGGAGAGTGTAGCTGCAATATAAACAGCATGGCTCTTGGTTTAAAGCAAGCAGCACTTCCCACTAATGGTGTGTGTGCTCAGATCAGCTCTATTGCTGGAGGTGTCCCTGGCAAGGGAACGCACGCAGACACGGGATGGGTGTGGGATGGAAGACATCAGGCAGGAGAGGCCTTTTGAACACAATCTGGCAGAGGCAGAACTTGGATGTGCTATTTCCTCCTACCCAGCACACAGCAGCTGACAGAGAGGAATGTAAGGAAGGGGGAGAAAAGCTAATACATGACATGCAAATATTCTGTGCTCCCTCATGACCACCCTTCTCTGAAACTGTTTTGTCAAGAGACCCAGCTGGTCACAGAAAGTCTGGGACAATTCCTCTGATTCCTCTGTTCCATACAACACGAGTTTCCCAAAAACACCTCTTGAAAGCCTTGTGCACTAATGAACAGCTCCTTCCTCTCTCTCTCCCCTCAGCTCCAGATAACAAACCCCTACAGATCTGCTTTGAGAGCAGTGGGGAAATTCTGCTCGCTTGAAAATCCAATTTCATTCCCAGCACAGATATTTCTATCTTCAGAATCCACACATTTCTGCTCTCCCGTGCCAATCACTCACTTTCTGCAGCCTCCCTGATCCCAGTGTTGGTAGCCCACAGCCACAAAGAACCACTAGGCACAGAGAAACACAAGACAGTTTGATTATAAGTGGATCATAAATTTTGCATGTTAAAAAAGAGCTTTTTCTTGTGAGACTTAGGCAAAACCCAAGGGATTCATCTGAAAGAGAAGGTTTTGAATCTTGGAATGATACACTTCATTAAGGTTAGCTTCCCTTGATGTTGCTAAAGCCACTAAGAAAGGCCTGTGGCATCTTTATTAGCCATTCCATTAGCCATATACTAAGGGATGATGATAAATCTTTAACAAACAGCAATTCAAAATTCTTTGTCCCAACACATTTAGCCTTTATAAATAAATCAAGCACTATCGGCTGTCGGAGCAGTTTGTCCCCCTTTCTCAGGCAGTGGAACTGAACCCTAAAGAAGCTGTTTTCTAACACCTTGATTTCCAAACCCTTTCATGTCACATTCTAAGATTGCTTTAGCTCTGTGTTTCAATGCCAGCAGCCTCAGGGACATCCTCTTCTCAAGGTGCAGGGATAAAGGAACTCAGCTCACTGGGAGGGCTGGGAGAAATGTCTGTCCTCCTTTAGACAAACAGCTCCAGTGACAAAGGATTCACCTTTCTCTCAGGTGCTCACATTCAGCAGCAGTCTTCAGGTGAAAAGTAACTCCTCGCTCACAACTGTTACAAAAACTAATTGCTCTTAGAACTAACTGAAATTTCAACAAAATGGTATTTAGGCAGAGAAGAGTCATGTAACTCATAAGAAGTCAGGACACATCTGTCAGACACAAGGCAGGGGCAGGCAGAAACACCCAGCCTAGCTCAGAATTTCAAATGAGTGCACATGCTTCCAATCAAGCATCTTCCTGCTCCCAGTGGAAAGCAGCCATTTAAACAAAAAGAATTTTAAAAAAGAGGAATGTGAGTATTTTTAAAACTCTGGGAAAGGAAATTAGTGGCAATCAGAGACTAGAAGCATTTCACCTCAGGGTATCTCCAGTTCAGTGCCTGCAATACTTACAACTTATTCACAATCAGAGCATTTTGACTGGGATGATGGCCACACAAAATGTTTACTAAAACATTTTCAACAACAAAAACTCTCACAAAATTAGTTCAGTGTTGATCTGACCTAATCTGTCTGGTTTTGTGCCAGCCCCACTAAATCAATTACTCCTACTGCCTCAAATGGGACTGTAGCAATAATATCACAGATACAGTTCTAGCCTAGTCAAAACAGGATGGCTTGTGTCCCCTTGCATGCTGGCATGTTCCAGACTGCCATAAATAAGGAGCAGATGGAATACAGATTGCACTGGGTAGGACTCAAAATAGGTTTTGGGCTATGGAAGACACAGTCGCCTCTGAAGCCTCTCAAAAACATGTAAGAAATTGCAAGGTTCCAGTTGAATTCTAAAAATACACCACCTTTACTGACAAGCAAATGTATCCCATGTTTATATTTAGCTCATGGCCACATTCAGAGTGACTGCTGCTGAGTTTTATGTGACAACAGGGCCACTATTGTTTTTGACCACACATTGGGATAGACATATCACAAACCCAATTTGTCAGAGATTTTATGGACTGCTAGAGAGGAATCACACAGACATGCATAAGTTAATTATACAGGATGAAAAAAAAAGAAAACCAGAACATGTAGTAAGCCAGATGCTTTGTTAATCACTTTACATGGCTACTTAGGAAACAAATATGACCAGTGAGTCAGATCTATTACCTGCAGAATCAAATGTTTTACTACTCAATCAGATACCTCATCTCTTCAAACAGAAACATAGCTCCTTAAACTAGAGGCCATATACTGCCTTGTATGTCACATAACGTGCTTTCCATCCATTGAGAATAGCCACAGGGGCAGCGAGGTGCACATGGAAGGTAAAGACAAGGTCACAGATGCTGCTGGGTACAGCTCTCCCAGTGAGCTCAGGGTGGCTCAGGGACAGCAGGGCTGGAAATAGAGAGGAGATGTGCCCCCCTTGGACACTGCAGCTGCCTGCTTGGCAGGGCTGTGCTGAAGGCAGGGCCAGCAGCACAGCCCTGGCAGGTTAACAACCACAAATAACCCACAAATGTCCATCCATCAATCTGCACTGTCACAGGAGTTTGCTGCTGGGGAGGAGGACTCAGCTTTTTATTCAGCATCAGCACCTCACCACCACTAACCCCACGAAATAGCAATAATATGTATGGGTTTCCTTGCCTGGAAAAATAAACTTTCCTGAGTTCTCATAAGCACAACTGCCACAAAGGATAATAAACCCCAGGAGTGGTTACAAAACCGGGGCCCTCATATTGATTTCCTTTCAGTCATAACTGATTAAATGCACACAACAGAATCCCAGGATGTCACTAATGATAGTCAGCATGTGAGATGCCATGAGACTTTGTGAATTAAACCCCATTATTGCCTTAAATTATGGATAAATTTCTCCTTTTCCTTGGTGATATGCAACATATTTTTTCTTCGGGGCAGTTAAATGATGTCAGCACATATTACTGCTTTCCACGTAGTGCAGATGATAGAACTAGAGGCATTAAAGGAACTTAGAAAAGCCAAATGTGAAGAGACAGAAGGAACTGCTTCCCTTGACTTGGAAATAATGAATTCTGCGGTGGTGTGATGGGTAAGGCAAAAGAAAAAAACCTTTAAAAACCTTCAAAAGCTTCACATACTTAAAAATCTAAATTCAAGCTTGGATTCTTGCTCTAAATTACCAAAAAACCCCATCAAATAGAAGTGTCTCTCTTTAGACACTCATGTCTCTCCATTAAATGTATAATGATGTGTAACACTGAGAGATTGGGTTATTATCCGGCAAACTAAGGAGCTTTATTTTCAGCTGGGAAAAATAATGAATATGCAACTAGAGTGTTTTTCTAAATGGCTTCCTATTCTTTTAATTTTTCTTAGAATACCAAAGTTGAAGGAAGGGCAGAGGAAATGCTAGTGGTTTCATGACAGGTTCACAAATTCTATTCATGGCAAAGTTTGCAGGCAGTAATAGGATCTTTTACTAGATCAAGTGAGATAACCACAAAAAAACCCCAACAGGTTTTCAGACATATGACTCTACAAATTTTTTGTTACCTGAGATAGAAATACAGAATTTTCAAATCCAAGCCCTGGGAATCGCTTTATTATCTGGCATAATATCCCCGTATTCTGCTTCCATCACTGCGCTGCGTGCACCAGCAGCCAAGCTCTTGGTTGCCATCTGCTGTTCCTGCTCACCACTTTGGGCAGCATGGCCAGCCCAGGCAAGGAGTCCCCAAGAATTGTTAGAAGAGGCACAGCTGCTGCTTTCACACCCAGCCTGGGGTGCAGCTGGTCCCACGGAGAGGAATCAATGCCTTGGCAAAGCCAATGCAGAGCACGAGTGGGGACTCCAGGCTCGGTAGCAGCAGATCCAGACGATTGGCTATGGATCAGTGGGTGACCAAAGCCCTCCTTGCCAGGGCTGCCTCCCTTGTGGCCAGCTCTGTGCTCGCCATCAGTGTGACTGGCAGCACACTCTGCTGCCACTCCCTGCTCCTGTCCCCTACCTGGCTGTGCACAGAACTAAAACTGATCCTGCTCACACTCCCACTTTAGCTCTGGCACCTTTACCCCCTGCATCCAACACAGAGCTCCATCTCCTGGCTGTCTGCTCTGCTATCACACCTCTGACTTCCAATTCTCCCAGTGCCTGCTGCTCCCCAAGCTCAGAAGGTACAAAAGCCCTACATTTAAAGAATTAATTTTGGAGCTTCTCTCTAGGCAAAAATTAAGGCTGCACCTGCCTCTCCACCTGTGAGACCTTTTCCACCTGTGTTTTCAGTTCCATCCCTCTTTGCAGAGCAGCAGGAACAATCTGACTTGTACCTAAACACTTTTGAGTGACCTTGAAAAAAATATTTCTCTCATATTGAAAACTTTATGCATAATGGCCTCCAATATTTATAGAGCCACATGCCCTGCTAATCTGTCCTGGCCACATTTCTTTACATTTAGCCTGTTTAATTAATCAGTTTAGAGAGACCAAATTAACTTCATGACAGACAAGCCCAGTATCCATTTTATTTGCTTGTTAAGGAAAGCAAAAGCCTCTTTGGTAGTAGAAGTGTGAAAGCCAAAGTACTACACAGCTTCCCTGTGTTTTCATGATTCTTTTTCATTCCTTGCCATCCAAGCCCTACACAAACATTAGTTAATTCTTTGAAAATCCTTATCTTTGCTTTACACCTGGGCAAAATGAAGCCCTGAGCAAGGATGGTACTTATCTAAACACAGCCCCAGAGACTTGTGGTAGAGCTGAGAACAAAGCTCATGCTTTTGGCTCTCAGTCTTGTATCCTAAAGGCCTCTTTTTTTAGTGCACTTTTTCAATTTGCTCATTTTGAAATGTAGCAGTTCTAAATAATAAAGGTCAAGCTCAAACAGTACAGTTGTCCTTCACTCTTCTCCTCCTCCTCCATTTGAAGGGATGTACAGATACAGGAGTTAGGATTCCCTCTACCATGGGTGCAGGAGAGAAACTTTTGCACTGTGCCACAAACAGCTGAGAGCTTATTTCTTTTCTGGCACACAAGTGATCTCAGTAACAGGAGATGAATCCACAAATGCCAATGTCTCATCCTAAAAGCCCAGTGTACAAAAGAGCCATTACTACCCTGGCATGGGCCCAACATGAAAGCAAGGAAGGAGGTAGCAATGGGCAGGTCTGTCTCACTGAAGAGCAGTGGTTAAAATCCAAGTGAAACTCTTCACAATTTTGCAGTGAATGTGTTCTGCACCACAGCACTGCTGGCTTTTCCAGGTGACCAGGTATGTATTCATCTATTGCTATTAACATCCTGCAGCATAGAGAGGCATCTTGAGAAGGAAAACCATTTTATTGCCAAAAAGTGACGTTTCTTATAGAAGTCTGGTCAGTACAAAATTTGCCAACCTTATAGATAAAACTCACCTCACTCTACAGTCCAAGCAGATCTGCAGGTCTGGCCCTGCAACATTAAATCCACAACAGCTTGAAAATATCATGTCTGATTTATTCTTAGCATCTACTTTTGGTAGAGAGTAGAACTTTTCTCAATAGCTTACCAATTACTGCAGAAAACACAGCAGTAAATGGTACTGAAATTTCAATGTGCATAGGTGACTGTGCATTTGTCTCAGCACAGGCTGCTTACTCTCCACTCTTGGAGTAATAATGTTCTATATCACAACTTTTGTCACCCATGGTAAATAGTATTCTGCTGTAGGTTTTTGCTATAGGGCTTTCCACATATTTCAGTAGAAAGGTGTAAATACTGTAAAAGCTGGAAATAAATCCTTAGTAACAGATTCTTAGGCTTTGTTTGATAATAAAGAAAGTGGTAAGGATTGAAAGGGGCAATCTACTGAATCTAGAAAACACTGTGAATACCAAAATCTTGCAAGTGAACCTTTACCAAGAGATGTAATACACTCTGTTACACCAAAGCTGGAAACTGCACAGCAATTACACTGATTTGCCAGGTAAACAAGCACAGTTCCTTAGTTAGAATAATGCAGCAAGATAGATTCACTTAAGAAATTGTTTCCTACTCCTGGAATCTACATTTAGAGTTTTTAATTCAGAAAGCAAGAGCACACAAAAATGTTTATAGAACACACTGATGCTGCCAAAGATGTGCACATATTTAGTCCCCTTTTAACTTCATACAAAATACAGGCATTACAAGAAAGGTTACAGCTTCATTTCTAATGTTTTCAAAGAATGCATGACTGTTTGCCTGTCGTATATTGGGCACTCAACAGGTTTTCATGCAATAAATCTCAAAGCAAGTAGGAGGAAGCAAAAGAAAATTAATAAAAATAAGACTATCAGCTCCAAAATAGCATAACCACCTCCAGCTGATGCATCTGCTCTGCTTTAGAGAGTTCTCTGGACTCCTTACACTCGTGCACTTTGAAGATTAAAGATGTTGAAGGTAATAAGTGAGTGTTAGAGGCTTTAATATTATTGCCTAAGAAAACCACAACAAATACAGCATACCTGTAACTCACCAAGCACATGGTGACAACTTCCAAAATTAACCAGAAAAGGAAAGCACTGCTTTCCCAGGAGTGACTTTGTCTGCCATCAGGCACATTCCAGAGCAGAAAGGTGGCTTCTCATTTATCCATAATAATTTATATTTTAAGCATGAAAGCTGGAATCCATTGCTACTGAGTCATTGCTGTTATTAACCTCATCCCTATGCAATGAGTGGCAATTCCCTTGAGCATTTTGGGGGTTGGAGCAGATTCTGATGGGGTAACATATAGTTACCCCATTTGAAACCCTAAAGGAATGTTATTTACCTGATAATTTGATATCATCCACAGCTGTTTTGCACTGGCCTTTGCAAAAGCTTGATGGCGTTTTACCTTGCCTGAAGACAAGGTATTACAAATTATTACAAATACCTGCACAAATTGGTTAGAACCCATTTGGGAAGGCAAATGTATCTACAGAAATGCTGTAGGAAACAGACTTTTTGACATGATTATCCATATAGATACAGTCCATCACTGCAGAGTAAGCCTCTGGATGAAAACTAGTTCTCCAGTATAAAGCATCTACTAATCCAAAAAAAGCTTACTAAATTCCAAAGCTTTAGATTACCGTGGACTAAATGCTCCACATACCCTTGCCCTTCCCACTAATTTCTGCTAGCAGTGAGGACGTGGCTAAGCTCATCCAGCTGACAATTACTGGAACCACAATGCCAGGGTTTTGTTCTGCCTTGCAGATTTTAAGTCGGGCCACACTACATCACTGTGAAATGAAGCTGCAGCAGTACAATTTAACCCAAAAAACATTAGCACCAGAATTTCTGAGGCATCCCACTTCTCTAACAGGACTGCAAGTGCACTTGTATGGAAAGAAATTCCAGGAATGCAAAACGTTAGCTCCAGTACAGCTGTTCTAATGAACTCATCTAGGTAGTGGTGAGTAGTGAAAACTAGGATTTTACCTGCAGAGCCCTCTGGGTATTTGTAGAAGTTACCTATAAAACTTCAATTTTTCAACCCAACAGGAAGCAATGTAAGCCTTGCTGCTGATGACACGAGCCAGGATTTTGCCAGATATCATTAACTTCACACTTATAAGGGGCTAAGGGAAAAATGCCATTAGTTGACAGTTTCTGTAGCAATTTTCAAGCAGAAAGTGACAGCTTTCTGTTAGTGTAACATTAAGTCAGTTCTATGTTTTCTGAAACTTCATTTCAGCATCACAACTGCTGGAAAGTAACTGTGCCTTTGCACCCAGAAGCATTTATTTTTGCAGCAAACTCTCTGCACCTGGACTTGTGTCATTAAGGAAGCTGGCTCTCCCTAGGTTGCTTCCACTTCGAAAGCTCCAGAATTTCTGAGTGGTTCTTTCCTACTGCAAACAGCAGCTGGAAATCACCATGATAAATCCACAGAAGGGACTGCCCGTTTCCCTGGACACTTGAACGTCTTGCATTCCTCATGCATCTGAGAGCTCTAATACCCTGCGGCATGCCAAGCATCACAGCACCAGCAACAACGCCCAGCCAGTCCAGCGGGTGCTCCCTGCCGTGCATTAACATGCAAATCCACAGTATCACATATGCTAATGTCTGCTAAAAAGGCTTTTCATTCCGGGACCTCGGCTTCATGAACAAATGGAATCCTGCAGCATCACTGTGGGGAAAACAATTGCAGAGCACGAGTGATGAAAGAAGGCCTTGAGTGCTCTGTCAGAATGAATGAATGAACGCAAGTGGATGGCAAAGGAAGGGACACGAAAACCAGCTATGGGGATTCCTCCCTTCCACCTCAGCCTCAGCAGGATAACCCAAGGAATCAGTGTATGGTCTGACCCTCTGGCTCTGCGAGGGCCCACTGCTTTGGTGAAGCACTCCCAGCCTGTTTTGTTCCACCCTGAACTGCTACTCAGCTCTCAAGTACCAAGCAGCATAAGATGGTAGAAGCACAGTGACTTCAGGGGCCACACATCTGTTCCTTCTACAACCCCTGCTAAAGCACAGAGGCTGGGTTTGCAGATGGAAGATTTGCCTTTGGGGAGAAATGGGTCAGATACCAGAAAGTAACAACTGAGAAACAGATGCAGTCTTTCTTCCCCATCACCCTGGTGCTTTACTCAAACACACCCTATTAACTGAAGGTTCAGCTCTGTGAAAGCAACTCCCTGCACATGAGGCCAGGTCTCCATGTAGCAGGCTCTGACAAGGCACATGGCAATCACTGTGGAAGGCTGGGGTAAGGACTTTACTGGGGACACACCACCTAGGTTTTTTGATAGTTGCAAGAGAACAATTTTCTAAGGTCTCTTTTTACATGCTGTTGATTAAGAAAAACAGAGAAGCAGTGTTATATTTTCATGCAGTTAGTCTATTTACAGGTACTCACTGGGACTGCACTGTTTTTTTAAAGTCAAGTAGACTTCCCCACCGTGACTGTTCTGTTTGTTGTACTGAAACCACTCACAATCCCCCTCGGGTCCCACACTATTTAGAATCACAGAATAATTTCAGCTGGAAGGGACCTTTAAAGGTCATCTAGTCCAACTTCACCCTGCAATAAGCAGGGACATCTCCAACTAGACCAAGTTGCTCAGAGCCTCGTCCAATCTGACTTGGTCTCCTTGGATGGGGTCTCTACCATCCACCACTTCTCTAGGCAACCAGTGCCAGTGCTCCAACACTCTCAATTTAAAAAATTAATTCCTTATACCTAGGCTGAATCTGCTTCTCTCAGTTTAAAAACATCGCCCCTTGTTCTATCAAAACATATCCTCATCTTTCTTACAAGCCTCTCTAAGTACTCAAAGGCCACATTAAAGTCCCCCACAGCCTTCTCTTCTCCAGGCTAAACAGTCCCAATTTAAACCAATTCTAGCTAATGGATAGTGAATAAGAGAGAAAAGGGAGAGATGAAAGCAGAAAAAAAGACTGAAAATAACAGGCAGGAACTTGCACAGGTGACCCCTGATACCAGGCTCAACTTACTAAGATCTGCAGCAAACCCAGCACACTAATGTTGGTATGCTTAACAACAAGGCAACAGTGTGCTGAGAATTTTTTTTGAGTACACAGAAGTCATCAACCATCAATTCCACTACATAGTCCACAGGACTTTTTATCATCTGAGACATTTTCATAGCATAAATACAATAAATGCACCTCTAAACAAAATTGATTACATGTATGTATAGAAAAGATTAGAAGTTACAGGGGATTAAAGCTGGTTTGGTTTTTTTCTGTGTATGGTCTTCAGCCTGTCCTACAGAGCTTGCAAAGGGCACATAAGAGCTTCTTGCCCCCTCCTTCTACACAAATCATCCCACAGCAAATCCCAAAACACAGGAGAGTGTGCAGTTTGCTAAACTCTTCAGCTCTAAAAGATGAACTCCACAGAATTCCTCTAATGCTCCTCTGGAGTGTCTTTATCCCTACTGCTACTTCACCACAGATTGCTTTAGCTTTCTTTTAAAAATCCTATCAGATGCTAATGACAACAGATTTTCTGTTCCTCTCTTGGTGCTCCCAAGAAGTTTTTGGAGTTCTAGTTTAAAGAGATCACATGCACGGGCCTTGGAGTGGAAAAGGGCTGGCAGGAGGTAATAAACTTTCTCTCGACACAGAAAATAACCCTCTGCTGAGGCTACAATTTATTGACACTGAGAGGTTTTATGGCACAAAGTTATAACCAGCACTCCCCACACAGTTATTCCCACCCACTGCACTCATTAATCAGAAAGCCTTTTAAATGTTATCTAGTAGCAAGAATTAAGCAGTTGTGTTTTGCACATCATGTCCCTTAGCTTGCTCTTTCATTACCTCTTTTTCAACGTTATCACATTATGTTCACTCTTCTTATTTGCTTTTCCTCTTCACAAAGCTCTTTAAACAGCTGCAAAGGGGGAGGGACCACTATGCTCACGAAAATTCCCCTTTGCAGAACGCTTCTGTCAGGTCCTACTGTCTGTCTCTTTCCAGGCATTTCATACCTCCAAGATTCAGGTTTGCTTTTCCATTTCTTCCCTGAGCATCCCTGCCAGCAGAGCCCACTGCCAGCTGTCTAAGCTGAAGGACAGTAAGCCACATCTTCCTACTGCCATGAGGAAAATGTACACCCTCGTTCTCTTTGTGGTGGGCTCCTTTTGTCTGAATGGTAAGTGACCTTTTCTTTCTCACTCAGGTCCAGAATGGGGAGGGCTTCTGGGGGTATGTGATGGGACAGTGACATGAACTCGCAGACAATTCATAGCCATCACCTTGGGAGGCTGCTGACTTTAGTAGGATGTACAAAATTGATTATTTTAGTGCTGTTTTGGGCTTGTTTGGTATCAGCACATGCGCTGCGATGCATACAGACAGATAGTTAGGTTGGATATAAAATTATATAACTGTAGGAGATGACAATGATAATAACTAAATAATATCCCTTTAGATGCTCCCAGGATCATCTGTGCTAGGAAAAGCAGATATTGTGCTGAAGGTGAAAAAATGAACCATGACATGATCCATACATATGACAGATCTCATCCCTCTACCATTATTTTCTCAAGTTCCTGTATTTTGCAAAGTTCATACTTCCTAATTTTTAAAATTCAAATGGAAGCAGTTTAAATTAAGTTGTCATATGTAAATATATGCTACAAAAAGCATATATTTATGCTTTTTATGCAAGAACATTTCCCTCAGTCTGTCAGGATTTCTTGCACATGTTTTAGCCAACACAAACAGCCTGACAGCAGCATGAAATAATGCATTTAGCATGGGAGCTTCTTCCCATGGAGAGGCTCCACTAAAGTGCTCTGAGAGAAACTGGCTGAAACTGAATCAAGATCAGATCACACACTTCCCATTATTATCTATTCATTCTACACTTGTTTTGTTTCTTCTGTCTCTGAAAGGCAACTTTAGAAAACATCTGCTTTGTAACAAAAGGAGAGTGAGGGCCTACTTTAGATTTTTAAATTATACACTTCTAAACCCCTGAGTATCTCCTTTTTCATTTGCATGAATTGCAGTGTAAAAATTAGAAGTCTTTAAAATACAGTAAATTCACTGCTACTTCCATTGGAACAATGAGCATTCCAAATCAGTATGTGTTCTTCTAAAAGGTTATGAAAACCTTTTTGCTTGAGAGTATGTTGAGAAGTAACACCACCATGAAGTAATTTCAGGGAAGATAATGGGACTGTTTCCTTGCTGCTTCTTACTTGCTCTTTACTATTTTACTAATTTACTATATTACTAATTTACTAATACAGATGGGAACTTATTTGTGAGAGAATAAAGGACTAAAATGGTAACACATGCTACAACATTACTTCTAAACAAAAATTATTTCAGTAATATAGTGAAATATCGTAATATTCACATTTATTACTATAACTGAATTAAGAAAAACACTAGAAATATGTTTTATGTTACATTTTGAAATGGAGATGGTGATAGCACTGAACTTGCCTGTATCTCACAGCATTGCTTCTTATTATTTTCTGTAGAAATCACTCCAACAAATTTGTCATTACACTGAAATCAAACAGCATAACCCAGGATGTCTAGTTACTTCATTTTATGCATTTAAATTAGGCTATGTTAAAAGGAAAGTCTCCACAGCAGAGTGAAAAAAGCCTGTGGTTTAGTTTCTTCTGCTGTGAAATTGGAAGCATCTTGGTGCAATTGTTTTTTAATGCTCATAGTCCCACAAAGAAAACAAACTTACTGAGGAATGTGCACTGCAAGTTATGTGGCAATTGCTCTCCTTGTCACACAGCAGATGTGTAGCATATTCAGTGAAGCTAAAATAATTTCCCCAGCTCAGGATCCACCCCAGTGGGCTTTATTTATTACTGCTTTCAGTACACAAAGATACTCTGCTCCCAAATTAGGACTGCTTGATCACTGTTGTTAAATTCATTTGTTAAAAGCATCAGTCTACCCTCTGCAACATCTCTGGTGATTACTGATATTTGGAAAAAAAAGAGTTTGTGGGGAAACTGCATTTCCATTTCTTCCAGCCTGAGAGGAAAAAGAGAAATTTCAAAGGCCTGGCTTCTGACACACAATGCGCATAAAAATGAAACTGGATGCCTGGTAACTTTGTTCTCATTAAGTGCCATCTGGTTTATATGTAGATTGTTAATGGAAAGTAGACTATAAAAATTAGACAAGAAGCACTCATTTTCCCCCAGTATGTACAGAGATTGGTTTTAACAAGTTTTAAGGCAGTGCAGGACTGACATCTAGTGGTGTATGATACAGACTTCTGAGTGAATTCTGAGTATTTCTGATTACTAAATTCCAAAGCCTGGAATGGAATGGCAATTCTGTAAAGGATTTATCCCTAGTGAAGGAATTCCTTCACTAAGAACAGGTAATAATTTCTCAAAGGGATTCATTGTTGAATAAGTATTTTTTATAATTAAAGTCATTGCTTGTCATTAATTCCCATAAAGACTCCTAACAGTCAGTACTGGGAAATCTGAGCTATTCTCATCAGACATGCAGACCCCACACCATGTTTGGATTTGCAGACCAGACAACTGTAATTGCTAAACGCAGGTTTCAGAGTCAAAACTAATTACAAATCCAGAATTAGCTTTCTGCCAATATTCTAGAGTTCCTGCTTCTTACTCCCTGATTAGCAAATACTCCCCGTGCTGGAATATTCCCAGACAAAGGCAGCAATGCAGTGAAAACAGTTACCAATTCAAACAAGAACTCACATCTTTGCTCACAGTTTCATTCACTGAATGAAACAAACCAACTGACTATTTATTTATATTTGAATTATAGCCGTGTGCTTACATCACTCACATACACAACAGTGGGAATGTCTACTAAAAAATATCTACTACAAACAAACCCAATTTAAAACTCCACCAAGCCACACAATAAAATAACTGTAACAAGGATTCTCTCTTGAACTACCACAGGACTTCTAACCTATCCTTATAACCACAGGAAGATTCATTCCTAGAGCATGACCCTCTTCACAGTATTAAATTTAGCTTTTCCTTGATTAGAATACACAAAAAAAAACCCCACCCCAGAATCTGAAGCTTAGCAAGACTCAGCTTAGCTCTAGCTTAATATACTTTTAAATAGGCACCTTGCATTGAGAACAAATGTTATGTTAAAATATCACATGGTATAGGGCTTTATAATGACTTGCAGGGAGGTACAAAGCAAATATGAATCAAAAAACAAACAAGCACATACATCCATCCAAATTTCTTTCCCCAAATGCCTTGTAAAATATTTGAAAAGCCTGTGCTGAAGAACAATGTTATCATTAAGTATAAGTGAAAAATTCGCGCTACGAGGCCACAGCCCATGCTGGCCTTACAAGAATTAAATCAAGCCTGGTGTTTGCCTCAACCTTGCCTTACAAGAATTAAATCAAGCCTGGTGTTTGCCTCAACCTTTCCACAGAACTTGAGTAAAAGTTGTTCTTAGATGTGAAATCTCTGTTTGATAATCTTTACTTTTACCTCACTCCACTTTCTCACTGGATCAGAAACAAGAAGGCCTTAGGATGTTTTTTTAACCTGAGCTGTACTCAGAAGAATGTCAAGTTTCAAGAAAGACTTCTTCAGCCCAGTAACTTGCAGCCCAGTTCACAAGGAAATGTTGCACCTTCCAGACATGCACACAAACATTGCCTGCTAATTTGATCCTGGCCTTTTGGTGTCTGCCTTTCCCCAAGTTTCATGGAAATGCTACAACATAAAAAAAAATTAAAAAACAGAACAAATGACTGTACCACAGATTTAAAATACTTGCATGGGCCAGTGTTTTCAGCTGTGTGGAATTGTTCTGGGAAATAATGAAGCAAGTATGCTGTAAGGACACTACCCCATTTCGGCAATATGTAAAGCTGAAATAGCTGAGCTGAATTAGGTGACCTTTTCTATGGAGAGACATTCTATCAATTGCACTGGAACCTGCTTTCACTAACACTGTAATTTCATCAGCATCTCAACACAGAACTGCCCAACACACAGTACAGTGTCTCAGGTTCAGTTCTGCTGGCAGGATGTTACCAGGACCTTGCTGATCAATATTGTCAGGTGGTCAACACTGGCTTGAAAAGTCCACAGGGATGACTTTAAAAAGCACACAAAGAACATGAGAAGAGAATAAACAACCCTGGGGTTGTGTCAGAAGCTGCTCTGCTCCAACAGAAATGTTCAGCCTTGTTTGATACTAGTCTGTAGATACTATATTTTGTAGTCACTGAACTCCAGCTTTGGCAATCAAAGATTTACAGTATTTTTACTAGTCCACAAGTCAGTTTTACTTCCACATAAAATAAGTCTAACATACTGCCTTGTGTTTTCAAATTTTGAAACAGAAACATCACTAGTTACTAGAGAGTACCCAGTCATTAAAAAATCCTTTATGACTCCTACAGCATATGCCCTGGTTTTCTCTACATAAATCAGAGTCTTTAAATTTGTATGTGTACCTGCAACTCTGTCTCCTACAGCACTGAAGAGAGAAATCACAGCTGGACCCCTCCCTTTGGATCATAGAATAATTCTTCCCCTGCTATTAAGAGGGTGATTTGCTCCCAGTTTCTATTTCTAAGTGTAATCCCAAAAGTATCTACCAATTTGAGCTTCTCATTTTATTGCAGAAAACCCAAGAAGGGTTCTGATTGATCTACTTTGATCTGTGCTCTGTGAAAGGCAGTCAGCTTCAGCAGAACAGATATCAGTGCAAGCACCATATCCTCCTGTTCACACAAACCTACAGCCTTTAGAAAATCAAAAGCTGTCATTATTTCCCAAAAATGATCTGATGCACAGATATTCTGTGACTCCTACCTCATGTCACTTTAGTCTCCCTTCCATAATGCTGTTTTGTGATGCTTTCCAGGAAGCATGGCAGCAGATGCTGAAGAAAAGCTAATGAACCACCTACTGAGTCCTGACAGATACAATAAGTTAATTCGACCAGCAGTCAACTCCTCCCAGCTGGTATCCATAGAGCTGCAGGTGTCCCTGGCACAGCTCATCAGTGTGGTAAGTTCAAATTAGGCTCTGCCTTTACATTCAGTACTACCTGCACAACACTCCAAGTCATAGTTGTACTACATCTCTGCTCTTTTCCCATTTGTGGAACACTGTTAATAGGCAGAGCCCTTACATGCAATTTACTGGTTTTATACCTCACCATGGAGATACAGTGGGGAAATCAGTCTATGCCTAAGCATCAATGGACTGGGGCCAGATCTCCATCCAACAGAATTCCCTCTAGCTGAAATCCAAAATCATTCCACTGATTTCAGTACAGCTACAGTAAGTTAACCCAGGTCAGGGCCTATCCTGGATTGTGCACACCATCCACCATCAGTGCAATGCTCATCCATCTTCCTCTGAAGTGGTCCAATGACCTGAAAACAAGCTAGAAAGCTACTTCCAAATCACATGACATATCAGGCATATCAATAAATAATACTGGAATGTTGTAAAGAAAAACACACATTAGTTCTGGCTGGAATAGCTTAACATGGTTAAAATAATTCTCGTGAAAGCAACTCCTCGTATTCAATAAAAACTACTTCAGTGGGTCTAAAAGACATTTTCACCCACTAGGTTTGTGTGTGTTTGACAGTTATTCCAAGGTATAAACACATCATTACTAAGAGGGGTTAACATTAACTGCAGTGGGAACGAGAGCCAGCATGTAAGTGGGAATAATTTCCTGAACTGGGGCTTTCAACTGTGCTGTTCTCTCCCTGGATAAAAAAGAATACAGATGACTGCCTCCCTGTCAGAACTGATGTAAGGGCTAGGGACTGGACTGCAGAAAACTTTTAGAGACATAGAGAATTTATGTTCTGAAATTCCAGAGGCAATGAGAGACTCTGTTGGAATTAAAGACAAACTGTACAAAGAGCTGAGGTTCCATACACACATGCAGACTGGATATAACATATATAGAGACACACACATACATACATATATACACACAGGATTCAATGCCATGTGTACCAGTTGAGTCTGGTTAAGTGCTCTCTCTTTCTCCTGGGGAACTCCAGGACACAGACATGCTACTGTATCTCCTGAACTACCACCACGAGCACAGTGTCCCCCCAGACTGCAGATTCTGGGCACAAAAAGGGAGGTGTCTTGCTCCAGAGGCCCCAGTGATCAACAACAGTGATCAAGCAAGGTGGATGAACGAGCCAGGATCAGGATCAGCACGGCTCAGTCCCTATCCCTCTATAGTTTCACTCTTCCAGCAGAACAAAATTAGGCATCTTGTAGGCTCCAACCATCTTAAGCATCTTCAGGATCAGAGAATTAACTCATTTTCCTGCAGAAGATCCTGGCAGATCTTCTACAAGGAGGTTTCTCTTCTGGACTGCTGTCCAGAGTGTAGTTCATAGAGCAGAGCCTGCCAGCTGAGAGATTACATGGCAAACCTTACACAGCCTTATCATAGTCAAATGTCCCTCCTATTTCAAATCGAAGGTGGAGGAGTGGGGTGGGGGAGGAAACCAGCTTAGCAAGGTGGTCATTGTTTGCAAACAATTACACTCACTCCTGCCACAACTGTTCTTATTAAAAGGCATTTGGAATTCTATGTTTATGGGGTTACTATTTATCATCACTATGTGCACAAGACTGGCCATCTTACCTCAGAGAAATATCTGTCTTGAAATTGCACTAGACAAAATCATGCTCCAAACCCCACTGAATGAATCTTATTACTGCAATAAGGTGAAGCATTTTAGAGGCCAGTTCTTGTCTCCGTTTTTCCCTGCAGAATGAACGGGAGCAGATCATGACCACGAACGTCTGGCTGAACCAGGTAACAAACCCACAGAGAAATGGCTCTTGCAAAGCACAGATGTGACTGCTTTGACTCCATCACATTGTTTTGTCAGTGCTGCTCTGGAACACTCCCATCACTGCTGTAAATTCTTCTCTTAGGAGTGGATTGATTACCGGCTGGCTTGGAAGCCCTCTGACTATGAAGGAATAAATAAGCTGAGAATACCTGCAAAACACATCTGGTTGCCAGACATTGTGCTTTACAATAAGTAAGTAAAACTGGTATCGTTTAGGCAGACAATAAACAAAATTTTAACCAAGGAACAAACATCAGAAACAGCGAAGTAAGTCTGGAAAAAATTTAAAACTGAATTTAGTCACTTTTAGATAGCAGCAAGTGTATCTGACTGGGCTACTGGGCTCAAAGGTAATTTTAGTAACATCAGCGCTCCAGCTGAAGAAATTCCAGCGGACCTGGAAGATGTCTGCAGTGTGAGCAGTTACAACTGGATCCATGACGAGGCTCACAACTGAGACAGATTTATATGAAAATAGGCTGTATGGAAAGAATAAATGTGCAGTTGCAAGAAGACATCTGAAATCCTATCAGACATCTTAGGGTCTGAGATAGTTTTGTCTCCTTCCCCCACTTTTTCTTCTACCACAGACCCTAGGACATAAATTTGTTATAAAGTTCACACATACCATAACTCCAGGAGCTCATATTCATGTAGAAAACCAAATTATTTTCCATTTTCATAAAGCATTGAAAAAAATCCATTCTGTGAATACATAATAAATCTGTCAACATTTGACCCTGTTACTTTATAGCGCTAAGAAAAATATCATACTTCAGTTCCTCTTTCAAACAAACAGCCAACTGACAGTTTCGTTTTTCTTTGGTTTAAATCTCTAGCAAAACCTTGAAGGGGATTATAAACTTTAAAAAAAAATCAACATTTATACTTTTATGATACTTTGAAAACCAATGAATTCATGAACACATGATGATTTATGAACATATACAGATGGGAAATCCAGGAAGTTTATATATAACTGAATTAAGTCCTTGGAATCCTACTACTGGAAACCAGATTTGATGAACACTTAAAACTAATGTATTAGTCAAAAAATAACCCAGCCACTGGATTAGGATGTACTCTGCCTGCTCAAAGCTTGTTCTGGTAAATTGTGCCTCTGCCCTCTGCTTCTTTTTGCTAGTGGCCAAGTGATACCACTTAATAGTTTGTAAAAATAGAAAGGAATACTTTCAAAAGATTTCTTAAATGCAGAGGAACAAGCCTCGCCGTACTGGATTTATACATTAGTGCAAAGCTTCAATTAAATTTTAGCTGAAGGACATCTCCGTGTAACTTTCTGCTGCTGGAGCAGAGTTTCACAGGCATCAGTGAGTTCAAGGTACTCAGGAAAACACAAAGCATGTCCCCATGCCCACAGCTCTGTCTGTGATTGTGCAGAGGGCTCTGAGACTGCAGCCCAGCCTCTGCCCACGACTGAGACGGGGCACTCGGCACCAGAACTCACATTCCCAGCCAGGAGTGTGCCCAGCATGTGGCATGGCAGGATGGCAAAGCTAACTCGGGGAGTACAGATATGTCACAACTTAGATCCAATTCATTTCTCAAAAAACAGCTGTTTTATTGGCAATGAACTAATGACCCCTATTAGTGGCTGTAGCCACTCACTCCTGGATCTGGTTGTTTCACTGTCTGCATGAATTAGCTGCAAAGGTCTCAGCTCAGTGCCAGGTACTCATTGCCTCACCCAGGTGAGCCTTTCCCAGAGCGAAACCTAAGTGATCCAGACACATGTGCCAAACCTTAGCTATTTGTAGCATTTCCTGCTTAGGAAAAAAAAAAATATCACCCTTAGCACTGAAATAACTCTATTTTCCATGATGCCTTGTCAACAAGCACAAATACTACATTGGGATACTTAATGGCTTAAACAGCCCTACCTTGTTTGCCCAGAGTGCTGGGCAGGAGAAGATGCTGTTGACTGATATTGATCTTCTCCCTGAGTTAAAGGGCCCATCACAACACAGAAGACTCTCCTGGTGGAAGTTCAGCAGTTGGAAGTGATATAAAGCCAAGATTAATTGTGAGCACACCGTGGCTTGTCTGTTCTGGTTTTATAATAACTAAACATTAACTGGAGTGACGCAATAAATGAAAATATAATTACATTTCCTCTGCCTACACTCTCCCTGCATTGCTCACTAATGCTGCTCATCCTTCTCTCCTCATCCAAGTCATTTAGGAGTGTTGCTCTGTGTTCTTAGCAGTGGCTATGCTCCAGATCAAAAGTACCTCTGTTTTCACATGGCATGATCTCATTTTTGCTCAGCCTTCAGAGATGTAGGAAGCTTTAATTACTTGAGCAAACATTTACAAAATACATTGATTTCTTTGGATGAAAGAGAGGTGTGTGCTTGGTATTTAATAATAATTTTACAACTTTTTTTTCTGTAAGTATTGGATCATAAATCAACTCTCTGATTGGGAGAAATACATACTTTGATCTCCCTATCAAGTTATAATTCCCTACAGCATAGATTTCAGAATGAAAGTGTTACTAAACTTTGATTCTTGGAACAACTGGGGCCTACAAGACCAAAAGTTTTCTGTTTTAAACTAGGGTTTTCCTCCTAATATTTCATCACTTTCTCCCTTCTCCCCTGTGGTTAGTGCGGACGGCACGTACGAAGTCTCGCTGTACACGAACGCCATTGTAAAGAACAACGGGAGCATTCTCTGGTTGCCCCCTGCCATTTACAAGAGTGCCTGCAAGATTGAGGTGAAGCATTTCCCTTTTGACCAACAGAACTGCACCCTGAAGTTCCGCTCCTGGACCTACGACCACACAGAAATTGATATGGTGCTTAAGACTTCCATGGCAAGCATGGATGACTTCACACCGAGCGGAGAGTGGGACATCGTAGCACTCCCAGGAAGGAGGACTGTGAATCCTCTGGACCCCAGTTATGTTGATGTGACATATGACTTCATTATTAAAAGGAAACCACTTTTTTATACCATCAATCTTATCATTCCTTGTGTGCTAATTACATCCCTAGCCATCCTAGTATTCTACTTGCCTTCAGACTGTGGTGAAAAAATGACCTTGTGCATATCTGTGCTGCTTGCCTTGACTGTGTTCTTGCTGCTGATCTCCAAAATTGTCCCTCCAACATCTCTAGATGTTCCACTGATTGGGAAGTATCTCATGTTTACAATGGTGCTGGTGACCTTCTCGATAGTTACCAGTGTGTGTGTGCTCAATGTGCACCACAGATCTCCAAGCACTCACACGATGCCCCCCTGGGTAAAGCTGGTTTTCCTTGAAAGGCTCCCAGCCTATCTGTTCATGAAGCGCCCAGAAAATCCTTCTCCACGGCAAAAGCCATGCAACTGCAAAAAGACAAAGGCAGAGAATCCTTGTATGGAGCCATCGGACTTCTACAAGAACTCTACCTATTTTTTGAATACAGCTTCTGCCAAAAGATATGAGATGAAAGCCTCTGAGACACTTGACAATGTCAGCGGTCACCGAGATTTTAGGTTAAGAACAGGCGCAAAATTCTCTCCTGAAGTGCAAGAAGCGATTGATGGAGTCAGTTTTATAGCAGAGCACATGAAAAGCGATGACAACGACCAGAGTGTAAGTAAAAATGAGAAATCCCTGTCCTTCCAAACTCCATCTCCTGTCCTCCTCTGGAGGACATGCTGCTCCTCAGAAGGCATATTTGAACTCTCTAGCTATTGTCAAGATTTTAGAGAGATTCTAGATACAGCTCATAAGAGGAAACAATTGATGCCATTAATGAACAGCAATTTGGTAACTGCAAATACTCTCCTGATAAATAACATGGCTATTTCTACAAAAAGAGCTTGCTGATTGCCCAGTAAGTCATGAAACACTCTTTAAAACAATATTCAGTTCAAGGTTAGAAACAGAATATTTTTCACCACTGGGAATCAGTAAAACTACAGTTCAACCCATGGCCAGGCCAAGTTAACCAGAAACACTAGTACCTGCAGCTCATGTTCACCTAAATGAGCACAGCAGGAGGATTTAGCAAAATTGGCAGAAGGCCTTCGCAAACACCCTCTCTGGGCTAAGACACCTGTCTGTATATGGCAAACACCATGGGTAGGATTAAAAACCTCAGCAGGGCTGACACTTGTTGCATTTGAGTTATTTTTATATATGTATACCAGATTCATTACTGGTTAGGAGAAATACTTCATTTAAGAAGTGCTGCTGCTCTATTCCCCTGCCCTACTCACGGGCCACTAGCTAGCACAATAGAGCTGATAGAAACATGCTGTGAATAATGCTTGCAAAAATCAGGTGGGTCATCACAGGGGTTTCTAGACAAGCACCCACAGTTGGGAAAAATCATCCTCATACCTACCATTCCTCTCTCTAATCCAGACCCCAGTGAGACTCCAGGTTCTCTATTCCTGTTGTGCTTCCTCTCCCTCAGCCAAGCAGATTAAATTAAGCCTGGTTTCTGATCTTGCACCAGTCCCTAGAGGAGCATGCTGCTGAGTAGTTCATGTTTTCTATTAGCTGAAATTACTGTCAAGATAAATAAAGAAGTTCAGCTATTAACATTAGACATGAGCTTGTAAACATTGACTGAACAGAAGCTGACTTCATAGGGCAGGAAAAGGTTTTCTAATAGCTCAGAAATTCTTGAAAGGATGTGTTGCACATTAAAGGATCTACAAACCTTTCACTTGATAGTAAGAAAAATTTTCAAGAGTATTTTATATGTTGAAAATCCACTTACTGTTTTCACATAGGGTCCTCTGATACTACATATAATTTTTCTAGATTCATAACTTTATTCTCTGCTTCCTTCCCCCATCACAATGGTCTGATAACAACAGTTCATGTACATTTAAATGGCCTGACTGCAGAAGCATTCAATTCCTGTTACCAGCAGTGGGAATTAAAAGTGTGCAAAGGAGGAAAGTATGTAATATTCTAATATCAGACATGATTCAACTGACAAGGATGATAAAGTCACTGATGTGAGGACATCCCACGGGTAACTAGAAACAATGAGAGAGGAAAAATTATTTCTGAGATGCAAAAGAAGATTGATACATTTCCCCTTTACAATAATAGCCCAATTAGTCACTTCAATCTGAGACAGAATCTAAGGCCATGACTTTCACAGACAACACATGCAGGGCAAAAAGGGATTTTAATAAAACCAACAGTATTAATATGCACTAAACCCCATGAATAAGATGCCTGCTGATAAGAACTCTGAAGCTAACCTTGTTTAACAGCAGTAAACACCATCTATTTTTGCCCACTGAGATTAATAGCATTTACAAACTAAATTGCAGAGAAAAAAATCCTTAATTAGATTATAGTGTGGATCCTTCAGGGCTGGCACCACACCAGGCAGCCACACTCAGTATCTGATGTATGCAAGAAAGCTAAGAAATATTTCCTATATTTTTCTCTACTGCTCAGACGGGTTGTAGGAGAAAAATCCCTTACCAATCCTAAAGCCAGTTCATTCCCTGAACCTTGAGATGCCTTTCCTTTTATTTTGATAAACAAAACCTCAGCATTAGCAAGAGGAAGACCAAAAGAATATGACAAATTGCTAATATCTTTAATTGGCTTTTTCTTCCAGGTCATTGAAGATTGGAAGTATGTTGCCATGGTAGTGGACAGGCTGTTTCTCTGGATATTTGTCCTTGTTTGTGTCCTGGGGACTGTTGGATTATTTCTGCAACCACTTTTTCAAAACCAAACTGCTGCTGTAAACCCTTAGGTATTATTGAAAATTGTCAATACTTACACAGACATTTGGTCTCGTTCTGCTCTCAGTTCCCCTTTATTAACTCCACAGAGATGCCAAGTAAGTTTCACTTATATCCCTTGGAGTAGGGTAAAGGAAAGCAGAACTTGAGTTATTAGGATAGGAAAAAAAGCAAAACAAAACTTTTTTTTTCTTTTTCTCCAGTGAGTCCAGTACTTCTGGTGATATCTTGCCCTTTTTTAAATTATTTGAAGTCTGAACATTACAGTGAAAGATTTTTACTTGATGAAAGATGTCATCCTGGCATCATCATCATCATCATATTATTATTATGTATTTAGAATATATTGCCTTAGGAAAGATATTTTCTTTCCTTAGAATACTGCAATTTCCCTGCTGCAAAGAAGGTAATGCTGTGAAATTTATTTCCTTCAAATGCATCAAAACTATTTGTGTCTGATTTATAAAGAGCTTTGCAAGTGGGTTTGATGCTTAAATCTGAAGTGAGAAACAAAAACACTTCTGAGGTAACCACTGAAAGGTTTCTCACCTTGCCATCTCTGGTAGCCAATGGATCGACAAAGGCCAAATTAATGTATGATAAACAAACATGTATATAATACTCTGTTTGATGATGAAATAGAAATAAAACATAAAATTTTCCTTTCTACAGATTTAGTCCTCAATTTCCTGCAAGTTTAACAGCTCATGTATTTGGGGCACAAACACGCTTTAATGAGTCTAAGGCTACGAGCACCTGAGAGCAACGGGAGAACACAGGTGAAAGGCAGCAAGAATGAGAGGACACCTGAGCACACATAGACCTGGGTGTTTTTCTAGGGATATTTTAATGTGGATTTAAGTATAACCCTCAACAAATCAGCTAGGGAAGCACCCAGAGTCTTAAAGCCTTTGGCAAAGGACAGATCGAGGCCCCAGACCCACCCCCCACAGGACAATCCCACCACAGTTTGTTCCAGGAAACCTGCAGAAAGAGAAGTGGCCTCCTGGCACTTCTCAAGTTAAACTAACCTCAGTTTTTACTTGGGGGGCTGTGAGGACACACAACAATTGTACCACTACTGGTAAGTATAACTAATGCCTGGTGAACAAACCTGAAATCCACTATTACTTGTGAAGGGGATTTGAGGCTCACCTGTCCCAGGGGGATTAGCTGACACCTGAACCTGTGTTCTTCAAAAACTCACAGCTGAAGACAGTTCCAGCTCTACTTGCCTTCATCAAGACCAAGCTACATTTCTGCTTGATTGCCATTCCCAGTTAGCCCTGGATAAGTACACAGAATCTGTGCCAGAACAGCTGCATCCACAGCTTTGCAATAGTTAGAGTAGCTGTAAAGTTTAAATGGGTCAAACAGGCTTTCCCCACCTTAAATACTCCTTCTCCTATTCAGACCTAGAGAGCAGAGCTACTCCTGTGCAGGCAGCTGTAGCAAGAGCTGTGAGGTGAGATGGGGCACAGCCAGCCCCCGAGCAGAGAGCTGCCTTCCCCAAGCAAGGAGATGCTGCTGTGTGTTAGGTACCCCCCCCACCACAGGTGCACACTCTGCTCTGCTGCTGAGCAGCTTTTTCTGCTTGCAGAGAAGGCCCACAGAAGCCAGAGAAGCTGCCAGCACTGTGCAGGCAGTGTAAAGGTGAAGGCCCTTTAAATAACAAAATAACCCTGAACAGGGAATCTGACAGAGGCAGTGCAGACCAAAACGCTGTGAGAGCTGCTGCACATCCCCCAGAGCAGGAGGGACAGGGACTCACCCAGCCAAGCAGCAGGGGATGCAGCAGACCCCCTGACTGAGCACACACCCCCTTTCTATTGTCTTCACCCAGCAGCAACAGCACTTTGAGCTCTGTCCCACTCTGACCCTCACTCCTCTCCCACCCTTCTCCCTGTATCCTCCCCCCACTGCCTGAATGCAGCTGAAATGAGCCCCCAGGTGCTCCCATCTCAGAATTGGCCTTATCTTTATGAGCAGTAAAGACTGATATGCTTGGCTCTGTAACTTCAGCCTTCAGCTGAATTATCCTCAGCAGGGACAAAAGTTTTAGAAAGGATTTGGCAGCTCAGTTAGCAGCTATCACAGAGTCCAGGCAGATGAAGGCCTCAGACTTGACAAACCCAGAAAAAGCTTTCAAGAGGCACATTGCTGGCCCCAGGGAGATCCCTGCACAATCAGAGCTCCTCATCCAGGAAATGCTGGGCTCTGGTGCTTTCCATACACTATGGCCCCCTTACTCCTTTTGTAATCATGAGTGAAACAATATACTCCTTCCTAGTTATGTTCTTGGAAACCACCCCTGTATCTTTAGCATTTCCAGATACCATTTAATCCATAGCAAACTTCAGAACAAAAAATTTCACCCAAAGTCCTAAAATTCTGAAAAATATGACCTCCTAAAACTGCATTTTCCAACTGGCAAATGCTATTTTTGCCTAACCCTCAGCAAGCTCCACCTACGTAATAGATAGAACTGCTCCCAGTTTAACTTGTCAAAGAATTACAGGGTTTCCAGCTTTGATTTTTTTTGCAAAATTTTAAAACTGAAAGACTGGAGAAAAGGAAATATCAAAAATGTCTTCTTGCAGGCAAATACAAATATAATAACGTCCCAGCTCACTGAACAAAATAAACTTCAACATTTCTATTTTTCAGGGGTTTTACCATAATGCCTTCCATTTTAAAAAAAGTGAACATTCAGAATGTAATTTACACTAAAATTGTTTTTGAATGGTAGTGTGCAACCAGCCTTGGCTTCCCTACCAGTGAGGAAAAACCTCTGTTTGGTTTCTCTCCATTTCCCACCATTACAAAACGCTTTAATCCTGAACCAATCTTGCCTTCCATGGGAACACATAGGGATTCCAACACCACCACTCACATGCACCACCTGCACTCAGGTGAGTTACTGGGGATCCTTTCTGCACTCCTGCAGCCACAGCAAACTGGGAACAACTGGGAGCATCAATACCCCAGACCAAAGGTGGGAGAATATTCTTTTCTTCATCACGTGAACTGATTAAGATTTGATCTCAACAAATCTTAACAAAGCAAAACCCTTCTAGTAGCAGCATGTTTATTAAAGATCAAAGGCTGCACAGTTTGTCACTGCACATCTTCCTGGGCAGATCAGCTTCCCCCTACCCAGACAAATTCTTCTTCTGTGTAGTTCTGCAATGCAGTCGTGGTGACGTGTTCTCATCACATCACCCTCCCCTGCCATAAAAATAATTCTGCCACAATTCTGAGCTGATTTCACCAGGAGATCCAGCATGGGATGTCAGAAACAAAACATCTGTGCCATACAAACACCTCTGAAAATTTCAGTAACTAGGCAAATTAAGCTAAAATACCTATATCTCTTGATGCTATGGCTCTTTGCTTCCTCTGCAGACCAGTGTTTCCAAATGATTCAGGTTAAACACTGACTTTTGGGGAACATAGATTATGATCTGATCTTTGAGCTTTAACTCATTTCTAGTTGGGATTAAGAAGAACAAACAAAATTCTCAGTTGTAATGCTACCTCTAGCAAGGAGACAGAAAGGGAAAACATTTAGCCTCAATGCCCTGGAAATGCAAAACCAAAAGTATCCACAAAGGGTTAAGCTAAAAATCCAAACAGCCGAGTTCTCTGGAAAAAAAAGAGAAATAAAATCAAATGGACAGTAAAGCCTATTTCCTCCACGCTAATAGAATTACAGAAATTATCATAAGAGCATGTGTCTGGGGACAAAGTGAATGATGCTCTGAGAGATAGGGCTAAGAGGATAAACAAGCTCAGAGCCAAGAACTGAACCCAGCCTGGTGCTCTTTCTCCCACTGCTCTCTCTTAACACAGCACCAAATGGGGTCACTGCTGATCCTTCTCTAAGGGCAGGCAGTGAAGCACCCATTGGTGCACTCCTGTCCCACAGGTTCTAAACATGAATCCCATATTTCTCTCTCCCCCCTTCCTCCTTGTACACAAATGTAATGTACACCACTGCACGAGCCTTGCATCACCCAGTCATTCCAAATGGGGAGGCCAGTGAAGAAAGTGACATGTGAGTTAACAAGGAAGATGATGGGCACCTGGGAAATGCCTCACTTTGCAAGTCATGGTTTTATGGTTGAACTTCAACTCCTCTTTCTTTCTAGTCCTTTCCCACGAACAATAAGGTTTTGTGGGATCAAGTTGGGATCCTGTGCTCGTATTCCCCTTCTCAATTTTCACCTTTCTGATCTACAAAATAAGAATGGTCCAAAGACAATTATTCTCCAGGGTTTGGTCAACTCTGATTTCCATTCAAAGCCACAGATTCTTGCCAGATCACAACTGCTATGTTTACCACTTTGGGCTCGGGTTCCCACCAATAATTGTACATGCCTTTAATTATTCCTTGGGAATAGCACATCCTTTTTACATGGTCAAGCACCCAGCACATGGTCTTGTGAGATGAGACATAAGCAGGAAAAAAAAATCTCAACAGCATAATTGGAAATCAGGTCCCACCATCTCAGTTTACTGCTAAATCAGACATCCCTAATGTCGATATTCATTTCAGAACAATTCAATTACAAGATTTGTATTAATTAAACTTTCCCTAGCAGATTGGCATGAGCTTCTGATAGATTAGGATCCTGTATAGCAGCTGGCTGGAAAACTCTTAAGCGTTGTCAGATTAGCTGGACTCATTTAAGCACCATTTTAAGGACTCTTGCCCACTATCTGTGCCACAAGACTGCTCTTTGCCTACAACAACATCTGTTTTCGCTGCACTTTATTTGCCGTTTCCAAAGCTCTGACAACCCGGGTAGCTGGAAAGGGGGCAGCACAGCAGAGCTGATGGGAGCTGAGTGCGCAGAGCTGCGCTCAGGGTCCTGCCGGCTGCTGCTTGCAGGCGTTTCACGCACAGCAGCAGCCGAGCCTTCCCTGCTCCCTGTGCTCCTACAGTCCTGACAGCAGCCGAGCCTTCCCTGCTCCCTGTGCTCCTACAGTCCTGACAGCAGCCGAGCCTTCCCTGCTCCCTGTGCTCCTACAGTCCTGACAGCAGCCGAGCCTTCCCTGTTCCCTGTGCTCCTACAGTCCTGACAGCAGCCGAGCCTTCCCTGCTCCTACAGTCCTGACAGCAGCCGAGCCTTCCCTGCTCCCTGTGCTCCTACACTCCTGGAAGCGAAGCTCAGCCTCAACAGCCCCTGGCCACAGGCAGTCATCCATAACACTATGGAGAGCCTGAGCACTCTCCTTCTAACTGCTGCTGTCTGCTTGCTCTGTCAAGGTGAGTGATCCTTAATTTGTTATTCTTTGATGGTGAAGGGAGGGTTGGAAAGGGGAGCAGGAGATCGTTTTGGTGCAAATTATTTTTAAGAAGTGCAGAAGAGCTCTCCAACCTAAGGGGCAAAAGTACAGAATTGTGGTACAGCTTTCTGTTATGTAGCTTATTGTTCTGTGGGGGGGAAGGTTAAGTTTATCCTTGCAAATCTTTAATCAGGTAGCCCTGATTAAAGATGCTAAACAGGTCATATAAAGCCATTTTAACAGGAAGGAAAAGCACCTCACACATAAAGGTTTCACATATTGCAGAGAAGACAAGAACGTGACAACGTTAAAGATCTTTAAGTATGTGCTGCAAACAGCATGTCCTCTCTCTGCAGATATGGAAAGCACAAAATATTTAAACAAAAAACCATTAATGTGCATTAATGCACTTCTCCAGAAACAGTGGATGCTAGATTTAATTTGAATGCTGGTGACATGTAAAAAAGCTGACAGCTTGGGATTGACTAGAATAGTTGTTAAGATATAGATTTAAAATTATTTACCTGGAAGACTGGGGGGTATTTATTCCAGGAAATCTCAGTCTGAGACAGAAAATATCAAGAAATAATATGGGCAAGACTAGCAGTTAAAAAGTATTCATTTTTTAGTTAGCAAGTTGGCTCAAATGATTTCACTAATTTGAAAACAAAATTGCACTCCAAGTGAACAAGAGAAGGCATAAGGGGTAAAAATCAACCAAACAAAACCAAAACCAAAGAGACTTTTTAGCTGCATAGTTTCACATGAAGGGAACCCTTGCATTAGGGAGAGGTGGGGTCTCACAGATTCTACAGCAACACCTGCTTTGTGTAGTCTGTCACCTGCACTTCTGTCTCGCCCCTTTCTCTACTAAAAAACAACTGGCAGAAAATAAACATATCCTTGCAAATATTCATTTCATATCCATCCATATTTCTGTTTCAAAGGAGCTGTAGAATATATTCAACAGACTTCAGTTTGTGCCTTTGCCAAATTTGCATAATGCTATCCATTAAAACAGACCTTTTCTGGTGTTTCAGTTGGAATACATGAGTGCTGTCCAGAAGCCAATTTAAGAGACAGCCCTCTAAAAATAAGAAGCCACTGGTTTCTAATAGTGTTAGGATGGTTATTGCCTAGATAGTTTGATAGTAAAATGGCAGAGTAAAACACAGGCTCACACCTCATCCTGAAACAGGTGAAGTACCTTGTCATTTAAGAATTTCAGTTTGAAGCTTTTGTGGTGGCCACAGGGTACCATGAATTGCACTTATGAGTGGCAAAAGGACAATAGGAATCTATTATAAATAAAAACTACTTAGAACAACAGAGAGGTAATTAGCATATTTCTTTGAGTGTGCTGAAAAGTCTTTGAATACAGCAGTTAATCAAATTTTAATCCTATTTTTTTAAATATATATTTTAAGAAACAGGCTGTTATCCTCACTGTAATCATGCCATCATGACACAGGCTAGAAAGCAGACTTCTCATTTTCTCATTTCCTGGGACTTTTTCTATTGCCAGGCGTTCTGACCCCTTACCAGAGGCCTGCTCTGTTGGCTACACTTTCGCTCTCCTCTGCTCCGCAGCCCTATGACCTTGCCAGCTCTGGGGGACTGGGACTGTGAGGTGAAAGGGCTTTTGCACACCCAGTTCTTCAGTAATTCCCCGAAACTGGTTTTTAACTCATTTGCAGATGGGTGTTAGAAAGCCTCTGTGGTAGCATTACCTTTCACTGCTGTCCCTCTGGCGGCCCAAGCGAATGTCCCCGTGGCACACTGCTCCTGCCAGGGGGGCTGGGGCTCTGCTCAGCTCATGCTGAGCTGCCCGGGCAGTAGCGGGGCTGTGCCCACGCTGTCCGGGCAGTACCGGGCCGGCCCTGTGCCCACCCCGTGCTCACCCTGTGCCCTCCGCAGGCTGCGGCGGCTCCGAGGCCGAGCACCGGCTCTACACGGCGCTCTTCCAGAGCTACAACCAGTTCGTACGCCCCGTGAAGAACGTGTCGGACCCCGTCATCGTCCAGTTCGAGGTGTCCATGTCGCAGTTGGTGAAGGTGGTGAGTACCTCCCCGCCGGGCACTGCGCCAGGCCGAGCGCCTCTCCCGACACACCTCTCTTTTCCAGGACGAAGTCAACCAGATAATGGAAACCAACTTGTGGCTGAAGCACGTAAGTAGTGCTCAGTGACAGCCCAGACGGCACCGGGGGTGGGGGGAGAGCCGCCCGCACAGCCTGCCGTCTGCGGGCTCCGGGAGCACCGGGATGCAGGCTCGGGTCCTCGGGGCACAGAACCACCCCGGGACAGCACCCCGGGAGAGCAGCCCTAGACAGGATCCCTGGACAGCACCCCGGGAGAGCAGCCCTAGACAGGATGCCTGGACAGCACCCCGGGAGAACAGCCCAGACAGGATCCCTAGACAGGATCCCTGTACAGCAGCCCCGGACAGCAGCCCCGTCCGCCCCGCTCCGCGCCGGCGGCGCCGCCCGAGCTCTTCCCCGGGGCGCTACCGCCCCCCAGCGGCGCCGCACGGCCCGGCAGGCGGGCACAGAGCGGGAGCGGAGCGGCGGGAATGGAAAGGAAGGGACGGGACAGGGCGGGAAGGGATGGGACAGGAGCAGAGGAAGGCTGCTACACTTACTGCAGTCACTAAATACAAGATTTTCCAAACCCGCTGCCTTGGCAGACACCAACGCAAGGGAAGCACCCGGCACGGAGGTCCCCCGCACAGCTGGTTAGCTTCGATAAAGTCAACAAACAAAAAATGTGTACTTTATGTTAAAAAGGCTTTGTCAAAATGCAGTTACTCACTGTTGCAGTCAGCTTAGTAAGCAACTTAGCTCCCATCTTTAGCCCGATATTGAAAATGGGGTTTAACAAGCGCTGGTGCCAAAGCTGTTACCTGAGCCACAACATGCTGGAGCTGTCTCTGACCCAGGGTCCTTCAATTGATGCTCATAACTTGCACCACAGCCTCCAGGAACTTGCTTTCAGTGTCCCACCGATACCTGTTTATTTGAGATCAAAGTTACTGCAATCTTACATTCTCTGAAAAGAGAGTGGTTTATTCCTTCTTCCAGCTCATTCCAGCTACTGAGTAGGCATTCCTGGGACAGTCACATATATTTAAGTCATATATGGACATGACCAACAAGGTCTAGATAGCTAGGCCCTTCCTACAAGCTGCATAGGAACAAACACCACACATATGTGTTTGCTAAAGAAACATCTAAACACTGCAGTATCCAAAATAAATCAACCGAGGAAGTGATATGACAGCACTTGGTTCAGATCTAGCCCACTGAATTTCAGTTTCTTCACAGACCTAACACAGACTCATTTCTACCATAATTAGATCTGGAATGATTACAAGCTTCGGTGGAATCCAGCAGACTATGGAGGTGCTGAATTCATCCGAGTTCCATCTGGCCAGATCTGGAAGCCAGATATTGTTTTATATAACAAGTAAGGCTCTTGCATATTTAACTTCTTAACTCAGGGAGACAGGGGTGATGTTACCAGTTCTTAAAAGATCAGCAGGAGCAAGTTCACGGGATGCACTGAAATGCTGCTTTTAACACACCTGTGTCCTGCATCCCCCACTGCTGTTCTCACCTTCATGCCAGATGTCAGCATCACTGGGCAGGAGCCAGCTCTAACCTGGAGCTGCAAGTGAGCAGGCCAAAGGCAAATTGGCTTTTCCCCTTCACGAGTCCCTGCGAGTCACAATTTAACTGAAATAAATGCAAATTCTAACCTTTCAGCAGTCAAATTCACAATTTGACACCTTTGACAAATAAAAGCCACAGATAAAGTTTACTTTAGATGTCAATTTCTGAGACTGTAAAGAGCCAAACCATAATTAAATGGATCTGTAAGAAAGAAATTCTCAATGAAATAGACTCAGCTACACGGATCCAAAATTCAGGTCTATGGATCAATAGTGATGACACTCCTTTTCTAACTGGGGCCTTAAAACTTCAAATTACCCTTTAGTTTTACTTTTTCACATACTCAGCTGGATCATATAAGTTAGCAAAGTGGGACCTAAAGAAACCTCTTAGCAAATACACTCTTTATGCAAAGATACACCCTAAACCCTCCTTCCATAGTTACTACCTGCACTGTCCACAGAAGAGGTGGAAATATCAGTAATATTCTTATCATCCCTTGAATTCTGATGTTCTTGATCAATCTAGAATAGAATAGAATTAAATAATTCCATTGCAGGGGCCTACAAAACTCATCTAGTTTGGACTGCCATTTGCAATCTGTTATTTGCCATTTTGAATATTGATTGCACTAAGCCATGCTATTAATAAGGGAGAATATTTGCTTTTAACTCCTCCCTGGTGAGTTTATAGAGCTGTTTGTTTCAGCTTAAACATGCAAATTTATGATGGTCACCAACTCAGTCTTGCATAAGCGATTCAGCTCCAAGTAAACAAGTAATTGCTGACTTCCCCAAAACAGATTAAAGAGTTAATATATACAATCTGAATGCATGAAACTACCTGGAGTAGATCACTCTAATTTTTGTTATTTTTACTTGCTTTACAGTGCAGTTGGGGATTTCCAGGTTGATGACAAGACAAAGGCCCTTTTAAAATACACGGGTGATGTGACATGGATACCTCCAGCGATATTTAAAAGTTCATGTAAAATAGATGTAACCTACTTCCCATTTGATAATCAGAACTGCACCATGAAATTTGGCTCCTGGTCTTACGACAAAGCCAAAATTGATTTAGTTCTAATTGGCTCCACAATGAACCTGAAGGATTACTGGGAGAGTGGAGAATGGGCTATAATTAAAGCTCCTGGGTATAAACATGACATCAAATACAACTGTTGTGAAGAGATATATACAGACATCACATATTCTCTTTACATTAGGCGTTTACCTTTGTTTTACACTATCAATATGATTATTCCCTGTCTGCTGATTTCTTTTCTGACTGTATTAGTTTTCTATTTGCCCTCAGACTGTGGTGAGAAGGTGACACTCTGCATATCAGTGCTTCTCTCTTTAACAGTGTTCCTTCTTGTTATCACAGAAACCATACCTTCCACTTCCCTGGTAATTCCCCTTATTGGGGAGTACCTCCTTTTCACCATGATCTTTGTGACTCTATCAATTGTCATCACAGTATTTGTACTCAATGTGCACTACAGAACACCCAAGACACACACAATGCCCGTGTGGGTGAGAACCATTTTCTTGAACTTACTTCCCCGGATCATGTTCATGACAAGGCCTGCCAGTGACGAGGAGAATAATCAGAAGTCAAAACCATTATTCACGTCTGAGTTTTCAAACTTGAATTGCATCAACGGTTCTGAAACCAAATGCTGCAAAGATGGCTTTGTTTGTCAAGACATGGCATGCAGCTGCTGTCAGTGTCAGCGCACCAAGTTCTCAGATTTCAGTGGCAATCTCACTAGAAGTTCAAGCTCTGAGTCTGTAGATCCTATGCTATCATTTTCAGTTCTGTCACCAGAAATGAGAGATGCTATTGAAAGTGTGAAATACATTGCAGAAAATATGAAAATGCAGAATGAAGCAAAAGAGGTAAGAACTATTTTACTGTTACTCAAACTGCAGATACCTTTTTGCCATTAGTGTTTGGTAAGAAAAAGATCTCAAACAAACAGATAAAAGAGACCATTATTTTATGCAAGTAAATTACACAAACTGTATTACAAATATGTGCAATTTTGAACTTGTATAATTGAGAAGCAGCTCTGCTGCACGGTGACCTCTTTATTGACAATACACATACTGAGTGAGGCATGTTAAGGTGACCACTGCTGGGGAACATACCAAAGCACCCATCCCATGAGAGCTGAAGTTAGGATTTTCCAAGTTATAATCTTTATTGTGGAATTTGCTGAACCTATGGCCTTTAGAAAGTTACATTCTTCCTCCCACAGCTTACCATTAGCAACAGAAATGTCAGAGTGAATGTCCCTCACAGTGATGATGGTGCTCATTCTGTTGCTGCTGCACAGTGAAGTGCTGGAGCTAAATGGGGCAACTACTGCAAGACAGGGACCAGCATCTTTCATAAAGCTGCATCTTAATAGAACAAAGGAGAAAAAAAATGAAAAGGTGTTTTTCTACCACGTTCCTCAAACATACTATGAGCAGTAGCCACACCATCACAATTTTTATATCCCCAAACCATGACACTTCATTCTAACTTCACTTTGTTAATACTGAAACCAGAACTCTACTTAGATTTAGTTGATACAGAAAATACAGGGTTGTTTTGGGTTTTAAAGTTTCCCTTAACAAACAAGTTCTAAACTAAAAAGAACAAATTTCAAAAACAACAAATGCATTATTCATTTCTTATCATTTTTGTAGAAAAATAAAAAATTTGAATTGTTATCTCAATCGTAACTAAAATGATCATCGAGTTACTATTAGTATATAACATACAGAATAGTTCATTGTCTCTCTTGCTATAAAATCCACCGTAAAAAAAAGAAAATTAGAAAAATCTTGGTTTCCTTTTTACATGAAAGATACAGAGAAGAATTTTACATCATACATGAAAACAGTCAAATTTTAGTTTTACATTATAAAATACCAAGTCATTATATACCAATTAATCTTTGCTTTTTACATACTACCTAAAGACCAGTAGGAACAGTCTGTTTCAGTAATGTTTTCTGGAAAAACCTGTTCATCTAAGAATGCAAAGCTTTACACTTTCACTTTTGGAATAGAGAAGTTGTGTCTCCTCAAGTCCAGTGTCTTGGTGAACAATCTTTTGGATTTGAAGCAGCAGCTTTTGGCATTGCTGCAAAGAGCATATTCAAATAAAGCTTCTTCAAGATTAATTCATTTGTCAGTGAAAACAGACATTAAAGTTGTGTATTCATAAGGATATCTACATACAGAAAAAGCTGTTTCTTATATGAAATGGTATTACTGGTAATGCAACTTATTCACCTAATAAACATGCCAATTTGCTATTCTTTTTTGTCTTTTCAGATTCAGGATGATTGGAAATATGTTGCCATGGTCATTGATCGTATTTTTCTATGGGTTTTCATCCTGGTATGTATTCTAGGAACAGCAGGATTGTTTTTACAACCTCTGATGGCTGGAGATGAAATGTAAAGATTAAATAAAGCGTTGTGAAATCAAATAAAACTGCCAACTAACTCTGCACCCTGCTCCCAGCACCTCATGTCTCTTCCATGTGTAGTAGAACAAGGATCTCTCTTGGCTTCAACCAAGGCAGCTTTGTTCAAAATATGGAAAAAGAAATTATTTGGAACCTTTATGACAGCTAATCTCAAAGTAATACAAGCTATGCTTTACAGCTACTTCCTGCAATAATTGGAGAAGATGGAGGCAGTTAAACTTTATAGGAATTATTTAAGAAGGGGTTAATAAAGAAATGGAAAATTACAAAAATATTTGGAAAGTCAAGATGGGTTGAGTGCTTTGGGCTGCTAGGTTTGTTTCATAGTCTGGTGCCAAGCCTCCTCAGAGCAAGACTGGGTCTTCTGGAAGGAGTTCCTAGTGAGTTCCATGAATGCCCTCTCGAGGATGGAAGTGGGAAGCACAAGTACCAAAGGGCTGGAATGCAGACATGGTCACCTGTTGGACAAACTGACCCACACAGAGGCAAGAAAGGACTCAGGAGAGGTTTATTACAAAAGGAAAACAAATAAGTAAATAACAGATGATGGTAATTAAAGCAGTCATAAAGCAAACTCTGTGTGTCCCCAGGCTGCGATGTATGCGAAGGATGTCAGGAAAAAAAGCTGCTCAAATTGGATAATGTTTAGAATTGTGTACAAGTAAAACATGCAACAAGACAATCTGCAAGTGATGCAAAGAATCAAAAGACTCTGACAGGATAGTTTGGATACGGAGGCATCCTGCTGTAGTGAAGTGTATCATGCCAGGGGAAGGCAGGTAGACAAAAATAGTCCTGTAAAGTGTGCTAAAATTGTTGCTTAGGCTTATATATCTTCTCTTTTTTTTTAATCAGTAACTGCAGATTATTTAAGAGCATGAATAAAGAATACGACACAACACTGTAATCAGATCACATTTTGTAAAAATATGAACTGTTCTCTCTGTACCAAACTGAAAACTTTGTGGAAATACAGTGTACCAAGTGATGTAATATTTATGAAAATAAAGAGAATCAAACTGTTGAAAATTGTGTCTTTTTTTCATTTATTTTGAGCAAGTGACAGAAATCTAGATAAGGTAACATGACCTACAGTTCAATACATTCAGCAGTAAGTTACAGAAGTAAAAGTCCATGCTTCTGAGTATATTAACATTCTTTTGTTTCAGAGACACCTGATAAGCAGAAGACTCCAAGGATTCCAGTGTCAGCTGTGTTACCTGAATCTATCATGATCAGACTAGAAGTCACTAAAAGAAATCCATGCATTTGCAAAAACTGTGAGGTACTGTAGTAAAGAGAGTGACTCCACTGGGCAATGTGCTGCCCATCATGATATAACTGGAGACATCATTTAACAGGGGGAAAGAGATGAAATGGAGAGTTAAAAAAACAAGATATATATCTAATCTACAGCTGTACTCTGCTTTCTCTTCAGGTAAATCTCAGTAATTCAAACCTGTGGAAGACTTTCAAAAGAAATGTTGTATTTGAAGAGGAAACAAGTTATCTGAAGTACTTCTGCAACTTGCACAGAGAGGAAGTCATTGATGCATTGTTTAACCCAAGTAATACTGAGAAGTTAAAGCTCTTATATTAATGAACTAAATCAGATTATCTTTGCAAATTCACCTTTAAAGTTATGATGGGAATAGAGGAAACATGGATATCCAATGTCAGATGCAATTATCTAACTGAAGAAGAGTGACTTCCCAACTGCTGTTAAAAAAAAAAAAATTAAAAAAGGCCTGCTTGACATAATTTCCCTACCTGTGAGCCTTTAAAAGCTACACAAAACCAAGAATATCCTGCAGATTAAAGCACTTTGAAATAAGTAATTCAATTATATATAAATTATGACATAAGCAATCACTATTATAATCAGTGCAGGGCTATTCTAAAGGAGACCTGGGAGGGCATGTGGGAGAAATATGTATCTGTTGTTCAAATTTATATATATATATAATCACTATAAAAACTTAAAACCATTGAAGATATCTCAGTTTACAGTAAAACTTCTCACCTAAACATGTTATTATTCACGTAGTAATTTAAGCAAACAAAAACTTCCTAAGATTTGCTCTGGCCTGGCACTCCTGTATTAGGTCTACAGGATGCAATTATATTATGAACAAAAACTGAAAAAATTTTAGTGTAGGAATACTTTTTGCAGTCTTTTCCAGAAATAAAGCTACTAAGAAAGGAAGAAAGGTGGCATTGGAATAAATGTAAAAAATATATCTTAATGGAATAATTGAAAAACGGCAAGTTTGGTTTCAGTGCTCTTAGGGAAAAGGAAATATCAAAAACTCTGAGTCCTTGCTGCTGAGAGTTACATACGGTTTTATAAGTGAAAGAACTAATCCAAGGTAGCTCTCTTAAGTTCAGTTTAACAAATGTGAAAATCTTTGATCATCTCCATTGGTTCCAAAGCACAATAATTTATAACCCATTTCCTTGAGAAAGACACTCCACAAATTCCTTCTGCCTGTGCTTAAAACCTTAATTCTGACAAGCACCCAAAGACAGGAAATACTGAACATGTCTGCAAACTCACCTACTGTATCAAATTCTTCATCAAGAGAAAAGAAATCTGAATGTTCCAGCCCTTTAGAATACTTATGCAATTTGGGAACTCAGTTACCTGCCTTTGCCTTCCTTTCCAAAGCTGATGGAGACATCAATAAGCACACATGCTTTAAGCATTTTAAGGCTTATTAAATGCTCATGTTGGTATTACAGAATTAAAAAGCTTGAAAATTTAGCAGCAAACTCCACTGAAAATTTATAAAGGCCAAACACAGCCAAATTGCTGTTCTTAGTTGTATATTATATACACAGGAAGTTTAATTTGTATTTTTATTATTATTTTAAATTACTCTGGCAAAATTTCAGACTTCTACAACACACTGAAGAGAACTGATAAAAATTCTCCTTTGTATACTAAATTGAAATAAGCAATTCTACTGTGTAACTGCAAATATTTAATATTCAGTATAACAATTTATACAGTAATTTAATAATTGGACTACTTTAATTTTTCATTAAAAAATTGAAATCCTTCTATATCACAGTAGGTGTCAGTGTAAGCTTTTTTGATAAATCATACATGCCATGGCTTGAGCAGGTTCTTTTAATTCTGACCTGGCTTAGCAGTAGCTCAGTAGACTGGCAATAAGCAAATTGACTTCTATGTGTCCTGGGAATGCCATGCTTTAAGAAAAACCTGATTTTCTAGTTTGGGAATTTTTTTCTCTCTATCAGAAACATGCCTACAAAGAACATGCATGGAAACCGAGCTACTGCAAAACTTAGAGCCAGATCAGTAGGATGTGGCTCCAAAAATATTTTATGCATTTGTACTGCCTATATGGGTAGGTACTACTATACTTGCCCATTTATGAATTACAGGAATAAATAACACAAGTGATCCAATTATTGAAACCAGAAGAAAAGCCCATAGGAACATTCGATCAAGCACCTGAGCAATGTATTTCCAGTCTTCAACAACCTAAAACACAAAGAGCACAAGAGTTGGTCAGTGTGTGCAAGAGCAGGTAAAAACACAGCACCAAATCCTGCAATTCTTAGTTATTTCAAAGTACACTTTTTTCAACCATATCCATATTATAACCCTCTTGAACAACATTTTATAATTATACTGTGAATTAGAACAGAAGCAAGCTTCCCTCTGTGAAGATTGATAAGCAATGTAGATTTGGATGCAGAAATTGACCCCAAGCATCCCCATCTCTAGAGATGAGACTGGCCTGCCATTTTCTAACATACTGCAAAATTCATGGCACATGACATCAAAATGTGGAATTCCCAAGCAGGAGTTGGAAGCAAAAGTTGTAAAAAAACTCCAACCAACTGAAAACACCAACCCACAACAAAAAATTAACAAAAAAACCAAAACCAAACCTCCCATATTGTAATAATATATATTTTTAAAAAATTGTTAGCACAGAGCTGCTGTTGTGTTACAATTGCTGAAAGCTCCACAGAATTGCACGCTGGGGAGAATACTCCCAGTAGTTTCCTTTTTGATAAAATTATTCCCATCTCTACATAGTTTTGCAAGTACTGCAGATATAATTGTGCAAGCAAATTAAAACCCTGCCAAACAATTGTCTTGGATTTGAACTGGAGTTATCCACATTTCCCAAGCCTAATGCTTCCTAAGATGTAAGGCTACAACAGCACTAGCTGGCTAGTGTTAATAACAACTTTTGCAATTAAAACTTGCATTCTCTGGAGCCCAGTAATAATAAAACAAGTGAAACCCCAGTCAGCTGTATATTAGTATCCAAGGTTTATAGTAACAACAACATTACACTTGAAAAACAAAATGCTTACTACTTGTCACTCACAGTCAACCCTCAGTTTACAGGAAATGATGTATTTAATAGCAAAGGATTCTATTTCTGTTGTTCATACAATGCAGGGGTATTAGATCTGCTTTAACAGTACAGCAGATACATTTATTACAAATCTAGGCCGTGTCCCTTGTGACAATGTCAGAATCAAGTCCTGAGAAGGCACATTAGAGGAGGCACATCACTCCCAGTCTCGTATGGGAGAACACTCTCAGCAACCAGAGCCTTCTGAAGACAACAATTCCCACATAGACTGAAAGAGCCTCAGGCTTTGCCATCAGAAACAGTACACAACAAACTTCCATATTTCTACAAACTTCTGCACTAGACTGGAAACTGCATTTCAGTCTCTGATGCAATGGTGCTAGCTTAAAAAGCACGTAAAGAACACAGATTTCTAATGCTCTTACACAAGTGTAAACATTCATTAAGGATAACTCAAGAGTGCAAATGCATAGACTGAAAAAAAGCCTCTGACATCCTTTGCTAAAACTTAGGGACAAGAAATAGTAAGGGTAGAAGAGAACCCTTAGGAAGTCATTGAGGCCATGTTCCATCTGAGCAAAAAATGACCAACATATGGCTATAGTTAATACAAGTTAGAGCACTGAAACTGTTTCTCTTTGGAATTGAAAGCTGCAAGACAAGTCTTGGCAGTATTTAATCGGAAAATGTAAGGCAAATGCATTTTTCAAGATAGCCTCCAGGTACAACATTAAAGTGAAAAAAGAGCTGCTTCTCCTGTCATCTCAGCAGTGCTGTAGGGAACAGTTACACATGCTTTTGTCACAGACAATGTGTAACTAATGACAAGATCTTCTAGAAGAAAGCAAAAGAGTTTTTAAGACCCCAGATACTGCAACTGTATCAGGTGAATATTCTCAGAATTGTACCATATTTGCACATTTTTTCCAGTGGAAACAATTACATAGCTCTGTAGCACACCTGTAACATTCAACTGCACAGCAAAGCACTTGTAATTTTTTCAATCTTCCTAATTCCCACTTGCACAAAAGCAGTGCAGCAGGACTAACACACCCACCTCGCGAACCTCGTTCTCCTTCATGACGTGCCTCGTGATGTAGCGGATGGAGTCCAGAGCTGCTTCCAAGGTGTTCCTGGAGGACTCTGACCCGCCGTTCATATTTGCTGTCTCCTCCTTCTGAGCAAAGTACCTGTCCACGTGGCTCCTCATGCAGAGCAGCTTGGGCAGCTTGTGCAGGAATATCTTGCGGACCCAGGGAGCCATGGCATTGTGCGTGGACGAGGAGCGGTGGTGGATATTGATAGCAAAGACAGTGATCACGATGGACAAGGTCACAAAGATCATTGTGAACACCAAGTACTCTCCTATGAGAGGGATAACTTTAGAGGATGATGGAATGATTTCTTCAATAACGAGGAGAAAAACAGTCAAAGATACAAGTACTGAAGTGCAGAGTGAAATTTTTTCACCTTCATTTGAAGGAAGATAGAAGACAAGGACAGTTAGAAATGAAAGCCCAATACAAGGAATAATGAGAAACAAAGTGTAAAAAAGTGGCAAACGTCTAATTATAAAGGAATATGTAACAAAAGGATACCAGCAGCATCCATCAGTCCTGTTTCCTTTGCTCCCTGTTGCAGTCACTATTTCCCATTCTCCATTATCAAAAAAATCTCTTTTGTCAACGTCATAATCTTCAAGAATTAGATCAACCTGTGAGCCATCATAAGTCCAGGAACCAAATTTCATTGAGCAATTTTGAAGGTCAAAGGGGAAGAACGTTACATCAATAGTACAAGAGCTTTTGTAGTTTGCTGGTGGAGTCCAAGCAATGGTGCCATCATATTTGACCACAGTTTTTGTAGATGTTCCCTCAAAACGTCCATCTGCACTGAAAGAAGAGAGAGAAATGCAGGCAATTACAGTGGGGCGTGGGGCTGTATTTAAAGAAGAAATCAAGATCTGTTATTGTCATTCCAGCTGTCTATCCCCTGATAGCCAAAATTTTGTATTGTCTTCACAGCCAACTTTCTTCCCTCAAATCTGAATCTCACACAGGTAAACAGCTTTGGAAGACTGAAGAATATTTTCAAGTCCTGAAAAGATCTGTGCAACTTTCTATGGTTCCAGTGATTTATGAAAGGATTGTAAAATCCTGATCTTCAACAGCATGACCCAGCTCTGGTGTTTCCATTAGTAAGACAGAATAAGTACTTTTAAATTTGGCCAAATCATAATGACTGAAGAAAAAGAATCACGAAACAGGTAGAATAATACCTGTGTGCAAACTTGAATTCACTGCAACAGCCTTTTATCCTAACTTAACAAGTCAGGAAATGTAAAAGCACGGTATGTGCATCTGAGCTGTGCAGAAGGGCTAATTCAAAAGTTATTGTTCCTGAGATTTGCTAATTTTCCAAAGAAAAAGACCAAAACCAACCCAACCCCCCCTTACAGTTAAATGTATCTGACTTTAATTCCATGCTGAATATGACCTACAACAGCATAAATAATTTGCTTCCCTCCCATCACTCTACACTACTTATTCCCAGTACTGTGCAGGACATTTTTTTCTAATTAAGAAAAAAATTTACACAACAAAATGTAAATAAACTTTTTGAAGGGACTACAAATCCCATTCAGCAGTAAAGCAAAACATTTGAGCATTTAACATGGCAACAAAGTCCATTTGCATTCAGAGGCAAGTTCTTCCACAGGTTCTTAGCCCACTCAATGTAAACATTATGTCTGTTCCATAAGCCTCCTAGAAGCAGTTTGGTCAATGAAGTTATACAGCAAATGCATTTTGTATGAAAAGATTCAAATCTTACTTGTCATACAGCACAATATCTGGAATCCAAATAGAATCAGATGGGACACGGATAGATGTTATTCCAGCATAGTCTTCAGGATTCCACCTTAGTTTTACATCTATCCATTCCTGTGGATATGTGAGATGCAAAAATTGTTATTATTGGGACTTGGATTTAAGCAAGGTGATGCCAGATGAAAACAGGCAACAAGGCAATTAACAGCAAACAAACTGGTTTCTAAAATTTGCTTAAAACAATGAATTTGCTGAACAAGCATGTAGTTACCTCACCTAGTATTTGTTTTCTGTTATAAGAGCTACTCGACAATGTTTCTGTACATAACTAAAGATATGATGTTCCTTTTTCAGAGCACGTATTCATAAGGAAGAGCTATTATAATGTAATTTAATTGTATAAATTAAATTTGAAGTAAGTTAGTTCTGGATGAATATCAATGACTGGAAGCTAATCAGAAGCAATTTAGATATTTTCATTACACAAAAAAACTCATCATGCTCCAACTCCCAAAACTGGTTCAACTTCAAGAAGATCTGCAGAAATTATTAAAGAGGGCACAAAGAATCATCAACCCACATGGCCATCTCATATTTGCTGACTAGTCTCAAAGTTTTCCTAAAAACAAAAACTTGCCTTAAAAATAAAGTTACTGGAAAAGAAGGCAATGGGAAGCAAAAAGAAAAAAAAAAAAATCAAATTAACAAACAGAAAGGAATTAGCCTGAACAAAAATAATTCCATAAGCTACTAAGTACACCCAGCACCTGCAAAGATCCTTCTCAGTTAAATCAAGAATGATTTGTGAGCAGCATTATACAAGTAAATAGTGGCAATTAAGTTTAGCACTGGACTCTTACAATTACAAAGCTTGAGGCTTTTTCCTGCCCAAACCCAAATATTCTCAGGAGAAAAAAGTATTTCATTCTAGCAAGAGTATTTAACCTGGAATTCTTCAGCAATGTACATCCAATAATTTCCAATATCCCACAGGAAAATGGCCTCAAAATTATTATACAGAAGAATACACCAACCATACTTTTCTTAATAAAGCTTTTGAATGAAAACTTTTGTACTGAAGCAGCAATTTACAGTTGGATATATACACCTTGGTATAGTAAATGGCCATGCAATGCCATATCAGATTTCTTTTAATTTGGTGCATTTTTATTTACCTTGCTGTTATGGTTTTTTAAGAGGTTTGTCACAATTCTATAAAGATACTATGTGAAATAAAATTTCATGCAAGAACTAAGTTTTTTGAATATACAATTAAGTAGAAAAGTTTCTCCCAAATTTTGATTTGCAGTTATGAAGCTTCAGGATTTTTCATCAATATTTTACACATACCTGTTTCAACCATACATTAGTTGTCATCAATTGATTTTTCTCATCCTGTAAAACAAAGCACATATCACAAAAAATAATCTATCCAAGGAAATAGCTGCTTTAATTCACAGAGGTCTCCAAAACATACTGCTGAACGCATTCCAATCACTATGTATGTTTATATGAAAACATTAAATATCCATCTACAGGCCACTTTTATTACACAGAAAATAATTTAAGATGTTTCATCTATTGTGTTTAACAGGCATAATCATTTCACATGAAATTATGCTCCTTTTAAAGGTAATGGAAAAAGAATTTACTATACATACCACATCTACCAGCTGAGAGATTGCAAGGCCAAACTTTATTTTTATTGTGTCATTCAAGCGTTCCACTGGACGAACCCATCTTTGATAGTCATCAAATAAATGCTTAAACAAACGATCTTCACTTTTAGCAATAAAAGAAGGTTCAGATACAGCTATATTAAAAAAAAAAAAAATATTCAAATGAGCAGTGTACATCTGCATTCTTGTGTCCAAACAGTTACAGCTTTTTTTTATGCAGAGTTCCATTTCTCATCTCAGCCCCTTCTCGCCAGAAGCACGCCCAAGGTCATGGAAGCAGAATTTTATAAAGTTACCTGGTTTTATTAGCATCCTCATACCATTATCACGTTTTTAAAATTGATGACTCAAGAACATTAACCTAATCTCAGTAGGCAAAAACTCTTATATCATTTACCCAATGCCACACAAGTATGGAACCCCTCAAAAACTGAAAGCTGATCTATGAGGAACTGTTCTGTCAAACTTCACACATTATACACCTGTATATACTGTACAACTTGCAATCCAGTTTGAAACCCCAGTCTCTCCATGTTTAAGGTATTTCTTCTAATGTTTTGGCACATTTATCATGTACAAATTTTGCTGCGCTTGTGGAGCACTCTCCCACACACTGCTTTGTGTCTTCGATGAATCTGCCAAACTATTTACCAGTCAACTCTACCCATTCTAATGTTTCATTGACTAGAATGCACATTTCTAGTTCTTTTTCATAGCTCTCAAGGGGTCTTTTTTGTGAAGATGGAGAGAGAGAGAGGAGGGAAAAAGGGACGATCTGTGTTTAGCTAAATAACTTGAGCAATAACAGCTTTCAAAGGAGGTGTTAAAGTCCTGATGATGGCTGCTGCCTCGAGAAGCACAAACTACACACATCTTGCATGGAAGGGTCTCCAATCCCCAGACACAAGATAGGATGACCACCGGAAAACACTGACATATATTCTAGATAAAGATTTTTACTACTCACCAATGAAATTTGAAAGGGAACTACTGCCAAAAAACGACCTAGCAACTATTATAATCAGTTTAAGGGACAGCATAAACAAAAGAATGGAGCTCATCACCATCTCTTTTTAATGCAGACTTAAAATATTATGCTATTACATAAATCTGTGGCACAACCTCTCTAGAAATCATGTGCTCACTAACAGCACCCATCTAAAAAAAGATGTATCAGAAGCAGAAAATCACCAGAGAATGTCATAAACAGATTAAAACCAGACACAGTCATCCATACAAGGAAAGATTTAAAAGATTAACATTACTTTGTTTGGAGAGGAGGTGAATTTAGTCAACACAACAGAAGTAGATCAGCTAGGAACGACACAAGTAGAAAAAACGTAGGTGGCGTTTAATATTTCTCATAAAAGAAGCTAAAGGAAACAAAGTATCAATTATAGGCAGCATAAAGAACGTCTAGTTGAAGTTCATTACCATCAGCATTCAGTAAATCACTGATCCACAGATGCTGAAGAGGACCAGGATTTTAGAATTGCCTGGGATGACCCAGTATGTCAGTGTCACACCTGCATAGGGGATCAGTTCTCATTCCCACAAAACTTGCAAAGCTACCTGAGAGCTGACATGACTTGGCATTTGTGGCAGAGGCTTGGCTGACACCACTTAAGCCATTAATTAGAACGGACCTAACCCAGCCCCATTTGACTACAGCCTACACAAATTAACACGGGCAGCCTAAGGTTTAAGTTCCTTTCCATTCATCAGTGGATCCCTGCTGCTCTGCAAAAGGCTTCGTGTACAGATCCTTTGGACAAACACCCAAAGCACTGCAGAGCCCAGCAAGGCAGCTCCCTGCCTCTGGCACTGCAGGTGTGGGCCAGTCCAGTAGAAATATTATTACTATTATTATTATTATTATTATTATTATTATTATTATTATTATACCCACTCACCAGTTTTCTCTGAAGTGCCACAGTAGCAGCAAAAGCAGAACGTGGCTTAAGATATAGGATCAGCAAACTGGGAGCAGCAGGACCCCCTTTCTGCTGCAAGTCTTACCCTACATAACATACTGCTGAATGGTTCTTGCTGTGGGCCAAATCAACATTTGAGGTGTAAGACAGGTCACCCTCTGTTTCAAAATACAGATCTTTCTGTCTAGAGTGCATTTCATCTGCTCACAAACCTACTGTTCTTTGAGATTGGTTATTTGTGCGAGTTCTACAGTTTGAGAGATCTCCATTTCAAGACTGTGGATTTGTGGGATGTGCAGAGAACTGATGGGCCACTTACACTGTACTGCTGGGAGAGCTCAGCTGGATACAGAAAAACTCCCAGCACATAAGAATTGCTGTCAAAAAGGATCCAGAAACAGAATGTTGCACACATCAAGTTATCTTGTAAATCTACAAGTGCCAAAAACATATTTAACAGGTTCAGTATATCCTCATTAGACAAGGGTTTTTTCTTGTTTGTAACTATACACAGACTTGCCAAGCCCTACATTTTACAGGCATCCAAAAGAATGCTTCCTGAAGACACAACTTAATTTCTCTATTTATATATGTCCCTATTTCCTGAATTATGAATGGCTTGGTGTATATTGTATATTTCAGCCTAATATTTCATAAATACTTGATTTTTATATTAGCATTAATTTCCTCCAGTTACAACCCTCAACTGAATTTTTCATACAATTTAAGACTGACAATGCAGCTGGATATTATCTCTCCATTAATTGACCTTGAAGCAATGCAGAGGCAAAATTGCACTTTCACCATTCCTGTGTTCCTGTAAGATGACCTCCTGTGCAAAGATACAGCATCTTCAGGATATGTGCTGTTTCCACATCAGGCTTCTCTGAAAGCACAGCATTTCCTCTGCTGTGCTAAAAGGGGATGTGTTCCTTTACTGCTTTTATATACTTACAGATTATTTTTCAAACATTTCATACTCAGACCTATAGTATACTCACTGATCTGTTAACAGTGACCATTATTTACTAACAATATAGTTCAATTATTTATTTCTTTTTTTTTTTTTTGATCACAGATGTATCCTCACTTTTCAGTAATTCTAGTTTATTCTGTTTATTAATACACTGGTGTAAACTGGTATAGAAAACACATCTTAAACAAAGGAGAGCTCCATGAGGAGGCTAGGAATGGTAACAGTATATTAAGACTTGGCAAAAACAAGTACATTATACATTTAATTTAACAGAGCCACTCAAATAACTTGCTACACAGACTACATATGTTTTCTATCTCTTTCCCACACAGCTATGATTTTAAGAGTGCAACAAGGCACTGTGATTCTTAGTTAAACCTTGTATTAACATCAATAAAAAAAATTGTGAAGAGCTGGTGACAAGTAGAAAAAAATGCAAAGAGAAGTAAACAGGTAAAACAGTTTTAGTGGCTTAAGGCAGCAGAGTAGCTGTGCTGGCTGGAGAAAATCAGAAAGAGGTTAAAACCTGTGACTAGCAAGATTAACAAACAAACAGCTCCGAGTACAATCTCATACTAAATCAGGTGGCAAGAGATTATGGCAACACTCCCCCCTGCCACTAGCCCAGTGTACTAAAAAATACTTAGAGGATCTGCAGCCTTTGAAGGGCAGTTCTGAACCTGCCTGTATTTGTGGTTTTTATTTTTATTGAGGCCAGGTAAGCTCTGCAGTTTTAATCAAAGGTAGCTCTCTTCACTGCTCAGTGCTAACTCCCAATGGCCATGTTTATTATTTGTACCTTAAACTCTTCTAACTGCCCCTCAGTGTGCTGGGTTTAGACTCAGTATGAGTCCATACTGAGCAGCAAAAAACTCCAAAAAACCACTCCTAAATCACATTATGATGATGGATGGCCTAAATTTTAATTCTGCACAAAGGAGGCAAATGTTTATGCACAAAGCAAAGTTTTTTAAACTTTGAAGTAGCCAGAGAACACTTCTGACAAAAGGCTAAGTAAAAATGATAAGGAAACACTTGACCTTGAAAACATTGTATTTAAAAATTCCATTCTACCATTTCCTCAATAAGTGTTTAACAATTTTTTTTATTAAAGTACTTTGGAAGAACCATTTAGAAAATAGGATGAAATATTGCATGGGGCTCAGATTCATGAATAGCATGAGGAAACACGTACATGTCTATTTATCTCCTTAACATTCTCAAGTCAAAATTCTGCATGGGCTGCCAATGGCTAACTTTTAAAATGTTGTAGATAAGAAACAAAAGATGGGGTTTACAAAAGAATAACCCCATACCATTATGGGATTAAATTTCCTCCATCTTAATATGATTTAGCAACATTTTTCCTTTTATAAGAATTACCAGTGAAATGCTTAGTGTTACAGGCTTGATCCCAGACATATTTTCATAAATCTTTGTTTTCAAATAGGAGAACATCACAGTCCATGTTTCTCCAAATAATAAGCTTTCTTTGAACTCTGTATTCCTCTGCACTTCCTTAGATAAAGTCTAAGAACCAGACTGGCAGTGCAGGGGTAACACCGGTCCTTACACATTAAACAGGGCAGTTCAAAGCATTTTCTAAATTAAACAGAGCAACTCAAAGCATTTTATAATTGACAGAGCTGAGTGTTAATGATTTCAGGTTTTATTCACCTCACTACTGGGCATAGTTTCAAAGGAGGCCCATGGGGAAAGGGAAAGGGTCACTTTTTAGAAGTATAATGTTAAGGTGTTATTGCTAATGCCTAATTGCTAATGCTAATGTTTATAATCACATACCATTAAAACAAAAAAAATCCCACTACTAAGGACAATAAACATTGCAAAATATCCATACTTTGCAGTTAACATTATATTCTTTAAGTCTGGGCTGTTATAACACAAACTGTTATCCACAAATCTAACTGCTACACACTGCAACGAAGAATTTGCTTACAAATCTGGAAGGTGAATGAATATATGCAGTACACCTGCCTTCAGTACTCTAGATTTATTAAGATGATCTCCCATCATTATTTCATTACGTAGAAAAGACAGGTAATGTATTAAATTGAAATTTTATTTTTATACAGATTCCTCTGACCCTTTGAAAAAGATTATAAGTCATACTTCCTGCATGGTCTTTAATTTTTTGGCCTACTTTTCCTTCTATGCATTAGCAATTGCCCAGAATCCAATCACAGTCAAGCCTTTAATTAACAGCAAGCATTTAGAAAGATCACAATCATCTCAACTAGGATGTCTGTAAGTCAAAGCAGCAATACTAACACTATTCCTGAATAGAGTCAGAAAAACCAACTATTACATTCTGAACTGCCCAGAACTATCTTTTCCTCCCCTGTTTAAAAAATAAAGGTAAACTCCACCAACACACCTATGAGCATGGAAAAGGTGATTTTAAAGTTACTGGGAGGATTTGTGCCTTCTCTCTTACCTAGCACATCAACCAGTAGCAAAATGAAATTACATATATTGGGCATGAAACTGCGAGGAATTTTGAACTGCAATAGTGCTTAGGACTTACAAATACACACAAAGGTACAAGAGCTGCCCACAGATAGCAGAGAAGGTGTTTCTTACATCCAACTCAAATTGAAAATGGTAAAGGTATAACTCGATAGCTGTAAAGGAGAATGAAACTATCCCCTAACAGCTGAGCAACAAGGTACAATTATGGCACATATTTGTGAATACAAGTTTGGTTAGTAGCCATAAGATACTGCCATGAGGTTTGTAAACTAAACAAGAAATAGATGTGAACTGGCACTTTTTAGATTAAGAGTTAATTGGACCCCAACTCTTTCTTTTTTGAGCACCCATGCTGTGGATAGCTTTAATAGGGCCATTCAAATAATTTGTTACACAGACTGCATGTTTTCTATCTCTTTTCCACATCTTTGATTTTAAGATTGCAACAAGAGGCTGTGATTCTTAGTTACTCCTTGTATTAACTCCAATAAAAAAATTGTGAAGAGATGGTGACAAGTGGAAAAAATGTAAAGAGAAGAAAACAGGTGAATGGAAGTGCAGATTGCACAAGGAGCACAAGTACATAGAATCTGATAGATAGAACCATCTATAAATTTAGAGGCTATGTGTCATGGAATTAAAGATAAATCTGAAATGTACCTAAAAAAGACCTTAGGGAAATAAGAAACAGGACAGGACTTCTCACAAGCTGCCAGTGCAGCCCTGGATGCTGCAGACATTGGGCTTTGGCCTCAACTTCTGCCTCGGGAGCATTTTGCCCACTCAGCTCCATTCCAGGCTAGGATACACTGCAGCACAGAACCCCACAGTTCACAGAAATCAGCTACATTGCTCAAAACCAGATAAACAGTAGGAGATTTCAAAACCTATGATATCACACAAACCCCGGGCTCTACCATTCTAAAAAGTAGGAACTATGCAAGTACTTCCTTCTACAAATCAACATAGACATTTATCCACGAATCAATGCTCACATTTATCCCCCTAAGGATCTCTAAAGAAAACACAAAATACCTCAAGAGAAAAATCATAAGAAATCCGTACAAGCAGGAAGGTTTGCAGCTTCCTGTTGGGTAGGGAGAAGGATCTGATCCGTTAAACTGAGTGGAAAAGCTTGGGTGGAAAACTTATACTCTGTCTGTGTTTTAAATCAGCAAGCATTTTCTCCTAACAATTCAGAGCTATACAAGATAAAATACTAGTTCACTATTAACTGAAGGAAACACCAAATTAATTTACAAGCACTCTTATAGCAATTACATTTTATTTTAGAAAAAACAAGCTGTGAAAAGAAAACTTATGCCTCACTATATATGATCAGTTCTCAGTGAAGTCAAACTGCCTTTAGCTTGTGCCAAAAGGCATAACTTGGCTTACCCTGACTGCAGGTAATTACATGCAGTCATATAAATCATATAATGTAACATCGTGATATTTCATCTTCTGTCATGAAAACATGAAAAACACTACTTTTCCAAATCCTGAGATGAAGAATAATCTTTTAAAGCACATTCAGCAATAACAGACTGTAGGCTGAATTAAAACCTAGATGTCGATACAATCAACTTTCCAAAAACCATATTTACAACCACTTTTCCAATTTTCAGTTAATATAAAAAAAGAAAATTAATGAGAGATAAATTTGACTTTTCTGCCCGTAATTATTGCAGTTATGGTTTCAAGACATTCTGCAAAACTCTTGGCAAGGTACTTACAAATTATGTAAGTGCAACGTTTTGAAACAACCATTTCCAAATAAATCTGTGGAAGAGCAGTGATTTTGCTCCTTTAATCTTCGTGTAATTCTATAAATACACCAGCTTCACATGCTATTTTACATCCTTCAACTCGGAAAGGTAAATCCTGATTGAATTATCAGACTGCATTTTTTGAAGCCAAAGAAATAGCGCACGACCAAACTAAAGAGAGATGTGTTACAAATTCATAAGGGGGTTGTTTTCATGTGTGGTCACATCCATACGCGAAATTACAGTTATTAAAATATATTCTGCAAGTTTACCTCTGTAGCAGGTGCAGATGCAGAGCACGCACCACAAACCTACGACTGCACCTCCTCTCAAAAAGTGAGCAAAAACTGAAAGCTGTGGCAGCTGATACGTCTAAAGCGTTATGTATACACACATTTAGGAAGTGTATGTAATGCAATGAAATGTGAGGCAGTCAAGACTGATAATGCACCTAAAAAGCTTTAATTTAGCAAAGACATTTTCCCCCTCTTGTGTGAGGGGCAGCCCTGGTGAGCCTGTCTGACAGCGGCCTCCGGAGGTCCCGCTCTTTCCTCAAAGCCCTGCGATGCTCCCTCAGCAGCCACCACAGGACCCGACACCAGCCTTACCTTCACCTCGTCCGGGAAAAAGTTGCTGGTGCTGAGGACGAAGCCGGTGCGCTCAGGGAGCCCAGGCCGGCAGCGCTCCCCGCTCCCCGCAGCACCCCGCCTCACCTCCCCTCACGAGCCGCTCCCGCTGCCCGCGGCACCACCGCTCCCTCCCGGCGGGCTCGGAACCCCCGGCCCGGGCCGAGCCCTCCCCTCCCGGCTCCTCACGGAGCGCGTCTCACACTTCGCTCTTCTCCCCAGCGGCCTCGCCGACCCTCACCCCCACGGCCGCCCCGAGCCGCCTTACCCGCGTGTGAGGCTGCGGGCCGGCCGAGCAAGGGCGCGCAGAGCCAGGTGAGGAGGAGCAGGGACGGGGGGCGGCCGCAGCGCAGCCGCGCTCTGCTCCCGACCATAGCTGGGGCACGGCCCCCGCTGCCTCCGAGCCCCGCGGCAGCGGCGGACGGCAGCGGCGGGAGCCGGCAGGAGCGGCAGCCGGGCGACGCTGGCCCCGCCCCGCGGGGCCCGTGAGGGGGAGAGGGGCGGGAACCCCGACAGCGAGGGGGCCGTGAGGGGGACGAGGGGCGGGAACCCCGGGCAGCGCGGGGCCGGTGCCCACCGCGGAGCAGGAGCCGCTCCCGGAGCGGTGCGGGAGCCGGTGCCGCCCAAGGGGCTCCCGGCAGCACCGCGCACCCACAGGGTCCGTGGCCGTCCCGGGCCCGGCAGCCGCTCCCGGCGGGGCCGCGCAGGGTGCGCCCGACGGGCCGGGTGCCGTCCCGCGGCTGCAGCGCTCGGTGTCTCCGGCACATCCACCCCGGCAACGCCTGCTGCTGCACCGTGCTCTTAGGAGGGTGCACGTGTAAGTGACTGCTGGGGGAAAAAACAACTTCTGATTTCCATTGCATTTGAAACACTCGGTAGGGGTTTAAGTTTCTACATCGGTACGATATTTTTTTTAAGTTTCTAATTCGGAATATTTTGGAACTTTTAATCTAAAATAGGTGAACTGATGCAAGCTAAAGACTTGGGATATTTGCACGTCTTTAGGTATATTATAGATATGCAACATATATAATAAATACTCCGTACAAAACACCACTCTTTTCTGTATCAGATAAATAAAATCTGTTACAAAAGACAGCTTTCCACACACAAACTGTGAAATTTAATCAGTGATTTTTTTCCTAAACCATCCTAATGGAAATGTACAGTGTACACATTGCCACAAAAAATAGAAGCAGCTGGCACTAATGCATTTTTTACATCTAGGACAGTGTTTAATATTTTATAGAGAGAGAAGACTTTGAAAGAAAGGCTAGATGACTTTACAGTGCTAATCAGCTTTTACATGAAAAGTGCTGGATACTGGATTCTTCAGGAAAATGGTCCTTATTTAACTCAAATAATTTTAGCAACTTTATAACTTTCTAAAATGAGCACTACCCAAACAAATTTCATCGAGCATGTTGTGAATTGTCAAAATTCTTTTATACCAATTGTTTATTTTACAGAAAAACTGCATCTCTCTGTGTAAATGCTGAATCTTTTCAATGACCAAAGCAGAATACTGGAGCATTTAAATCCCTTTCTTAATTTTTAAACTGGTGTTTTTCTGTATTATCTTTCACTGCAGCCATATTTGGATTGTGCAAGACATAATGCAGATTGCACAAGCGCACAAAGAACACAGGATTTTCTTCCAGCACACTTTTACTGACAGGCTCTATTGATCTGAATGCTCTGCAGTAAATATGGTCATTTGATATATTGAGAATCCATTTGTATATGGCATATCTTCCACAATCAAAATACTTGTGTAAAGGATGCAGCATGACTCTTACTTTGAAATGCTCAGTGTATATGCAGTGGCCAAGATTTTATAGCAAATGAAAAATATATTTTAGCCCAAAACAGGGCACAAACCCCCACCTTTTCACTCCCTCTTTCTCTCTCTCTCTCTCTTTTTTTTTTTTTTTTTTTTTTTTTTTAACACTGTAGCTCTGGTATTTTCTGAGTACTTCAAGAATTACGGGGCAATACTTGTACTGAAATTCCAGCCCTGTAGTTTTTGATGGAAGCTGGTTCATTACTGTGCCTGGGGTTTCTAACATGAGTTTATCAGGTAAAATCTCTTATTTCTGTGCAGTGCAGTAGATGCATTTTAGAGCCATAATGTGTCGCTCCCAACGTTGAACATAGCTGCCACTAGAACGTGCAGGACATGGGAAATGGGAAACTGGTTTTATTACATAACTGTGGATTTGTGTGCAGCTGGGTCCTAACGAGGCAAAACAGATGCTGTAGGCTATAAAAGGATTAAACTGTCTGGGTTACATGCCTAACGTTTTGCTAAATATTTTATGTAGCATCATCTGGTACATGTTAATTATGTTGTATTATTAGTGCTTTAGAAAACAGTAGTTATAAATAAGTAGCTGCTTTTTCCTGCTGCTTTGAACTTGGAGCAAAACGATCATAGTATCAGCAGCATGTCAAGTTTAATATTTACCATTGAGTGAAAGCCTAAACAATTCCATGAGTAATGCTGTCTTTCAGAGGACCCTTGTCTGCAGGAGGTGACATCTGAAGGTCCCTGCTAAAGCACACTCTCAGAATCTGCCATAAATTGGCTGATGGCAGCTTTTGCTGTGCACTCAAGAGTAGTTTAACTGGAAAGCCAAATGCCAAATTAAACCCGGATAAAAATAGCCAGCTGCTTAGTTTTATTTGTAAAATGAGAAATAGTCTAAAAACTTTGTGAAGCTGAATTTTCTCCAGATTAAAGCCAGTGAAGGGCACTCTTAGATCCAGCAACTTTAGTGGGTTTTTGTATTGCAGTAGAAAGAACTGCAATTAAAACTTGAAAATGAGGGTCATTTCTACTGCAGAGCTGTGGTGGAAAATACTCTTTAAAGAAAATGAAAGACTAAGTCTTAAATAAGTCTTTTCTTAAATAAGTCTTAGAATCTCCTCCAGCCTGAAACTACGCAATTTGTCTCATGTATGAAGCATTTGAGTGCACCAGCTCCTTGGACTTACACGTCTTGTGTACTTAACTGTGTTACCTGTGTATCACATACAGTCCTGAGCCTCTGAAACCACTGAACACCTTTCAACCATTACATTCATTTTCTCAACACAGTGAAGTATTTTTCCCTAATTTTAAGATTATGAACAGAAAAATAAATAAATACTTTGGAAATACTTAACAAACCAGAAGCAGCTGTCAAATGTAACATCAGGAGTCTTTTGCTGTCTCTTAATTTGGGTGCTTTTGCAACTGACAAATAAAATATTTGGATGAAGAGGGAAGCATACCTAAAGGAGGTCATATAAGAAGCAGTATTGGAAGTTAATTTGACTTTATTTGAACAGAATACAGCCACCTAGAAAACAAGCTAACTACTTTTAAACACTGACAGATGCAAGAGACAACACAGGTAATTATTGGAGAATCGGTAGTTTCATTATCTCTTAAGCTACTTAGAATAACAAACCACGTTACAATTTCTTAGGACAATCTATTTGTGAATATTTGCATATTTGCCCTAACAAGTTCTATCATGCACTCAAGTGAGATATAAGATATCCAGGTTCTTAAGTTTACAAACATTATATTATGCAAACTACTTTAAGTAAATACTTTTACCTAATTTGAAAGATCTGTCACCTTCCACAGCACCACATGAAGTTCTTATTTTAAAATAACATTAAGTCCACAGCAATAGCTAAATATTTTAAATACTTATGTAATACACTGTAAGCTCTATGTAAACACTACATACACCAAAAAAAAAACCAAAAAAACAAAAAAAACAAAACCAAAAAAACCATACAAAGAACAGGAAGATCATTTTGATTAGCAAAGATACCTCAAATGTATCGCCAGAATAATTTTTCTGTTCTTACGACTTATCCCCAAACCACTCCCAGGAAAGGCACAGTTGGTGGTGATTTTTTTTTTTTTTTTTTTAAACACACAAAGCCAGAATCAACACAGTAGGCCAATGCAGTCAAACACTGCTCTTGTTTCTAGGAAGAACAGGTAAAAAACTTGCATTTGTGTCCGGATGGCTCAGGAAGATTCCAATCATGAAAGATCTCCAGCATCTGCTTACTGCCCTAGGCTCAATGCAGAATGAATCACAAATGAAATTTTGGTTAGGAGAACTCAGCTGTACATCTTGAATATGACTGCCAGCTAGAGTTACTTGCCTGTTCCAAGGCAGTGCTGACGCTCAGCAATCAGCAATTAATGGCACTCAGGAGAGATGATGATTTTTTAAATCTAATTGGTAATTACTGTTCAAAGATTATACTCATGAAGTATTAGACAATACTTCTTCCACTTTGTGCAGACAAAACCTTTAAATAAACAGATATTTTTAAAACTTATCACAATGCTTCAATGCATTTAATAAAGTAATTCCAACTTTTTATTGTTACAGTATCTAAAAAGTTCTCCTTTACCAGCAAATGATGCCACGTTTGGCAAAGAAATGATGTTGATAATTCTTTAAACCAAGATATGCATGTATGAGTTATCCCCATTTTTTTAGAAAAAGATGCTTCTAAGAAAAATATTTTAGTCAGTCTATATTCTAAGCTCTCTGATAATACTTACTCTATTAGACTAAACAAACTGCCTTTTATGAACTATATACAGTGATGAACACAAGCTCAGATGCTCTAAGAGTTTCCTAGAAGACAGAAAGCATTGCTGGAATCCATCACAGATTGTTGCAAGTAATCTTTGAGAGGTGAGAAAAAACTCCATTTTGGCATTGCTGCTTTTAGAGCATATTCCAAGTACTTGTATAACAATCATCAGCAATCCAGAAATCTGCAAAAGATGCTGATATATTGCATTCATGGTATCAAAAAATAGAAAGACTGAGCACTGAATTTCTACAAAAAATGGAGCTTGAGGTATTTATACAATCCTTTGTACTGAAGATTAAATATGATCCATTGCATGTTGTCTGGAACTATTCAGGACTTGTTACATGACATACTGTTCCTATGTTGTTATTTGGAAGACCTACTGTTGCACAAGGTGTAAATTAAAGTCAGTTGAATTTCCATTAGTTATAAAATTCGAGTATTAACAAAATGCTAAGTTCAGTGCTAAAGACTAAAGGAACTGGTGTGCACCAAGACTCAGGGAATGAGCAGTCAGATCGTGCAGAGAACCCACAGCCTCCCCCCTCTCTGTACAGAGACTGCCAGAGTGAGTGCAGGACAACTACACAAGCTGCAGCACAGACATCTTGAGTCAGATTCCTTCCCTCTTCTCAACAGTGACTCTTACAGCAGTGAGCTCAAAAATGGGTTTACTCAAGAGGAAGGGTCATTTCTGGCCATGTTGACAAAGTACATTTTAGTCAATAATGTCTGAGAAGGATTAAAACCAACAAAACACCGTATGGATTCACTCGGTTTCTTTAAACGGTCATATTAAATCACATACACATCAGATACCCTTTGGGGTAAGAAAACCAAACCAATCTACAAGATCAATCCAATCCAGGGTGGACACAAGGGGGCTGGATCACCACTGTCCTAGTCAGAAATTGAGCAAGGCCTCACTTTTAAGCAGGTCCCTCGCACTTTTCACATAGGTGCATAGTAATCTTCAGTAACTTGTTTTCAGTTCTTTTTTTCACTCCAGACCACTTTTTTTTTCAGAAGAGATATTTGCTAATCTGACAATCATACTTTTTTGCACTCAGTATAGGGGTAAGCTGGACAAAAATTACTATGATTCCCAATTCATACAGTTATGATTTCTTAGTGGTTAACTGGTTCATTTTCTTGACCGTTGTGTCAGAGAAAGGAACCAAATTCACTGAGGAAGTAGCAGCAACACTAAACTAAACAGAAAGCATCTCAATTTCCTTACACAATAAAATGTGAAAGAGTCAACATGGCCTAAAAATCATGCACTATTTTACTTACCTATTTGTGCTTTGACAAGATAGATAAAGGTTTTTCACGTGGCCTTAGTAAAATGTCTTTCTAGTTTGTGTAAATATAACTAGTGTTGTATGGTTAATTCCTTAAAACACATGCATTTGTGAAGGCTATGATAAACTGAACACATTTGTTACAGGGCATTTTTAAAACACTACTGCTTGCAAGACCATCAGTTTGACACAGCCTGTTATAGAACAAAATAGGCCAAAACTAAAACTTGGCATGCCAGCACATTTTAATTCTGTATTTGTGAAATGACTTTTCAAACTTAGGAGCTCTTTTCACTACCTTAAAAGGAAAACCCACACATACACACAAAATTCTAACAATTCTAACACCACATCTGCTCTTTACCCACTAGCATATACCTTGTTTTAATGGTGTAAAGCAATTAAAATTCCTCAAGATTGTGCATATCCACGCATTACTGAGGAAATAAAGACACCCATCACTATTCTTCTTAAATTTTATTCCATAATAAAAAATAGAAGATGAAAGAAAAAGTGTTCAAGAATTAAAGCAATTACTGGTCAATGTAAGGAGCAGTAAACTAATTATCTAAACGATGACTAAGGACCTGGTTCATCAAAAGTACTTCTGGGTCCTCTGTGCATAGCTGTAGGCTTCTACAGCACAGAAATGCAGATTATCTTTTGCTGAAGCAGGTCCTTTATTATCTAGAGAACACTTGATTTCATATTCTATTTATCCTTCTCTTTTTGTTCTTTCTCCTTCTTTTCACGTTCAGCTTTTGCTTCCTCCTCCTCATGTTGTTTTATCAATTGTTCCACCTCCTTCTGCTTCAGAACCCTTATTACTGTCTTTCTGTTCTCTCTGGTCAGTGTTGCAATTTCAACTGAAACACATGGAACAGACAGCAGCGTTTAGGCAGAGCAATCATCAGCAGGGCAAGGTGTGAGAGGACAGGTGAGGGTGAGGCAGGAGGCTGCAGTGCTCCCTGTGCCCCGCAGTCCCCTCCTGCAGCAGGGGAGCTCCTCTCAGCTTCTGCTCCCACACACACAGGCACTTCAATCCCCAAACTGCAGCCTCACCTCTAGCAGGGATCAGCCTGCACTGAGCTATCTGAATGCCCCTTGGGCTAAGGCTGACAACTGCTGCATCTTCTGAAACATTTTTGGTGACAACTAACGCTCCAGTGAGCCACATCTGGAGTATGTGCACTCACTGCTCCCTTGATTTGAGCAGAGGGTGCTGTCCAGTGTCAGCCAGTGCTCACCTTTCTCGGCAGAAAGCTTGCTGACATCCATGGTTTTGTTTAGAACCTTAATGGCCAATGCCAGGGCAGTCTTTAAGGTCATCTCCCCTTCTTTGTAGTCTTGCTTCAGCATTGACACAGCTGCCTGTAAATTCCACAGAAATTAAAATGGTGTCTTTGGGCAATTAACCACACAGTTAGGGTTTTGCCAGATAATACCAATACATGTGTTAACAGCAGCATTTCTACAATTACCTGTAAATCTCCCCCACACTAGTAATCATCAACTCAATTAACACAGTACAATTTACACTTTTTAACTTGCTTTTTCGAGAAGAAAAAACCCAGAACTTACAGCACTATTATTCCCAATGCATGTGGCTTTCCACCCTCCATAATTTCCACTAGGATCACTTTGATACAGCTGAAATCCATAATGCTTATCCCAGCCAATGTAGAGCAATGAAACACCAAAAGGACGTTTTCCTGTTGAAAAGAAGGCTATTAGCAACCTAAATTTAGTAACAAGATTGGTCATGAGTGACAATTATTTTCTTTGATTTCGTTTTTCAATCTATTCTGTGAAGTAGGATTTAACAGACAGTTCTGCACTTCTGCTGCAGAGATAAGCTCGCCAACATTTCCTTCTAAGTCATGGGATGGGAGGCTGCAGAGGTTTATTCCATTTAACCTTAAGAGCGGTTCATTTGTATCTCCACAAATTGTAATCTTATCATCTCAGGACTTTAAATCAAATTTAGTATTTCAAGTGTGTAGCTCAGCTGTTTAAGCATTTAACTTAGCAATGTCAAAAGCCAGGTAATTTAAAAGTAATTCTCTCCCACCATATACACGTAAAACAACAGAATCATTGGTTCACATACTAAGGAACACTACTTCCAATATAATTTTCTAACATGTTGTTTGAACCACACAAACAGTACTTTTTTCAAGTGTTAGAATACTGATACCCCTACATACAGCCCTGGTTTTGACTCACTGTACCAATGTGCTAGATGGGCTCAAAATGTTGAAAGGTTGCCTAAACAATTCCCTACTGGTCTTTTGAAGACATTCATTAAATGCAAGAGCACTCAAAGCATTCTATGCTTTGGGCCAGCTTCTCAGCCATCAATTTCCCAAGCCATAAAAAGTACAAGCCTCAGCAGCAAAAAAAAGTAACCATGACTACCCATTCCCCTCTTAAATTAGGCTATTTTTCCCTAAGTATTACTTTTTAAGAGAATTCAGTAGAACTGTCCACAGACTTAGATCCTTCATATTACGTAAGAGAATTGCTCTTGAGACATTTAGTAACATAATGATTCATCAGACCCGGTTACCTCCAAACTGTGTATAAGCCTGCTTGATATCACACAGTGCTGTCACAAGTTGTTCACAAGGAATGGGCTCCTGATACTGTAACAAATACCTAATATCACAGAGGAAAAAAAAAAAAGTTTTCAAAACCTGTTTTGCTGGCCATATCCTGCACAACATCTAAGAGGAAACAAGTTCCAAATTAGAGCCTCTGTGATCTTCCTGTTATATTTCAACCTACTTCTGATTTACTAATGCGTGTTCATTCTGATCTCATGCACAAAGAGAGCTAAATGTGACAGCACAGGCGAGTAAAATCACATTTGCTGTCAGCACACCTACCTCTGTGCAATCAGTCTCAGCTCATTGGTTAGAACATTGGCATCTGAAGTTATTCCTGCAACGCTGCACGCCATATCCCTGCGAGAAAAGCATACAAATTAACTGAATTCCTGTCAATCTCCAACCAGCACTCACATCTTCATACAGGGGTTCCAGCAGAATACCTGCTGTCAGACTTTTCTGATCAAAACCAGAAATGGGTTCATCAGCTCTTGCCTCTAGGGTGCACCAGAAGTATCAGTAACCATTTGCTGAGAGTAAAGGTGAACAGCAGAAGTCAGCGAGTCAGTATGTTAGTTACACATCTAGCTCCGAGACGAGGGTCATGCCGAGGATTATTAAGTTCTGAGTGGTTTTACCAGAGCCATTTGAGGCACATACATAGAGGTGCCTCTCAGGAGGCTGCCTGACACAGCACAGCTGCACTGCAGGAGCCACACAGTGACAGGCCTTCAGTGGGAGCTGCTGGCTGACACATGGCATCTCTGTGACTGAAACTTCGTGGTCTTCATAGGCCCTTAAGAAAAGTAAGCACTTCAATCCTTGATTGTTCTCTTCGATCTTAATTTAGTACCTCTTCAGCTCAATCTGATATGCTACAAACGTTTTGCTACACAAAAAGTATTTATGAAAAGATGGAAGGGCTATTCTAGGTGACTACTCCATTGTGCTGTTACACTGCCTCCTTGAAAATCCAGTACTTCCTACCATTCCAGGGGCTTTCAGGATCAACATGGAATGGGAGGCAGACAGGATGGAAAACTATTTGTGTTCCTGTGCAGCTTCTGTCAAGGATGAAGCTCTACCTCCCTTGCAACAAGAAAGCACAATCCATAAAACTCTTTGCTCTGACATCACAAATTTAACTTCCAGGAGCTAAAATGAAAATGGTAATAGAAGGACATTTAATCTCTGCTGCAATTATGGCAAAGAAGCTCAAGGCATGTTTTACCCAGTTATCTCGTACTTTTCAAGCCACCAATGAAAAACAGAGATGTGGAAGGGGAGCTAAAATAGCAAGGTAATTTTCATATGCATTCTTTATTCTGCCTCCCCCCTGCCCCATGGTATTTTGTAAAACTGAGATTCCACAGTTCTCTTAACTGCTACTACGCCATTACTTTGTGTGGTGTCGTACCAACAAACAGGCTATTCCACCTAGAAAATTATCCTAGAGATTAAAAAAAAAAAAAAAAATACTTCTACTTTAGAAGGGGAAATACTAAAGTGAACAATGACAGAATAATCATACTTGTCTAAAACACCAAACAAAATGATTGTTTACACTTCCAACAAAGTAAGACCAGGTTATGTGCAAATCAGCACGTTGTTGTTAGTAACATCATTGGACATTTAATCACCATTTCAACTTACTCATTAAGTTTGTATATTTTCTCAGAGAAGAACACTTCATCAAGAAGCTTGTGAATGTTGCGCCGCTCTGCTGCCAGCAGAACTCCATCGTTTGCTAGAATTCCCAGGCAGGTGCCCGCATGGCCGATGGCCTCCATGGCATATTCCACCTGGTACAGGCGCCCTGCAGGATGGAATTCCTACCATCAACAAATGACACTGAGCAACACCAGCCACACAAGGTGACCGAAAGTTCTAACAATAATCTGACAAGTGCTCATTGTCCCCTCTACTCCTTCAGTCTTACCAGTCAATTGTAAATTAATTGGCTGAAAAGGAGGGAGGAGTCAGAGAAGGAAAATAAGATAATACTGGACATGGCCACTGGGCGGGGGGGGGACGACCCTTCTATTAAAAGAAGAATAAGAAAAGAATTTAAAGAACTCTCTGCTGCAGTGGAATAAACCAAAACAAATTTTTAATAGACAAAATATTTTATACTGTGTTTCTTGGGTTCAGCCCATCTAAGAAGTAAGAAAATGTGGTTTGTACGTACTTGTTTCAGCATGTTCAAGAATAACAAGGAGAGGCGTGACTGCACCAGCAGGATATTATCCATTCTTAGGGGATAGTGACAAAATATAACCATACTCAAACGAGAGATAAATGGTTATTTCAAACACATGGCAGGTGATATTACTCACTAATGGGACGCAGTCTCATTACTGCTTTAATCAGAATGAATTTGAAAGTGTCCACTTTGGACCCTTGCTGTCCCTACAGAACTGGGTGTGGGTACAATATTTTTGTAATTCGTGCTCAGACAGAAACATTTTACTAACAATCACCCTCTGTACAAGTGTTTTGCTAGTTTTGAGAAGACAGATAGAATAGTCAGAGTTTACTTGAAAGTGCCGGGTTAAAAAATACCTTCCGGAGAAAATATGGTAGTTCTGGAGTCATATCTTCGAGACTGTAAAAGGAATAGCTCAGTAAGTATCACCAGTCTCTTGTCACCAACGCCCTAAAGCCCCTGTACAACAGAGCCAGCCACTCGGTACCCTCGGGCTGGTGACCGGTGCCCGCCGCCCCCGCCCGGGCCGTGACTCGGCAGGACCCGCGGCTCAGCACGGCTCTGGGGAAGGCGGGTTACTCACCATGGTGCCGGAGACGCGCCGCGGGTAGCGAGCCGGCAGGAGGGCACGGGGAACGGGAAGCGGCACCGGGCCTGCAAGAGAGCACAGGGCACGTGAACCGGGAACCCCGGGCAGCGGCAGTGAGCGCGCCCCGGCACGGCCCCAGGGGGCGCTGCGGCGGCGCCCGTACTGCACAGTCATCCTCAGCGCGGCACAAGGCGCGGGCCGCGCCGCCTCCCACGCCCCGCACACATGCGTCCCGCGCCCCGCCGCCAGCCCGCCACCCGTCCTCACTCACGGCGCGCCGCAGGGAACCGCTGCGCCGGGCTGGGGCGGCGAGGCCCGGCCTGCGGGAAGGAACCGGGCGCTACGGCCGCGCCCGAACCTTCACCGCCGCGTCGGAAATGGCCGCCGCGCCTGCGCGGTGCCGCGGGCCGGCCTGGGGCGGAGCCTGCGCCCTTTCCTGCCGCAGCGGCGCGGGGCCGGCGCGCGCGGCCCGCAGCGTCACGTGCGCGTGCCCGCACTCCGCCGAGAGGGGAAACGGCCCCGCCCACCGTGAGGGCAGGGAGCGGTCAGAACACATCGGCTTCGTGTGAGGGCAGGGAATGGTCACAGCTCATCTCTGCTGTGTGAGGGCAGGTAATGGTCACAACACATCCCTCCGTGTGAGGGCAGGGAATGGGCACAGCTCATCCCTGCTGTGTGAGGGCAGGGAATAGGCACACCAACATCCCCTCCGTGTGAGGGCAGGGAATGGGCACAGCTCATCCCTGCTGTGTGTGGGCAAGGAATGGTCACAACACATCCCTCCGTGTGAGGGCAGGGAATGGGCACAGCTCATCCCTGCTGTGTGTGAGCAAGGAATGGTCACAACACATCCCTCCGTGTGAGGGCAGGGAATGGGCACAACACATCCCCTCCATGTGAGGCAGGGAATGGTCACACCCTGTGCCTGCTGTGAGGGCAGGTAATGGTCACACCTCAGCAGTAATGGCCACACCCTGTGCCTGCTGTGAGGGCAGCAATCCGTGAGGGAGGAAACCATGAGCCTGGTCCCGGCCTTGCCCGCAGACACCCCATGCAGCCCAGGCAGCGCTGCCTTCATGTCTTTATTCAGTGCAGTGTCACCCAGCCCCTCAGCAGCCTGGCACCGACAGGACAGGAGTGTGCTGTGTGTACGCCTGCGCAGTCTCAAACCACGTCCTCTCCACAGCTTCCTGGCCCACCTCGAACATCATCATTAAGTGTTTCCAGCCAGTTTTGGCTGTGATTGTGAGGTACTCCTTGTTCTCTGGGTAGAGCAGAGCTGTGTGGGCAGCGATGACGAGGGACTGTGCAAACCTCCCGCTGACCAGGAGGAAGAGGGCACCTCTCTCCTCGGCGGTGAGTGGCAGGACGCTCTCAAACCCTGCAAGAACGTGGCCCCCAACCCTCAGAGGCTCTGGGCTCTCAATCATCATGTACATGATGGCTATCGCGACCTCAAACACGTAATACCCGTAACTCATGTCGCTGAAGTCCAGGATGCCAGACACTCTGTACTGGGGATTCTCCAGTGAAGCACAACTGGAGTCTACCAGAATGTTGTGGTCATTCAGGTCTCCATGATTGATACCTAAACACAGAAGAAATAGAAACAGCAGTTGATAATTATTAAACAGGAAGATGCATGTCAAACTAACACTCAGCTGCAAAACCCCACTAGTCCCCTGCAGCATCAAGTGCTGCCTTTCCAAGAGCATTCCAGACTGTGCTCCAGGCTGCTGGGACCTGCCATACACTGCATATTTGCAAACACACAACAACTACAGAACTGTCACATCATCAATGTCAACTGAATTCCAAAAACTGGACTAAGTACTTGTTTGGGCCTTTATGGAAGGTAGTACTGTACTCTGTACATATTTAGGAAGCTGATATAACAGCATGAAAATCATAAAGTTAACTGGGAGCAAACCCCTCAGAAAGACAAAGAACTGACTCTGACTGGACAGAACATTCTTCTTGGCTAACTCTGTGCTGTGCACATGCAGCACAGTATTTGTCCATGTCAAGGCTAGGGAAAAGAGATTTACTTTTTTTTGCAATTTTTGTTTTCCTTCTCTACAGAGCCAAACTCCTGTAAGAAATTTCTGTGTCTCAGTTCAACATAATAACAATGAGAATAAAATACTCACAGGCTCGGAAGCTGCTTAGCTTGGGTATTACTTTGCCTTTAAACTGCTCAATAACCTGCTCCACCACTGCACGGTGTTTGTTCTGGCCCAAGGCATAAATGTACTGATCCAGAAGAGGAACATTTGCCAGGTTCCAAATGAACTGACCTCGGTGCAGACTTTTTATTGATGGATGCTGGAATTTCTTTGGAAGAAGCACACAATAATATATAGGCATAAGAAAAATTGCTGACTTTATGATTAAAGGGCTATTAATATTAACAGGTTTCTAATAAGACTCACTGAAAAGCACCATGACTTGGACTGTTGTTTTATATCAAGTTCAAAAAACCTGAAGAATCATTAAGGCAAGCATCTTAGTATCTACATACAGCCTGAATGTTTTTCGCCCATGTTTCAGGTACAAAGATTACCTTAAGTCATTTATCACTTCAATAGTGTAAAATTGCTGTTGACTGTCCACAGGGTGACATTAGTAGCAACTTTGAGCCTCTGCCAAGGCCAGAGTCCTGCTCTGGCAGAGCTCAGCCTGCACAGCTGGTGCTGCAGAAAGCTATGGGAGCACCAGAGACACAAATCCTGCCAGCAGGCTGGGAGCAGGCACACTCTGTGCTTTTAAAGGTGGGACCTCTGGGGGACAAGCCTTAGGAACAGCTGGTGTGTGAAAAGTCCTGAGCACAGAAGTTTATGGAGACCCTGAGCATGGCTTTATGCCCATGAAAATGTGCCTTTGTACACCCAGGCCTCACTACCTTAAACATACAAGGCCCTTAACCCCTCTGTCACTAGCAAAGGGAAGGGCTGGCTTGAAAAGTGACATTCAGGACAGAAAAGCATCTCTGCCACTGCACACCTCATACTTACCTTGCACTCCTCAAATGCTTATTAAGGTCACCTCTGGGTCAGATTGGATCAGTGCATAGGGAAAATTAAATAAAAAAGAAAAACCTTCCCACAAGAGTAGCTGGCTTCCTTTTAATAAAAAAAAAAAAACAAAAACAAACAAACCAAATCTATGCTTGTAATTAAGGCTCTTAAAGATAGTCAAATAGTCAATCAGATATATGATAGTCAAAAATGGATGGTGCATAAACAAGTAAAGAACAAGATCAAGCCTAAACCACCTTGGTGGATGATAATCCATATGTTAAGGGAATAAAAAGCCTTTCCCATCAGAATTGTTTCTCATTAACTACTTCCTCCGTAGCAGGATCAGTCAGAGGCATATTTTGAGACTAGCTTATTTTAATCACATTATAAGAGTGTGACCAGTGTGTCAGAAGGCAACAGTAAGTTTTATTTCACAACTGAAAAATGCTCTTGTGATTTAAGAATATGTTTAATAAAACTGGCAATTCACATTTCATAACTGAAGGTGGTAGCTAGAACATGAGAAGGAAAGGTTAATGAAAGGTTAATAAATAATGTGAGGTCCTTCATGCATCAAACTTACTTACTGGCTGATTGATCAGCTTTATTATTCTGTGTAACTACAGAGTAAAGACAGAACTTGCTTTGCATTAAGACTGAGTGGCAGTCGTGTAAATGAGAAGTGTCACAGATCTGTTTGTTGGCACAGCTGGCGCCGTAGGGAAGGTACCAATGTGAAATGCTCACAGTGCTAATGACGAGAAGAAAGTCAGCAAGTCAAAAGGAATTCAAAATAATGCATCAGCCAGCTGTGCACTACACAAAAATCCTTTAAAATGAGCTTGGCACTCTTCTAATTCGGGAACCCTAGGGTTCATTCTCCTTTATTTGCCAGTTTTGAAACATTAACAGTGAGCTCTGCAGAAGTGAAAAGAACTCCTTATCTCCCTATTCGTGGTACAAAAATGCCTTGCAGAAGGATCACCAGTACCATGTCACTTTAAAGGCTTTTGTAGCAGCCAGCTTGGAGCCGTGAGCCAAACTGACATCTGCAGCCACCAACTTGCATTTTGCAGGTCAGAAAAGCAGGCAGTAAGCACTGAAAGGCAGTGAGCAGATGCTGAAGACATCAATTAAGAGAGAAGTCTGAGGCTGAAGAATGAGAACTCACCTCTGAGAGCACTTTATCCATGCTGGCAGCAAGCCTCCCAATCTCATAGAGAATCTGAGCATTGGTAGTGATTTTTGCTACTGGTGTACCTGGCAGGTAAGTCAGCAGTCTGACCACGTACTTCGTGCTCCCAGGTCTAGTATCTGACAAGGAGAGATGCAGTCAGTCACTCTGCTATGTGCTATTGAGTATTAGTTAATATAAGAGGCAGAAAAGGTGTATCCCAGTGTAGAAGTTGTCACATATAGCTTGTAAAGCCAATTTCATGCAAATATTTGATTTACATTGTATAATAATGTACAAACCTTAGCACACTTAGAAAATCTATGCTGTATTTTTAGTCCTGGTGTTTGGACTCACCCCAGCACCAAGCAGGGTTCCTCCAGTGGCCACACACACCCACATAAAGTTTTGCAGCAGAACAGGTCTCAGGAATCCCAAATGTTGTATGAAAGTTACAGTGATACTAAAAGCTAAGTGCCAACATGTTTTTTCTTCCAATTTATTCTGGCTTCAGAGAGGGGCTAGAATTGTGTTTTACACCACCCTAAAGGCAAATAATTTCAAGCACCATGTAGTCAGTGGGGCTTTTCCTGTGCATGGACACAGATGTCAGACAAATGTTTTCTCCAATTCCTTAAGCTGAAGTGTCTTCCTAAGAGTTTTCCTAGTTAATTATTATTCTCTCTGGATTGCTTTGCTTCTGGTATTCTAAGTTTGGACTATGATGGCTGGAATAGAGGTCACCTGGTGCCTATCCCTCCCATTGAAACACAGGCCCAGAGTCTCCCTTTAGCATACACATGGTTTGCCATTCAGCAAGCTGGTGCCAAGCTGAGGGTGAGAGGGGGGCAGTGAAGGTGCCCCCAGTGGCTCACCTCCCGACTCCAGAGACATGATGCGACCATCCTTTGTCAGGTAAGGAGTAGCTGCAGGGAAGCCCTCAGCGCTGAGAAACATCATGGCCCGGGTCTGTGCTTCAATGAGGTCAGGCTCCTGGCTGTCTTCTGAATTGGTGATTTTGAGGACATACTCCTCAGCACCTGCAGCTGCCACACGCACGTGGAAGTTCTGGTCATCGTAGCTGGGGAGTGACGCGATCCAGGACACCTCCAATCCAAACACCCTGTCAACCAGTTCAGCTGCCTCCCTCTCCCCAAGGGTGGGTTTGGTCAGAGGTCGGGGCTGACAGTCATTGCCAGAAGACATTGTGTCTCTAGGAGAAAAACAAAAGCTGCATGATCTGATCTGTATTCTCACACCAGAAGCAGTAATTTCTGAAACAAAATGCATTCAGCTACTGGAGAAGAGTTTCCTACATTTATTCAAATGTAAGCAAAGAAAACCAACTCCTTGTACCAGCTCAGGTTTCTTACATCATAGCTTATCAAACACTTAGGCTGCAGCCCCGGTTATTGAAGAAACATTTCTAGAGAGATGCACTCAGTCTGTTCAGAATAGCACACGTGACGAGCTTATTAACCGAGCTTTTATTGGCTCATTCCTAGCAGCAGCCTAACCTGGTATTGTTGATAGGCAGGAATGACTCCCTCAGGAACAGATCAGGAGGTCTTCAATTCGTGCCTGCAAAAGGCAAGAAATATTTCAGTAAATCAGAACGTTAAAGCAGATTAAATCTTCCCGCTTGGTCACGGCTTCGAATTCCTGCGCAAAGAAAGGCAGCACAAACCTGCAGGCTCGTCTCTCGCCCGCCCAGCTGCAGGAATCTCCCGAGCCGAGCGCAACCCTTGGACTCTGCGGAGCCGCGCCAACCTTTGCCCGGCCCAGCGAGCCGAGGAGCGGCAGGGGCTGCCCTGGGCCGGGCCCCGGCCAGCCCAGCCCGGCCCAGCTCAGCCCCGGCCAGCCCAGCCCAGCCCCAGTCGGAGCTCCCCGTGCCCGGCGGAACGCTGATCGCCCGCCCCGAGCCTGCCCCGGGCCCTGAGCTTTGTTTTCCAACCGCACGAGAGGAGAGCTGCGACTTCCTGTCACGAAGGCAGAGCGCTTAAAATCCTGCGCCCGCAGCGGGCAGGAGGGAAGAGATCTGTTTTATTCTTTTGTTTAAACCCTTTTATCAGCACAGCACATCAAAATCTCTGCCAAATGCTTTGACTGAACACCATATATAAGTATATATAATGTTATAAATGAGAAACAAAGTCTCGGTATTTAGCAAAATTTAGATTGGTTTATTTTATATAGACAGAGCAAGCAGCGCTGGGGAACACGTGAGGGGTCACCGCCCACTCCACGCTTCCACCCAGCCTGGTTTGCAGCTCCCTTTTTATAGTCTGGTTTTCCTTGTAGTAATCAATAATTGCTGTTGTTTTGTTGTAGTAATTCTGCAAGGTAAGCAGTAGTGGTCAAAGAAACTTCCAAACAGCTCTTGGGACAATTGGTCATGGAACCATCTGGTCTTGGTAGATAAAAACAGGAGAAGTGGGAAGCCTGATCTTTAACAGATTGTGATTGATCACACAAAGGCAGGAAATCTGATTCTGCAAAAAAACCTTTCAGACTGGAAAATCCCTTTTTTTTTTCTCTTTTACAAACTGGTATACAATATACAATACACAAAATTCATAACAGGGGGATTTAAACAGAATGGGTTTAATCATATATTTCCCTTTATCTAGGTCCATGTTCTTTTCTTATTTTAAGTATTCTGGTTTATACAGACTCCAAAACTTCTATGATTAACACGAATCATTTATCAATTATCACACTTTTATCAGCACAGCACATCAAAGTCTCTGCCAAATGCTTCGACTGAACACCATACATAAGTATATATAACAAACCTGAGGCGTCTTGCTCAGGATGTCCTTTAGACTGTCCCAGGGAAAATTTTTACTGGGACAGTAGGTCCAGTCCTAGAAAATTTCACTCTTAATGAAAATAATGACAAACCTCAATATTAATATAGAAATATCTTCTGAAAGCTCCTAATGAGAAAAAAAAAGAAAAAGTAATCTGCCATAGTTGAAGTCCTGCTATGACAGATTTAGGAACCTGAAGAAAAAGAAATTTAGGAAAGGCATGCTGAAAAACACCCAAAACCTCAACAGCCCCCCCCCCCCCAACCCAAACACCACCACCTAAATCACCTTGATTTTAAGTAAATCAGTTAAAAATCCTCTATCACAAAATTTCGGTATTGTTTGTAATATTAAGGACACAAAATTGAAAACAAATGTTTATTTTAATCAAAAAGGGGATTTACAAAAGGGAAACTATTTCCCCAATAAACAGTTTTTTTTCTCTCCAGTTTCAGAGTAGATGTTAATATAAGTAATTGACCACCTCTTCTCACTAGAAACCACAAAATTAAGGGTTTTTTTCAAAAAGAAAAGAGCTCTGTAAAATATTTAGGGCTCTCTCTCCTGATTTCTGAAGCCTTAGCTCATTGGAATAAAATCAATAGAGTGGGAAAGCATTCTTGCTGTGGTTTGGCACAGCTGGTTACAGAAATTTACTCCAGCTCTCTCAAACAAGATGCCAGTGGACTTCGCACATCTGTTCTCCTTACTCTTGCTTCAGCTGCCAGACTGGAGTGCCAAAACCAAGGACTATAAACTTCTGCGCTTCTCCTGCCTGCCTGTTACTCTGGGGGAGGAGGCTCACTGTGGTTGAAGGTTGTACTTTGGCCTGTCTCACTATCTGCAGAAAGACAGACTTGGATAATTTAGCATCCATGAGTTGAACTCCAGTCTAATGCCTGTGCTGAAAGTGAGGGTTGAAGTAGGGTAGTGCTGGACATGCCCAAATCACTTCTGAAGATCCTGTCAGAGTTGTAACCTTGGACAACAGCTTGCTTTGATACAGGATTTCATCTAGATTCTAAATTAGACATTTTTCAGAAGGGAAAGAAAAAGTTATTAAAAAAATATTGATAAAATATCCAGAGTGGTGTCTGGAGCACAGAGAATATTCTTCTACACCAGCTAAGCATGCTTTGTGAGCCCAAACTCAGTCCTGACAGGTAAATGGAACATGCATTATTATATAATAGATAATACATAATATTATCCCCTTTCTTTATTCACCCCACCCTGTCACACACACACACACACACAAACACACACTACCATTTTCCATGTATTCCATACTATCTGTTCAAAATAGACAGTAATATACAAGAACTGTGATACAATTTTCTTTATTAAAATAATTTACAGCATTGGTAACATTGTATACACAATTTTCATCACTTGAACTTAAGATATATCTATACAATACTTACTGAACTTAAAACTTACACTGTTCTGTTGGCTTTAAACAGCAGACAATGATTTGCAGTTGCTTAAATAGGATTAATATATATAGCTTCTTGTCCTTATATTTAGATGTAAAATGTATAAACATCAACACTATCCCAAAGCTTTGTAGTTTGGGAAGGGGAGGAAGAGGGAAGCAAAAAGAGAAAACATTTACAAAAATTTCAACGAGATTGTCCCCCCAAATCCAAATGGAGAGAGGGTTAGGTTAAATCTGTCTAACACACCGAGTCACTTCTCAAACAGGAACATGTGCTCCTAGGCTTTGGGTACTGAGGAGAGGTCTCAGTGCAGGTTTGGTGTGTGAGCACAGCAATCCTGAGCGCCCCGTGCCCTGGCCCTGGGCTGCGGCCACTCCTCCCCAGCCGAGGCTCTCCGGGCCCCAGCGGTGTGTGCAAAGCTCAATGTCTCCAGTGCCTGCCTGTGCCCAGGGCAGGGAGCAGAGCTGGGCCATGGCTCAGCTCAGCTGTCCCCCAGCACTGAGCAGCTGTACCCAGGCTGTGCTGCCCCACACAGCAGCCCCAGCCTCCAGGCACAGCTCCAGGGCCAGGAGTCAGCCTGCACACCTGGGAGCTGCCCCGACTGGGGCTGGCTCACAGTTGGAACCTCCAGCTGAGCAGCCCATGCCCGAGCACAGCTCAGAACCTCTCTGTGGACTACAGCACACAGCAGTGCAGCAGAAACAAAGCAGCTGCTGGGTAATGCTGGGTAATGAAGGCCCCGTGCCTCTAGAAAGAGCTCAGTTGCTTTAGGTGACAACTTGCAGGTAAGTCACGAGCCTTGAAACTGCCCTTCACCTCATCAGTCTGCCCTGACAGGATCCCTGTCTCCCGAGGCATGGAGAGAGGGCAGGGGGCTGTTTCCTTCCAGCACTAGTAGTTACACAAGCTGTAAATAGGCATGAAGTTGTAGTTGTATCATTTGCATGAGGCATCATTATGTACTAGCCCTGAAATCCCATCTTCTCCCCACTAACATTTGCTTGAACTAAATCAAGAATATACCTTCAAGCTAGGATAAAACAGTATTAGACACTGTTGTGCAAGAAGTGGGATGTGCCCAGTCACTCTGGATAGAAATAATGGAAGTGTACCATAGAAGCAGAACTCGCTCAGCATTCAGTTGAATATAACATTCAAAACCACACTGATTTATCCCCCTTAGCAGTGGTGGGAGTCACTGAAATGGTTTTCATCTCACCTAAAAGAAAATCACATCAAACTAGTGAAATATAAAAACAGATTATACAGAACTTCAGACTTTAGTGAACTCTAGCAAAACAGAAAAATATTATCAAATTTATGTCAATCAATTGGCTTTTGAACTGTCAAAACATTAATGCATTGTATTGATACAATTATGCAAGAGGTTTGGGGTATTTTGGTTTTGGGGCTTTTTTAAAGGAATGTCAAACATACTGTTTAAAGATTTGAGCAGTGCATCTGTTAGTTCACAAGTCAACTATCTCAGTGTCTGGTTATAAATTAAAAGCACATGTAAATGAAGCTGATATAGTCCTCTTGAGTGTTTTGATATTTAAGACAATATTTATGAACAACAAAAAAACCTTAAAAAAAAACCCTTGACAATTTATAGGCAAGTATTGCAGTTTTGTTCTCCAGCAGAAATTAATCTCTGCACAAGCTGTCAGTGAAGCTTTTCAAGACCCAGGAGCACAGGAAGAGCCTGCTGGAGCTGCAGGCACCACCAAAGCTCTGGGAAATGGGAACACAAGCCATGCTACAGCAGCTCTGCAGCCCCTGGCACTGTGAGCTATGGAACAGGGGCTGTACCCTGAGTGTGCTGACAGTGCCAGCCACAGCCAGGGCAGTGCCATGAGTGTTTGTTCAGGGCTCCAGCTCCTCCTCAGGGGGGGACACTCTGTAAGAGCACATGGAAAGCACTCAAAGGCAGTGAGGCCACCTGGCTTGGACATCTGACCAGTGTAACGTATTAAGAGGCTGTATTGAAAGCAGAGGAATTTAAACAGCCCTAGCAAATACTCTAAAAGGTTTGCAAAGGTTAAAACACTACAAAGAGGTATTTTGTCTGATGATATTGCAGAGAGCACAATAAAACCAGGTGTCACAAATGTGCATCCCTTGAAGCAGATGTGACAAACTTCAATTGAAGGGCACGAAGAAACATGGCTTAACTTGCATGAATGAAAAAACTGGGAGGTTTGTTTTTAAATACAGAAATGTTTCCCATATTTCTAAGCACACAGTATTTCACATACTTTGTAGCTTAAGCAGTTTAAATCTGGATCCAGATGAAATATAATCCCATAAAGGTAAGGAAGTCATAATCTGTGATACAGGATACCATGGGCCTAATGTGGACTTCTTTTTGTTCAGCCCATAACCTTTTTTAAGCTCTGGATGAGAAAAATAATTAAATGTTTGGCCTTTAAGATTCCATGCCATCTGCTACTCTTAAACCAACAGCAGTACACAGATTTACAGGTGCAAAAACTGAGTGGAAACAACTGCAGAAAATCTTCTTACATAATAATCTTCAGCACAATCAGTTTCAATTTCGCATAGTTTATTTACAAAATGGTCTGATAAAACATCCCCTCCATACTTACAGCTCTCTTGTCACAATACACATGTTGATTTTAGCAATGTTTAATAGCACCATTAGAATATTATTTAAAATCAGAAAGGATTTCGTTGCAGTTACAATGATTCACAATCTTTTACATCCATGGACGAAGTAACTTTGAGCACACTAGGACTGTTTGCAGTTCCACAGTACAGACTCCTGGGTTCACACAAGGCATGGCTGAGTTACCAGTTATGCAAGGGACCCAGAGTCAGTAGCTACTATAAGAATCTTCGAGCCACAAAGTTCAGACTTCCACCATTCTTGTATAAAGTTATCTCCATACTGTTCTCAAACAAGGCAATCACGCTGAATACTTTTCCAGTGCTTGTCTTCAAAAGAAAAGCAAAAAAGAGAAACCAATTAAGCTTTGCTTATTTCTCAGACAACATTCTAACCCCAGGGAGGGAGGGAAGGCAGGCAGGAAGGCAGGCAGGAAGGCAGGCAGGAAGGCTTCTGGGATGAGCTGGGAACACCCCAGGGACCTGGTGTTAACCGAAGAACAGCACGTCCCTAAAATGGCACCAAATGTGTTATGGGCTTGTTCACAGAGCATGGAGAGCTGAAGCCTCTCTCAAATCATCACACCTATTAGGGACAAACTCAGTTCTACCCTAAGACTGAGCCCATGAGGGGCAAAATACCATTTAGAATGACCAGAATATCAGGCTGCACACAAAGTAGTGTACAAAGAATATGTGTCTCTGTACTTTGGGAAACTACAACAGCCGCAACAAACGTCAGGCAGGACTATAAGCTTACCTTCCAAGAGAACTAAGTTTTGCCTTTCCTTGCTTTGTTTCCTATCATCAGAATTAAGTTTTTTTTCTCTGCATCAGAACATTCAACAGAGAAATTAAAAATATTGCAAAGATACCTTAACATCCAAAGTCATTCTGGGTGACAGGTCTGGAGGGAACATTATAGAGAATTGCTCTCTGCCAGTGAGTCCCAAAGTAGTTGGATTTTCCCCAGGACGAAACTGAAGAGGAGCAATGCCAATTCCAATCAGCTGACTCCTATGAACCTTCTCATAGCTCTCAGCCAGGACAGCTTTAACACCCTGCAACAATGCAAGCACAGTGAGCACAGAAGCAACCTTCAAACACAGATCATGTCCAACATCTCGCAATTCAGACTCCAGAGCAGAGAGAGTGCTTTGTACAGAGTCCTTCAGGTACCCTGATAACATCTTTCAGCTTCCCAGCCAGATAAAAGCAAACAGCCAGAGCAGGCCCCTGCAGTGTGAATGGAGTTTGTCACAGACAGAACCATGTTGGGCTTAACAGGACATGGATCAATGGCTGACTCGGGATATATTCTCAGTATTAGTGGAAATTAAGTCTCCAACAACGAGATACTGAACACCTCATGGAGACCAAACACAGGTCAGCATAAACAAATGCCTGATTTGTCTCAAAGTCTGGTATCCAAGACAGTAAATTACATAATAAGGAAATTCAGATCGCTCCTGACCTGTGATTCTCTCCCATGAAGATTCTAACAAAGAAATTATACAATGTGTTTTTAGGTATTTCCAGAAAAAACCAAAACCACCCCAAACCCAAACAAACCAGCAGTACCAGTAAAAAAGGTCCTTTTGCAGCCCAGTCTCTTGAGCTACCCAGTCCATACTTCTTTCCTGCTAGAATAATGACAGGAATGCCTTCCTTCTGGTACAGCTCCGCTGCTTCAAACACATCTAGCTGTGGAATGACAAAGTAACGCATCTTGAGTGGGTTCTAAACCTGCACTTCCCTCTCCAGGGTAGTTGTACAAACAAATATATTCCTACCGTTTGTCCTGATGGGAAGTGAACTGTTTTAGGAGCTGGTTTTCCTATGAACTTATTCAGAAGCTTGATATTTGCAAAGGTGCCTCTTGTCATCACAGCATCATTACCTCTTCGAGCCCCGTAAGAGTTGAATTCACGAGGTGTGAGTCTGGAATATGAAGAAAATGGAAAGAAATCAGTTAATGATGATGATTTTAAAGGGTATTTAAAGGAAGTTTTTTTTGTTATTATTGCAGCTTATCTAAGTCTTCAGCGAAGATGTAAAGAACTAGACCTCCAACAAATATCATTATTATAAATCACGAACAATGTGCAAACTACTGCTAGGCTATTCATGAGGAAAGCTGCAGTTTTAAATTAATTTCCTACAATTTTTTATGAAGTGCTGCAAGCAGTGTGATACTTACAGAAGAATTACGGGGACACTGCTCTAGGAAACAACCCCCCATACTAATCCTCTTACCATTACCAAACAGCACATTTATTAACAGTGATTAAAGATTTGCTTTTCCCCAAGCAGCGTCCCCTTTGTGCAGAGAGGCGTTTCCAGAGGCAGGTGCAGTGCTGCTCAGAGCCCAGCCCATGCAGCAGCCCTGTGGCACAGCAGGCTCACCCTTTGCTGCTCAGGTACTTAGCAGCAGCGCTGCTCCTGGCGATGCTGCCGGCGGGGGAGATGTGATCCGTGGTGACAGAGTCTCCCAGGAACAGCAGCACGTGCGCCTTCTCCACTGCTGCTGGGGGAGCTGCTTCTTTGGCCTGGGGGCGAACAACAGAGGGAGCACAGCAACATTCAGCATTCCTGCCAGCACCAGACACCTAAAACATAGCTGCAGTATGGAAAGGGCCTGCTCATTCCAGAGACACAAACAGTATTTGGGATCATTCAATCTGTCAGTTCAACACTGAACCTCTGCTGTAATAGCTAGCCCTTTACTTAAATGCAATGCACATAATCTGGTGGATAGAGCCACTGTACTTACGAGTTTATCAAAAAAGGAAGGACATCTAATATAAGTAGATTTCAAATCCCAGGGAAATAAAGTTGACTCTGGTGCTTCCAGTAAATTCCATCGTTTGTTTCCTTTCTACAAGAAAGAAAATTAATCCAGAAGAACAGAAGTTAGTTTTTACTATTTTTACTCTCAAAAACTAAAGACATACTGGTGATTTTATTAATTACTATTATTTAATAAATGATTTTCTATTACATGTTACAAGTTACATCACTGGGTATTACTGAGGAATCACTTTTAAATACATGTACTCATCTCAGTTAAGCTGTCCATTACCATGGCAGAAATAAACAGCAAACCAATCACATTCAACTGCAAGATATTACAAAGCTACAACGAAATGCAACCTTTAAATTAGGCAGAACAGATCACTCTTACCTCCATCTTTTCTTTCAATTCCCTAAACATGGATGATATCACACACTCTTCCTCCACTGTGTGAAGTTCTTGGCGGGTGGGCCAAATATCTCGTAAGTAAATGCTTTTGCCATTAGAACCAGTGCCTGAGTAAGATTTTAAACACAACAGTAGTTGGGAAGAATAAAATATTAGACTTGAGATTTGTATGAGAATATAGATGTGTATATATTCAGGCCTGCAGAGATGGTACCAGACAGGCACAGAATCTCATCAGTTAAGTGAATGCTTTGCTTCAGCCATGAGCAAACCAAACATGGCTGTTCCTTCTCTTCAAAGAGATTGGCTGTGGCTGCTGAAATCATGTGCAGCAATCTGTGCCCACGTGCACAGCTGCATAAACAGGAGCTGAGGAGAACACTCACTCCCAAAGGCTGCAGGAGAATGCTCACACTCACCCCAAGGGCTGCAGGAGAGCACTCACACTCACCCCAAGGGCTGCAGGAGAGCACTCACACTCACCCCAAGGGCTGCAGGAGAGCACTCACACTCACCCCAAGGGCTGCAGGAGAGCACTCACACTCACCCCAAGGGCTGCAGGAGAGCACTCACACTCACCCCAAGGGCTGCACCCACAAGGGCTGCAGGAGAGCACTCACACTCACCCCAAGGGCTGCAGGAACACTCACACTCACCCCAAGGGCTGCAGGAACACTCACACTCACCCCGGGGCTGCAGGAACACTCACACTCACCCCGGGGCTGCAGGAACACTCACACTCACCCCGGGGCTGCAGGAACACTCACACTCACCCCGGGGCTGCAGGAACACTCACACTCACCCCGGGGCTGCAGGAACACTCACACTCACCCCGGGGCTGCAGGAACACTCACACTCCCACTCCCCCAGGGGCTGCAGGAACACTCCCACTCCCACTCACCCAGGGACTGCAGGAACACCCACTCCCACTCACCCAGGGGCTGCAGGAACACTCCCACTCCCACTCACCCAGGGGCTCGCTGTCGAAGTCGATGCGCACGGTGCCCGCGATGGCGTAGGCCACGACCAGCGGAGGGGACGCCAGGTAGTTGGCACGGACACAGTCACACAGGCGGCCCTCGAAATTCTTTGTGCCAGACAGCACCCCACAGGCAATGATCTCACCCTGCAAGGCACACCCAGACACACAGCTCCAGCACCCTCGGGTACTTCAACAGCTGATGCTATTTCTGCTGACTAGCTCAGACGTGCTTTCAGCATTCCACTTCAAGTATTTACTCTAACACTACAACTGAAAGGCATTTTGCTCTCTCTCACTACTGTTCCCATTTACCCTTCTGACCCTCTGATGTGCTCTCCTGTCACTTCAGTCAACTGCTCTCCTGCCATTTATTTCTTTTATTTTCCTTCTGCTTCAAAAGAGAAAAAAAGCTATAGCTGTTTAGACACTGCTGGTTAAAATTATTCAAGCCTATAGCTCTTTAAAACCCCCCTCTTCACTTACAATACAAAATCTACACATCTCATCCTCTGCAAGATTAGATCATATGTATTTATCTTGTCATTTATAATTGTATTCTACAAATACAACTTATTACATTTATTTTACATGGCAATGAGTTGGCATGGTCTGCCTCTAACAAGCAAACATGCCAACAACAGCATGGTAAGCCCAAACCAAAACTGAAGTGTATTTTGCATGGCTTACTGTATCTCTTGACTGTTTAACTGGGTGAGAAATACATTTTTGTGTTCAACAGCTAGAGCTGTACCTGTTTTATTGCATTCCTGATGGCTTCTGGCAAAGGGGCTGTGTTCCCAACACAGGTGGAACACCCATAACCAACAACCTCAAACCTACAGGGGAAAAACGATAATCGAGTCACACGTGGTCACAAGCAATTTGTCATCATAACTGCTTTTTCTTTTATGAGCAATCCCCAAGAATTTTTTTGTCCCTTGACAGTTAAGACTTTTTAGAAAATGAACAGCAGACACTATATGTCACTGATGCAAACCACAGCTGGGCACTGTTACTGAATATTGAGTATATTCTGTTACAGCTCCAGAACAACTAAGAACACACTAAACACCCTTGACGGCAGCAATAATAACAAAAGACTAACACAGACTGTCCTGACAAATTTGAACCCAGCTTCCACTTTTAAAATACATCATGAAGTACATCCTGTTGTGCAAGTCACTGAAAATGAAGTAATTTGTGACTGGAGAAACAGCTCTGATGTATTAGAGCCACACATCATAAATGTTGAAGTAGGAATACAATGAAGCAGAATAATTTTAAGCCAGCAAGTAAGTAAAATATCAGTCTATGAAGGCAGGAATTAGCCAACCCCAAATGAACAGCAATCCTGTCTAGCAGCCTGCACAACCCCCTGTGCACTGCCTGCCCAGAGCCAGCCTAAAGCCAGGCCTTACCCGAGCTTGCTGAGGTATGGCAGCACTCCACTGGAACTGAGGTAATGTGTAACCATGCCACTGCCAGGAGACAGACTTGTTCTGATGTAGGGCTTCACTGCCAGGCCAGCCTCAACAGCTTTTTTGGCCAGCAGTCCTACCAAACAAAAAGGAAAGGACACAGATTATGATTTGTATATCCTCTCATAGGACACCTGTACGCTTCTACTTTAGTTAAATCGAGCATAAAAAACCCCAAAGGATTAGACAACTTTCAGTTTATTAAACTATTCAAGCGACCCACTGGCCTGAATAGTTTCTTAACTCATAACAATACCATGCATGGTTTTATTCCCATTCCTGGAAGGCAGACACCATTTTACTTTCTCTAAGATAAATCTCTCGGCCATGGTCCAGCTCACACTGCCAATCCATTCAGTCTCCAGAGACAGAGACAGGCCACACAGCCCTAAGGGGAAGCTCACCTTGGCCACAGAGGATCTTAAAGCTCACCTCCTGCATCAGCTGTGTGCATCCACCTGACAGGAGCCCTACAACTGCTTCCCTGCTGTCAGACTACAAGTGTAAAGACTTTATAATGACTCCTCTTAATACTGCTGTATGGGACAAACTTAGATTGTATTATGGAAAAGCAACTTTCCCTATGTAACCTCCAGAACCTACAAGCTAAGGATACAAGTCTGCACTTTCAAGCCTGTAAAGAGAACCTACAGAAGTGAAGGTGAGGGCTGTGGAGCATGGGAGCACCACTCAGATGCTGTCTGGTCCCAACATACCTGCAGCAAGCATGACAGATGGATTGCAATTGTTTGTACAGCTGATGACTGCAGCAATGACAACGCAGCCATGGGACAGCTTGTATTCATTTCCTTCATACTGAACAGGCACAGTGTCATTCTGCTTCTCAGCTTCAACCTGAAACCCTTTGACACCAGACTGTGTGACAAAAATACACGTTAGCAGTTGTTACAGTACAGAAAGGATGACTTTCCAGCAAGACCAAGAGAACACTGGTTTTGAAATAGTACTCAGCTGTGCCACTAGGAACCCTTACACAACTTTAAAAGCAGCCCTCAGTTCATGTCCCTCTGTCTGTATTCTGGTCTCAGCCTGCTTCCTTCACAACTGCTTTAACTTTGCAATAGCTGTGAACAAACATTAGTCTAAGTGTGGCTGTTCCACAACTCTCTTCCTTCTATCCATGGAACAACATCCCCTTAAGAGTACACATCTAGCCTACACAACCCCTCCAGAGGTCCCTTCCAACCTCACCCTTTGTGTTCCACCATCAGCTACAATCTCCCTCCAGCACGGCTCAGCACATATGCAAAGACAGGTAACATAACATTTATTCATGTGAATAATAGGAAATACCTTCTGAAGCAGCATCAGTAATACAAACCTTTTCATTTAAGCAGGCTTGGAAGTCACTTTTCATGTTATTAACAGCCACTCTATCTTGGCATCTCTTGGGGCCACTGACATACGGAATTATAGAACCTAGACTAACTTGCACCACCTAAGAAACCAAGAAACAGAAAGTGCAGGCATTACCAACCCCAGCCCAGCAGTGCATGGAATGTATTCCTGAGACACCCAGGAAGTCTTTTTCCAAATGTCAATGTTCTCAGACATTTAGAGCTCTGGGATTCCATTTTCAACACCACTCTCTATAGAAAGCTATTCCTCTTATTCCAAACATTTTAACATTTCAACATTTTTTCTACCATTCACAGTCCTTGGGATGACTGCAATTCAGTATCGATACAGATCGATAACGTTACCATACTTCCCTTCTTATCCCCACTCCCTCCATGTTCTACAAACTCTGCTTTCTCAGAACTAGGAGTTAATAAAAACACCTTGGCTGAAAGCCATGAAAATCCCAGTGGGAGATGAGACTGTGAAATCATCAGTAGTTATTTATGAGAATCAAACAAAACTCCTTTCCAGCATACCTGGGAATACTCAGGCTCTCTGGAAGAACTCTCATCACTTCTAAATAACTTCACAGCTTTAAGATATGCTTCTGTGACTTCAAGCTTGGCCTTATCAAAACCTAAGGAAAGTAAATTTCAAACACGAGAAAAGTCATATTAAAGACATAAATAAAACAAATCACACAACTTTAAGACACTCAGACTCTTTTAAGTGTAACATGCAAAGTACTTTTTTTTTTCAAGTATACCACTTCCATATCCAAACTTCTATTCAGGAATGACACACAAATTAATACTTTTTTTTTTCTAAATTAGCTTAACTTGTCTTCTTATGTCAAGGAACAAAATAAGCTATTCCAGCTCTAGCAGTGGTAACTCTCACTAAATTGACAGTTGTGTCCCTGAAGTCCTGTGGCTTTTCTGTGTCAGTGTTTCCTTAGTACAGACCCTGTGCTCAGCTGACATTAGGCTGCTCACTACTCCTCCAAACCCATTCATCTGCTCTGCACTGGTCAGACAAAAAATGTTTGCCACTGAAAGCATTTAACTCTTATTTGAAAGTGGCAGATTTCAGTGTCAGAAAGTCTCACTCATGAATGAGCTTTTTTTAGCATCTGTCACCCTATGGTTTTCTGTTTGCAGCAGCTTGATAAGGAACTGACATCCTCCTTGCTTAGCCTGAGATGCCAGTGAAATCCTGCACTTCAAAGGGAAGTGTAAACCACTGGGAAAAATCAGAGACATGTTTGGATTTGTTATGCAGTTTCACTTATTTCTAGTAATAGTTTTAAATTTTGATTCTGTAGGGAATCTACATTCCATACCTATTTCAAAATGAGTGAAAATTTCCTTAGTATTTTTATAGGCTTACATATGCTTCCAAAAACCAGGGCTCTGGATGTTGAAAAGCAGTATCATGTTTGTAAATCAGGCATTACACAAACGGACCAGACTGGACACAAACCTCAAGCACAAGTCTAATTACACGTTAAACCCACATCAGAACCCTGCAGAAAAGCATCACGTAAGAATTCAGGAGTTTTAAGCAAAAACTCAATAGCTCTTACATTGGATTTTTCTGCAGAGCAAAAAACGTTTACTACCACAACTGAAAACCACAATTACAGTGAACTCTTGATTTGGTTTAACATTTACCTGCATGCTTTAAGTGCTTCAATGTCACATTATCAACAGGGAAAAAACTCAGAATAGCACCATATTCAGGACACATATTTGCTATTGTGGTTCGGTCTGCTACGGACAGTTGGGAAACACCACTCCCAAAAAACTCAACAAACTTTCCAGCGACATCAGCTTGCCTAAGATGCTGTTGGAAAGAACACATAATACCTGATATATGAAGAGGTACAGGGCAAGTTGTGTTTGTCACAATTCACAAGTCATGAGCATTTAAAACAAGAAGTTAAAACACTAAGGCCTATGTTTGCAAAAAAAAATTTATAAAATTATTAAAGTATTACAAATTATTTTTAGTTAAAGAGGGTCTATAAGCAAACCACTACAGAGGGGAAAGAAAAACACCCCACCACTTCCAAGAACTAGCAAATACAAGTGGTGAGAGACTATTTGTGCCTTTCTGCACTGCCATGATTACAGGTATAGTAAAAGCACTCCCTGATGCAATTCCTTTCTCAAGCAGCACAGGCAGCAATCCCTCTGTGGCTTGCAGAGGGCTGAGCTCTCACCTTGGTGATGCTGAGGACGATGTCAATGGAGGTGGCCAGGGGGCTGGCAGTGCCTGTGAGCTCACAGCCCACCACGTGGGGCAGGGGCAGGCTGAGCGGCATCCCCAGCATCACCGCCTCCGCCTCGATGCCCCCGACGCCTGCAGGGACAGCACAGCCTTGGCACCCTGCTCATGAGCACAACCAACCACTCCCCACCACACCCAAACAACAACAGCACACCCAGACCCAGCACAACAACACTGCTGCCCTGCCTCACCAACGGAGGGCATCGCCCCATTGCCACAAAGGACACAGCAAGAAATGTAGAGGTTCCATTACATATTTGCACATCAAAAATAAAATCAAGCAAGACTACTACTCCAGTCAACTGGAAAATATTTTACATCTAAAACTAATCTTATGTGAGAAAAGAAACCTTCACACCAATTTCTGCTGTACAAACAGCACTTATTTGAGTATCAGCTGGTTTTTGGTTGTTTTTTCTTTACATTACGAAGAGTGGTTTCTCAAGGGAAAGAAATGTTATTCGAGATTACTTGTAGACAAAAAACACTCAGAACAATAATTCCAGACAGCCTGTTATGCTTGAAACACAAACATGCAGTAGGAAGCAATGTTTTTTAATGAAGCTTGAGTTTCCTGAAGAGCAATGAATTTGTGAGTATACTTACCCCAGCCCAAGATACCCAAGCCATTGACCATGGTGGTGTGTGAGTCTGTGCCAACCACGCTATCAGGGTGCAGCAAATCCTTCACATCAAAAACCACTCGGGACAAATATTCCAAGTTCACCTGGTGTGCCATTCCAGTCTCAGGTGGAATTATGGAAATATTCTCAAAAACTTTTGAACTCCACTGTAATTTTTCCAAAAGGAGAATAAAAGAGTTGCATTTTTTCAGCTATATTCAATTATTAGAACATAACTAAACAAAAAAAAAAGACATAATAGAAGAGTCCTTGCTGTTTACCCAAGTGGTTTTTGTGCCTTTGTCAAACAGAGGTGTGTGATCTCCTTGGATACATTCTTAATCATCAACAAAAGCTTTCACTCAATTCCTCTGAAGGCTGAATCAATAATTCCTGCCTACCTTTCAAAAGCAGGGCTGCAGAAACGTCTTTCCTTCCAGCTCACACAACTGATTACCAGCCCACCTAAGACTGGTACTCAGACAACAGAACCTAAGCACTTGTACCTATAGCAGGATCTGTATTTATAACAGAACTGAGTCTAGGTCTGACACTCCAGGGTGAAACTGCTTGCAAACTCAGGATGGTACATTTAATACAGCTGATGTGGAAACTTGTAACAAGATTCAGCCTGGCCATTTCCTTCTTTAATAATGTAAAAGCTAATTTGCAACTTTCAGAAAGAAAGCGCTAGTCTGCATGTATTGAAAGAGTTTTAGATCATTGCAGTGAATTCCTAAACCACATCAAAACAGAGGATCAGGATCAAATAGGAATGCTGCAGAAACCTGCCCAGCAGCAGAGAAGCTGATGTTCACCACAGGACTTCTGCTGCACAGTTTGAGAGCAGCCATGCCTGAACACTGGTCTCCACTCAACATGTCTAACTTCAGGAACTTTTGTTAGCACAGTCACGGATAAATGACCCTTTCAGCCACAAACTCACGTGACCTAAGGCACTGAGCTCATGAAAGGAATTGAAAACACTAAAGCTTCAGATATCCCCACTGACAAGAACCAAATTAGAGTAAACTTTTTCAAGTTAGAAAGTCAATTTTCTATTCTTACTTAAATTCAGATTTGAAAACCTGACACTTCCAAGTGATTACATTTAATTTATCATCTAAACCTGAATACTGGTATACAAATGACTCTTAAAAAAGCCCAAGCCACAAAGGTACACAGACATACCTTAAAAAATTGAAGCCTCTCTCTATTTCTGCCAAATTCCATCTCCTGATTTTTCAATACCGTCTCAGGCCTAGAAAGAAAACAAGTTTACAAGTGTCATAATTTATTTCAAATTAGAGAAGAACAAGTTGTAGTTTTAGTTTGTTTGATGAAAGACTTAAGTAAGCCTGCAAGACTCTTTGAAGAGGTTTATTAGAACAAAGGTAATTGCTTCCCTGAAGCAAGCTTTCTGTAAAGAGTGAGAAATAGCTGATTTAATATGTGCTGTGTCTGAGAATGTGTTTATTCTAGGTATGGCTTGCCTAAAGTGTGTGATCTCAAAAATACTTTAGGAGATCTTTTCCAAGCATGTGCTACAATACCCAGAAGCTTTTTTACCCCCACCAGCTGACTCACAGGCTGCACATCTCAAAACTCCATATATTAAAGAACCAATCACTAGCTCGATTGTAACTATCCTCCATTTTTGTATTTCCCTCCCACAAGCTTTTTTTCACAAGGACTCATCAGTGGTCTCATAAAATGAACTGTTCTCTTAGTATGTGTTATTTATTAAGACACTGATACTTGTAACAGAGTAATGCATAATTTCAGAGGAATAACCTCTGCTTTGAGCAGCTGGACAAGGAAGGGAACACACTTGATCTGCACCTATTTTAGAAGTATATTTTACAGTCATGACCCTTCCCTTTCTTCTCTGCAGCAGGTCAGCAACTCTCCAAGACCTGAGGGACAGTCAGTGTTCACACTGCAGCTTCATAACTACCACAGCTGGTGTGCTGCCAGAACTCCAGCATTGTTGCAAACACCATGCCTGCACTCCTGCAGCTGGACTGAGCAGCAGCTTTTTCACATCTGTAGGGCTAGCACAGTATTCCACAGGTATCCCTGTGGATACAGATGTGATCAGATCTCTCCCTGCACACCTATCCAGCACAGATAGGGATCTCAGCAGTGCACCAGACAAAGAGGCAGCAGCTGAGGAGATAATTACACGTAATTGGCAGAGATGGGACCGTGCACAATGATTGTTAATAACAGAGACATGAGGCTCCCCAGCTACTGCACAGGCAGGATGTTTCCTGAATTTAACTCGGTGACTGGTGGACTGTGAGATCCCGTGCACCCTGGGCCATGATATACAGGCTACTTCTTAAGAGCAAGAGACTTCTGAAAAGTTGTTACAAAAATCTACGAGTTACTTCTAGAAAGAAACTAATGCTTCACTGAGTTATTCACTCAGGCTTGCTTTGAAACAGACAAGAGAATTGCCCCTATGCTTAGCTGTTGTTGTAAAGAAATGAGAGAAGTACTACTATTTAATTTAAATGTCACAGCCATGAGCCAATAGGTGGCCATCTACAGTGTGTTCAGCAAAACTCTTCTTGTAAATAGAAAAATTTATTGTAGACTAATTCTCATTTGCTACATCCGACCTACTTCTAGATACTGAAACAACCCTTCTATGGCATAGTGGAAACTACAGAAGGATGTTTAAAGCAAAAAGAATCCCATTTCCCAGAGCTGCCACAGGCAGCGCCCCATAGCACAAAGGTACAGCACAAGGCAGCAAAGGAGCTCCATACTCAGGCACGGGCTGCAGGTGGAAGGGGCAGAGGATGGGCGTGTTCTCGATCTGCGCAGAGAAGGCTCCCGAGCTGCGGCCGGCCTCCCCCGCGCCGCACGAGCCCCGGCAGCCGCTCAGGCCTCCGCTCTGGCCCCGGCACGGCGGCGGCTTCCGCAGCGGCGGCTTCAGCGGCGACAGCCGGGCCAGCGGCTTCTGCTCGCCCCCGCCGGGGTTCGGGGCGTTCTGGATTGCACTGCAACATCAAACACAGCGTTCACTGAGACACGGCAATCTGCTCCTCCGAGCCTGGACTGCACTGCAACATCAAACACAGCGTTCACTGAGACACGGCAATCTGCTCCTCCGAGCCTGGACTGCACTGCAACATCAAACACAGCGTTCACTGAGACACAGCAATCTGCTCCTGTGAGCCTGGACTGCACTGCAACATCAAACACAGCGTTCACTGACACACGGCAATCTGCTCCTCCGAGCCTGGACTGCACTGCAACATCAAACACAGCGTTCACTGACACACGGCAATCTGCTCCTCTGTGCCTAGACTGCACTGCAACATCAAACACAGCGTTCACTGAGACACAGCAATCTGCTCCTGTGAGCCTGGACTGCACTGCAACATCAAACACAGCGTTCACTGAGACACAGCAATCTGCTCCTGTGAGCCTGGACTGAACTGCAACATCAAACACAGCGTTCACTGAGACACGGCAATCTGCTCCTGTGAGCCTGCACCCCACCCCCTGCCCTGTGTTTTCTGCAATCCCTTCAACAGATTATAAAGTAGTATCTGAAAAAACAGAATTATTTCATTACAACCCTGTTGCAAAGTAAACTACCGCTGGAGATGCTTAAGTAAGTAATGCAGAGTGGTAAGAAGTGAACAGAACTGGATTGTCTGAAAGATTAACACCATTTGTTCACGACAGACCAGGAATCTTTACAAACAGCATTGCAAAGGCTGAACTCAGAGTTTTAAACTTGGAAGGTGTGGGTAGAGTCTCATCCAAACTGTAGACTGAACTTTTTCCTTTTTTTAAGACAGTGCTGTACATGTTCTGTTAAAACCACAGGTGAATGATTACTGGCATAAGTAATCTTCTCAAGGAGGTAAACATAACCTGACCATAATTAGGTTTTTTATACAAACTCTTGAAGGCACAGATAAATTGTATACACTATTCAAGCCAGTAAGAAGTAACAGAGAAAAGCCATGTTTTTTTAAAAAAATAATGTCCATATAGCACACTACCCTATTTGTGCAACGTTCAGTCTCTGTTGGAGAGCAAAGAGAGCTTGTTGTGAAAAACGAATGACTTACACCTCTCTCCATAACTATTAAATCACCAAATTGCAATTAAAGCCACTGCTTTCCTCTGCCTCAGTAACAGCAGATCCTTAGTTCCCCAAGTGCAGGGTGCTGCCTGGCCTCAGGACACCTCAGATAAATCCCCTGCAGCCCCCCAGGCTGTGACCCACAGATGGAGCTCTGTGCAAGCAGCACCACCTCCTGCAGGGAAGGGTTCTTATCAAGGGCAGCAGCTGCTGAGCCCCACAGCTCTGCACAGGGACGCTCCAGAGGCACAGTTATCATCACAAAACAGCGTGTGGACACCTTTTGCCAGCACTTGCTCTGCCTGATAATTTTAGGCTGGCCTAATTGCAAAGGAATCAGCTGTCCCTCTGGACACAGGCATGGACATAGCACAGAACTGACACAAGACAGATGCAGCACAACAGATCATCTGCAGCTTCTTGCTCTTCTGACACTCAGCAAACTGAAATAGTGTGAGTGTTTGGAAGGCTGACAGAAATGACTCACACATCCATGCCCTTTGACCACAGGCTTTTTCCCCATGAACTTTTAAAATTTCCAAAGAGCCTAAGCAGTTTATGCAATTCTGCATGGGTTTTGGAAGGCTCCACAATCAAGAGGCAGGGGAGAAGGTGAAGGGAAACTGCATTATTTAGTATTTACTTCAGCAAATACTAAACAAAAGCTCCAAGTTTTCCCTCTTGTGCAGTATTTATGTATCAAGCAAAGGCAGCCCCAGGCTGTATTCACCACATCACTGCCTGTCAGACAAGGAAAACCACATTGGTAGCTTTCCAGTCCCCTTATTTTTCAAACATCTCCAAGCACACTTATCTCTCTGAAAATATCTGCAGCCTCATTTATCTGGTGTTAAATCAAAGTCCATAAAAACCCCAGAGCAATCACGAGCCAAGGGCTGCAATGAGAGTCTTTCAAAGGGCCCAGCAGAACTGCAGGCCCCTTCTCTGGAGCTGTGACAAGGCAGCCACGTTTGGAAACAAAGTTCTGTTTAACTTGAACAATAAAATCAGAGCAAAGCAATACAACAAACGCCTTCTGCCTCTTTCTCTTGAGGCGTATTATTTTCTGGAAATCATGCCAGATCCCATAATTTCAGCAAAATCTCGCCCAGAATTTGGATTATCAGTCAGCCTCACCCATAAGGCTTCACAAACATTCCTCCTCTCACTCAAGAGTGCTTATTCATTTTTATCCAGCCCTTTTTCAGATACCACCAGGTCTTGTTTTAGGGATCCACACATGGCAAATGACTCGATGGGACAGCAACAAGACCTGAATAAATGCACGCTTCAGTGTCAGACAAAAAAAGTATGGCTTGTAAAAATAAAAGTATGTTACCATTTGCTGAAATCAATCTGCAGAGAATGGTCAACAGTGAGATCAGTTGGGCAGGCCGGATTGACTTTCACCGGATCTCCTCCAGCATTTCTCACAGCTTCCCTCATGGCAGCAAAATCTACCATTGCTGGAATCCCACTGACAGACAAAAAATCAAAATAGTAAAACATCATGAGACATTAACTCACTGAAATGCACAAACTTATTTTTCATTTTGTTCTGGTCTAGAAGTAGCTATGTCCTATTTCAGAAAATATACCTATTATTCTCTAAATTTTAAGGACTTGAACCATTTTAAAGTCACTGGAGTTGGTACACTGCATGTCTGAAGCCAATGTACCAAACAAGAACATGGGACCATCTCAAAGATAACCACACTTCTCTTGTGTCCTTTGCTTCTCAGGTGTGATGGTACTTCAGCACAGAAGGGATCTTCAGACACTCCTTACCTTTGCAACAGAACCTTGCTATGCAAGCAAAGCTCTTGCTGTACATTTAACATGTGTATCATTTGTCTAACACAGCCACTTCTGAAGCTCGGAGCATTTCACAATATTGGTATAGCTATACAAAACAGAGGCAATGCTTACAGAACACAGTACTACATAAATCTTACTGGCTGTGCCTGCTAAGCAAATGTTACCTCGTTTTTATTATCATCATAATTCCTTTTCTTAATTATCTCACTTCTTAATAAATATACAGTCAGCAAGACAGGTTAAATTGAGTATTTGCAAATTGCTGAAGCACTGCCCTTTTAGCTATGCCACAGCAAATCACAGACAGAGTTAGCATCCTAAGAGGCTGCTTTTTCAATATATGTATTCTTCACTCATTCAACTGGATTGTTCATTGTGGAGTAAGCAATTCTTAATCTTCAGTTATCTCAAGGAAGAACTGTCAGTGACAGTGTGAACTGTCAACCATCTGGCTACAGCCAAAACATCACCACTTCCACTTGTGTTTTGGCTCTTATCCTGTGACGTGATCCTTGCAGGCCAGTAGTTTCAGCCTTGCCAGCCTCCCCCAAACAAACCCTGAGTTTGCACAGGTTCTTCTGGAGGTTTACACACACACATTCACACTCTCACACTCACACACACACTCTCACACCCACACTTACGTGAAGTCCTGAAGAACAACTCTGGCAGGACAGAAGGGCACTTCGACATGGCTCTGTTTTGTTTTCCAGTCCAAGATGTTCATTGCATCTGTTTCTTTGACCAAGAAGCCGTCGCAATTCCGGACGCTGGACTCAAACAGCACTCGGATGGAGTAAGGCAGAGTGTCTGGGGTGAGGAAGGGACAGACCCCATGAGTGCAGCACTTGCAGCTGACACAGCTTTTTTAAATTGCAATCTCACATTTCTAAGGAATTCCACTTTTCTAGGGGTTGGAAGGCTGAGATCTTCAGGAGCCTGCTTCTCCAGCTGTGTTAGTGTTTGATCTTCCCTACACAGTATGGAACAGAGCTGCACTATGCACACATGGATGTGTTATCCTATGGGATTTTAATGGGACATCCCAGTGGCTTGGCCACACTGTTCAGACACTGACATTTAATAAGGTACATTGTGCTGGCAGGGGAGAGATACAAGGAATACAGACCTGGGATTATTGATCAGAGCAGGTCAAAAGCAACAACTACTGGAGTACTAAGAACCATTTTAACCGTAAATTTTGCCATTCCATTACTCAAGATGCCACGGCAAAGCAACCAATGCCAGAATATGATTTTCAATAAACAGTGATACAAAGACCAGAAACTATTCTGCCACACACCCCTTCTAAAAGTATCACACTCCATAAAATATAAAGAAGGACATTTCATTAAATACAAGTTGAGTTAGTTTGCTAGATATGAATCAAGGTACTGACAAGCAGGAGTTTCCTTCACAGAAAAAAAAGGGAAATGGGAATGAAAATGAAATAAGAGGGAAGAGGAAAAAACCCCCAATGTCACTATTCACTGCAAACAAAACAAAATAACCACTAAAGAAAAAAAAAATCAGATTGATTGACATTTCTCCCCCAAATCCCCCTGTTTTAAGCATCATTCAAGCAGGCAAACAGCTTCATAAGAGCAACAGAAATCCTAAAAAAGTTAGCTGGACTAAGGTGAAACAATTAAGTTCAGACTTTAACGATCAAAAAGAAAATTGAAAAGAAAGTCTGGTGGTCTTAACCTAATCCAGTGGTTTGTTCACAAACTATTAATATAGAACTTGCTGACTCTGTTCTCACTGTGTCTGAGATTATATTTACTGTTGTCTAGTAAGCCAAGTCACTATTTTGAGTTTAAGACTTGAGTATAAGGATGCCATCCAAAAGGTCCCAGGAATGCTCTCGCCACCACTCCCTCGATGTAAAAGCCAGGCTCCCAGAGAAGAACTCGTTTGCTTTCATGTGGGTTACAAATCTCCCTGCCCCGGGGGCAGCTCAGCACAGCTCTGGACAAGCAGCTGCTGCTCTCCACGAGGCACAGGCAGCTCCCAAGGCAGTTCCTAGGGCAGCTCCCAGGCACAGCACAGCTCAGAATGGAGAGCACCTGAGGCACACAGGAGCTGCAGGGAGCTGGGCTGGCTCCCTCGAGGGCACACTGTGACCACACTGTGAACAGTGGCCAGCAGCTCCCTAGGCCTGCAGCAAGGACAGGCAGGCTCAGCAGGAGTGCCCATGGAAGCACAGCACTAGTCCCAGGGTGCAGAGGGACTCTGGGACTGGGCACAGGGAAAAGCAGCTCCCAGGATCACAGGAGACACTGGAATCTCTATCCTCCCACACTGGTACAGCATAACCAGGGAAGATTTCCCACATCAGCTCCAGCTTGAGCCTGTTCTAGATCTCCACGTCCTCTCTGCCCTAAATCCTTTAGAACTCTTCTCATTTTCCCTATAAGTCTTAAAACACCAGAAAACTGACAACTAAACCAATTAACATTTACATTAGTAACCTGATTAACATCAGCTGGCAATTAATGTCAAATTACAGCCAGAAGACCCAAAGGCAGAGGGCAAACAGGTAAAACTAACTGCTCTAGCAACAAATGCAAGGAGCAATTCCAGATGCTTGATTTGGTACCACTGCTGTCCCACACTGTGTCTAAAATGTTATTTAGTATTTTGCTGCCTTGAAGTTAACATGAGGCTTCTAGTTTCTGCACAGAAGTTTCTGTTGGAAGATAAAGACCCTCTTAGTGCAGTGTGTTTAGATTCCTGAGAACATCTCCAGGAACACCCACTGCTGCTGCAAGCCTGATGGTACATTTACTGGAAAGCTGTATATTGTTTTATTTCCTCTCCTGTCAGGAGGCTTTCCACAGAACTGCTGAGGAACTGCCTGGTTTTGTTACTAACACAGCACTGTTCCCCCCTGGACCAAACCACTAGCAGAAGCACTGTGTCTTCCCCATGTGCTTATCTAAAAGTTTGACTTTGTTGCTATGAGCAGGGGACATTTTCAAGAGCAGGCAGCTGTTGCACAAAGTTTCAGCAGACACTGTGCCCCCCTCTCTCTTCTCTTAAAACAACATGGAGTTAATAACTGTGGTCAAATATGGGTTTAAAGTGAAACATCCACTGCTTTTTTTTTTTTTATTCAAGAATCATACCACAAATTCTCTGAATACAGAAGAATTCAGACCTTGCAAAACTGAAAAACAGCCCAAATGCTTTTATGAGATAACCCATGTAAATACTTCAGTTTAGCATGAAGACAAAGGGAGAGAATAATGCCAGAGTGCTTTGATTACCGGCAGGACTAAAGCCTGTTCCAGCTGGCACTGAGCAAAGCTCCCTCCCCTGTGTGGACTCCCCTCCCACCACATGTGCAACATTGTGAAAGGCCCTTGGACACAGAGACCCGAGGAAGGTCTCCTCGGCACAGACAGCCACTGCATACTAATGACAAGCTGAGATTAAGCAACAGCATGAGCACCACAAAACCGCACCCTGCAGCAGGAGCCATGTTCCAGCAAAGTCACCCACCATGCGAGGCTGCTGGGGAGGAAAACTAGAACACCGCGAAGCTGTACAAAACTACTGCAAAAGCTGTATTTACTTCTTAAGCATCAAATAGGAGTTCTTAGTCACTGCATTTTTTTCCCAAAAGCGTAATTCTTCTGGTTGGGAATACTGTTGAAAACTGCAGAAACACCTATACTTTCTCCCTTACTAAAAAACCCTACAACTATTACGCCTGCCAACTCCATTAAGCACTAAGGAATTGGGATATGATCGGCTTCCAAGCACACTCATTAGGAATTCCCAGCTGCACCTCCTGCCACCGCAGGGCACCAGGGGTGCAGTTTGCTGCTGGTCCCACCCCAACACCCCCAGACAACACCGTACCATACTTGGCGCCTCCGAGCTTCGACACATTGTAAAACTTTTTCTCGGGGTGGCTTTCCAAAGCTTCAATGGCGGGCTGGTAAGGGTTTCCTGCGGGACCAAACAAACGAAGTTACAGCCACAAAAGAACGCGTCGTTTCAGCCCTGTCAGCGGACTCGCAAAAAGAGATTTTTTTTCTGACTGTGCCAGAAATAGCGTTCCTCTAGACTGTAAGCAGATGCAATATGGAAAGGTTTCTAAATTGATTGACACACCTCGTGATGTAGATGTGTGACTAAGGTGAATTTTAAAAGCATCGCTAATAGCTGGTACATGCAGGTCAATGCAGGTTGCCAGCACAGCCCGAATACACCTGACCTTTGTTGTCTCAGTCTGCCATCTACACACAGGATAAGACACCTCACCAGCGCAGATAAGAGACATGGGTTTTAATACAGCAGGAAGCACAAAGAACTGACTGCGAAGCCAACGTCGAGGGAGCAGGACACAAAAATAAACCTCGCAGAAGACATTAGGTGCTGGAATAAATAACTCCCCAGAGGGAGCCGACAGCGGGGTGGGGACGGGGCCGCTCTGCCCCCGGAGGGACCCCCGCGGCCTGGGACAGCGCCGTTCGGCGGCGCCACGGGCGAAGCGATGCCCCGGCCGCGGTGTCCCGGCGGGCGGGGCGGCCCCGTCCCCGCAGTGACCGACCTGTCCTGGGAGGGTCCATCGCCGGCGACCATGTCAGCGTGAGGGAGCGGGCCGGGGGGCGCCGGCGGGCCGGCAGCTCTCGCGAGACTGCGCCCCGCGCCCCGCCCCGCGCTCGGAGGACGCCCCGCTCTCGCGAGACTGTGAACACCGCCCGGGAGGAAAGGGCAACGAGATCGCGCGAGGCTTCGCGAGAGGGCGGAAGTAGCCAGGAGGGAGCAACTCTTGCTCTCGCGATAACACTGACGAACGCGCGGGCGGAGCTGCAGGTCACGACGCGCTGGGGGCGGGGCCATTCTGGGGGTGGAACCGTGTGAGGGACGGGGCCGTGCCGGGGCGGGGCCGTGCTGGGGGCGGGGCCATGTGAGGGACGGGGCCGTGCTGGGGTGGGCGCACGGGAGCGGGGCCGCGTCCCCCGCGCTGTGGCGCCGCCTGGTGGCCTGGCCCATCCCCGGGCGCGGTCCCTCGGTGCAGCGTGCGAGGCTGAGGGATGCAATGGGCCCTAAAGATCATACGCTCCCATTTCGAGCTCCGTCCGAGCTGACATTGAACGATTCCGGGGACGGGGCATACACAGGACAGCCTGTTCCAATGCCTCACCACCCTCACGGAAAGAATGTCTCGCTAATATCTCAATTTCCCCCTTTCAGTGTGTATCCGTTCGCCCCTGTCCTGTCAGCACAGTCGCTGCCCACCTTCCCTGGAGGTGGGAACTCTCCACAGGACACTCCAGGCCGCGGCCTGCTCCGGGCACTGAACACTCCCTACAGCTGTAGGGGAACTCCTTCATTTCCGTATCTGTCTTCTTTTCTTCCTCTTAAATAAGAGGGTTTTTTCTTTTGCTGGAAGAATGATGGAGTTTTATTTTTGTCTTCCATCTTTAGTGCAACAGTAGCAGTACATGAGGCGCACTCAGTGGTGAACAAGCCAAGCAACAGTCGTTTCTCCAGGCTACAAGACATAGATAATACCTGGGGTTTAGACACTAATGCAGTCAGAACTCACCACCAGGCTCAGGCAGAAAAGAGGATTATCAAAAAGTTGTGGGCATCTCAGCCTCTAATCAATCCTTTTCCTCTTTTGCATGAAATACTCTTTGAGTATTTCTTGCTCACATGCAAAATCCTTTAAAGCCAAATGTTTAGAGGTTTGTGCCCTTCCTACATACAAGTCAGATTCTTGGAAAGCAAATTGTGTATATATTTGGCTTTAATACAATGTTTGGCTTTCAATTTATACTGAAAATTTTCTTTCTTTTTGCTTATGACAACCTGAGCTACTGCACTGTTCTGCTTACTGGTTTGTATGTGATTCTTTTAGAATTAAGTCACTTAAGGAAATGTGTAACTGTCTAGGAAGAAAGATGGTTTTTCAGTTTCCAGAATGTATTTTCCATTTCCCAGCTGGCATCCAACATTCTGAAATAAGTCAAATTAAAGGGAGAGCTTATCCAGAAGAAAGCAAGGATGGGTATTGCTGGCTTGTAATTAGAGCTGACAGAAGCAGGCTAAGCAGAGTTTTAGTGAAGAAGAGAATGTGAGTAGAGGGAATTACGTTGTGCTGCTTGTGTGAAAGGCAGTCACTCCATAGAGAGAATTTCAATATTGCTGTTCACCATGTTTCAGCCTTCAAGCAGAGAAAGCAGTTTTGCAGTGGAAAAAGCTGAGCTAAATATTGCTCTCAGGTCTGTGTTCCACAGCACTGTCAAACAGAAGAGATCATAGCAAGCCAGAAAGGACCCAGTGCAGCTCAAGACACTTTTCTAGTTGTGCCCTTCTTTTGTCCTCCTCTGTTTTCCCTCTAAAGACAGATGAAAGGATAACAGTGACACCCAGACAGCACCCACGCCCTCCATTCCTCTGCAGGAGAACCAGGTTGATCCAGGAGTTTGAAGTACAGCCCTTTCAATCAAATCACTTCTAATCCTGGCTTCCATATGACTTGAAGCTGAGATGCACTACATCTTACATTGTGCTTGTAAAGTAGTGAGAGATTTTCAGAGGAAGGGAGTAAAACTGTTCATAACTACCTAGAGACAGAAAAAAATAACACAGCAACCTGGTTTTATTCCCACTGAATGCATACATGAGACTTAGAAAGAAAATTTGGGAAATCTCTTTAGAATATATACTTAAGAAATTTAGGTCAGTCCAATCAATTGAGTCTAAAATCTACAAGTGAAGGTGCAGAGTGAGTAAGACACAGAGGAATCTATGTGTAGTCCAAGTTGGGGCTAGTGGGGCAGCTGATTAAAAAGATCACAAAGATATTTTGACATTATCACATTTCAGTAACAAATGGAAAAAAAGGGTTTGTAAAATTCAGATTGGACAATTTGTAAGAAGAAAATCAAGTGGTCACATTCTCCTATGTCTTGTGCCACAGCAGCAAAGCCACAGGAGTTAGGTGAGCTGCAAACTGAGAACATGGCAGACTGGATACCTCAGTAAGAACATGACTGAATATATCATTTTGAGACCACATGGTCTGAGATACAATCTTTACTTCTGTAAATTAATTTTTTTGTAATGCAGTATCCTCAGTCAGTGCTACCATGTCATCTTCAAAAATATGAATGCAAGCTTTGCTTTTTGTTGCACATTGCTTAAAATCACTATACAAAATCCCTTATGTCATAGTAAGTAGATTCATAACTGTCAGAGGAAAAAGCATTTCTTCCTGACACAAGGGTATAGCAAAGAGTGTGCTATGTGAGCCCATGTCACAAAAAGCACTGAAAGTCAAGTTCCTTACCCATGTTAAGGCTCCATTAAGAAATAACATTCCCTAGATTTCTCATACCTAAAATATTTGTTACCTCAGACTGGTGTTTATTAATTGATTCACTGCTGTCAATTCAAGTTGCTGTAATAATTTTTCCTCTAAAATGCCGGCACTCAGGGAATAAAAAAATCAATCTCAATCTCTTCTTACAACAGCTGCCATTTAAGCAGAAGTACACAGCTCCAACACCCCTCTGAAAATCCCTCCCCAGCATTCAGCAGACCCTTAGTAAATCAGATGATAATGCTGTCTTGTGAATATCTAGAGACAGCAACACATGAGCTCTCCTAAGGGTCAGGCTGAGTGTATGAAAAGGCTCAAGTATCATGGAAGCTGCTTTTCAAAACTTGTTTCTTGGGCTCAGTAGGTTTTATTCTCCAGGTGAAAGAAAGGTGTTCAAGATGATTTTACTTGAGACAGAAGTGCTTGTGTACAGAATCCTGCAGAAACTGTGTTTGGGATAAGAGCTTTGCTATGTAGAGTTTATTAGTACCAAAAGTGAAATTCAGTAAACATGCTTACCTCCAATTCCATCACCTAACAGAGGAATAGGATGGTGAATTTTTGCTAATCTGAAACCAGGCACCTATTTTCAGGCTGCAGCACTGTTGGGCCTCCTGTATCATTAGGGAGCTTGAAAAATTGACTTTTCTAGTTACCCAACAGGGTGTGAGTGCAAAGTATTTTCCCAGAGATGTCAGGAAGAAGAAGGACTCTTTTGTGCTGATGGCAGATTAACTGAACTCTGAGTTGTGAGCCTGAGGTCTTCATTTCAGGAAGTGCAACAAGCGACTGGGGAACCTCAGGCTACACTGCCCAGCTCTGAGAGCAGTCTGTGAAGTATCAGGCTTAACAGCCCTGGAGATCACATCTGGTTTGGTTCAGGCTATGCTTGTAACTGACATGCTTGTTTGAAATGGATGGCATCTGTTGCCTTCTTCCCTCAACGCTGCTGGAAAGGGAGAGGGGAGGCACAGTTCAGTTCTCTTACCTCAGGATTTCTTGCAAGCTCAGGCCCTGCTGCCCTTTGGGACCAAGTGTTTTCCTTCTCAGGAAGGCAGTGTTTGGAAGGAGAGCCAAATTGCTTTCTTTCCTCACTCACTGCAGGGGAAAGCTTAATTTGGCAAGTACCACTATGGGCATTTCTCACACATGCAGGGAAGGAGGTGACAGGGGATGGAATCTGGGCACCCCTGTTGGGTGATCCCAGCTGCAGAGAGCCCAGAATTCCATCCTCTCAGAGAAGGGTGGCAACAGGGAGCACACCCATACATCCACAAGAAAGAAATTTGGGGGATCTAGTGACAGTTGGCAAGAACAACCATTAAGTGACACCCTTCAGCACTGGGCACTGCAATTCCCTAGTGCATGGGGGAAGTATGGATGGTGTTAAAACTCCTTTTAACTGCTGATTTCTATTAACTGCTTCTAATATGATGACAGCTCATCCTGACCGTCCTCAGTCATCCACAAAAACCTCCACAGCAGGACAAGCCACTTGCTGTGTTTGATTTCTGGAGACCTGGGATGTGGCTCACAGCAAGCTGTGCTTTGAGCTCAGTCATTGTGGCCCTAAGGACAGAGAGGTGTTGGAGGTATGCTCAGGACTGCTTAATATACTGCACTGTTTGAGGCTTTTAGCAAAATAACCCTCATCTCCTGAAGCTAATGACCACTCAAAACCATACCACTCCTTCCTACAAACTGTCAGCAGTGTGAGCCAGGAAAACAGTATCCTCTGTCTGAGAAATGCTCCTCAAGTCAGCCCTGGGTAAGATTCCCACAGGCCTGTGTAAGAGGCATACACACAGAGAAATCTCTGTGGCAGCAGACAACTCTAATCTTTCTGCCTAAATACTACCAGACACACTTTTACTGGAGGTGGGAAGCCCCCAGCTCCACAAGGAGAGACCTTCAACTTAGAACCTAAAATAGGAGGGGTGCCTGAGCAAACCAATCTACCCCACCCTGGACCCTGGCTGAGAGAGGCGTTTTCTTGCCACCCACCATTGCAGCTCTCTCCACAAAAAGGGGCTGTGCTTCCTTCCTGGGGTGCAGGCAGGGAGGCACATGGAGGCTCTCTTCTGTCACCTCTTTGACTGCTAGAATGGGCTCTTCACAGCTCTTGTAGCTTGCAGGAAGCTGGATCAAGTGGCTCCTGCAGATGGCATCTGCAGCCCAGGGATAGAGTGGAATCTAGGTTAGAGCACGGCAGTGCATTAGAGAGATATCAAAGGAGTTTAGACAGTTCTGAAACCTGCTTCTGTCACTGTTGTTCAGCATCCCCCTGGGATCACCCATCTGCAGCTCTTTAGCAAAAGAGGAGCTGCTCCAGTCCTACTGTGTTGGCTTCTTCTGCACAGACACTCTGAACAACTTTCTTTTAAATTTACACTGTTACTCACTTCCAAGTGCAGTTAAAGTCTTCCAAGCCCCTCTTCATCCCTGCATTACTACCAGAGATTTCTGCTCCTTCCCTTTATCCACAGCAGAGGCAGAAACACTTGTTATTGCTGGTTTTACAATCCTCACCATCTCAAAGTTTCACCTCCACATGGCCTGTCCAAGGAAAGCTGTCCTGCCTGTGCTGAGCAGCTCCCTGGCACACAGCAGAGTTCACCTGTCTATCAATGCAGGGAGAGCCAGATAGAGCTTCCAGCCCTGGTGCCCAAGCCCAGTGTAGAGGGGAGAGCAGAGCAGGAGTAACCTGGCATCTCCCATACTCACAGCCCCACTGGTACTTGTGGGCAATTCCATTTCCTTACTAGTAATCACCACCAGCCCACTCATCAATGCTGTGCTAAAGGTAGTGCTGGGAAGTGCAGGGGGTATAGGGATGGAGACTTTGGTCTAAAGCAAGGAACAGGGAAGGAGGAGAAGGAAGATGAAGAGGAAGGGGAGGAGGGAGTAGAAGAGCAAGTACTTGAGCAGGATGATGCTGCTTCCAGAAAGAGGGACAGCAACAGCAGGAAGTGACATTTACTGGAAGCATTTTTAAAGACAGTTGGGGAACAGCTGTGCTGATTTTAATCCAACTGGACTGAAGTGGCTCCAGAAGAGCCGAAAAGCCCTTTGATACCTACCACCCAGGCAATAAAATGTTAATCACAGCTGAAAGTCTTTGTTCTGTTAGTAGCAGTATTTTTCTGTTTAGCAGAAATGTACTGCTGCCTTCAGTCCCAGAGCCCACTGGAATATGGGCTGTGCACATGGGAACAGAGACTTCTCTGGCTGCCATGGCCTCAGCCACCAAGAGCTGGCAGGGAGCTCAGAGTGCCAGAGATGGCAGGGATATCAGAGTGCCAGAGATGGCAGGGAGCTCATCGTGCCAGAGCTGGCAGGGAGCTCGGGGTGCCAGGGCTGGCAGGGAGCTCAGGGTGCCAGAGCTGGCAGGGATATCAGAGTGCCAGGGCTGGCAGAGAGCTCAGGGTGCCAGGGCTGGCAGGGATATCAGAGTGCCAGAGCTGGCAGGGAGCTCAGGGTGCCAGAGCTGGCAGGGATATCAGAGTGCCAGGGCTGGCAGGGATATCAGAGTGCCAGAGCTGGCAGGGAGCTCAGGGTGCCAGGGCTGGCAGGGATATCAGAGTGCCAGGGCTGGCAGGGAGCTCAGGGTGCCAGGGCTGGCAGGGAGCTCAGAGCACCAGTGACCATCAGGAGCAGTGGCATGGCCCTGCTGCTCCCACAACACTGCCCTGTGTGCCAGAGGCTGGTTTTCAAAAGACAGGTGATCTTGTGCCTCTGGGGTTTTTGCAAATGTGTGAAAGTCTCTGAGAGCCAGCAGGGGGAATTTAAGATGGAGCAGGCTGAGGTTTCACAGGCAGGTGTGCACTAGATTCTCAGAAGTATTTGAAGTGATTAATCAGCAGAGGAGAGGCTTTGCAGGGCCCCATTTCTAAGCCATCCTAGTGAAGTTAGCTGTGGGTCTCCCTCTGGGAGGTCACAGAGTCCCATGGTACATGTATGTGCTCTCCTTGGATTACAGATTAAACCTTATTAATACAGGCTGCCAGCTGTTCTTTCAGCACTGATCTCTAAGTACAGCTATTCCAGTGGTGCATGTCCCTTACACCTCCAGCCTTGTTCTTACCAGACCTTAGTGACAACTTTGTATGTTTTGTACACAGAACAGACCTGCCCTGCTGCTCAGGGTTCACGAGGGCCAGGCAGTGCCTGCGTTATCAGCCAGGAATGCTGTGAGGAGTTTGACAGAAATGAACCAGGCTTCCTCCTTCCCCAGATGGTTCACCCCGTCCTTGGATTTTCTCAGTTCCCTCTCTGGCTCAGAATGTGGTTTTGTTTTTTTTTTTTTTTTCTATTCAGTTTCATTTAAATTATGTCTCAAATATTCTTAAAAATCAGAGGAAGTAACACAAAGACACTCCAGCCTTGCTGTGTTATCAGATAGCATTAAGTGTGAACTGATAAGGTGACCAGTATTCTGTTTTAGAAGTTCATATAGTTTAGATTTCTTCCTCTCAGATCTTTTCATCACTTTCAGGGATTAGGAGAGTCTCCAGGCTGACAAAAAGCTCTTACCAAAATCAGGCATCTTCCATATCATCTGTCTGAAACTCATGGCATCATCTGAACAGGAAGAGGAACTTGGAACAAACTCTCCATGTCTCTTGCAATACTGTTGAGTGCCAAAAATACTGGGATGTTTTCTATAAGTGGCTGCTTTTTCAGTAAAAATCCTACCCTAAAACCTACTGAGTTTTCATAGTTAATTTTCCATTGCTGATAGGAGAAGTTTGGGGCCTGTCTGATGTTTCTTGACAAAACAAAGTGTATTTCTGGAAACATTCTGACTGTTTTCCACTTAATGCTGAAATATCTCATTTTGCAGAGGGCACTCTCTAGAAAGACATACAACTCCTTCTAGGTGCAAATAAAGGTAGAGAGGTGATAAGAGACGATCCATCATGACTGTTGATGCTTTCATGATCTCAGTGATGATTTCCTGCCCCAGACTTTTGCACACATCTCTGGGAGATTTTAAGTAACCCTTCATCTTGCATTTTCTGTCTATTTCTGCCTCTTACTGTATTAATAGGCTTCTTTATGCTATTCCCTTTGTTGCCATCAGAATCTAAAGCTGAGGTGAATTCTAGGCATAGCCTTTTTCCATTATTATCTTTACTTTGAAGGAATCATTTGTCTTCATTATCTGCAGCTGCATCCTGAAGGATTTTGAAAGGTACGTATGATATTTTCCCCTTATGGGAGCTTGGGCTTTATGCAGGGCTTTCCCCTCCTCCTGCCTGTTAAAAAAAGAAGTTTCTGCTTCACTGCTGGTGTGACAGTGTAGAAAGTGTCTCACAGACAGACTATCTCTCAAAGAGGTAAGAATCCTAAAATCCAGCAGATCCATGTCTAAACCTCATTCTTTCCCTGCTGCATTATGAATCAGTGTACCCTGCTGCACCTTCTTTCCCTCTGCAGTTTTCAGCATACTCCACCTTTTTAATTTCCTTTGTAGCTCTGCCTACAGCTGGCAAACTAATCAGTTTGCGTGAGTAGTGCACCTCAAAATATTTGTTTATGTGCAATGAGTCTAGCTGCATTTTCTGTTTCCCATCGTCTGCTGGTCATCTTAATCTCTTTCAATGTTTAGTTCATGTACTGAGCTCAAAGAACAATTATTTTATTCAGGGCAAGGAAGTGAGGCACTAGAAAAAACATAATATGAGCTGGATGTGAAAATGAGTGTTTGGCACACATTTAGCATGAAGAGAAGCAGAGACTTCCAGCAATAGTACAGGTAAGAGAGTTACGAGGTCATTGTATGGACTTACAGACATGTACAATTATATTTCTTCTCACTATAGGGTCTACATGGCTACAGACCTCTGTTGCCACAGAGTATTTAATGTTGCAAACATCTGGCTTAGACTTAGACAGCTGTTGAGCATAGGTAATTTCAGCTTCACTCCTTTGCCTTCAGTCAATCCCTCCCACAGCCTTTGTTGCTGTGACCTACATTGTGAGCAAATGCTTTCTGATGGCATTTCAAAGGAAACTAATCTTGCACTCAAAGTGAATCATGGCTGCATTCATCTGTGCTCCATATTCTGTGCACATGTAAGTTTATTCCTGCCTCCATCCTGGAGCAGCAAATCCTTAATGATCTGTCCTTACACACAGGCTCACCTGCAAGGCACAAGTGCCTGGAAGGAAGACTTCCAGGGCTTTTCTTTCTCCAAAAGCTAAACTGCTGCTGGCTACAGGGACTGAAGATTTATTAATGCTATTCAATGTTTTTCAAAATTCTAATGTGCAAAGAAGACAAAGCTTTAATTAATAACTGTGAAAACATGCCATAAGACTTATAATGATTCTGCAGTAATTACCACATACCCTGGTTCTACTGGGCTAACCAAATTCCCTATCCAATTGTACTGTCAATAATACACCATGTGGAGACCAGGATACCAGTGTCAGTGTTTTCCTCAGAGTGAGGCATCCTCACAGCCTCCAGAGCTCTGGGATCAACAGTGAGACAGAGAGAAAGAAAAATACAAGAAAGGCAGCTACTCAGAGAGGTCTTTTAAGTTAAAGAATGTGCTGATAGATTCTGCATGAAAATGGTGGCATTGAAATGGTCCTTTGATTATGATGTATCAATATTAGTCTCCTAAATGTGTACCTACATGTACCTACACTCTATGAAACAACTTCTTCTTTGTTTATTTATTTCTCCAAAGTACACTGCCCATTCCCTTCTACTGCTGCAAACCTTAAACTTGTCCTTACTGTTTTCACACAAACAATGCAATTGTCCTGTCCAGGCTTTATTAAAGCCTTGCTATTATGAGGGGACAGTCTGATTCAGGCCTTGCTGGCACTGCCACATTTACACAAGCACTCACTGCATAAGAGGGACTGCTGCAGAGAGAATACTACATTTGCAGGCTTGAACCATGCCCTACCCCACTCTCTGGTGTGGAAGGGTTAGAGTTTGCACCCCTCTGAGCATCCTCTCACAGACCAAGAGCAATAGCACGGAGTAGCAGCAGTCTGTTTGCTGTCCCCTCCCAGGACAGGGCTGGGATTACCCCTGCACCCACAGGCTCCTTTGCTAGGTGAAATGCTTCACGCTGCCACTAAAGCTGCAAAGGGCAATGAAATCAGCTGCAGTCATTGCTGGCACTGAGGCCCAGGGCTGATGGGCTTCCTTCCAGGGACATCTGGTCATTAACCCTCACAGAATAAGGGTTTTTAGGTCCTTTCAGTCAGGACAATGGCCTATATGCTAGGAAACACTAACTTCGTGCAGCAGAGACTTAATCACACCTTTTGGTACTTCACAAGCTGGTAGCTATTGATTGAGGCCAGGGTGATGAAGAGAGGTCACAGCTGCCTTCATCTTTCATATGGGGTCCATGGAGACCACACGTAGTGGCATGCAGAGCTCCCTATTGATTCAAGTGGCTTGGCAATTAAAAAATCCTGCTTTCATTTTCTCAGTCATTCACCTTCCACCAAACGAAGCCAAGAGGCTCAGCCAACCTCAGCCCATGGCTGCCCAAGCAAGGTGGATGCACTCAGCTGTAACTGCAGATAAAGCTGAGCACAGCTTCATTTCGTGCAGGTGAGAGTTGCCTGAGAAACACACACCCTCAACAGATGGGGCAATGTTTCCCAGACACAGACTGAGGCCAAAAACCCCATGAAGTGAAAATGGTACGGCTCTGGAGAAAGGCAGAGCTGAGAGGGGAGGCACTGAAGCCAGGCTGTGTGAATGATTTATTTTCTGTGCTGCTTAAACCTCTCTCCTGCCCCTCCAGCTCACCACTGAAATTTAAGGGATGACAACCTCTGTGTGGGTCATTTGGATCCCACGGGGAAGAGGAGTTGTCTTTCTGTACCCAGGGCTAATGTCCCAGGGTGTTTACAGAGGCTGAAGCTTGGGAGAGCCTCAAATCATCTTTATTCAGTAGAGTTGGGGGCAGTAGAGGGTTCATTCCAGTAATACCTATGCTAACAACTGTGGCAAAGGCATGATCTCAGCCCAGACAGCTCTAGGGCTGGCTTAAAGCACACATGGACTTCCCATCAGGGAAGTGGATGAGCCTTTTCATAAATCACTTTGGTGCCTAAATAAAGTAAAAGGCCATTTAAATTTCTTAGCCACAGTTTTATAAACAATAGCCAAGAATGCCCAGTTTATTGTGCACATGGATGACAAGACAGCAGAATAATGCATTCAAGCTACAAAGATTCCCAGAAACAATAGAGGGCTTTGCCATATGTTGTGGAGAAAACATCTCTGGTGAAGGCTCATGTAGGCTGAATGCCTTCTGGCTGTTCTTGCAACACTACTCATGAGCAGACAGTAGTTATTATACCAATAGAAGACAAATTATGCCCTTAAAGTCATATATACAAAAGGCACTGTTGCTATTTTTACAATTAGAAATGCAGCTGGCATTCTCCAAATGGACTTTGAAAGAAATCCTTTGGGCCTACACCAGTATTTTCCCTGAGCAGCCCTGCACCAAGATCTGCTGGTGCTGAATGAAGTGTATGTGTGCTTGGACAGCACATCCTAAGCAGCTTTGAGCAAGGAACTCAACTGCCTTGCTGTCAGGTGAGCAGCACTGAGCTCAGCTGGCAGGGCTGAAACCTCAGCTAGGTGGAGTGAAAAAGCTGTGCAAGACATGCTTAGGTGTAAGGACACCCTTGCCTCTGTTTTGAAGGGCTAGAAATGTGTCCCACACAGACACCTTCTGTTCATGGCTGCAGCTGCTGACCATTCACCTTCCTGTCATTTCCTCCATTCCTGAGCCTTATTCCCAGACTCAGCCAGGAAGGCATATCCTGCCTCTGCTCAGGCAGGGCTAGAGGAGGAGCAGGAGCTGCTTCCTTGACCAAAAGCAAGTTTTGGGTTGCTCAATGGCACTGCATCTGTGTATTGCATCCCTGTTACTCCAAGAGCTCTTCTCACATTTTGTTGCTGTGGAAAACCCTCCAAAGCCAGCTAGTTCCTTCCATCTTCTGTGCAGCAATACTAAACTCTGAGCACTGCAGAAACTCATTGGGCGCTACTGGGAACATTTGTCCAAACTACAGAGAGAAAACTTTATTTTAAAAAGCACCTTTACATATACGTGGGTAACTGTGGTAGTAAAATCCTTGCAAAGCAACAATGCAATTTCATGGGAATGAGTTTGAGATTGCTGCCCAGAGAGCAGTATAGCAGGGTGATTGTGTGCCTCCAGGCCTGGGGAACTGAGGCACATTCACACCATTCCCAGGCGGTGAGCACCGTGCTGTCTGTAGGTTCTCATCCTTCCCTGGATTGATCTCATCTGTTTCCCAGCTCTGGGAGCTGTTGTCTGTACCAGCTGCATGTTAGGGCTGCCATCAGAGGCTTGTGCTGTGCCCAGGACAAAGCCCCCTGCCCCCAGCCACCCCCCCAGCTGTGACACTGCTGCCTGCCAGGGGAGTTGTGCCTCTACTGAACCTTAACTCCTGTCCTGCTTAGAGAGAAATGGATTTTAAATTCTTATCCTCATGTCTTCTTCTTCAAGATACCAACTTTTTCTCCTCAATTTCCCTCTGTATTTACTTTGTGTTATTAGATGATGAAAACCGGCTAATGGGCACCCTAATTATTACAGCATGCAAATGACAGGCTTCAGGCAAAATGATAATTACTTATTCAAAAGTATTCATAAAATTAACATATCCTGAATAAATTCAGGCTTAATTTAACAGGCCACTGCACTTATTACAAGCATTTGGCACATGCAATTGTTTAAACTTAGCAGAGAGCAACTTGCTCTTTCAAAAAATATCCGGGTCAGAAGTAGATGTAACCATAATTTGCCCTAACAAGAGCAAATGTCAAACACTTTAGGGAGCTATACAGCGATTTGTTCAAATGCATGTAAGTTAAAAAGCCTACAAAGAAGCTCTTCCCAGGCTTTTAATTAAGGAAAAGTACCCAAACCCTTCCTTGTATTTTGTTTCTCAGCCAAAATCAAGAAGGAAAACAGTTATAGAAAAAGTTGTAAATTCCCTTTCTCTCCTCTTCCCCCTACCTTGGAATAGATTCAGGGCTTTATGCTGAGATCCTTCTATGGTTCCAAGTATTATATTTGAGATTTTTTAGACTTTTATATACAATGCAGATCGTTCCCCACTGACACACTAAGTACTGGCTGTGGTGAGAGGGGAAAGAGCTATTTGTGTTCACATGAAAAATCTCATGTGCCACAGCATCAACCCCCATGGCAAAATTTGGGAAAATAGTGGAATGGTTCATTTCATAGTACCATTCATCCTACCTGCAGGAGTGCTCAGCATTCCTTCTGTCACTAAAACTGTGTCACCCATGCATGTCTTATTGTATTTCAGCCTGCTTTCCCAAGACTGGAGGGAGGTCTTTCAGTCATGCCATCTCTCTGTCTTTCAGTCAGGTGGAAGTGAATAACTTTTGAACAAAATGGGTCACTTTCCAATAAATTGAAAGAAAAGCAAGCGAGCACTGCGTTTAGCTAGGGCTACTTGAGCAGTGTGAAAAGCAGGTCCTGTGACAGGATGGCCACTTCCCTTCCTTGGAAACACAGTTTTGTGTCCATACCACTTGGGACCCTGACTATAAGGTCAGGAGAAACATTGCAAGGTGTGCCCCATCCCAAGTCCTGGAGTTTATTCTTAGATATTTTTCTAGCAGAATGAAATGTTGGCAGTAAATCAGTGGATTAACTAATTCTCCTGTTACTTAAACAATAGCAAGGAAGAAAGCTCTGTCCCCTTTTACAGCACTCTGACCATTCCCATAAATGCCCCATGACCTGTTTTGAAGATTTCTTTTGTTGCTGCAACAAAATCAACGACAGCAACCTTTCTGTATAACCTGTACTAATGGAAAGCATTACAGATCCTTACTGTTCATTCTTCCTGTTCATCAGATAGTATTGATATCCAGTTCATTAAAGGAATTATGGAGTAAATCACACTTGAAAGAACATGATGCCAGTCAGGTCCAGATGCTTCCAATTTACTTCACTAAAATACTTCTTATTAAAACACATTACTAGTGACGTGCCTTAAAAGGAACTTGGACTTCAAGCTCCATAATAACTGCAATATGTTCTCAGTCTCTAGCCTTGCCACATGCCTGAGCTCAATGTTAAAATTTCCTGCAAAGAGAGTTATTAGGTGCTTACTTCAGAGACAGGCTTTCTCACTGCAGTCATTGCTGATGTCCTGGCACACCCTACAGAGGATCATGCAAATTAATATCATTATTTAGATGTTCCAGACTCATAATGATGCCATGCATCATTATGGCATAGTGTCAGTTCTACATAAACTTCCACATATGGAACATTTTAAAACTCTCCCAACTGCAGTAAGAGAAATGGAAAGCAATAGCTTCAGCCATCATCAGTGTCTGAAAAGCAGCAGAATCTCAGTGCTGACATGAGCTGTATATTAGTGCTCAGAAGACCTTTCCCATAACTTTGATATGCAGGCTCCCAGGAGTCTCAGGGAGGAGCCTTAGGCACCGAGTTCTGGAGGAGAGAGCACCTTTACACTGACCCACTGTAGCTATTCCTACCTGCAATTCTGCAAGAACACTGCAACTCCAACTGCACCTTTGTCTCCAGCACCAGCAGCTCCTTAGACAGCAAAGCTTTAGCCCCCTGAAAACCTTCTGTGAACTCATCAGTCTTATGGTGAAATCAGTTCCCCAGCTCCACATGAACATCCTGGGAAGACTAACGTTGAGATACATATCTGCAGGGCTTTTAGGAAATCTGTAGTTCTGTCAGCCACCTCAGCTGTCACATCCTTTCTGCTTGAGCAACTGAGCTGCCTCTCCCTGTGAGCAGCTGGTTTGTGCAGGATCTGGTAGAAGACTGTGCTATTGTCTGCTGCAGAAACCATTTCAAAGCTCACCACCTTCTTCTCTGGCTGCAGTGCGTGACCATACAGCAAATTCTAACAGCAAATCTTTCTCAAGCTTGTACAAGAGTGTAGCTGCCATGTTCCTCTTTGTTCTGAGAATATGGCCAAAGAACTGTGTGCCTGCCACAGATCACGTCAGCAGAGCATCAGGTGTTCTACTTCTGACATGGCAGTGCTCTGAAAGAATGTATTTTAAAAATATTCAAAGACTCTGGATTCTGCAGCCATGTGGGATTTGAGGCCTCCTGTTAGCAGAAATGTTCTCTTTGCACTCAGGGTGCAAGCAGTGATCACTTGAGCTAAAGCAGCACGAGGTCTCCAGAGTGTAGAGCATGCAATGGGACAGCTCTGATCCACACAAAAAGAGCTAGTGAGACAGGTATCTGTGAACTGAACTATTCAATGCATTGTCACATTTCTGGCTGAGAATTTTTTTCACATTTTGAGTTTCCTACAGTGTGTCATTTTGAATCCAACTTCACTGTCTGATCTGCTTACTGGTTAGGATGTTTATTTTTCCTGAAGAAAAACAATAAATGTTTTATGAATGCAGCTTAAGAATAAAGTATGGAAAATCGCAGGAAAATCCCAAAATGAACACTTCTTGCCTTAGGGCAGAGAACATGGCCTCTGGATCCTAGTGTTCCACTCCTGTGGGCAAGTGTTGCTGTTGTGAAAGGTTGTCCCTGTGCCAAGTTGCTGCAGATCCCCAAGTAACCCTTTCTCGGTCTCGCTGTAGCATTTGCTCATCAGTGCTCAGCCCCAAGCCTGCAGACAGTGGAGCTGGCACTCACTTGCCCAATCACAGCCACCCCAGCTGGGATGTCCTCAGGCTTTGTCCCTGGTCTGCTGCTGCCCTTCCAAAAAAAAGGTACAGCTCCCCTGAAGATCCTGCCTTGTGCAGATGGCTTGGATGCAGAGGATATCTAAAAGAGCTGTAGAAAGTTCTGTTTAGGCACAATACTGAGTACTCACTTGTACTGTATCCATTCAAGGACTGTATATGTAATACACTCACAAGGAGGGTTCCCTCTTGTATTCATTTCTAGGCTCAGAAAGTCCTTTGGCCATCAGCCCTGAGCCCTGCAGAGCTCGGCAGTCTGGCTTGCAGGGCACAGGGATGCAGGACAGTGGGTGGGCACTGGTGTTTGTGCATGCAGGGGTCAGTCAGCAGCCACCCAGGCACAGCTGGGCCATGGTTGTCACCAGCCAATGCCTGGAACCTCAGAGGGTTTCCAGCCCAAGTGACACAGTGCTGCTTAGAACACAGCAGCATGAGGGGAAGGTTCTGCTTCTCACCCATACACACAACTGAGCCAGGCTCTGTCTCTGGCTCATTACCCAGAGCCACAGGCAGCATCTCTTTGACTTGAATCTGGAAGACAGTATCTGTGAAATCCCTGGGGCCCTTTGCAGGCCCCCTACATGCTATCAAATAATCAACAAACTACTTAAGTAACCCTTAGGTGCTCCATTGTCCTGGCACCTTTGCCTATAAAAGTCCCTCCCTCCTGTGTGCAGAGAGCTGGAAGCTTTCAGGACCTTATTGTGCTAAGCAAGCATTTAACACTCAGACATCATGAGACTTAATTTTTGTGAATGCAAGCTACAATAACTCTACTTTGCTTCTATCACCTCATCTTGGGGGGGGGGTGTGAATTCATGACTTTTTACACAGAAAGTGGATAAAACTCTCTGTTGGCTGCCATGGCATTATTCAACTTCCTTGTTCCCAAAGGAGCTTAATCTTAGCAATGAAAAAAAAAAGCAGGAGACAACTGCAAGGCTTTTGGCCAATAAATTCACTCCAAATCCTTGAGTTCCTAGATTTGAAGGCTTTTAAATCCAACAGGACTCACAAAATGCAATTTGGCCTTTGCACTTTCAACAATGAGCCATAAAACTAACACCCTGGACCAGTTCTAGTCTCTGTTCATAGGAATTTACCCATGCACCAGTACGTTTATTGTAACTTCACAAAAGTCAATCAAGTGGTGAAGCTTCCACACTGAAATTGTTAAAGAAAGGAACTTCTGTCATGCCAGACTGCAAACAAAGCTTAGGGGAACAGCTTCAAGCCTGGAAAAAGAAAGTTCCCAGTTACTCAGGGTAGCTCATATCTCCAGAGGCTGTTTTTAATCATAACTCCAACAAGCTTGTCACACAACTCATGCTTTACTACTTGGATAGCAGTTGCCAACTGGATGGAAACCTGATTTGGTGTTTTCCAGTTGATGAGAAAGTTTTCTGAAGGACATTTGCTTGAGCAGCTTAGCTTGAGCCTTCCTAGAAATGAAACACAACAATTGCTGCTTCCATGAAATGCACTCCCTGGCTTTAGACAGTGAGAGGCTCGTGCTGAACCTTGCTGAACCCTCATGAACTGTGCATCAGGGCTGTTTCACACACAGCTGGGAAAGGTAATTGCTAAGAGTGGCATCTTCTCTTAGAAGGGCAAAACAGCCCTACCACTCACTGGCTTTGTCTCTCCTCCTTGCCTCTTCAGCTTGTAGCAGCCTCACATCCACCACACACCTTGCTGGAGGAGGAGGCAAAGCCTTTGTGGTGTTGGTGGGCTCCTGGTGCTCTGGGATATGACTTGTGCCAACATGTCCTGCAATACAGTGTTACTGACTGATCAGCCTTGATGTGGCAAGACAGTTTTGTCTGCATCCCTGAGCAGCTCTAAGCCAGCTCAAAGCCTGGCACATTTTGTGGAGTCCCTTTAGCACACCTGATTGCACAAGCAGATGCAGACACTCCTGAAGTGGGACTTGTTTATAACAAAACACCCAACTATTTTGATTTGAATCTTAAAAGAAGATAGACAATAAAGATAGATCCCTGCAATCCTCCCTCTTGGTTTTGTTCTTACTGGGGGTATCCAAACCTTAATGAATTAATTTCTGCCCTGCCTCAGTGTGGGCCAGCACACACTATATTTAATTGATACCAACAGAACCAAGGTCTTGGAAACAGCATTTGGCTTAAGGTTAGAGTGTGGAAGAAAAGAACCCTCTTTTCAGCTGCAATATTCTCTACCTCTGGCAGAGAAAGCAAGCAGGATCTGTCAGAGCACAGGAGACACAAACCACTGTGTTTCTCTCCTCTTGTGCTTCTGTAGGCCACACTGCAATAAATGGAACAGCTGGCTGATTTCTCCATGGCAGTTTGGCAATCCTATCAAAGGGGATTTCTCTGCATAGCCATGTGAGGGATGAAAAGACAGAGTAATTTGTCATGGATGTTCCAAGATGAGTAAGTTTTGGTCCTATTTTCCTGTTGTGAGTAGTGAGCAGAATCCAGTGAGCAGGGCATATATTCTGCTAACACTGAATCTCTTAAAAATCTTATATGATTGTGTGACATGAAGCAGAAAAATCATTCTTGCAAAGATAAAAGCTGGCCAGATAAGACTGGATATTGCAGTGAAATGAGAAGTGCTCCTAGTCTCAACCTCCAGACACTTCCAAGGCTGAAGAACTCAAGACTATCTGGTTCATTAGTGGAATGTCTGTTCAGCTTGAATCTAATACTTGACAGTGATGTGGCCAGAACTCAGAGCCAGAATAAATACATTAAATTTGGTTTTCTTTCTTTCTTGAACTATGGCCCTGGTTTGTGAAGCACTTAGTTTGCTCCAAGAATGAAAGGTTGAATCACCAGAAGTAAGAGTTGTAACATGGAGGGGGAGCAAAGCCACTGGAAATTCTCTTTGTCACAGGTAAGAAGGTAGGAGAAAAGCAGCATTCCTCAGTTTTACTTTTTTATGGCCAAAACAAGTAAAGTCTGTCAGATTCTTCTGGCTCCCTGCTCAGGCCTGAGGTGCTTGGGTGTGATGACAATAAGTATTAGTCATGACCATGATGTTATTTGTCCTGTGGATACAGCTGGGTTTTGTACTTGGATACTGCGTCTCTCAGCGGGGAGCTCTGGGCATCCTTCAGGGGAAAGATCTCACCTTGGTCTGGTTCAGCTGAATCACAGCCCCAGCAATCACAGCATACACGAATTATTCCTCTACAGTGAGGAAGAAGGACAAGAGGGAGAGGGGAGAAAGAAGGAGAGAGGACAGAAGGAAGGAAAGAAGCAGAGCTCTTGGTTCAAGAGCAGCCTGTAGCTCTGTAGAAGGCTTTGCCATTCACTTGCTCTCCATGCCTTTGTGCTTCCCTAGGAGGTGTTCCCTGACAGCGCAGGGCCTGCCAGCAACAGGAGAACTCCACACTGACTGCAGGATAAAAAGAGTTTTGGTCCCAACCAAAGCAATGCTGGGTTTTCAATTAAACACACCCCCAAACAGCTGTGAGTTATGCCCAGTAAGTTTAATAACCAAGGAAACCAAGTAACAAGTGACAACTACAAAATACAAAGCAGACAAGAAAATTGATGGCATAAAAGTGGGAAGGAATGGTGTCTGAAATGAAAATGGAAAGCAAAATACACTTAACAGAGGATCTGGGTTCAGCTATAACACACGGTCACATACAACACCGCATTAGTAACAGCACACACAGATACTCCATAGACTGGGGCTTTTCACAGTTCTCCACTTCATCCCAGATGACAAATAAATGGATGTTTTTACTCTCTTACATAAATTCTTGTGCACACAACATCATCAGCACCAAAGGTCTGGAAAAGAAATAAAAATCAGTCAGAAGAGATAGAACCAGCAAACGTTGAACACCATTTCAAAGTGTTATTTTTACTAAAGTAACTAGTTCTGCAGCAGAAATACTTTTTATGTCTTTTGACAGATGAGAGTAAAGAAAGAAATCATTTTGAAAGAGGAATGCAATGTAAATGACCTGTTTTTCAAGGCAGGATGGATTTTGTCAGAATGATAAATGATGCATAAATTCTCTTTTTCTGTAGTTTCTTGGCATGAATTGATAAATAAACATGAGAAAATAAAGTGAATTTGGAATGTACTGTTGTTATATTTAGAAACAGCTGCAGCACTTTGAACTAGAAATGCTGAGGGTGGAATTCAGATGGCATATTCCAAAGATACTCCTTGATATTTGCAGATACAAATCCAAGCAGGCAAATGAAGGCAGTGGAGGGAAGATGAAGACCAGGAGAATGTACACCTGTAACATAATTCTGCTGCAAGTGGCCATCATGCTGGATCCCAAACCCTCCTTTCCAGGGTGTGTGTGGGCAATGCCAATGACAATCTTCCTTCAGGACACTGAGCCCTTAGCAGTGAGTTTGTTAGCTGTGGTAAGGCTCTGGAATGCCCGACAGACTATCAGGACATGCAGGCAGGACAGGGATTGTGGGGCTGTCTGAGAAAGCCACCTGAATCCTAAAGTGTTTGGATGTCATTTCAGGTCTGGCAGGCTAAAATTTAAGCAATTAAGCATGAAGGAAATACTAGAGGCTAGAGTGAGGAAATAGAGACTGCAGAACCCTTCCCATTCATCTGTGCTGACAGAAGGTTTTGAGCTCAGCACTAACAAGCTCTGAGGTGAGATGTCTGGCTGTGGTCACTGCCAAGGTCTCACTGAAATACATGCAGTAAGAACTACCCCAGTGGGTTATGAAAATTCAGCTGGGCTATTTGTTTTAATGCTTTCTACACCTGTTTTGGCCAATACTTGGAGAAGACTTGGCTTTAAAATTGACTCTGGTTTATATTTTGTTCACTTTGTTGGGGACACAAGCCTGTTAGTACTTTGGAGATACAGACTTTGTTTTTAAGCATATCAATATCATATCAGTGCTTAATACATATTTTTAGATTATACATGAACACATCTGGAAATGAGCTTTAAAGGATGCAGATAGTTCTCTACTGTCCACAGCACCAGCTGCAAGTACCCTTATTATGGCTTCCTTCATTATTTCCAAATTATCCACAAAGGCAAAATTATTTCAGCAGGAGCTCTGACAGACAGAGGAAGTAAGAGTCAAAACCAGCCAGGGCTCGAGGTTTTCTTAGGAGCCTGTAAGATCCCTGCAACAGTGATTGTCCTTCACATTAAGGCACAGCTAAGCACAGGGAGTGTGGAAATAAAGATTACAATTTGTGGAGGAAGAAACAGACATAAGAGTTTCTGGGAAAGCTCAGTGGTTCGGGTGAGTAGCAGCAACAAAGACTGACTGCTGAGCAGTCAGAGTCACAGCTCAGCATGTTTGTGATACAGGATCCTCATTTTGTACTTCCAACATCCATCTCCAGCAAGACTTCTGAAAATTTCAGGCAAAGGACTACATTCAAATTACTCTGGACAAAAATCAAGTGCAGAAAATGTGGACACATTTAGGGAACCCAAATTTTTAAAAATCAGCTGCTACTTATAAGGACTCCACAACACACCAGTCTTGCAGTCTGGAAAACCACTACAATTTAACACAATAATGTTTTTAAATCGAGATTGCAAAGAGATAGAAATCATGCAAAACACAATTACAATTATTCTGGAGTAACCACCACCACGTAAGCACTGGGCACTTCTCAAACACCCAAGACATCCTTTCCTTGAAGACTCAGATAGGTTATGTGGCCTCTGACCTGTTTCAGGAATAAGCTGCATTTTTTAGCACTTAGATTTCATACCTTATACACATTCAGATGATTAAAATGGAATTGAAGCACATAAATAAAGGGCTTTATTGTCATGGTTATGTACAGGTTTAAATGTGGACTTACACAAAAGGTGTTTTCCTATCTTACTGTGACTTACTACCATTTGTTGATAGAACTCCACTCAGTGTTACTAAAGAAAGCAAGGAGGAACATGTTTAAACTTGCTGCATTCCTTTTCTTGTGGTAACTCACAGAAATGTCTAATGTACAGCTGGGCCCAAGGTCAGGGGAGGATCCAAATCCAAAGGGTGTAATGCCTCTATTCTTCACACTTAAATCCTTGTATTCAGTGGTAGGATAAAGCAGTTTAGTGTCTCTGGTTCTAATTCTCAAATTCTAATTCTAAGACTCAAAAGAACTGATAGCTCCTGTTCCAACAAGCAGACTTTAAAGATTTCCATGACCCAAAGCAGTAGAACTTCCAAATGAAAAGAGAATGAACAATCCTGGCTATTTGGTGGTGAAGTTCCATCAGAGCAACTAAAAAAAAGTACAAGGCTACCAAACTGTAGTTTAGATGTAATGAGAAGATGCAGGATTTTCCAACGCCACCTTTTCATCAGCTTGGAAAGGTCTCACTTATCTCATAAAATGCTGCAAGACAAGGCTTCTATCTAAATCTAAAATAGGATTTAAAATGTGCAATGACTGCAAATTACAGAATTGTTTTCTTCACTTAGCTTGTCATAATCTGTAGCTAAGAGTCCAAAAGCACACTGCAAACAAAGCCCTGCGCAGGGGGATAATCCAATAAATTGACCTCTCTCAGTTCACTCAAAATCTGATGACCACTGACATCATGAGAGATTTAAAGAGAATTACAGGGCAGCAATATATTTCTGTAGGAGCAAATCTGCTTTTTGAAGGCCTTCTTTATAAACATTTTGCTGGGGAGCTTTGTGGTAAGTGGAGCACACAGTATAATGAAGAAGTGTCATTGAAACAATCACCTGGGAAAGATCACTTCTGCCAGTGTATGCAAAAATCCCTTTACCTGCTCATGACTGATCAAAATGCAGAGGCAACTTAAAAAAGGAAGACAGAATCCCTCAGCAAAGTGATGGAGAAAAGAAAATATTACTTAAATGAATCCTCAGAAAAGGCTTTGTCCACGTGCAAACTTCCATGTTCTCTAGAATAAAGATGTAAGTCTTCACAACAAAAGCATGGTGCCTATTTCCATTCTCCTCCCGACTGCCATAATATTTTAGGAAAAAAGCTGATCCTTACAAGGCCATAGTCACTGACTGTGCAGCCTCCACTTTCAAACTTGGCTATTGATAGCAAATCACCCAACAGGCAACCTCATGTTCCTCAAGATATCATCTGACAGCACCATGCAAAATTAGGTGATTTCCCAAAGAGCCTAAATGTCAGGATTTGTGTTTGAGCACTGCTGTACTATATAGCTCCCCCAAAGTCATGCAGCAAATGGATGGCAGGGATCTGAGACCATGGTATCTCTATTATTTTGGAGATAGTTATAGTTGCAGCTGAAAGCCAGTGCACATCTAAGCTACAAGTGATGTTACAAAATGCTGCATTCAGGATCAGCCGCAGCCAAAATGCAAATGGCTTTGGCTTCTTTGTTTGGGATGTGATCCAGACAAGGCTGTAGCAGTGAGCAGGGGCTGTAGATCCCTAAGCCCCCTTGTAAATCTGCTCATGGCAAAGAGTAAATTAAAGCATTAGGCCATGCAACACACACGTGTGCATTATTACAGGCTTCTGAACTTCTGTCAAGGCTGCTCTAATGAGGACAGCAGCAAGCCCCTCATTCTCAGCTTGATATGACTAGACCCTTCTTTTGAGAACTGCTTTTATAAAAGATCACTCTCCAAAAGTTATAGAAAAGTTAAACACTTAGGTGGTTTGACACTGTTTGATACAAGGCTGAGGCACATCATGCATTTCAGCATTCTGCTGCAAAATCTCTTTCCAAATCTGCACTGACCCTTCTCACCTACGATGTTTCATTTTGGAAGTCAGCAAAATAATTTAAAAAATGTTCACTCGCTCATCTGGGCTCCACAGTTCACCAATTTTAATCAACTATGGCATGATTTTCCTGAGGAGGGAATGTAGCACAGAAACCGTGCTTGAACCCTCACCAATGTTCTGATCTTTGACCCTTGCTACAATTGATTCTGAGAACCCCTGTGTGATAGGTGAACTGTGTCAAATGTGGTCAGAGGCTGTTTTTAAAGCCCCTCTTCAGTAATCACCCACTTTAAAATGTTTGTGTGTTACAGATTAAACTTAAATCTATGGAGGCCTGAGCATGGTGAAAGCAGCAATGCACCTCAACTCTGAATATGAATGTGTCCCATTTGAATAGGCAATATTTGTAAGCAGCATCCTTTAACTTTGCAGAGAGCAGACCTTTTGTTCTTCTGACTTACACAAGTGATTGATAGCTCATTAATGTCCCTAACAAAAACACACAGCAACAACAAAAACATTGAGTGTAATAAAGGGAAGAAAAGGCACGTAATTCCAGACCATAATTTTTGAACAAATAAAAGAAATATGTATTTTTGTGTTATATTCTGATCTTGAGTGCTCAAATGCTAATCCAAGTATAGTTTATGAATGTAGAGTTGTAAATACAGATATCCTGACTCTATGTATGCATTACAATCCTGAAGTACACTACAGTATAAAGATACAGTCAAGACAAATAAATGTGGGGAACTACCCTTTCCACCCTCCCTTGCTTGTAAATTCAATGTAATTTTTATCTACATTGTTCAGTAATTCCAAACATGCAGCGCTGAAATCCCAGCAAGGGCATCAGATGAGATTAGAAAAACCAGCTCTGAAAAAAGAAGTTGCAATGTTCTAGTTTTAGATCAATGTTCTAGTTTTCAGACCAGCTTTTTTGTAAAGCAGAAATTGATCCTCCTTCCCTTCCTCAGCTGAAATAATTCTTTTTGTAACAGGACTTCAGGCCTATGTCTGTCATTGTATCAGCCAAATATTATTTAACTACTAATAAGAGCAATTTTATTCTCTGTGATGCAAGGACCTAAGGAGAACCGAAGGCAACTGAAGGTAAAGAAAACCTTTGCTAACTTAATAATGTGTTCTCAGCATCTGTGCACCAGAGGACATGATGTGACTTGGAAAACCATCATTTTACTCCAAGGAAATATCTTTGAAGAACATAAGGAATTCTTCTGCCAGGATGCAAGAAAGATTGATAATTATAGAGTAATATGGTTTACATTTTGGCTCTGTGGTAGTCATGGCAATTAAACACTGATTTTTTTTTTTTTATTATATGGGATAATAAGTACATTTTATTAATATGCTGTGTTGGAGAAAAAAATTATATCCTTACACTAGGAAAATACCATAATCAAATGGATCCCCTAAGCAATGCAGAATTTTAGATCACAATTATGTGGCAAAGCTCCAATATTGATGCAGCCAATACTAATAGAGTAAAACTAATTCCTTACCCCCTGCCTGTTACCCCAAGCCTTTCCTCAATTCATGCCTCAGTCTAACACAGTTTACATTCTTTCTTGCAACTTCTTTCAAACAGGGTATGACTTTTCTTGATATCTTCTGCAAATGCATCTAACAGCAAATAAGGAGTCTCAAGGCTTCTCGAAAGATTTCTTTGGATGGCGAAACAGAAGCAGAGTCTTACTGAAGCACATCAGAGAGAGTAGAGGAATAGAAAACATTTCTTAGGTAAGCAGGGAGATTTGAGAAGTGTGAAGATAGGAATTGTCAAATATTTGAAGCAATATGGGCAGCAAAACTGAATGAGAACGAATTTCAAGTCCTAAAGATCCCTAAGAAAGCTCTGAGGGTAGAAGAACAAAGAAAGGAGAAGACAGAGATCTCTTCTTCTCATTGTGATCTTGGTTTTGAAGAAGCAAGATGTAAATGGGAGTTAGCAGACTCAGACCCAAGGAAATTTGCCAAGCATAAAATAAAATAATTTAATACTAAATCTTTGTTCACTGGAGTGATGAAAAACCTAAACACAGTGGAGAGGCAAGAGATCAAAGGAGTCTTCTCACTAAGGGCTCCTATTCCTACCTTGTTCCCTTTTATAGCTGCTGAACACACCTCAGCCAATCCCTTCAAATAGTTTAGCTTCAATTCTCTGAAGGAATGTTCTGGGCTTTAAAATTAGAGACCACAGACAAGAAAATGCAGCTTATCCTCTTCTGTCTCTCTCCAAACAGTAGAACCTTTTGTTGCCTCCCAGGTTTAATTTTGGCCATTTCAGCAAAGGACCAGAGGTCTCCCACCCCCATTACTCCCAGAAACAAACACCTCATTGCTGAGCTGTCAGTGTCAGATCTCAAACATCAACCCATGCATTTAAAAGATCTGTACATTCAGCCCCATCAAATGTCATGAGGGCTTGGAAATGCTTGTCCTGAGTACCAATTATTGTCATAATACTTAATAAAGCAAAAAAGCCTGCTATGCTCCAAGAGGTAGGAGAATGAAACTGTATATCATATTGATTAGCAAAAAAAAAAAAACAGAGAAAATCATATGGATCACTTGGAAACAAATACCAGATTTTCATAATGGCCACAGTAAAATCACACATTGCAACCAATGAATGCAATTCTAGCTTGTCAGAGACAGGAAGGGGATTGGGGGAAATGGAAACCAGAAAAAGAGCTAACAATGCCTTTGCATATAAATCTGCATCATTGTAGAAAAGAGTAGGGAGATGAAATCACCATAACATCAGGTGCTAGATCATTAGCAAAACAGTAAATGCCATCCTGGTTTTCTTAGTTTTGGAGGGAAATTGATAATTAGGGTTAAAAAAACACTCAAATAACGATTCAAAGCTTTCTTTACACTGAAAGACTCAAGGTCATCCAGTGGTTTAGCTTCAAAACCAGAAGTTCCTCTAAGAGACGGCTTAATCAGTGGTGTTAAGAGAAGTATTTGCAATAACAAATTTTAGGCATATTATTTAGACTCTTTTATACACAATATGTAATGACTGGAAGTTGAATCTCCACATACACAGATTAAAAGAAATGTCTATATTTTAATGGCAAGGAAATTAACCAATTAACCAAGTTGTTGAAAATTCTGAGTTCCTATAAATGGAAATATTTTAATAAGAAGCAAGCTGTTCTAATTTATATCCTAACTGGAAAAATAATTAATTCAGAAAAGTTCAACAGACTGTATTAAACAAAAAAAAAAAAAAAAAAAAAAAACAAAAAAAAAAAAAAAGGTTAGATGGCTTTAAATCTTGGAATCCCTCTGGTTTCTTATCCAATTCATTATTCTTCCCCAGCAGGATAAGTTCACATTGCTGCTTGCAGGAGGCAATTGTATTATGAGCAGCTTTCTTGGAGCAGTGCACTTTGTTTAACAGCTGCCTCACCAGCTTGCTGCTTAAATAATAAACTACAGAAATGTATTGTTAGAAAGCTGGAAAAGTTATAGTTGAGAATATATTTTGTCCACTGCATTTCACCTAAAGATGCAAAGCAGAGATCAAAGTACTTTGCCTCCTAAAGTTTTGTGATAATATAAAGAATTCCAGTGGTTGAGTCAAAAGAAATGATGTAGCATTGGAGTATTCATTCATTAGAAACCTGTGTGAGTTCACTAACAGTACATGTCCTCATAAGGGGTGGGTGAACAGTTCCAAGATGTCTGGAATAATATTAACACCTTAGAAGCTTTTTGTTTATACTTGGTTAGCTTTGGGTCCTGTTTTTGTTTCAGATGCAATCTCAAATCCAGAACTCCATCTGCTTTAGAGAAGCACTGGGGAGGCTGTTTGTTTTTTAAAGTGCAGAGGTTTAGTTAGTGTGATAGTTCAAACTAAAACCTCTCTGCTTTGATGTTTTCTTACCCACCACTCCAGGAGCCTGTCTGCTGTGCCCAAACTGATGAGGCATAACAGTCTGATCAACTATTTATGCAGAATTCACCAGTAAGAACATGTGCAGTGAAGTGATTCTGAATTTGAGCTGAACTGTGCTGCTGGGTCTCTCCTCAGGTGTGGATACTGGTGAATGAATGTGGAGTGACCCCAGGGAAAGAGGCAGTGAGGAGAACTCTAATGAAGGAAGCAGAGCCCGAATAACAAAGCTCACACACCACTGTGGGCACAGGGGCTGGCAGCAAAACGTGCCAATCTCTGCACTTCTAAAAAGCTCATGAAGGCAGCTCTAAATGTGACTCAGAGGCGATCAGGGAATTGGGGAAGGTGGCAGAGGTATGGAGGAAATGACATCTTTTTCATCAACAGGAGAGACTAGAGCATGCTAACAATATGCAGGTCTTTCCTGCTATATACCATGTGACCATGGATAAGAAGCAACATTATGCACAAGGATGAAAAGAAGATTCTCCAGAAATGAGGTCAAATGCCTTGCTCTCACTTTCACCAGAGAAAATCTGCAATAAATGAAGCGAATTCCTTGATGATGTTGTGAATCTACAGAGCAGAAGTGGCTGACTTGTGATTATTCTACCAGTACAAGTATGGTGAAAATTTTAACAATCAAATGCGAGTCAGAACATGCATATAACTCCATTTGTTTAAAAAAAAAATAAAAAGAAAGGGAAAAAAAGCAACGTATTAATTGTAAGGTAGAGGATTCTGAAAATTGTAGTCTTCCAGATGGATTTAAGTGAGGAAAAACAGTAACTCATATTAGGTGGTAACAAAGAAACCTGCTAATACATGCATGTATTGAGATAGTTCAAGGTTCTTACCAAAATCAGCTCATCATTAGCTAATTCCCGAGTCCAGTATGTTTTGGGACCATCTCCCTCAATAAGAGTTTGTTTGCAATAGATCTTGTTTTCATTCTCCCAAGTGGCCAAACTCTGCAGACAAGAAAACCATTAGGAAATACATTAATTATATTCCCCAGCAGCATGAGACAGGGACAACAATGAGCAGAAGTGAGAATAATTGCTCCACCAAAGGAGCAACACATAGACTGATAAAGGCAAAGGGAAAAAATCATCAGTGGAAAGTGGTGAAATAAACATTAAGGTGCATTGGACATTTTGGAAAGAGGTATATATTAGTAACAAAGTAATTGCAAATGTGTCTTTTTTCAGTGCGGAGCCACTCAGTTTCCATTAAATGCTTGATGTTGAAAAGTGTAATTTAGGAACACGCTAATGTGGTGTCTATATTCCCAAGCATCTTTGTACACACATGATTTGATCTGACATGTTATTTATCACTGCAGAGTCCCCTAAGATTAAAAGCATAAGCAATTATATATATCATGTTTTGGTCATAAATAATCCAGTATTTGTCACTTACCATCTTTCCTGCTCTATGGCACTGTGCCAAGTTAACTGTGTATTAAACATATTGAGCTAAGAAACTAGAATAAATCACAGCTAAATTAAAGAAACATTAGAATTCTAGTGATTGTGACATTGCTTTTTTAAGGTTGTGAGTCTAGAGATTGAAATGCCCTTTTCAAAGCATTTGAATAATGACTATGAAACCACTGAAAAAGAAAAGAACCTGAAACTCCAGGGTTTTGTTGAACAGGCAAGCCCTGACTCTTGCTTTTCACACAAGCACTGAACTATTACTCCTCAGTGCAATGGAACAGCTGTGCAGAAGGGTGCCCTGTAATGAATGTTCAAGTAATCACTTTATAACTGCACAGGGGAGACATTTATTAGTCTGTGATTATATACATGTACATACACACACGTGTGTGTGTGTGCATATGTATGCCTAAATACAAGTTAACGCTTCCCAGACTTTCCAAGGGAAAAAACCCTTTACTTTGATTTAAAATCAGCTGTTTACTTTGTAAATATTTTCAAAACAATAGATTTTATAAGCCAACAAGCCATCTCGAATGGCACTGATAGAAGCTGTGCCTTGAAGTACGATCACATATGATTCCTCTTTGTCTGCACAAACAATGGATCAAGTTAGTTGGCAGTACAAAACCCTCCACCCCATAAAGTATATCAAAATCTATCACCAGTCAGCACTTTTGCCAGATACTGCAAACTACATTCTGGAGTATTCTTTTATTATCTGTCAGGTTCTGCTCTGTGGTAATATCATGGTTATATATACACAGCAGTACAACTTATTCCTGAGAGTGGACTATAAATAATTTCACAACACATGGAAAAAATTTACTACTTCACAAAACCCATTTCTTTCAGGTTTTTCCAACTTTCATAGCTTACAGCCATAATTATTGTTTTTCCATCTGCAGCACTAAATCCTTCCCTAGAAAGCAGGTCACATTTATTGTACATGCATTATGTATGAAGACACTTTTGCTGAACAAGATAAATTAACAAAGCCAGCAACATTTCCTGGACAAACTGTTAAATATACGATAACTCATCTTAGAGAGAAAGTGGATGTTCTAAATATTCACTGATTCCCAGAACCTGCTTCCATTTTCATAAATTTATGTTGACAGCAATTGCACTGAAGACAGTAAGTTCTGAATTTTTAGTGATAAAAACGGTCTCAAAAACCGTCCCAAGAATTAGGAGACTTCATATTTTGTAAAGTAGATTATTTCACCAACACTAGATACTTTTAAAACTGGATCCTCATTTGAGACTACATTCTGATAATCTTTATTTGTACTTCTTTTATAAGAGGTTTATATATACTTTTACATACTTCTTTATCATTATGAGAGTAAAATGCCCGAAAAAAGCATAACTAACCCATGCCTTCAGTAATAGTTTTCAAAAGGCAGCTATGGCCACAGCCTAGTTCCCCAAACCTCAGACCCCACATATCTACACTAGCAAGAGCCTGGTGTCAGATGCTGCCAAAATAAATCCCCCTCCATGCCCACAGGAGTGGTTACAAAGGCAGAGGAGCAGGGTCTCACACACAGAACCAAGCCCAGAACACTCCAGGGAATGCCCTCAAATGCATTCAGCTCAAGGAGATGGTGTAACTGTGGCTGGTACAGCACCAGCTGAAAGCCTGTCTCACACTGGTAAAGAGCTATCTGTCAGTAAACTGGACACATGCGCTTGGCAAGGGTGGGAAAGAGCATTTCAGCCCCAAACTACCAACAGTCTGTGGTCCTGCTCATCAGAGAACTCATCTGATTCAATCTGATCAAAGTTGTGTCAGATTTGTGCACTAAACCCTGACTCTTGAGGTCTCTCTTGCTCCATCATTTCCCATGTTTCTGTCAGGGACAGAAGCTGGGAAGAGCTTTCACTGCAGCTGAGGTCTTCAGGGGAGAAGGGAAGCAAAAAGAGAAGAATTAAACCCTGCCAAGCTGGAAACCAGATAGCTGAACTCTGCTTTTCACTTTTATCCCAAGAGAGGGATAAGAGAAGCGGTGACCATCAAGAACCCCCAAGAGTGCTTCTGGTAAGAAAAGGGTGGAGGGCAGCAATGCCACTGTCTGGGGACATTGGCAGCACATGCGTTTGTCCCGTCTAAAAAGAACTTGATAACACTCCCCCCTCCCCTCACCTCCCCAGCACATGCCCCAGCTCTCCTCCTACCCTGCACTTTCGTCCATCCACCGTCTCCTCCTCAAAGCTCTCCCCGATTTTGAAGTTGATCTCAGTGGTGCGGACAGTAGTGGAAGTTTTGATGTAGAACTGGTCCCCGTCCTGGCGGATCTCCACGTGGGGTTTGGAGGCGGCTGCCACCGCCACCTTCCTGAGCATGGCATTGACACCTGGGCAAGGCGGGGAGGAAGCAGAGCTTGAAGTGAAGACACCTGGGCTGACCTCGCCCAGCATCATGCAGACCGGGGAGCGGGGCGAGGGGCCGGGGGAGCAGAGCGAGAGGCTGGGGTACCGCGCGTAGCCCCGCGGCACAGCTGCGGCGCTCGGGCCGGCTCCGAACAGCCGGCACATCGGGCAGGGTCCGCACGGCCGGAACACGGCACACACCGGGCGGGGTCCGCACGGCCGGCACACGCAGGGAAGCTCTGCACGGCCGGTAGCCGCGGGCTCTCGCAGACCTCCCCGCGGCAGAGGCTCCCCGGGCTGGACCGCCGGCACTCGTAGGTGAGACGGGGACCGTGCCGTGCCTCACGGCCCCTCCCCGGGTATGGCTCTGAGCCGTGCCCCGCACAGGCACACGGAGCTTTTCCAGCCCTGCCCGCGGCCGACGCACGGAGCTCTCCGGGAGCCAGCGGGCAGCGGAGCGCGGCTGCGGTGCCACCCCGTGATCCAGCTGCCACCCCGTGTCCCCTCCCGCGGGACACAGCCCGCTGCCCGGCTTCCCCGGCCTCACCCAGCGCCTTGAGCAGCTCGTCGAAATTCTCGCTGCTCCTCATCTTCCAAGTGCCGGCGAAGTTGGGCATGGCGGGGCGGGCGCTGCGGAGGGTGGCGGGGACGCGGCGCTGCTGCTGCTTTCCGGCTCAGGCACCTTGTGAGTGGGGCGGACCTCGGCGGCAGCGGCACGGAGAGCCGGGCACACCCACCCGACCCCCCACCCCTTCCACCGGGCCAGCAGCACTCCGCCAGACAGCCGGCCCCCTCCCAGTCACGGCCATCCATCCATCCATCCATCCATCCATCCATCCTGCCCTCTCCATCCATCACCGGCTGCCGCCTGCCTTGCCAGCTCCACAGCTGCCCCTCCTGGGGCTGCCCAAGAACGAGAGCCCGACTGTCACTTGTGCCACAAATGAGGCGGACAGTGAGGACTGGATGAAGAGCCCCAGAGGCAGGCAGGGAAGGCAGAGGGCAATCCAAGCCCGCGCAGTCTGTCCAGGAGCACAGCCTGGACAGGAGGCTGACCCAGAACGGGGAACTGATGTAAGGAAGCTGACACTGCCCTGAGCCGAGTGTCCCCTTGGAGAAGGGTGCAGGACAGACACACAGCGCCTAAAGCGTTCCCTGGCCACAGCCATGCATTCCCTCAGGGCTCTGTGGCACCCTTGGCAGCAGGAGGATGGGGGTGCAGGACTGGCATCAGGAAGAACACAAGCTTTAACGAGCTATTTCACACTTACTGAAATTACCACCAGTGTGCTAAAGATTTTGAGTGCTGTTCTGAGCCTCTCATACTTTCCATGACCATTTCCATTGTCTTTGCTTTGAATCCTTCAGTTTCAGGTCAAAGATGCTAGATTCAAGTTCCTTATTGCAGCTGATTTATTCACATGATAAAGTGGAACAGACTTTGACAGCTTAAGGCATACGGAGTTTTTCTGCTGCTGTTGGGCATAAGGAAAAACTCAAAACATTCAGAGGCCTGTGATTTCCCACTCAGAGCAGAGCCAGATGTATTCTAATTATAGGAAAACCTTTGCTGAGCCAAATTCATGGTACCTTCACAACCATTCTTCACTTGTTAGATTCTGCAAAATGAACACGTAGGTTACTTGAGTTATGTATAAAATGTTTTTACTCCTGGAAAATGAATAGTTCTGGGAGTTACTTTAGTATGTTAGGCAGGACTCTACATATGCTGAAATTTGCTCTCATTTTTTATTCCAGGTAGAACTCAACTTGAGTAAGAACCATAGAGCAGAATCAAGTGCTTGTCTGTTAAGTGTCACTCTTTTTCTACTGATTTTTGTTTCCGCCTTTTCAGAAGAACACCCTGGGGACCTGGCATAGCTCTTTAACCGAAATATTTTGATGAAAAATCTGGGGTTTTTCCAGGAAATGAACATTTCAGAGAGGAATATCTGTTTTCAATAACAGGGTTTCTTTAAAAAGAGAAACAGAACAACACAAACCGAAAACAAAAACCAGAGCACGAAGCATCCTCCAGTTGTTTTAGTAAATGACAATAAATTAGTCTCCATCAGAAATACTTTGTTTAAAATTTTAAATCCCCTCAAAGAAAAACTCTTGTGGAAAAAAAAGACAGACACACAAATAATTTCCTATTGCAAGTAGATTTAAGATTTTCAGATGTCAGGCTGCAGGCCCAACAAACACACACCAAGCCTGTATACTGCATGAAAGGCTGAAGAAAAACCCTGCTCAGAGCCTCAGTGTCAACCTCCCAACTGCACAGCTGAAAACATGCTGCTATGGTCCAGCTTTGCTTCCAGGATGCTGCAGAATGTGCAAACCTGGAGCCCAGTGGAGGTGTTATGGCTCTGTGCAGCACAAAGTCCTTAGCTACCTGTGACAATGAGTATGAGCAGCATAAACCAAATGGGAACTCCTGTCTCTACGTGAGAAAATAAACTGGCTCAGAAGATTTTAAGGAAGGACAATTCATTCTTTAAAAGACCATCAAAGTTCTTTTGCTTGCTGATCTTCTGACACAAACAAGAACTATTCCAGCAGATGTCACCTGAGAGTGTCCCTAAGGTGTAGGACATGTGTTCTAGGTGTGCACTATGGCCATTGACCTGTTCCATGAGGACCAAGAGGGAGCCTTCAAACACCCCTCATCTAGAAAGTGTATCAGGCTGGAAGGAAGAAGTGCCTTCAGTCAATAAAGGCTCTATTCTGCAATGGCAGCACATTGAGTTTTTATCCTAAATACAGAGATATTAAATTACATTTTGATTTATATTATAATCTTACCTAAATACCACGAGGCATTGTTCTAAAACAAAAACCCAGTTACACTCTGGAATGTCCAAATGGGTACAGATTCACACCTTTTTGATACAGAGAGGCAGTCTCCTTTCAGCACTGCAATAATGCAGGCTTGGCAGCTATTCAGAACCCCAGAAGGAGCTGCTCCCCTCTGAGAGTGAGGGTCCCCTGCTGCCAGCACAGGGGGAGACAGGCACGTGCATTTCCAGAGCCAGTGGCTTCCCTCTCACCCACAGTTCCTCACATACCCATGGAGCTGAACTGATCACCAACAGGCATTACCCTCTGAGCTACACTTCTTTTTGTACCCTTTCTGCATGCTGCTTCTCTTTTTATTTAAATAATGGATGGTTTTCCTCTTTCTCTCAAAAAGAAGCCTTCACGTTTCTCTGGCTGTACTAATTAATTTAGAAGTCATCATGAGTTAAACTCCAAACTCAAAAGGAACCTAATTCAACCTTCCAACAGAAGTCGAAAAGCAAAACATCTCTAGAATTTATTTCCCTTAAGACAGCCAAAGCTCAGTGAGGAAAATGTTTTTGGTTTTCCATTTGGTGTTTCATGAAAACATTGTGGACTGTAATCCTCTTGCATGGTGGAACACAAATCCCCACTCATGCTGATAAGGCAACAGAGTGAGATGTAACTTAAATGGCTACAAATCTCACATGGTTTATGCACTAGTTACACCTATTAATTATGTACAAACTGATAAATGATATAAAAGTCAGTAAGAGCTGAGTTCCTATTTTACAAGCTGTGCTCATATCACTTAGCTCAATGCTGAGACTCATTTGCATGCTGAATTGTTTGAAGGAAAGAGAAGGAAAGATAAGGAAGAAAATATGGAAAGAAGCTTAAAGGAAAGGAAAACAGAGGTGTGATGTAAGACCCATAAGGAAGATGGCAGCATTATAATTAAAAAAATTAAGACAGAATGTGAATAAAATCAGTTTACTGCATGTTGGATCACTCAAATGAAGGACAGAAATGACATCACTGGCAGACACGACTCAAGTCTCTGCTGTTACAAAGTGCAGATCAGAAACTTATACTGATTTGTATTAGTTGAGAATTGCCCATAGACTTTACTTTAGCCCACTTCATAGATCCTTTTTCCTAGCACAGCAGCAGTAGGAAATGTTTATCAGGCCATGCTGAAATAACCCAGACTAAATGACAGTTTTACTTTTCTTCCAATCTCCTTCTGTATGTAATTTCCCCATTAATGTTATGAAAAAGAGTTTGATTTCCAAAACATGCCCCTCAGCACTTTTTCCCCTTGGCATTTATTTTATTTACCTGAATCCCCCAAGGCTGATCCTTTCCTACAGATGGACCTAATTAATCTTTCCAACAGTGCCCCTAAGACAAAAGAAAGTAATATATGTACAGATGGGACTAGGGCACTCCATCATCTATACAAATAAGTGACCAGTAATGTGACCAAAACTATCCCCTAGAGGTTATTGACTGACCACTGTGAAGTCACACAAGGCTCAGTGTAAACAATAGATTTTATTTACTAAGGTGGTACCCTAGGAAGAAAAAAAAAAAAAAAGATTGGTTGAAAGGATAGTATAATAAATTATTTCTGACATGAATAAATTATACAACTGGAAGGCAAATTGCCATCGTAAATTTATCTGCCAAATTAATTTACAATGGGCCTCTTGCATGACAATAGGTGAAATGCAATACGAACGTGTGCAACATCACCATCATTTCTGCAGTGTTGCATTGTATATTCTACTGCATTCTTATTAACCTGAAAAAAATACTGACCATTCCCAAGCTGAAATGTTAGAGGGATTTCCAATGCCAAGTTATCCTTTTGGTTTTTGAGATCTAACTAATAGGAAAGTAAATGAATTCTTGCATCGTTAGGGGCAAACAGTAAAGTGTTTGCCAGTTTTATGTTTATTAAGAAAAATAGATATGATAATCTTAATTCCTTCCCTGCAATATTCCCTTTCATGGGGAACTAATTGATCTGTGTTCTTTCCCACAATCAGGCTTTAAGCTGGTGATCTGCTCTATCTTCTGATGTGCTACAAGGATACAATAAAACTGAGAATTGTTTCCTTAACCAAAGTAAAATTTGCTTCTCAGACTCTGAAAACAAAGGGAGTTTGATTGTCGTTTCACTTGGGCATTAATTCTGCAGACTGCTGAGCAATTTGATCCTGATCCAGCAATGTGTAGTCGCAATGTAGTAACACAATCACCATGAACTTTAGGGATGCTCATGGATGTATTTTCCTGGGCCAGTACCAGAATAAAGCCACAAATATCAGGAAAGAGGAAAATCAAGATCACTCTGTTTCAGACTAATGTTCTGTCTGTAATATAAATGAGTTTAGAACACTGTTTTGAAAAAAGACTTACAAACTGTTAAATAACTCTGTAGAAGGGCCATGCTGAATAACCAACACCCATTTATATTTTCAGTCGCTGGACCTTTTCACGTACATTTGAGCATCTGTAACATAACAAATGTGTGCACTGACTGGGAGTGTGAGGAATATAAGTGACATCACCTTCTGTCCAAACTGCCTAGCTACCACCAGCTGCCTTGAGCAGTTCCTGCCTCCTGAAAGTCAGATTCTGCTGGTGGTTTGGCAGCTGAAGGGGAGTCTCAATCCCCAAACCCCTCTGGTTCAGACAAAGCAGCACAGCAGACAGCGATAGCTCAGAAGCAACATTAGCAATCTGACAATTTTAAAACACAGTATTGTATGAACAGGAAGAGAAAAAAAATCTATTCACATGATTAAACGGAGCTTTCTGTCTTATTGGGCAAAACAATGTACTTCAGAAAGAAAAAACTAAACCAAGGATTTATTGATTTCAGAATCCATGGCCTGGGGTGAAAGCCATCCTCTCTGAAGAGCATTACACATGTTTTAATGGATTTTTTTTGTGGAACTCTTAGTCAAGGATGGGTCTCTGAAGGAAGAAGGTCCTGGGAAGTCCCAACAGGTTTTTGACAAACCAGCACATAAGACATTAGCGTCCTTCTCTCTTTCCCCAACTTTCCTTTCCTTTAGCTGAAGGAAGCTAGTCAGATTGATTTGACTGATTTTGGGAGGGCTTCCCTTAGCACAATAACCTTCACTTCAGACAAGATAACATCTCTTTAAGCACTTGCTCACAGGCGGCCTAAGACAAGGACTAAGCCAGGAGGGTAGAGGGTCTGAGGCAGGAATTTCCTAGGCTCCTGAGGCTGGGATACACTGGTCTACAGAAATCTCTAGGAGACAAAATCAAGCCAGCTCCAAGCCAAAGAGTCCTTCACAGGCATGTCCAACAGTCAGGAACAAAGCTGATGCTCCCCTATCAGAGACTTTTACAGAAATAGCTCATAGGATGTGTTTATTAGATGCCTCCAAATGTGCAATTCAGTCAGGCAAAGGGGAGCGGTGTTGATAAAGCAGCTCTTAAAACCCAGCCTTTCCTTTGAGCTATGTCTGGTAGTTTCCCCATGTGGTCACCACAAATCTGAACAATGATAGAAAAGTGAGAGCAGTGCTTTGGGTGTCACAGTCTTGCTTTGCTGTTTCAGGCTGTGACACTGCTGAAGTTTGGTTGTTAAATTGGAAACCTCCCTATAATTATTAATGCAGAAGTGTTGTTTCTTTTTCACTAAGGGGTTACCACGACATTTGAAACCAGGGATTTTCATGGAGGCTTTCAGGAACCCAGCAATTCTCCTTTTCTTGAACAAAAGGCATTAATAAAGCCCTAGCTGTCAATAGAAAAGCAATCAAACTATGTCAGCTCTCTGAAGACAATGCAGGTCTATTAAGGGTGACTTAGGCAGGCAGATGGACCAAGCTGATATGTGGTCATTAGAGATTCTTAAAGGACCTTCGTCTCCAGGGACAGAGGACCATGGCATTTTTTCCAAATGTCCAGAAGAAGAATGAGTGAATTCAAAGGAATATATTCTCATTTAAGTCTGGACTGAACTCCCAACAGGGCCATGTCCTGCAGCTACAGAGGCCGTGCCATTTGCACAACCGCAGGTTTTACTCTGGTGCCCTGACCTTTGTGTATGTGCTAAATTCAAAAGTTTTCCACTACATCTGGCAGACAAAAAGAAGATGAAGGAACTTCATTTTCCCTTTCCTAACAAAACAGAGTATTTAGCATTCCACATAAATTAGAACCAGGAAATAGGGATCTTATCCATTAATTCAATTTAAAATTCAAAATGTCTTTGAAATGTTTTTCATCAGCCTATTTCTAATCTATAATCAGTCTAAGCATTTGAGCTAGTTCTTACCAACACAAACAGCTATAACTGTGCTAGTTCCAAGGAAGACATGACAATTTACACCATGAGAAGATGAGGTCTACAAATATGTAAGCCATAGGTGTTCCAACTCCTACCAATTCTTCTGCCAGCCTTGTTTTGTCCTGCTAAGCTTTGCTCAGAAAATGACCTTGAGTACAACTGCTCTTTCTATTGTTAACCCCCTGACCTTCTAAACTAACATCCTTTGCTCTTTCTAATTCAGAAGGTTTCTGGGGCTTATTAACTGAGCAGGCCAAGTGACCGTTCCCAACAGAAACCAGAGTCCCTGACAAGGAGGTCATTGTTTCCCAGGCTTCCTCCCTAGTACTAGATCTGCAGATTTCAGACTGAAAAAGAATAATGCAGACATTCTTTGTCTAAACATTATCTGGAAAGCATCAAGATAACCCAAGCCACTTCCTCGCCAATTAAGATTAGAGGGGTCATCTCTAGGGACCTAAGTGATTATGGCCACACTTGGATGATGAAATTTGTAGCAAAGTATATCATGAGGCATCTAAAAAAAAGAACCTCAGTCTTCAGAATTAATAATAATGTCAGTCAAAAGAGAGGGTACTCAGCACCCCCATGAATTGCAATATTTTTACTCATGTCCCTCACTATACACTTAGATGAACAGCTGAAAACAATCAAATTTGGAAAGCGTGAATACATTTCTCAAAAGAAGATGCTGTAATTAGGCTTCTAAGTTTAGAGTTTGGGATCCACGAGATCCTCGTGTAAAACATTCTGGAAAAGCAGAAATTTTGGCCAAGATACAGGGGCATACTACTATGGGCTTCGTCCCTCAGGAGCGGCAGCCCATGTTCACACAACCCATTAGCACAAAGAAGTCACTTTTCACAGCCTTTGTCCCGCTTTTCCCAGAGCCCCTCCCTCACAAGAGGCCATAAAAAAGTTAAGGATCTAGGGAATCAGTTCTCTCCGTTTTAAAACCTCTCGGAACCCCTCTTACTCCGCTCCCCGAGGAGGCTGCAGCTGCTCCCAGCAGCACCACCTAGTGCAGAGCTCCGCGTCCCTCCCAGCTCCATCTGCATCCCAGACACAGCCAGAGACGCAGCCAGCCCCGAGCAGTGCCCTATGAGCATCTCCCAGCAATAATGGGAACAGGAAAAATACGGCATAGGGACAGGATGTTATGTCAAGTAATTTCGAGACATCAGCTCTCAAAGCAAGGCTAGGTGAAATACTATAGCTGAATTCCAGGAGGATATGTTTAGAAAAGCTGACAAATAGAAAGTTCATTATAAAAGGTACACTGTTAAAGGGGAATTGCTAATTTACACTGGTTGTGCTGATGCAATCTCTTTACTTTTTGGAAGAGCTGACAGAAAAAGGGACCCCAGTGAAGCTGCAGGGCTATTAAAACTTTTATTTTAATGTGTATTGGTTTGTTTTGCAAAGAGCAGCACCATCGTTCCATGCCAGAAACCTAAACAGCAATCCCAAACCACAAATTTTTAAAGCAAAAAGTTAAACACTTCCATTTTACCATTAATTACTGTGGGTCACTGAGTAAAGAGCACTCTCCTCATCTGAACTCAATTTCTCCCATCAGACTGTCAGATGGCTATGGCTTTCCAGCCATACAAGAGATTCTCCCTTTGGAAAAGAGAAAAAGAAAGGCATTGTTTTTATAACATTTAGAGTGTTCGTGCCTGAGCAGATAGTTTATTAAAGCAGAAATGTCATTACATGCACATTTTAAAAGCAATAGTCTACAACTAAAGAAAAAAAGTAATAGTTCCATGTAAACAACCAGACCTAAATCATAAAAGGGCCGATGACCACAGACAACACTCATCTTTTCCAACTAAGCACTGTTCTCTAATGTTCTCTAATTTAAGAGGCCCTCCCAAGATTAAAGTCCCCATTATGTCATATGCTATAGATGTAATTCTGTCTCCATTTTCCCATTCATAAAAAACGATGAATGCTATTTTCTTGGTAGAAACAAATCAATGTCCATATCTGGGACCCAAGCTGTTAAATCTCTGCTAAAACAAAGGCTACAAGCCTAAGCAGAATCTCTAAAGAGAAATGGAGCCCATATGTCACAGAGACAACTTCAGATTATCACAGCTGGAAATGAAGAAATTGTGGTATATTGATTAATTTTGATTTTGCTTAATGAGCTATGACAGAAAGCCATTAGGATGAATGCATGTCCCCTTCTGGAACAGGAGGGGTTCTGCTCATAATGCTACTGACTTTGAATGGGGTCTCTCTAATGTTTTTTTGGATTTGTTTCTGAAATTCCCTGATCTGCTGCCAGGAATAAAAAGACAGACCAATCAACTTAAAGAGTAATGGAGGCTACTTTTGTGAACAGAGATGTTGCAGTATCAGAAGCAAGCTGACTGGGAGAGCTCTGTGATCTAAAACAGCAGGAAAAGTGAATAATATCAGGGCAATCAAACTATATTCAGGAGCTGCTTGTGCTCCAGGAATCTGAACTCACTGCCCACTGCAGATTTCAGTAGCAGTAGTGACACAGGTGTAGCACAGGTGTGGTACAGGGAGCAGAATGCCCAAGCAGCCTATGGGACACCAAATACCTCTGCTCCAAGTGCCACAAATGGGAGATGTATCTTCACAGCAAGAAACTGAGGAGCAGAGCCTTAATTAAAGGAGGGAACTAAGAAGTGGGTAGGATTCAGCACCTTGTTTCAGTCCCAATGGACTCACTCTCCAGACCAGCACACAAGGACATGTTGTGACACCAGCTATTATCTTTGTCCACTGTTACACACCTGGGAGGTCTCCTCAAACAGAACAAAACTCCCTGCAAAACAACAATACGTTGTTGCTTATGATTTTGAGATGTCCCAGCTCTAGAAGCAATATTTGCCTTTGGGATGTGGGCTAAACATCATGGACTTAATAATGAAACACTTCACTCATTGGAACAATTATAATAATGAAAGAAAAGTTACCATCCCTTTGAAGGTACACAGCACATAAACGCCTGACTTTCTGCTGTTAAATAGGACCTTCATTCTGATGATTTATTTCTTGCTTTGGAAAGACATTGCCTGTAGCTGTGATTAGACAGGATATGGTTTCACAACAATCTCTAATGTGCTTCCCATGTTTTTTAGACTAATGATTGTGACAGCATAGTTTGCTGCTGGCTAAAGGTTTCAAATTCTATTTTATCTGACAGATCTAAAGGCTTGGTTGTACCACACTCACATGCAGTGAGGGCTGTGACACTGGCTATATGTAGTGTGCCCCACCACGAGTCACTGTGGGGAGGAAGAAACCCACAAATACCTGTGAAGTGTCAGTGGATTAAGCCATTCTCTGCCACATCTGGAATGACCTCTGTGGCCAGTTCAGCTGGCACACTTCTCACATGAAGTCCTCAGCTCTGGAAAAAGGCAGGCAAAAAATAGGTGATGTATTTGACCAGTCATATTGTATGATCCTGATGAGTGAAGCAGCCTGTGCAGTCAGCTCCAAAACGTCACTCCTTGACATGATGTGGATGTGGATGCTGTGCCATTAATTACATCTGACAAGAAGAGGAGGTGGCCACCATGTTAAATACAACACAGACTCCCAATAGTAATGGGAAGGGAGATAGGAGCAGGAAGGGTAAGTGATGCCCTGAAAAGACAAACCAAAGCTGACTACCTGTGTGAGACTCTAATTGAAGTTGTACCCAATGTGTGCCTCCCAAAACAGCAACTAAAAGCCCTCACTACCTTGCAGGATCTGCAAAACTTTTTTTTTTTTTTTTTTTTTTTTACGGATCTTAGCTCTTCACAATAAACCCACCAGTAAACTGGAAAAAAAGATCCACAGCATGGTGTCCTGATTCTAAATGTGTACCAGAAATATGCAATGTAAAAAGTGTGTAAGGCTAGCTAGAGCTCAGATAGCTCTAATTAAGTGCATGACAGTCCTGATTGTTATATCCAGAAACCTGTTCACTGCTGCTTGTTGCAGTCCAGCAGCAGCACACCAGCAACCGTGGTTTCAGAATAGATTTAAACCTTCCATTTCCTGGCCTTGGGCACTGACAACTATAGAAAAGAGAAGGTCATTTACTCATAATACCACTGCTTGTTTAGGAGTAGCTGTGCTGGACTGACTCTTTGAGATCCCTAGACACCACATACTGTTGTAGTGGATGAGAATATGAGGAGAACACTATGTGCATGTGTAGAAAGATGATGGGACTATTAGAAATATTTGCTTCACAAAGCCATCAGGCATACAAGCCAACACATTGAAACAGTTTTTTAAGTTCTTGGCATCTCCCCCAGGCAAATTGTTTCACTTGTAGGCCGAAAAGAAATAATTGATATTTGGAACCTTACCAGAAGATTATGAAGAAAAATCATGTCCCTTTGTCTCCAATTTAAAGGAATGCTACTGTAGGAATCTAATGCTTTATTACTACCTATCTGAGTATTATGCTTACATAAAGCTGATACAATTTAGAGGTGCCACAAACTAAGAAAACAAATCCTATCTGTCTGTGATTTTCTTGCACATTCCTGTAAATGTAAAGAATCAGAGAGAGAGCATTATTCTGATACTCTTCAACTTGTCTGCTCTGTGAACTGTTGGCTCCAGTAAATTCTGGTGCTCTGCTCAAATCCTCTCTGGGGCCAGCTCTGCCCTGTGGGGTTAGTGTCAGTTTGGGCCTGGGAGGGACAATCTTAGCCAGGACTATGTGTGTTCACTGTGGTTGCCCATGAGAATTCAGTAGCAGTGTCACAGCTACTCAGCTGTTCCACATCCTCTTTTATATCTTCACCAAATAAACAGTACAGAGAAAAGCATGTGAAAAAATAAGAGAAGTAGTAACAAAACCACAGCCTTGCAGGAGGACTCCCTGCTGCACCAACTTCAGTTGTAAACTCATTGCTTTAAATTGATTTGGTTTTCTGCCAGCTATATCTCACCAGGGTGCTCATTTTCAGCAATAGCATGAAAGCAAACTCACACTTTCAAGCGAGATGCCAGAGCTGGATTTAGTAAGGAAAATAAATTGGAAATTGAATTTTAAAACTCCTTGTTAAATCCCCATCTTCACATGAAAATACAGTGCCAGAATGAGCCTCTGGGTCAGGCAAAAATAGAAAATAAAGATGATAATACTGCAACTTCACACTTGTAGAAGAACCCCTGTGGCATAAAGCTCTGTATGAGGAATGTGCAGCAACAGACTTTCACTGCAGATGCTAATATGATCTGCTGCTCTAGGAAATCATTATTTCTCTAGCACTTGGATCTGCTCTATGAAGATTAACTTACAGCAGAATGGATGTCACTGCACTGATACCTAAGAACTTCATCTGACAAAACCCCAAATATATGTCTTTCACATATATACACTTGTAAACAGCACCTCCTCAGCATTTCTCCCTGACACACAGAACAGTGCAAGACAGAATAATAAAACTTTACTTATGAGGCTGGTTGCTGTCTCTCACTGGGGATATCCAAAGCCATCTGAATGCAATCCTGCACAATATTCTCTAGAGTGACCCTGCTTGAGCAGGGAACTTGGAGCACATGACTCACTGTGGTCCTTTCCAACCTCACCTACTCTGTGATCTGGTGATCTCACTGCTACACAAGCTTTTAGGAAAAGGCACTATTTTATCTGGAACATTATGAAAATTCAGCTATTTGCTATCACTTCCATTAAATGCATGCCACGTTCAGACACAAAGAGTAGTTTCCAAAAGCTTAGAAAGGCACTTTGATATGAATACATTCCTAATGCAATTGAAAATGGGGGAATCTGCTCACAGGGAAAAGATAAGGAAAAGCAGGAAATTACTCATTTATGCCACTTTCAGAATTTTAGATATGCTTTTTTTTTTTAACATCAGAATCTACCTAAAACATTGGGTTTTGCCCTACAACATTTTAAAAATAAACTATATTAATCTCTAAGGTTTTAGTTATTATCTACTCCAAAGCAGCGAAGTGCTAACATTCTGATAAAACATAAAACACACAGAGAAAGACCTTGACACACCACACAAACAGACAAATCAAACAGAGAAGTACTATTCTTCATCATGGCAATGAAACTCAACTGCTGTTCTAGCAAAGTCTAAATCTTGGACTTGAAAGGAGCTGTTTTGTTCACTGAAACTGTTAAATCCAATCATCTCTCTGTGACTGCATGATTCTCTGTGGCCACAAGAGCTACTTCTAGTTTATTTAATGATGTTTAATTAAGTCTCTGTTAATGCTCATTCTAAACCAGTTTCATCATTACCAAGAATGACTGCTACTAAAAAGGGTAGCCCTGGGCACTGAAAGATCAGAGAGTAATAAATCAGCTTATTGGTTGAGCAAGGCACTCCAAATCTGTCTATAAGTGTCTCTGAAAACTTTCTAAATTTGCTAATGGTGCAGTATTGTAGTTCTGATTGCATTTGAGTTTACTTAATGATGCTAATTATTCACAGTTTTCTCACCCTGGCTGTTACAAACCATGAGCTGATGGCTGGTACATTCAAGCACAGGCATCTATTTACTTAATTTCTAATGCATGCTAACATGCTGATACATCTGTTCTTGTTACTCCACTGTTTCAAAGGTACTGATTTTGACATGGATCCAATGATTTCATCTGGAGATTATTTATTATATAATAATAGTAATTCAGAGCAGATCTTCCTGCCTGACAGACTCAGGCTGGGCTGTCTGCAGTCTCTCCAGTGTGCCCAGTGAAACCAAAGAGGCTGCTCCAGGAGTAATGTACTGTTGTATGGAAAAAGAGAAGCAGACTCTAGCTCACTGTTAGAGGATTATTGCAGAACCCGTTGTCCTGAGTGCCAGATGATAAAAGGGCCAGCGTTTGTGGCTAGGAACAGTCCTGAGAGTGAAGACAAGTAACTTATGCTCAGCACGATACAGTTACAAAAACAAGTGAGTCTGCTCAGATGAGTCAGAATTGTCATAGGAGAATTGTGGATAGAACAATCTAAATCACCAAGACAAAGAAAAGAATATTACAGCAGCAGAGACTTGAGTGTCAGGATGAAAGCCTAGCCCTGTGGCTGTTACTATCATAGAGATGCTACGGGGAAAATCTCTGAAGGCTTTAGAGACAGGCAGATAAAAACACAGGAAAGAGGCAAGTCAAAAACCAAGTCCAAGTGTGAGAAACAGACCTGAGAAATACACTGAATTATTGTTTTCCTCAGTGACTGGGAAAGACATAGGGAAGACAATGAGCTCTTCTTGGCTAGCTTGACCCTCAGCTGGTTGTGAGGCCTTAATGAAAAAAGGCAGAAATCAGTACAGTGATTCCAACTGAAATTATAGGGGAAAATCACATTACTCAGAGATATGTAGGAGACGAGTTATTTCAACAAATATCCTTTGATAATTACAAGCTGTTAAGAATTTTAGACTCATTTGAGTCTAAATGACAAGGTCATTTCTACCTACAAGCACAACTGAACAACTAGAGCTACACACAGGATGTATTTCCCTTGAAATAGCAGGGAACCAGAAACATCAAGGGACACTGACCTTTACAGAGATCTCCAGAAGAAATCTACAGTCACCTACTAGAGTGGGGTCCTTGGATTCATTCTGAATCCTCAGGTTTGTTCTTCCTTCTCTTTTTCAGATACATGTTTGGAGTTCTCCTTTCTGCAGTGCTTATTGTCTTGTGGTGCAGACTTTATTTACACCCCACATGAATCCTTTATCACATCCAGGCATCACACAGGATACAAAGGGATGCCAGTTCCACACTCCTGGACCTCATATCAATATTTTTAATTAGAACAATTTTTCAAGAGAATATGTACCTAAACCACAAGTACTATGTATTCAGGAATATTTTTTCTGGGTATGTGTGTTTGCCTTGAATACACTGCAATGATGGGATAAAACACATTTTGTGTTTTGTTGTCTGATCAGAATTCAGTACACAGGTAATGTTTCGGAACACAGAACATGGAAATTGGTTTAATCAGAAATGAAAACAAAATATAACCATTCTAAAAAGGAAAGGTTATAGCTGTTCAATGAGGAGTTTGGCATAGTATAAAAAAATTCCTTGTCTTGATTGGATTGCATTAGGGCAGGATCCTCTAGGAAACAGTGGGATTTCTCATCTTTTGTAATAATTACTTGAAAGAGTAGAAGGAGGTGAAGGAAACTCTGGAAAGGGGTAAACATGCTCCCCAGCCACCATGTATGCAGCACCATCAGCTCATGGAGAGCAAGCAGCAGCAGTACCATGGGGGGCAGAGAGCAGTTTGCTCTCTGCCTTTCCCTCCAGCCTTCCTCCCCACCACTAACTGTGGTGAAGTTCTGCTTCCCTGGAGCCCAGCATCTGCCCACACTGCCCACTTTGTCTCAGCAAACAGCCTCAGCAAAGAGGAGTTTACATGGCTTGCACTACATCCACAGAGAAGCAGGGAAAGAAAGAAGCAGCAGACGGGCTGTTTCCTTTCTTCTTGCACAATGTAGCAGCCTGAGAAAGTTCAGACCAGCCTGGCAGGATGGTCTTTTCCACAGTTACTCACTGTGTATCTCAGATCTCCCTGCTCGTTCTCCCCTTTGCTTATGCACTGCCCCCCAGATCTCTTTACCAATCAAAACACAGTCCAACTAGGTTTGCAGCAGTTTGCGGGAAAGTCAGTCAATAATGACCATGGAAGGACTTGAGACTGTTTATTCCAAGAGATTAAATTCCTTCAAGGGCAGAGCCTTCCTTTGCTGCCTCACACCTCCGTCTTGAAAACAGTGAAACATTTGGGGAACTGTCACTTTGGATTTCGTTACCATGCTCTAATGCAAGGAGACTGGAAAGTGACCCAATTCATACTAAAAGAAAAAAAAACAAAACCAAACAACAGACTAGCAGTAACAAAATGAATTTGTGCAGACAGCAACACAGAGATGGCAAAGCAGAGGGGACTGATTGTGTTTACTTAGCAAGCTGATATTCTCTTGAAGGTGCTGGACAATGTAAATCCTCAAAGGCAAGCTCACTGTTAAAAACTGGATTTGCCTGCTTGCATTTGGCAAAAATCTAGCTCTCAAATTCAAGATGATCATTGCTCAAGGCAGTCAGAAATGCTTTTGCCTTTTGTTCAGTCTCTCTAAGGTAAAACTGTCCAGTGAGACCATGACGTGGAGTCTGCATGTCTCTCAATCAGTACCTTATCAGCAGTTACTACTATATATATATATATATATATATATATATATATTACCACACCCAATAAACCCAAAAAGTTCCCATCTCTGAACAAGAGGCTGTTCTTACAGTGATTTGCTCAGAAGAGGTGAGCACACAATGCAACACCACTGTCCCCAGCTGCCATGGCACTGGGCACATGAAGCCAGCCAGGTTTAGCACTGCCACACACTGGCTCAGGAGGATGAGTAGATTCTGGACTAGGGCTCCAAAAGCTGTCAGAGTCCAGCTCACATCATCCTTTAGCTGCTGTGCATTCCTCTCCCAGAAGAGGCCTTTTCCTGAGCCTTGCTTGCTTTCTCAGAAGACAAAACCTGGCACAGGCAGCAGTATATGGAAACAAGAGACGACTGCTCCTTTATACTTACACTAGAAATCTGTCATTTGTTTTTTCTTCACATTGTAAATTATTCCAATTCTAAACACGTGCTGGAAAAGCTGCTTTTCAAAATCTAAAACTGCTGCAGAGGATCATGTGCCAATATTTAGACCACCGGCTGTGAAGCTGAATTTTCCATTTTCTCTTCTGGTGTTTGATAGAGCACCTTCTATATTGAAAAGTGACTCTTCTCAGAGAGGGCCCCATAGCCCACACATACTTTATCAAAATGTATGGAGCTACGAGGAGCAATCCCATCTCAGGAACTGACAAATCTGACCTAGGCAAAAATCAGTCTAAAATATCTCCTTAAAACTGATTCTTCATGACTTGGGCAACAATCTTCACTGAGACAACCTTCACTGAGGAGATGGGAGAAGGCTTTTATTACCTTCATCTCCTGTAATTAAGACTGATAACGGGCAAAATACTTTAACATAATGATTTCAAATATTTGTTTTTCAATGCTAAAACACTTAGTATATGCTTAAATACTGTGCTGGGTCAGGACTTGACCACACTTGTGTGTGTGTACCCAATTCACAAACCCCTCCACTTCCTGAGCACTCCCATAAAACCCCTGTTTATAATGTCAATCCAGACAGGACCACTGCTGTCCTTGCCATGGTTCTCTGCTGTCTAAGACAGTGTTTGTGTTGTCTCTTTGCACTAGTCAGTGCTGTGCTGGCCAACATTCACATATTTTTACTCCCACCTGTTCAAACCCCCATGATTCAGCTTTTGCTGCCCAACTGCTGTTAGGGGCTTGTACCAGTCCCATGCACTCCTACTGTGATCCATGCATGTCACAGCAACATCCAATGCTGGCACTCAAATTCAAAATATCCCACTTATTTCTGTGATGACTCCAGCACTTCAAACAGCAACCTGCTAAATCTCTGCCATTGAACAACACACTAACTAAGGCTAATAAATGCACCTCATGGAATCTGGTGGTGCCTTGCAAGGCCCTAAAAGATCACTCCCCTCCTGACCTCAGAAGTTTAGGGGTCAGTGTGTAACCGTTTTCATGCAGGATCAGCTCTGGCTAGGTGTCATTACAGAGATGTGCATGAGTTCCCTCCATCAGGCAGCATCAAGGGCTGCAGCTAAGTGGGTCACAGATATGAATAGAGCTCAGTGCAGCTGCTTCAGTTCGTTGTCCTCTTTTAGCTGAGCAGAGAAAGCACTGACTCCTGGGCACTAAAAAAGCCACTTCATTAGCACTTGTCAAACATCACATGGTGAACACATTCAGGGGTTCCTCACCCTTAGTACCTCAGAGTCTACCCTCAAGGGCCAAGACACCCCAGGGAAAATTGCCCTCTCTGTATTTTCAACACATCAGTCTCTGCAAGCAAACCTTCCCTCTGCAGTTTCCCAACACGGTTTTTGAGAATTTGCACTCCAGTTTGGAAGGGACACTTGCATTTTAGACAGTATTTCCAAACCACCAAACCTGAAAAATCAAAAAGCACAGGGTTCCAGGTGTCACTTAATAAATTAACTCAAATGTCAAAAGTGTCAAAGGAAAGGTTTTCTTGCTACAGAAAACACAAAGAAGTGAAGATTTTCTGGTATCATAGCATCCAAATTCCAGTATAGTCTTATATGATCTCAACCACAATCCTCCAGCAACAGCAATTGATTTGAAGTTCACAGAAATCAGGAATTGTTTTTCCTCTCTTTTTTTTTTTTTTTTTTTTTTTTTGGTTCTATGTCTGACTTAAAAAGCTTGAAACCCAGAAGACAATTACCTTATACAAAATGTCTCATTTCCTCATGCCATGTTTCTCTAATGTCAGTAACACATCACTAAACATAGGTGGACCAAAGAAGTCAATCACCTCATTACAAGTCTGAAATTTTTTTTCATTATATGAAACACCCATCACTGATACAATGTCAAACGTGAATGAAGTACTTCTGATGGGAGCTCACAAAAGTGTCCAGCATTTTATATGAGGTATTTATGGAACTTATTCAGTAGGGACTTGAGCATGTGCTCAGGACCCAGTAAAATCCATGGGACATGAACACATGGTCTTGCTGCGAAGGAAAGGGAAGCTGAATCAGCACAGTGAAATGGGCATTCACAGCCAGCAACGACACACTGATTTAACCAGCTTGTATGCTTTGAGTCAAGCATCTCATGCAGAGGTAGCTGAACATAATGTTTTATGATGTGCCATACTTGGTCCTCCACCCTCTGGCTTCCATGGGAGCCAGAGCCTGCAGAGCACTGGCATTTATTTATTTTTTATTTTATTTACTGGCACAGCTCCTCTGTGTAAGGTTAATACCATCAGTTTGATTCACTGGGGTTGGTGAACCAAACTGAGGAAGAAAAAGCCTTTCTCACAAGGAGACAAGGACACCAAAGAGGTTGCCCAGCAAAGTCATCAAAGCAAACAGCATGAATGAGACAGTGTTGATGAAGACAGAAGTGGCATTGAGGGCTGCAATAACAAAGCAGGGCAGTGACATGAAGATAAGTGGCAAAGTAATTGTCTGGTTGAGCCAAGTGTATCCATACAGCCCGTCTGCCAGCAGCCAATGCAAACGGACACCAGGCACCAGAGATCTAAGTACCTATTTATGTAAATATATTCCAAATGGTGGCACAGAAATACACAGGAACAAATACTTGGTAAACATAGCTACAAGTTTTTGAGAGTGTCTGTGCTAATTATTATGAACATCCTCAGCATCTACTGCCAATGCATAAAGGGTTTTCTTCCTGGTTTTTCTTACTAATTATTCTGAAAAGCCAGAGTTGTGTCCTCTACATTCGATCCTGTAAAAGTTTTATCAAAAAAAGTTTTATACAAAAAAGACTCTTCATGTTACAAAGGTACCACATTGCCAGACCACTTTTTGGATCCCCACTCCAGCAAAAACATTGTCTAAAAGCCAGTTTTGGCAGCTAAGTGTATTATCAATTTAGAAGGAGAGTCTTCAGGAAGAATAAAGTTGATAACATTTTACAGAGGAGCAAATAACATATCCAGAGACTGGATCCACAGCACCTTCATTTCATCCTTAATGAATTGTAAATAGCTTGGTCAGGCAGAGAATGTCACACAGCAGGTGAAGGAAACCCCTTCCCTCCTCTCTGCCTCCCACTTCAGCAGCCTATTCAAGCCTTTGTCTGTATGGATCAGAAAAAGGAGGGGAAAAAAAAAAGATGCTTTCTCTTGTCTTCTTTACAAGGCAGGTAGAGCCAGCACTCTGGGTAGAGCAGTGCAGGGCATCTTTCCTCCTCCTGCTTTTTGAGGGCAGCCAGCACTTGGCTGAGGATTGCACAGAAGAGCCATCCACTGCACATTACCAAAGTAAAAAGGATACAACCAGGCTTAGAAGGGGACCTTAGATTATGTGGTCAACATTTATGTGGTCAACTTTGGCTCACAACTAAATAGCCAATTATTAATTGACAGCCAAAAGTGTTTTCCTCCAGCTGAAGTGGTGCATTTTTGGTGGATAAGGTCATCAAGTCAGCCACAATAGCAAGGGACATACATTAATTTTGGTAAAACATGTGAAATTCATCATCCTGGAGAGAAAAGTTTTACTGCTAGGCTTGATGTATGGGTTGAAACTTTCTGCTCTCTATAAGTCAGTCCCAACTACGTACAGGATGTTTTAAAGGGCCTTATTTCAATCCTGACAAATGAGCACCAGATGTTTCTTTTATCGTGGTTGCATTCTATATGGTCATTCCACATTTCAGGCTCATGTTAAGGTCTGAGAAACTCCCTCTGATCCACCTCTTGCTCCTTAAAAAAAGAAAGTTGTGAGGGAGAATAAAATACAGAATAAAATATGATAATTCTGATTAAGTAAATAAATGAAGGAAAATCTGAAGTATTTTCATGGGAGAAAGAGAGATAGGCAGAAAAATATAATATAATATAATATAATATAATATAATATAATATAATATAATATAATATAATATAATATAATATAATATAATATAATATAATATAATATAATATAATATAATATAATATAATATGGGTTAAGGTATCATCAAGCACAGACCATTTTTGCTATTTAGTCTCTCATGAAGAACAATGACTTTCGCTCTTTTTTTGCTTATTTTGTTATTCCTTTCAAAACAACTGTGCTCTGAAAGGTCCTCTCTGACCTGTACATGCCAGGAGCAGGAGGTTCAAAGGTCTTTAATTACATCTGACCATCCTGGCTTCTCTGCAGGTGACAGTGGAGATGAGCTTCCTTCCATGGGGAAGCGAGTCCAGTTTTTAGGATTTATTTGTTTAATTAGCTGCTTTATTTTCTTCTTTTCTCCTTAAAAGCAGCTGCTCATTCACTCCAGTCTCATGGCCACCTCATCCATTCCAAAGGAACCTGATCCATTCTGAAGGAAAGCCCTTTCCAGGCCAAGCTTCCCCTGACCAGAAGCCCAGCAGGACACCTCAGGCTGGAACTGCATAGTGTCAGTCACGGGAAGATTTCTTCCTGCAAGTGCTAAGTATTAATTTTCATCCCTGTTAGGCCCAGTCTGGCAGTTCTGATTTTCCTTTCCATTTTTGTCTGTCCCAAGTACTTTTCCTTGTTGAATAAATACATTTAAATACTTCCTTTCTGGTTAGCAAAGCAACTTAGTATTTGAATGTAAAGTTAAAGCAGTGTCAGTGTGTAGGCACACACTGAGCTGGAGCACATACCAAGAGGCTGAGAAACAGGTTCCATTCCTCGATCTACCACTGCCTAAATTCGTCACCTTGCTTCAAATTTCACCCATCTGTGAAATGGGATCATGATCCTTCCTTAACTCATAGCACAAGAATGTCATTAATATTTGGACTTGGTTTCAGATTCTTGAAGAAGAGCTTTTCCATTATATCATTTCCCTGTTTGGGCCAGCTCTTGGGCTGCAGATGTGACTGTGGTTCCAGCTCTATATCCTGTAAGGTGTGATGGCTGGGTTTGGTGCCACCACTTGTAACGTGCAGTGCCTTTACAACGGATGGCTTTGAAAATGAGACAGGAGCTTTTTTAAAGCAAAGGTTTTGTTTGAAACTCTTTGAACTTCAGGAAGGTTTATACTTGACTCCAGAGCCCCATTCAGCTGCTTGGGATCATCAAAGAGAAATCTATCAGTGAAAAAGCATATGAAGTTGCAAGAAAAGGGAAGAAAGGGCACAGCACTTGACAAAAAGATATAACAAAGAAATAAGTGAGCAGAGGGAAACCAACAAAAGCTGAAAGTTCATCAAATCTGCATGCAAGCAACTGGACTTGTTTCAAAAGTGGAACTGAAGACTGTATTAGAACTTGATTTTGTGTGCCTCTTGTCTTTTGCCTCAACTGCCCAATGCTAATACACTAGAGTGCTGACAAAAGTTGTATGTACTGTGAATGACTTGAGGGAGCAGACAGAGATCTGGAATGAATGAGCAAACAGTGCAAATGCCATTCCAACTCACCTCCAGGAACACAGTCCCTTAATTTCCCAGAGACACAGCAAGCCACAGAAGCAGAGGATTCTTTGCTCCTGCCACAACTTTTCAGAGTGGCTGGACACAGAAGGATGTGAAATTATTAATGTTTCATTGTGAATGACAACCTCCTGGAAAGAGGACAGAGATGCTCTTGCTGCTGCTGCCCCACAATGGGCAGACGGTATACATATACATATACATATACATATACATATACATATACATATACATATACATATACACATACACATATACATACACATATACATATACATAATCTGCCCACAGATTTATATATAAAATCTATGCCACAAATCACCCTTTGTTTCTGCAGCACCTGTGGGTGAGCGATTCTACACTGAACCCTAAGATGGAAAAACAAACCCAAAACTGATGGATCAGTCCTGAAAGAAGCCTGGAATTGAATCCAGCTCCCTGCATGTACAGTTGTAATACACAGTCCCTTTTCTAAACTGACATAGCCTGCCACTAGTAACCAGAAAAATACATATTCCTGTATTACTCACTTTGGCAAACACGACCACATAATTTAAATACCATTCTCATCTTCCTCAAACCCACTAGCAAATGAATTATTTAGTGTGGAGCAGTGAGAGGAGCTGACATGTCTGGTATTTGAACACTGCAGTGTTCATGCACCTGCAGAGCTGGAGCTCCCAGTTCATTATCTAGCCTTCCTGTTTTATGGAAGTTCATGTATCTTCAGGACCTAAATGAATCAAGGTTTCCTTGGCATTTGTCTTGTGTGTCGGGCTGGTGTGGAACTGTGAATGCTAATGTGAGCAGGGACTGTAGTAACAGGCCACAGTGGTGCTCAGCTCGTGTGTTTCAGTTGTAAATTGTCTTGCTCTCAGTGTGCTCCCTGCAACTTTGGGCTGAGCAGTGCCTTTTGCAGTGCTCCTGTGGCATCCCAAGTCACTTCTATGTGTAAGCACAATTTAAACGTGATTATAATGCTTTTTAATGTGTCAGGTTTCTTCCCTGTAACACTGTTTTAAAATTTGAACCCAGAGGCACTGCCAAGGCATTGCTGGTCTTAGGGCTAGAATACCCATACTGACACAGTACTCCAGAACAAAGACAGACATACAGGAATCTGCTCTCAGTCCTTATTCCACAGAGGCCATTTATCTGTAAATCAAACGTGGCACACTTTGCTTCAGATTATCCTCTTGATGCACCAAAACAGCATCTAATCAGCTTTCACTCTAACAAATACAGATTTGTGTCATAAGTGATGCAGGAAACAACCCACAATCCCACTCTGCCCTCTCATGGGAACAATCTTTTCCTATGAAGGCCTAAGGTGTTCACTGTACAGAGTAAACACCAATGCACAGAGAGAACTTTGCATGATATGAAACTTCTGGAGGGATTAGAAACTCTTTGTCTGCCAAAGATTGTTACAGTCCTGCAGTACTCTGCACAGAACTGCAGGACCAAGCTTGATTATTTGAACATAAGGTGAAAGTAGTACATTTCAAGTGCAGGTTTAAATGGAGGAACACTCAGAAGAACCCTGGCAAGAAATAGAATAACTTCTTTTACTTTTGGAGAATGTTTACCATTGCATCATTACTAACAAGAAAACAAGGATTTCTGAAATGCAAGACATTAATGCTGTATGCCTTAAAATCTTCTCAAAGCTCAGCCTAATCAGAGAACTAAGGATTCTGTAATTATATGTAAAAGTCTGTAATTATGTGTAAGAGTTTTACCCAGATTTTCATTCTTGACTGCAGAACTGTGTTAAGACACATTCAGAATTCCTGTTTTGGTTGTTACTCTGCTTACTCAGACAAGTTCTATTGATCTCAAAGAGCTTTGGGTACACATAAAAACTGATTAAAAGCTGTGAAAGACCACTGATCCTTTGTCTTTAATTTTAAGCCTCAGGGAAATCTGATTTATTTTCCTGAACCTTAATTCTGACATTTTTTCCACTTTTACTCAAGCAGAGGCAGCAACCTGAAAAAATTCAGCTTCCAAAACAAAAGTCATACCTTTTCTTTTTGGTCTGACAGAGATGATTAGCAGGGAAATTTCCTTTCTGGAGCACCCAGGAGTGGCTGAGGGCTCTGTGGGGCTCAGCCTGGGGGAGGCCTGGGGGGACCTTCTTGCTCTCTGGAACTCCCTGACACGAGGGTGCAGCCAGATGAGGATGGGGCTCTTCTCCCAGGAAACAGGTGATGGCACCAGAGGAAACAGCCTCAAGTTGTGTCAAAGGAGGTTCAGGCTCGACATCAGGGAGAATTTCTTCAGGGAAAGGGCTGTCAGGCACTGGAATGAGCTGCCCAGGGAGGCACTGGAGTCCACCACCTGCTATAAATGCATGACATGTTGTTGGCTCTTTGCAAGTATTGGGATAAATGCTATATGTATAATGTTAAAATAGCACTTCTATATGGATATAGTCTTTGTTAATAGTAAAAGTTAGACATAAGTTTGTTTTAAAGATAGTAAGCTTAAACCACCTGTTTAGTCACAGCCCGTGAACAGGTGATGGGGACCCTGCAGCTGACACAACAATTACCAACACTCAACCGACTGCAAAAGGCCTGGACCACCACCCAAATTAAAACGATAAAGAGAATAAAAAACCCACAAGCCAAGAAAGAAACACGCACGCTCTAAAAAGGCGGACCCGAGGAGTGGCCATGCTAAACAGTTCCCAGAAACACTTGACTATGCATGAAGGTCTGTGAATATGTAACAAATGGATGGATTGTAAAACGTATTTAAAAGGGTGTTCCCAAAGCAGCAGTGTGCTCCTGGCAGCAAAGCCAAGCACCCGGCCGTTTTAACCCTTTGCTTTATGTATGTCTCTTATCGTCTTTTTATTAAACCTTTTAATTCTCCGAAAACAGTGAAGCGTGTTTTTCACTCCACTTCTGAAGTGTTCAAGAATGATCGGGTGTGTCACTCTGTGCTCTGGCCTAGTTCGTAAATTGGTCAACCTAGGCTGGAGTCGATGGTCTTGCAGGTCCCTTCTTCCAGCCGGAATGATTCAGTGATTCTGTAAAGTTAAAGCCTTCTGTGCTGTGGTGGGAGCCAAGGGCAGTGCTGCAGCCCAGGAGCGAGGGGTCGGTCAGTGTGTGCCCAGCCTGCCCCTTGCCTCTCCACACCCCACACCATGGGCGGCCAGCCCAGCCTTCCCTCAGGGCTGGGCCGGACTGGAACTCTGTCCGTGCCGTGTCCCACAGCTCACACCATGGGCTCAGCCTTCCCTAGGAGCTCTCCACACGGCTGGGATTGGAACGCACCTCACTCGGTCCGTGACGTGTCCCACAGCTCACACCATGGGCTCAGCCTTCCCTCAGGAGTCCCCACACGGCTGGGATTAGAAAGCACCTCACTGGGTCCGTTCCGTGTCCCACACCCCACACCACGGGCGGCCAGCTCAGCCTTCCCTCAGGGCTGGGCCGGACTGGAACGCGCCCCTCACTGAGTCCGTGTCGCGTCCCACAGCTCACAGCACCGCTGCCATGGCAGCACCGCAGGCACTGCTGGCACGGTACCGCACACCGCAGATCCTGAGCGCTTCTGACGCGCCCGGCCCGGCCCGGGCTCCGGTGGGTGAGCGGGACGGGAGGAGTGAGAGGCGGCCATGAAGAAGTAAACTGTGGGACACAACTGCGGGACAAGGGGCCGGGGCTCAGCCCCGCTGTCCCTGCGGATCAGGACCTGGTCCCGGCTCAGCCCCGCTGTCCGTAAGGACCAGGACCCGGTCCCGGCTCAGCCCCGCTGCCCCTGCGGATCAGGACCCGGTCCCGGCTCAGCCCCGCGGTCCCTGCGGATCAGGACCCGGTCCCGGCTCAGCCCCGCTGTCCGTAAGGACCAGGACCCGGTCCCGGCTCAGCCCCGCTGCCCCTGCGGATCAGGACGCGGTCCCGGCTCAGCCCCGCGGTTCCTGCGGATCAGGACCCGGTCCCGGCTCAGTTCCGCGGTCCCTGCGGATCGGGACCCGGTCTCGGCTCAGCCCCGCGGTCCCTGCGGATCAGGACCCGGTCCCGGCTCAGCCCCGCTGTCCCTGCGGGCCCTGCGGCCGGCACGCGCCGTTCCCGCCGGCGGGAGATATCCTCCAGGACCTCCCGGCCACAGGGGGGCGGCAAAGGGCGCGGAGTCGGAGGGCACCGAGGAGCGGCGCTCTCTGTGGTATGTGACGTCATCAAGGCGCGCCGGCGGCAGAGCCTTGCAGAGCGCTGATACCGGGATTGCTTTCGGAAAGACATGACTACACAGGTAATTAAAAACACAGCGTTAGCTAAGCTGACTGCTGGCGTGAGGTGTGTATGTATATATATATAGGCTGCTCATGTGTAATATTAATTATTTTTTCTTTGTAGTACGGTATTCTCTTCAAGCAAGAGCAAGGTGAGCAGACGCTGACGGGTATTGAGCAATGTCGGTGTTCTGGGATGATGGAAAGTTTATAATGATATAAAGTTTATAATGGCAGGTATCTGTGTGAGGAGACCTGGTGATGTTTATATTAGGCATGAATCTGTGTAGCTCAGAGGCAGCTTTGCTGCTTTTTCAGCAGTGACGCTGGGCACGCAACACATTGCATGTTTTGGAACAAAGAAAACAGTGACAAGGCTCTTGGAGCACTCAGCAGGCCTGAGGAACGGGGTGGGGCCTATTGCCAACACTGCAGCTAGCAATTTCAGCATTACCAAAACTGGTTGTGGTCTTCTATCAGAAGAAAATACTTAATTTTTAATTCCTGTCCTTATATTCTTTTTTAGCTCACGATGATGCCATTTGGTCAGTTGCCTGGGGAAAAAATAAAAATGATGGTTCTGAAACAGTGATCTCTGGCTCTCTGGATGATCTGGTGAAGGTCTGGAAGTGGTGAGTGCTCCATGTTAACCTGTGTTAGGCCTTGGAATGGCTAGTGTGGAGCAGCCTTGAATTCCCACAGTCTGCAGGGATGGTAGAAGTTACCTCAGGGAAGGGGTAGCCTGGCACTCAAAGCTGCTTCTTTGAGCAAGCTTATCTCCACTGGTGTGTGCTTTCTCTTGGAGTGGTGGCATGCTGGTGTGCTTTCATTTCTAAAGAATGAGAATCCTTTTGAAAATGCATGTCAGAGGATACTCGATGTACTTCTAAACCAAAGAATGAACAATTCATCTTTTGATGAGACAGTGCGTTTGCAGATGAGTACTGTGAGAGCAGTAATGGGAATAGTGAGAAAGAGGAAATTATGTCTTCCATTTTTATTGAGAAAAGGTCCTGATAATCCTTATGGAAGTGTGCTTTTGCAAATAAGTTTTTGTGTCTCGTAGGCAGAGCAGTGTGAGGATGTGCTTCACTTCAGTGACAGGTTTAGCTTGTGAAAATGTCAGTGATGGCACTTTGTGCTGAGCTCACAGGTGAACACCAGCTCTGTGAGCACCCCCAGACTGGTGTGTGCTCGACATCTTTTGGTGGGATGGCTTCCAGACTTAGGATGAAGTACCTGCTTTGCAGGAATTTGGTAAATTATTGACCTGTCAGTTCTTTAAGTCCAGAGAGTTTGTGTGTAGCCCTTGGCATTTGATGGGAGGATTGGATTGCCCTGTGTTGGACAAGTGGAGAAATGTGGATTGTCTGTTTTGTGTGAGGCTGGGGGTTGTTCCAGCTGTTCCCAGCCAGGCTCTCCTTCCCTTGCACTGCAGGAATGATGAGAAGCTGGACCTGCAGTGGACTCTGGAGGGTCACCAGCTGGGGGTGGTGTCAGTGGACATCAGCCACACGGGGGCCATTGCAGCATCCAGCTCCCTGGATGCCCACATCCGCCTCTGGGACCTGGACACTGGCAAACAGATCAAATCCATAGATGCTGGTCCTGGTGAGTCACCAGTGCTGAGCTGGCTCTGCAGAGAGCACTGTCACTCTTCTGGCAAGCACTGGGGCACTGCAGTGTACCAGGGGATTGAGGTCTCTGGGGGGTTTAATCTTTTCTTAAATGTTTTATGAACTCAACACAAAGCAGCATCAGACAATTTCACATTTATTTTTACACACTACTTGTGCTGTCTCAGGTACACATAGTTGGCTTTTTGCTACATGCATAAAGCAGAATGGAAAGCAGCTTGCTCTTACACATTGGTAAAGAGATATTTGGAAGAAAGAATTCAAGTGCTTATTCAGATGGATTTACAAAGGAGCTCTGACCATTCTTCATAACACTGCAGTGAACTAGATCCTTTTTTATCCAGTATGTCCAGTCCGGAGAAAGCAAGTCACAACAGTTATCAATGGCAACAATACTAATGTTCTCCAAGCTGGAATTCAGGGCCTAAGGTCTTATTCCAAGTGTTCCATGAGTCCACTGGAACTTGTGAATTTAAGAACAGTCTTGCAGTGTTTTAGGGAATTAATATTAAGCTTTTAGGTTAAAAAAAGTGAATTACATTGTGCCAGATAAATACATTGCACTACTGTGAAAAACGATGGGTTTTGACATTCAGTTGCAGGAATGTCATCTGTGTTATGTTTGTGTATCTGCATTTCTCCTGCATCTTCTGTGCTTTGCTATGTACTAGTGTTTTCAGTAGTTTCAGTCTTTTGCTACCAGGAAAAAATTAAGAATTTAGACTTAACTGATACAGTCTTAAATTCTAAATTTATTGTTACACGAGGGTCTCATAAGATCAGGCTTTTACTAGAAATGTAATATTTTACTGAATATTAGTAAGAGGCTCAAGATAAGCTCCATTAATTACATGGAAGGGGTAACTTGATGAGCTTGTGCACTCTTAGAGGGTTGAACATCTAAGCAGATGCATACAGAGCTGACACTGTTGAATAAGAACCAGGTACAAGATCCAGCTAACTGTTTTTTATTTTTTAATGCAGTTGATGCTTGGTCCCTGGCTTTTTCACCTGATTCCCAGTACCTTGCAACAGGAAGTCACGTGGGGAAAGTAAATATTTTCGGTGTTGAAACTGGAAAGAAAGAATATTCTCTGGACACCAGAGGGAAGTTCATCCTCAGCATTGCATATGTAAGAAGCACAGTTGCTAATTCCTTATGAGAAATTGCTCTTGCTGTAATATGTTGTAAATAGGTATTTTTGTTTCCATCTATGACTTTATCTCTACAATAATACTAAGTGACAGCCATAGTTCTAAATACAAATTGTGTGACATTTGCCCCCTGCACATCTGGAAAATATATTTGGACTCTTGCTTATAGTCTTAGGGATTTTTGGAGCTCAGGTATCTTGCATAGATCATTATTTGTTAAAAGCTGCCAAGGGAATGTCAGGGCTTACACAGCATAAAAGCACACAGATGCTGAATCACACTTTTTGTGTTTTATTGCAGAGTCCAGATGGAAAATACTTGGCCAGTGGGGCAATAGATGGCATTATTAATATTTTTGATATTGCGACTGGAAAACTTCTGCATACGCTAGAAGGTACGGTTTGGTTATTTACAGTACCCAAATTCTGGCCTCATTGCTGACAAAATTAAAGGATATAAGGCAAGTCAGAATTCTATCAACAGCCATGGCAGAAATGAGTTGGGATTTTTTTATCTATTAGACAGTACTTAGTTATTTAGTGTGCTCTAACCTGAGCCATTTAAAATATTAGAGGCAAACTGTAAACTCAGGCTTGCATCATAAATACCTTTCTAAAAGATAGAGTCAGTAATGCTTAGCTAAATTGCTAAATTGTAGCTCCTTGTATTGCAGAAAAGTACAAGGGAATGAAGCCAAGGCAAATGCTGCTATGCATATGCTTTTTGTTTTTCTTACCGTGTTTGTTCTGAAGTAATTGTTTACTGTTCTTAAAAATAAATGAACATTTTATGTTGTAGAAGATATGCATTTTTTCTAACACATAAGTGGGCTTTTAGTCTTCATGCAGTTTCTGCCCAAAACCCCAGCCACTTAAATATGCATACTGTAAAATATTACATGATTTCTAATACAGACCCAGAGCTAGAAGAAACGAGATGCTCTGTGTGGCAGACATGCATTAACATTCACAGCTGGGAATTGCTGTCCCCTTCTCTGTTGTGGGAAGAGCCTCTGGAGAGAGGGAGGCTCCTGCTCTGTGTGTGTGTGAGCAGTGCCGGCCCTGCCCTATGTGTGTGAGAGCAGTGCCAGCCCTGCCCTGTGTGTGTGAGAGCAGTGCCAGTCCTGCCCTGTGTGTGAGCAGTGCCAGTCCTGCCCTGTGTGTGTGAGAGCAGTGCCAGTCCTGCCCTGTGTGTGTGAGCAGTGCCAGCCCTGCCCTGTGTGTGTGTGAGCAGTGCCAGCCCTGCCCTGTGTGTGAGCAGTGCCAGCCCTGCCCTGTGTGTGTGTGAGCAGTGCCAGCCCTGCCCTGTGTGTGTGTGAGCAGTGCCAGCCCTGCCCTGTGTGTGTGTGAGCAGTGTCAGCCCTGCCCTGTGTGAGCAGTGCCAGCCCTGCCCTGTGTGTGTGAGAGCAGTGCCAGCCCTGCCCTGTGTGTGTGTGAGCAGTGCCAGTCCTGCCTGTGTGTATGAGCAGTGCCAGCCCTGCCCTGTGTGTGTGTGAGCAGTGCCAGTCCTGCCTGTGTGTGTGAGAGCAGTGCCAGCCCTGCCCTGTGTGTGTGTGAGCAGTGCCAGTCCTGCCTGTGTGTGTGAGCAGTGCCAGCCCTGCCCTGTGTGTGTGTGTGAGCAGTGCCAGCCCTGCCCTGTGTGGGTGCAGTGCCAGCCCTGCCCTGTGTGTGTGTGAGCAGTGCCAGCCCTGCCTGTGTGTGTGAGAGCAGTGCCAGCCCTGCCCTGTGTGTGTGAGAGTGCCAGCCCTGCCCTGTGTGTGAGAGCAGTGCCAGCCCTGCCCTGTGTGTGTGTGAGCAGTGCCAGTCCTGCCTGTGTGTGTGAGCAGTGCCAGCCCTGCCCTGTGTGTGTGTGTGAGCAGTGCCAGCCCTGCACTGTGTGAGAGCAGTGCCAGCCCTGCCCTGTGTGTGTGTGAGCAGTGTCAGCCCTGCCCTGTGTGTGTGAGAGCAGTGCCAGCCCTGCCCTGTGTGTGTGTGAGCAGTGCCAGTCCTGCCCTGTGTGTGTGTGAGCAGTGCCAGCCCTGCCCTGTGTGTGTGAGAGCAGTGCCAGCCCTGCCCTGTGTGAGAGCAGTTCCAGTCCTGCCCTGTGTGTGTGTGCAGTGCCAGCCCTGCCCTGTGTGTGTGAGCAGTGCCAGCCCTGCCCTGTGTGTGTGAGAGCAGTGCCAGCCCTGCCCTGTGTGAGAGCAGTTCCAGTCCTGCCCTGTGTGTGTGTGAGCAGTGCCAGCCCTGCCCTGTGTGTGTGAGTGCAGTGCCAGCCCTGCCCTGTGTGTGTGTGAGCAGTGCCAGCCCTGCCCTGTGTGTGTGAGAGCAGTGCCAGCCCTGCCTGTGTGTGTGAGTGCAGCCCTGCCCTGCCCAGCCCTGCCCTGTGTGTGTGCAGTGCCAGCCCTGCCCTGTGTGTGTGAGAGCAGTGCCAGCCCTGCCCTGTGTGTGTGTGAGCAGTGCCAGTCCTACCTGTGTGTGAGAGCAGTGCCAGTCCTACCTGTGTGTGTGAGCAGTGCCAGTCCTGCCCTGTGTGTGTGTGAGCAGTGCCAGGCCTGCCCTGTGTGGGTGCAGTGCCAGCCCTGCCCTGTGTGTGTGAGAGCAGTGCCGGCCCTGCCCTGTGTGTGTGTGAGCAGTGGCAGTCCTGCCTGTGTGTGTGAGCAGTGCCAGTCCTGCCCTGTGTGTGTGAGCAGTGCCAGCCCTGCCCTGTGTGTGTGAGAGCAGTGCCAGCCCTGCCCTGTGTGTGTGAGAGCAGTGCCAGCCCTGCCCTGTGTGAGAGCAGTTCCAGTCCTGCCCTGTGTGTGTGTGAGTGCAGTGCCAGCCCTGCCCTGTGTGTGTGTGAGCAGTGCCTGTTCTGCCTGTGTGTGTGTGAGCAGTGCCAGCCCTGCCCTGTGTGTGAGCAGTGCCAGCCCTGCCCTGTGTCCCTGTGCCCACAGGCCATGCCATGCCCATCCGCTCGCTGACCTTCTCCCCTGACTCCCAGCTCCTGGTCACCGCCTCCGACGACGGCTACATCAAAATCTATGACGTGTGAGTGGGGACTGCAACTGCTTAGTGAGGCTGATACTGTGAAACACAGATCAAACCCTCGGCTCTCCAGAATTCCTTTCAGCTTTTGGTGACTTTTTATGTCATAAATAATTGTAGATCATTATATACTACATCCTTTGGTACTGTTTTTAAAAGTGTAGAGGTAGAAAAAAGCTGGAACTTGAAAACAAATTACTTTCCTCATATTTGCCTGTAGGCAGTAAGCTAATTCTTCAGTGTATCTGTCCTGTGAGCTTGTGTTCACCCTTCCTAAACACCTGTTCAGCACACAAGAAATTATATTTGTGATCTATAAATTATATTTATGACCTATTTCTGTTTCATCATGCAATACCTTTGAATATCCTGGGGTGAAGAACACCCTGCTTCAGTGGTCTTCAGCCCCTAAATCTGCATTGCTTTGGTTTTGGTGAAACTATTTGTCCTCCAGTGTATATTCCTAGTGACTTCTTTTTATGATAACTAATTGAAATGGAAAAACAGAATCTGCTGTAGCACCAGTTCAGCTTGGATGAACAAATGTCCAGAAGTCACCTTCCATTGAGCCATTCCTGATGGCACTAGCTAGAGTATATTCCTGTTGCTTTTTCCTTGGAACTCACAAACAAATGTTAACATGTTCTTTCCACAGGCAACATGCAAACCTGGCCGGCACACTAAGTGGTCACGGATCCTGGGTTTTAAATGTAGCATTTTGTCCTGATGATACCCATTTTGTTTCCAGGTATTGAGGATTTTTAATTGTTTATGATTACTGAAAAAAAAAAAATTATAAGGGGAGATGGATAATAAAAATTAAATTTGTACAACTTGCAGTGTGATCTAACAAAATGACATAAAATTTAAAGACTCAAGCCAATCTGTGATGTGATACCAGCTGTAGTGAGAGCATTTTACAGGGTAAGTCACCCACTGCAGTGTAGGTCCTGACAAGTAAAAAATACCTAATCTAAGAGAAGGGCACTTTGATTCTAAATAGCTGAAAAATTGCTGTTTAATCAAGAATTGCAACCTAAACTAGCAGTACATTAATCTACTTGAACTTTAGTATTAATTTTGAAAACAGCTGAGGCAGCTGGGGGACCAAGTATATGTAACAGGAATTTCCTTATCCAGAGAACTTGCCTGAAATAATTTTTTGGCCAAAATGAGTCTTCATTTTCACGCTGCAGATGTTGTAACAGTAAATTTATTAAAGGTAATGGAACCTGGCAGAAGATGCAGTCCTTTGGTTGTTCATCCTTGTATTTGATGGGTGAAAGAGGGTTTCTTATGTCTACCATATTAATGGTACCCTTTAATGTTTGCATTAAACTTCAGTTAATTTATTAATGAAAACATTGATCAGTATTGTCTTTCAGTTCATCTGATAAAAGTGTAAAAGTTTGGGATGCTGGAACGAGGACCTGTGTCCATACTTTCTTTGACCACCAAGATCAGGTATGGCTGCTATTCCTTTAGTCCCCACATTCCCAGCAGAGCTTGTGTAGTTGTGCACACTTCTGCTTCACCTTGGTGCAGCAGCTCCAGGCTTGCAGTGATGCAACTTCAGCTTGCTACAATGAAATTTTATAAGTTGTGGTTATTTAGCACTTAATATTGAACTAGTACTCCCAAGTAATTATTTTTCAGGCCCAAATACAGGCAATCCTGAGTGGCCAAAGTCTCACAAGACTCTTGTTACCTTTGTCTCTGGTCTTACTTGTTTCTGTGACTTACACAGCATGTGCTGTGGAAGGGTGGAAATACTTATTTAAAAGGATGGAATTACCTAAACAGATGCCTGGAAACTGGGGAGTTTTTCCTCCTCCAGTGTCTGTAATACTGTGGGTTTTAAATTTATTGCTCAGTGATAGCTACCTGTGAGGGAAGGAATTAGCTTTCTACCCATTTTCTCTCTGTGCAAGTGTCAGGTCATAAATGAGCAATGTTATATTTTAATGGATCACTGAGCAAGAAATGAGGTATATTCTTCCAGATTTTGTTAGAACTTTTCTTCCACAGTACTTCTGGTAACCTTCAGTTGTCTATGGCCATGGGAGTTTTAAGTTTTGCAGTACCAAGTGGGATTTGATTCGCCCTGTTGCTGTAGCTGTTGTGCATAATCTCATTCAGTATGTGGCCAGCAGAGATGTGTCAGGGTTACATCTCAGTTACTGGGAGTGCTGGGTTTGCTATTCATGCAAAGTAGCATTAAGAGTGCCCAAAGATCCTGTGGTCAGCACAGCCACCCTGCATTTCACATTCAGCACCCTTTCTGCTGTCATTCTGATGGAGGGGGCACTTGAGAGCTTGTGTAACTGTCTCAAATCAGAGGACTGAGCTGCATTTTTCAATATAAGTTTTGCACTGGTAGGGAAAGGGTCTTCTGGAAGACCTCAGGGATAAACCAGATCATTCTTCAGTCTGCCATGATGTGTCAGTCTGCATGACACGTACTTCCTTGCTTGCTTTCCTGCACTGTAAAATGCTGTTTTCAGAAAGGGCTGCAGGGTGGACACAAGTGAAAATGCTTGTGCTATTGATGCAAACTGGGGCAAGTACTTTGGAGTAGCTGTGGCTGTTGTAAGTGCCTGGCAGCAGGTGTGGCTCCTGCAGGGCAGTGTCCTGTACCAGTTCTCATCTGGTGACTCCAATAACCCTTTCTCTACTGCTTTTAATAAACGTGAGTGCCACAATGATGCTTTTTCTTTGTCTTCTCTTAATAAACTTGTGTATGTCTTATTTACAGGTTTGGGGAGTGAAGTACAATGGAAGTGGGTCCAAAATTGTGTCTGTTGGTGATGACCAAGAAATTCATATTTATGACTGCCCAGTTTAAATGCCTTGACTCAGATGCTTCAGTAAATCTCCTGCAGCAGTTTCAATGGACTGCTACTGTCCTATGTAATTTTATATATGATAAAAGCATTTCATACAGATCTGCAAAACCAGGTATGTTTGTATCTAATTTGGATTTTGTTTAGCATGAAAGCTTTACTTTTTTAAAATAAAAGCTACAGCTTCAAGTTCTGATGTCTAATTCTTGGAAAAAAAGTAGTTTGGAAAAATGTAGTCATGGGTGAAATGCTCAGTTAATCGCCCCTGCCTTTAAACAGAAATAGAGCAGAGCTGGAAGGCATGGGCTGAGTGTCACAGCAGCTTATTTTAGCAGAAGGAAAAGGACTGAGGCTGTGTTACAGACATGGGAAATGACAGCCTCAGCTTAAGCTGAACACCTGTTTCAATAATTGTGTGGTACAGGGACACAGGTCATTCAGCATGGTTTAATTTCACTTAAGGGGAGCATTTGTTTCTAACCATGACTTACCACAAACACTACCAGGAAACAGATAAAAGGGAAAAAAGCTTTAATGGGATCACTCTACTGTGCTATCATGTATGTTATCAAACAGCAGCACTATACCCAATGCCTCTGGTTTTGGTTTATTCATTTTGGTTAAGGCACAAGTATACAATGCCTATGAAGTAAAAACCTTTTCTAGGAAGGCTGAAATACAAACCTTGAGCTTCTGGAAGGTGAAACTTTTATTTGGAAGTATTTGCTTGTATGTAACACATTAGAGGAGAGCTTGTAACCTCAGGTCACACACAGAGAAGCAAGGGAAGGAATGCTACTGTAAACCCACAGAACACAGGAAGAGAGAGGGCTATGAGGCAGAGGAGGGCATGCACAAAATGTTTCTGAAATACAAAATGAGACAGGTCTGAGTGGTGGTACAGCTAACACAAAGTTGAATATTGAGAATAATCTAGACAAGAAGACGAGAGTCTGAGCTTAGGAGAACTTGTTTAAATAAAAGGGGTTCTAGAGTGGCTTAGAAAGTACAAGAGAAGCATGAGAAAAGGTGAAGTACTATTTATTAGAAGTTATTCTGCTATGTTTTATTCTATGAAATTAATTTTCCAGTATGAAAGTATTTACATAAGACACTCCACTTAGCCTCTATCAATATTGCCCAAGTCTTATAGAAACAGCACAGGTGAAATAAATTGAGAACCTTCACAGCAAGGAAAATGCATTACCAATTCAGTTGGTTCTCAGCTGTATGACATTGGCTTATATAGAAAGACTACAAGAACACAATATAAATTAGTTAAAAAAAGGTGATACTGACAGCGCAGCAACTCAATTTGCTGAACACAAAACCCACAAGCAGTGGCTATTACAGCCATGCAGTTTTCATTGTGAAAATTTACATCTTAGATGACATCCACTCCACCTTGCTTTAAGATGCCTGACATTGTACTCCAGTTCTTGGACCCTCCTCATCTTCCTCATACGCTTCTCCGGCACTGTTGCGGTAGGTTTGCTCATTGGGATCAAAATCCTCCAGGTCTACCTGATCCATCTCATCTGTAACCATAACATCTTCTCGCTGAGGAAGCAGAGCCTCCAGCAGAGACAGCTTCTCCCTTGGCAGCCAGTAGTGCTCTGGAAACTGGACCTGCAATTTTACCCATTTTTAAAAATGAGTGTTTATTCTGTGTGAACACCAGTATGCTGGCTACAGAAAAGCATGCAGCTTACCAGAAACTGTATGATCAGGCTTCCTTTGTCCATTGGGGATTTGTAGACAGGCATCCCTTCATTGTAGATGCACTTTAGGTCACCATGTTTTATCACTTCACCTATGAAGCAAAAAGTGGGCTGCTGAGATGGGACAGGCATTTCATCAGCCCCACCAGGCAGGGCTGTACACAAGCAATGTTCTCACGGCTCCTCAGGGAGATTGTAACCAATTCACAGCAGAGAACTCAAGTCAAGCTGTACAGAACTAAAGCCATTTACATATTTCCCCTGCTATAAGAGAAATCGGCTTTTCTTGGCACAACCTACAATAGTACAATTTAAGATTCTTGCCTCTTTAATATTTTCCTAGCTATCCACCAACAGGCTGAGGTTTATGAAGTATTTGACAGCTTTAGCTATAACTCTGCATGTTTTAGAAAGAGCAACAACAGAGAGCCAACTTAAGTGACTGCCTCGTGAACCTGTTGCATCATCTGGTTAGAAAAATAAATGCCAAACAGAACAATCTCCAAGAACTCCAGCCCAGGTACAATTAAACAGGCAAGCAGCTGACAGTTGACATAGTATTAGAACTCTTAAAGACCTACCTGGCCTAGTAGATATGACAAGAACTCTGTTGTCCAGAGTTTCAATTGTCTTTCTGAAACCACACAAGGCCTCTGAGAGTTGAATTCTCATTTTTGTGATTAAGTCATGCCCTCGTCTCTGAAAGACACTGTGATCCTTTTGATCAAGCACAATTATAACATCACCAGGCTCCAAATCAGGCTCCTGGTCACCTTCTCCATGAAATACTATCTTCTGACCATCTTTCATACCTGAGGAGAAGAAACCCATTTATTCTCTGCAGAACCATAGACTATTACAGACAATTATTAGGGAACCAGTACAAACACACGGTTCTTACCTTTATCAACATGAACTTCTATGATCTTCTTCTCTCTTACAACCTTACAGCCATTGCAGTTGTCACACCTGTCCTTTGGGTTTATTCTTTCACCTTGGCCTTTGCATTCTGGGCATACAGTTTGGATTTGCTGCACCATTCCAGGTCCAATCTGCTGAACTATAACTTGCATCCCTCTTCCTTTACACACAGGACATTTTTCTACTGCCCCTCTCTTTCCGCCATAACCTTTGACAAAAGAGTTAAATTGGATCTCAGTCTCAAAAATTTACAGAAATCAGGCTGGAACTCACTGGCTTCAAGAGCCTATTTAGGTAACTTAGAGCAGTTCAGTAATGGAATTGGGTTGCCATCACAAAACATGCCCCACAAGCTGGAAGTTTCTACAAACAAAATGCTTATACAGCTTACAGTATTAGCCTCTGCCCCACCCCCCAGCAAATATCCTGGTGTCCAAGGAACTGTCAGCATACCAAATTCAAGACATAAACATTCCATTAATACTTGGAAAAGAATCTGCTTACTAAATATTTATCAGACTACTACTAAGATACAAGACCTTATTAAAATTTACCTCAAAGAGCACCAGTCATTAGGGAGTACTTAATAACTATAAAATTAGTAGCATAACACAAGCTAGACTTCCACCCACAGCAATTAAAGAAGTTATACAGAATAGACATTTACACCCAAGATAATTTTAATTTAGCTACCCCTAACTGCAACTCACAGGCAGTTTTAGTTTGTGATTGGAACAATCACTTAGTAACACTGTGGTTGAGAGACTTATTCTTGGTTAAGTTTAAGTAAGAATTAAATACCCTGGCAGACTTTCAGGGATCAGGCAAAGAAAAAAAGAAAAGTAAGGAAGCCTTCAGACTTTTTTTTTCAACCCCAGACAATCCACACAAACACACACAAAAAAAAAAAACTTCAAGAGGGGTTTGAAACCACTGCTTGTTTTTTTCTTTTACCTTCACACTTTGCACAAATAACATTCTTTTGCAGTGCCAGTTTCCTTGTAATACCATTATATAGGTCTTCAAGAGATACACCTAACTGGTGCACCACATTTTTGCCTTTAGAAAACAAAAGGGAAATGTTAATACTTGTTCAGCTCTTGTGAAGACAAATGTTCATGCACAATCTCACTGAAGAAATTCAGAGCTCAGTCCAAACTCTGAACACAACTCAGCCCCCTTAAAAGCATGTGCAGTTCCATCAGCTTCCACTAAGCTCCACCCATTTAAGTCCAAACATACGAGTTGAGCTGTAATTAAGCAAAGCATCATTAAAGCTACCCTATCCCTCCTTCTACTCCTAAGTTTGTAAGCTTAACTTAAACAGCAAGATGCAAGGACACTACCAGCTTCAGATCTGCCAACTTAAAAGTTGCTATGATGCCTGCCTATGAATTTCCATGCCACTTCACAGCATAATCTTAATGATTTTACAGCAAGTTACTACTTGCTCCTTTAACAGGCATTGGGCATGGAGGAGACAAAAATCATACAGTGCTTTTGGCAGCACACTGTACTCAGTTTCATGTAATTTCTCCCAAATATTTTAATAAGATTTAAAATTAATGAAGTTTAAGTTGATGGTGTCCTTTGAAGCAAGTTGCCCAAAAGCATATGAGCAAGTGAGGCACAGATTTGGAAAAAAGGTAACTTAAACAGGTCTTAAGTCAACTGCTGACTTACTAATGTTTCCCCCTCCCCTACAGACTACCCATTCCCCCTTCAACAAAAACAGAATTTAGCAGAAAGATGGCTATGGCTAAGCCATGTTATCTACTTTATTAGAATCTTAATGCTAGAGTAACTGGAAAAACCACAGTTTACTTATTCTATTGTTGCAACAAGTAATATCCACACTATGTGCACTCAGCAGAACAGCAGTACCATAGCACAGGTGTTTTATGCTTAAGTGCATGGTTAGAGTTTCTAGAACTTGTTTAGAACTGTGTACCTCTTCTCTCTCTATTCATTCGGCCTCCACCACCAAAGAACATGTCAAAGATGTCCATGGGTGAAGAGAAGCTGCCGCCACTCAGGCCTCCTTCTTTAATAGCCTGCTCCCCACCCTGGTCATAGAGGTCCCTTTTCTTTGGGTCCGACAGAACTTCATATGCCTGGGATATAAGTTTAAACTAAAAAGAAAAAAGAAGCTCTGAACAACTATGACCAAGAGGAAAAGTAGCCCTCTCATACCCAGCTCCATCTACAGATAGAGCCACTACAGCACCCTCTTGGAGCACGTTTCCAAAAGGAAACTCCCTGGGTAACAGACTATAATAGCACGCTTCTGTCCAGGAAAACCACCCCTTTCCTCCCTCTCCCCCCTCCTCCCGTGTTTTAACTGGGCTCAATTCAGTCCCATTCACCTTACCAGAATATGCCAACTACATTTTGTTGACTGTGGCAGTTGCAACAACCACGACAACCTCTAACAGATACATTTAGAAAGGAATATGGGACTAGCCCTGAAGTCCTGCAGGTGCCCAGCTGCTCGTGGCCACAGCAGTGCCAGTCAGCCTAGAGCTACACAGGAATCCTCCACGCCTGCTGAGCTGGTACATCCAGCTACAACACAGATTTATGTCACCAGACACTGCTGTTGCTTACTCATCACAAACACACGGACTCAGATACAAATCAAAACACCCACTTTAACAAAACAATTAAGGAATTTTCTGAAATAGCTATGAAGAGATTCCTATTACTAAGACTACCATCTAAACTTTTAAACATAATTTGCTATTAGTGGAATGACCACTTCCATTTTAAACTTCATTTACTCATGGCCATATAAAGTGGTGTAAGCAAAAAAAGCAGGCCCAAAATAAATGCAAAAAAAGGTGACCTTTGACTACTGCTTGAGTTCTTTAAATTAGTGTTTTAGAGATGTAAGGCATGGACCTCCTATTCCCATATTAAGGTATTAGCAAACAGCTTTTAGATAAACAATCCCATTATTTGTGTTTTCCATAGCTCTCCAATCGTGGTGCTCGTTTATCACCCAAGCTAACACAGGCAGCTGAGCGGGTCTGTGCTGATAGCATGTAAAAGAGTCACTTGTAAGCAGTCCACCCATGTGCAGCCCAGTGATTCCCTGGGGACAGTTACCTCGGACATCTGCATTAGCATTTTCCTCTGAAGAAAACCCATCCTGTTCACGAACACAAATCCATCCAGCACAACAGTGCTGGCAGCTGGATGCACCTACCAGCCTTTTCAACATCCGAAATCACACTAGCACACCAGAAATCCTTCCAGCTTGCCAGTTTTAACCGACTCCTCTAAGGATGATCTTCCACCCTAACTACGGGGAAACTGGTACGCGCCACGTGCAAGAAGGAGAAATGCCGCATCCCCTTTACCACAGCTGGGCCGCCAGGCCTGCTGCCAGCCTCACAGTTCTGAACACAGACCTGGAGTAGGGGAGCCCTCACGTTCTGGCACTACGCTAAGGAATTTAATTAAGCGCACGCTAGATGCAACAACGGCCTGTCCTGTGGGGACCCGCGGTACCCGAGCCTCAAGCTCTCCCTGCAGGGCCGCCCATGCCGCGGTGAGCCCGGCCCGGCCCGGCCCAGCCCGGCCCGCCGGACGGGGCCTGCCCCGCGCAGGGGCCGCAGGCGCCGCCGGGAGCGCGGCCCACAGGCCTCGGCCCAGCCCCGGCCTAGCCCTGGCCCCCGGCCCCGCGTACCCGCTCGCCCTCGCTGGGGTTCTTGTCGGGGTGGTACTTCAGCGCCAGCTTGCGGTAGGCGCGCTTGATCTCCTCGGAGGAGGCATTGGGCTTCACCTGCAGGATGTCATAGTACTCCGTCTCCTTCACCATGGTGGGTGCCTGTGGAGGGACGCGCCGCGTTACCCTGAGCTCACCCCCGCGTTACCCCGCGCCCGCCCGGCGCCCCGCCGGCCGCGCTCACCGCTGCAGCCGCTCCGCTGCGCAAAACAACGCTAACACACAGACTGCAGCCGCTGCCCAAGCCCGGCGGCCCCGCCTCTTCCGCGGCCTTTATACGGGCCCCGGCCGAATCTTCTGGAATGACGCCGCGAGTGACGTCACGGGGCTGGAACGGTCTAGAACGTGCGCGTGACGTCACCGGCGGTGCGCGCGGGGGCGGAGCCTCAGGGCGGGCCCGGGTTCGCGCTCAGTGTTTGACTCGGGGTGGTGGCGCCGGGTGTTGTTTCCTGGGCGCCGGTCACACAAACCAGTGCTCGGGCAGGGGAGTACCGGGGAGCTGTAAATTGTCTGTGTTAATGTGGTAACGCACGTCTATTCTTACCTCTCCTGTATTGCTTTTCGATTTATATATACTACCATTTCTCAGTAAGAGTTCCAAAGGAGTATCTTTATTACATGGATGCGCTTTCCATTAGGGTTAAGATGTGACAATTCTCTAGAGTTAAAAATAGACAAAAGACCACCCCATATTTTGTATCTTTGGGTGTAACTTAAAAAGCTTCTCCCTGCGTCAGCTTTAGACAGATCTGGAATGCCGTGAGCCCCGCAGGGGCGTGGGTCCTTCTTGAGGGGACTCTCCTGAGTGTCCTTCCTGAGGGGTCCCTCTTGAGGGGTCCTGCCTGAGGGTCTTTCTTGAAGGTCCTTCCTGAGGGGTTCCTCTTGAGGGGTCTCTCCTGAGCATCCCTCCTGAGGATCCCTCCTGAGGGTCCCCCCTGAGGGTCCTTCCTGAGGGGTCTCTCCTGAGGGTCCTCCCCTGACGGTCTCTCCTGAGGGTCCTTCCTGAGGGGTCCCTCATTGTCGCCGCCTGCCTTGGCGCCGGTTTCACTCCCTGCTCTGTGAAATCCATTAATTGCCCCCTGGTATGACCTGCCCCACGCGGTGTGTTAGATCTTGTTCTGGTTAATTAGTAGTTGGATTTTCTGATGCCTTGTTCCTCAGTATTTTGGGCCTTTTGAACTAATTGGGCTAACGTTGTACCCCTGCTCTGTATCTGTTTGTTACTTGCTCGTTCCTCAAGCTGGCCTGCCTGGAGCAGACTTGGAAGCTGGGCTAGTTTTCACTTTTCTCCAGGTAACCGAAGGTCCTCAATTAATTATTTACTACTCAGGGGAGAGGAGATAACTGGTACTTGGGTAGACCTGAGCAAAAGCATATTTTTATGGAAGATGGCAACTTAATGCTGAAAAATCTCAAGTGAAAAATACATAAAAGCTTCATTAATTGAGAGCAGATTTTGCTCAAATTTGAATAGACATGCTTACAAGCTGCTTTTTTATTCCAGGGAGCAGTTCCTTATTCCTTGGAATAGTTTTATGGAAGCAGAGCATCTCCTGTGATTATGATAATCCAGAGGTTCCAGCTCCCTGCCCTGCCAAGCACAGCCCAGGTAAAGAGCCAGGATGATTCTGAAGGACAGGGCCCTGCTGTGTTGTCTGGCAAAAAAGAAAAAGGGGGAGGAAAAACAGCAGTGTGGGATATGAATGAAAATTTGTCATTATTTAGAGCTCTGGTGCTATTATAATGAACGTCCTCCTGTATTTCAGGTAAATACTATTAGGAGATTGAATTATTACAATCTGCTTATATTAAGCATGTAAATTTACTGAAGGAGAGGGAGCTAATTACAGGAAATCAACAGAAAATATCAATGAAAGGAACAGTTCAAAACCACAAGAAAGAAATTGGTGTTGGTAACTTATTTTCTCTAAGCATAATTATCAGCAGCTGAGCATGTAAATCTGTGTTTTGCAATTGTGAAATTATATTGACAAGTAAATACAGAAACTATTTTCTAAAAATATTTATGGTAAGTTACTCTGTAAATTTGTAGACCAAGAACTAAATACCTCCTTTTTAAGGCAAGAAAAGGTTTATTCTCATAACGGTCTTCACCTTAAAGATAAATTAGCTAAAATTTGTAGTTCTGAACATAATATTTCCATTTAAGAAGAAACAATAAATCTGTTTATAGCTTTGTAGTAGCTGAATGCTTCAGTAGAGATGAGAAGCTTTCACAGCACATAATGAATTTCAGAGATCCGTTTTTAGTATGTCATAAAAAGAGTGTATAATTTCTGTGAGTAGAAATCCAAATGTAGGTGTGTGTAGATACTGGTAAATATAATACAAACTCACACTGGTGGATGGTTTCTTACTATTAACATTTGTTACTTGTAATAACAGCCATAAACTTGGCTGATTTGGATCTTTGCTTAACAGGATTGAGCCTCATTTACTTCATTTACTTTCATTTTATTAGGGACACCAACTAGGTTATATTTACTTTAATATGCAGCATTTGTTTCCTCCATCTTTGGTTCCAGCTGGTACAATCAAATCATCATTTATTCAAAGAATTAGTGGGAAAAGATTCAGGGTTGGTGTTTGAGATGATGAAACCAGGAGGGATACCCCTCCATGGATATTGTTTGCATCTCCTGCATCCCTCTGGTGTGAGTGATGCACTCATGCTGATACCTGAGGGGCATGCAGTCCTGCAGCTGTCTGAAGCAAGACATTTCCTATTTGTCAGTGCTGTATTTACAGAACAGACTTAGAACCCTCAGCAGCTGCTTTTTTCATGGTTAGTAATAAATGTGACACAGCCCCTACACATGCAGTGTCATGAGTGTAATTTCTCAGCAATTACAGTGCTGATCCTATGCTCATCCAGCCCAGCTTTGTGCTTCACACCTTGCCTCCCTAAGTCTGTGGTTGTTGCTAACCAGCAGTTGCTTACCCATATTTCGGATGAACTGCTGATTTCTTTTACTGTTCTTTCCCTTTCTTGCCTCTTGCCACAGGTAACATCAATCACCTTGTTCCTTTTCACTTGCACAGTTTCCAATTTGTGTGTGAGTGTCAACATGAAAACCAGTGGATAATTTCTGTTCTCTGGAAGGAGGGAGGACTGGGTGGGGAATGGGGAGCTTCTTTCATTTAACCACCAGAGGACTCTGGTTCTGAAACAGGTTAGCACAAATCTAAAAAAAAAAAATATAGTTAAAACTGCTTCCCCCGACCGTGGGACCATGCAGCATCTTCATGTGCTACAAGAGTGGTGCATTTATCTTTTAATCCCATTATATAAACCACTGCTAGAATCTGCTTGTTTGCATTTCTTTTATCTGGCTGTATTACTATTTCTCATTATTGTTGAAAGCAGCATTCTGGAGACACAGGTAAGAGAGCAATCTGCTGAACTGCAGCTTCTTGCAGCACCCTTGATTTTTGTAAAGAAGTGTCAAAAATAACTTTCATTACGAACACTGGGAAAACAAGTCAGGAGTCTGAGGGATTGTATGTCTCTTCAGTCACACTAAATTTGCATAAGGAGCTTCACTATTTCCTCTATAGGGTGAAATTAGAATCCCAACAGACTTTTTTTTGTGCTGAGCTGGATTCTTTCAAGCATCCAGATCTCAAAAGTTACCACAATTTCTACAAACTTCTTTGGAAAATATCCTTTAAATAATATTTTTAAGCTACGATTTTTAGTCTTATTAAAAATATATGTTAAACAGTAAAGTGTGACAATTTCGTTTAATGAACCTTTAATGGTCCTGGGCCCATAATTAGTGTATAAAAAGGATATTTTATGCAGAAATGCTCTTAGGAAAATCTTTTTGCTTCAGATGGAATATAAAAGATCTGTATCTGCAAGAAAAACATAATTGATGGCATTTGTTTTGAGCTGTTTTAGGGTAGTGTATAGTGAGTGACTAGCAGTCACAGCTTTTTCTAATCTGAATTCCTCCATTAGAAATGAATTAGTATTAAAAGCATACGTGAGTTTAAAAAGTCATTGCTTGCCTGGAGCTTTTCCTTCTGAAATCTGCCCTCAGCATCATCTCCTTGGCCCAGGGTGGCATAAATTGGTTGATCCTTAAGCTATGTGTTGAGACTCACTTGTTCAGTAAGACTTAATGGAGGCTTTGCCACAGGTATATTTGAATATTTAAGTATTTTGAATATTTGAAATTTGATTTAGAATTTTGCATAAACCCCGCAACCTACTCTCATTTAGTTGATCTGTGGAGTTCAGTTACTTTTTTTATCTGTAGCTAAAATGTTTTAGCCACCAAGTGAAATTTTTGAGAAATTATGAGAAAGTGGGAAAAGGAGAGAGCTGTATATAATCACAGTAAATGTAGTTAACAGAAAATAGTAGGCTGCAATTAGTAGCAAGTTGAAAAGATGACAGGCTCTAAGAAAGCTGATTTGAAATAATGAAAAAGATTAGAAGCGGTGCCATTTATGTAAAGAAGTGTAACAAACTTTTGAAACAGGAAAAATAAAGGTTATTAGATGTTTTGCCAGTGGTTGTTGTAAGGTAAGGCTTTTTTTGATTTGGTTTGAATTCAGTGCTGGAAGATGGGAGTAACAATAGGACTACCAGTTTAATAACATGTTTGCACCAAAAAGTATTGTTTTACACTGTTCGTTGCCAGTTACATGACTGAAAAAAGGAGGAGGAAAAAAAGGGGCACTGTCATACAGTTGCTTAAACTAACTGGGATGAGTAGCAAGGAACACCCAGAATTAGTCCAGCCCTCTGTTCATTTTAAGTAAATACAAGTTTTATGGTGAAACATTCACTTTCTTGCCTTACAAGTAAATTGATGGGAGACTACACAGCCCTGGGTAGTTTCACATTTCCATCATCTTACTGTGAATTAAACCTGAAACATCCTGTCCCAAACATGGTCCACCCACACCGAGGCTGCTCTGCCTTGCTGTGCTCTTGGGCACTGACCTCAGTAACAACATGGCTTTGGTTTGGCCTCCTTGATGTTTCTGTTTGGGGTCATGTGACTGCAAATTCATAGTGACATTGTCTTCAACTCTGAGCTATCAGTTGCAAATTTCTGAAAGGGACCAGTCCTAATTGCTGAGCAATGGATGTGAACAGTATGTGAGCTTTATTTGGCTTTTATATTCCTTTGCAGCTTAGTGAGCCTGTTAACACCCAGAAATCTTAACCAATAGCTGTAAAAAGCTGCCTATCCCACCACAAAAATTCTGTCTGGTGCAGTCAGTGCAACTTGCATGCAGGTAGATCTTTTATGCAGGCATAAAAGAAAAGGATCATAGCATCTTGTAAGGTGCAGCATGGAAAAACCATTTCAAGATGAAGGTCTCTTCTGTTGAACTCTATATAAGTTGGCCTCATTTGTTAGGATTTATTTCTTGAAACTTGAAGACAATCTAGAAATGTACCAGAACTGCAAAGGCAGGTTCTGTGTAGAACTATTACAGCTTGATGTTCTTGAGCATTTTGTTCAAGTGACAACACTGTGGCTGGCAGTTGCAGGAAACACAGTTTATCATAATCACTTGAGTTTTCTGTTACAGTCACACAATAGAATCCAAAAGTAACTCTTCTCCTCCAGTTCCCATTGATAAATTCCCCTTGCTTCACAGCCTGGCTTCCATTCAGTTGCCTTTGTTACTGGGGGAGTGATTTAACTCTGGAGAATGCTTGATTGTGCCAAAATAATTTGATAACTGTCAGCAAATTTAAGGAGAATTATAGGAAAAGCAAAACAAAAAAAACCCCTTCATAAACACAGTGTGTACAGAAGACACGTATATTTGAGATTTTCTGTTTATTCACTGGAAATACAAGGCTTGAGAGTGAGCAGCCATTTCCTTCCATGAGACCAGCCTGTTGTCCAGCCACTGAACACCCAAGGTGCAACTCTAGCAGTTTGCTAATTGGATTCCTTCATATAGCATCGAAAACATTTTAGATGATCTAAAGAAGAAAAATAAGAGTTTTCTTGCAGCAGAGTTTTCTTTATTATGTTACTGGAAAGTTGGTTGCAAGGAAGAGACCTTGTAGCTTTGTGCAGAGAATCCTTGGAACAAAGTGTTTGGAGAATTATCCCAAAATGAAGGAGCTAAATCAATCCTGACAAATACAGTTTGCTGCATATGGTGACACATTTTTGCTGTTGAAATATCCCCCATTTTTTGTTCAGATATTTTCAAATCAAGTTCGTGGTGTTGAGAATCTTGCTTCAAAGTTTTCCTTCATTTCAAATTGCATTGTCTATGATTATATGTTTGGATATGGTACAAGACACTCTGGAATTAAATCCACACTTTGTATAAAGTTAATATTTGCTATCTTAGATATTCCTACTTGCCTGTCTTTGTACCATTAAGTAAAACATTTTAGATGATGTTCTCTGACTCTGAAGGCCATGGCACAGCATGGCTTGCATCTCTCTTCCTCCTCCAGACAGGGTAGTCATTAATATAATTTCCAGTGGCAGCCTCTGCCCTGCGTTGTCCCAGGGAACTGCCATCTCATACAGCCCTAAACACTGCGAGGGAAGGTGCTCACAGTGGGTGGCTTGAGCCATTCTCTGGATTTTGTTTTGTTTACCAGTACAGAAGTAGCCTAAATAGCTGAACTGGATTCCCTTACATCCTGGAAAGTAATTTGTTCAGTCGTGTAGAAACTTCCACATTCTACCATAGGACTGCTCTGGTGAGGTGCAGGAAGTGCTGCTGGAGTTTTGCTGGAGGAGGTGCTTGGCTGTTGCAGTACTGGGTGTCATAGGTAGAATTGACTTGAACGCATTTCCTAATGTAATTAATCTGCACTTTCTTTAAGAAAATAGCTTCATTGAATGTACTTTTTTGAAACTAGACTTGGTAAAATTAGAATTGCTTCAACTTGTGTGAAGGAATTTGTGGAAATCTTGGCAAAAGAAAAGATTTGCATCTTAAAGCATTGTAAACTCATTAAAATTCTTCTCATGGATAATTAAAGAAAAGTGAATTAAAAGGAAAGTTTAACAGTAAGCAGCTCACAGGCACTGTGACATTTCAAGCATGTTAAAATCAGAAAGAAATAGCTTTTGTAGCAGTAGTCTCCTCCTCTCGTATTACGTGTTGTTTTTTCTAACAAATAACCAGTTACTGTTGGTTTCTTTGGTTCTCCAAGCAGCTCATTTATGCCTGATCCGCACAGTGCTTTGGCATACTTGTGACCAGCTTTGCAGGGTTTGCCAGCATGCCTAACAGTGGAGAGGCTCTCAGGAAACAATTGCAGGATGAAAACGCAAGGAATGTTTCAGGAAGCTGTGAAAATGGGTAAAGTAGCTTGAGCATTTATTTTAACAAACTGCTCTACCAATTTTTCCCAGCTTAAGTTTCTCTTGTGCTACTGTGCAGATCCACAAGAATTTTGTCTGGTGTCTCTACTATCTAATGAAGGTGTATCTTTTGAGGCTAGAATGAGAAAAAATTGTTAATGAAGGTTATAAATCGGTTTATTCTCCTATGCTAAATCCTACTTTGACTTTAAACCTAACAGCATCATTGAGAAGGGACTATGTTGCTTGTATCTTATTGGCATACAGGATACACCTGTATAATGTTAATTTATAGCATGGAAGTGATTTAACCTCTTCTCTTCTGGACTTGGGGGAGTAATCCTCAGGTAATTATTGATCCCTGTGATAGGTCATCTGCTTCCTGTCAAAGGCAACAGACCTGAACCAGGTAACCCATCTCTAGAGGTGGGAATGGGGAAGGGAATTTTAGAAGAGTGTATTTGAATATTTATGTTAACTTTCACATTGTAAAATAATCCTGCTGGGTCCTGTCTCCTTTCTGCCCTAGGCAGCACAAAAAGAACACTTGTTTCTTCTACCTGTTGATCTGTCACTGGAATGGTATCTTCTAAAAGATAAATCTCCCTATCTCTAGAGTTTTTGGAAGTACTTAAGATTAGAACAAGACATCTCACAGACAATATTTTAGCTTCTGATTGTTAGAGTTTTGTCAGTATTGCTAAGTACAAATATCCATTTCCAGAAACTGAACTGGTGTATGATATTTAGTCTTCTGTTAAGCTAAATAAAACTTCACATTTGTTTAGGGAATAACTGCATGTTATGTCTCTTGGAAGATTTGTTTGATCCTTTCAGGTAAAGGATTGGTTGAGATAATTTCTGCCCTAATGGTTTCTGGGCTTTGTAATCCTGGATAAGAATCATGAGGAGCAATCCAAAGACTTACAGTTTTCACAACAGGAAAAAGTTTAAGAAATCTTTCAAAACTTTTGAATGCATTGTTGTTGCTTCTGGAATCCTAATGTAGTTATTAATAGAATTGTCATTTTTTGTTTAATCTGTCCAAAGATCATAAACCAGTATTTGACCTGTGATTAGTATAGGTATGTGTACACTCTGACTCATGAAAGTTAGGATTTTGCTAAGTTAGTAATAATGCCTCTATTTTAGTCCATGCATGCTTCTATTTGTGGCATGCTTAAGAAAAAAAACAAAGGAAAAAACCTCCCAAAAAGAATGTTTTCTTTATTAAAGAAAAAAGTTAAATGAGAGTTTATTATTACAGTGCTTTGCATCCACTGCAAACAGGAAGTTTAAGCTTGTTGTATTAGAAAAGATGTTTAGCATTTGGGCTTTTTTCTGAATTTCTAATGAAAGAATATCAGACCCTAGAATTTGAAATACTTTTGATGTATTCAAAGTCTTTGGCATAAAACTTCTGTGTTTTGTTTGTGTTTGAAGGTGTGTGTTGCCACATTAAATACTGTTGTTTACCTGGTGTGGTTTGAAGTTAGCAAACTTCTGTCCCTTTTTTAGTAGGAAGTAGGATTCCAAGTAGAAAGGACTATACAAAGAAAATAAAATTGTATCAAATAGAAATAGGAAAGAAAGACCTTATAAAAGGCTAAAGTGTGACCTAAAAATGAGGCAGAGATGCAATAATGAGTTCTGTGTGACCTAACTTTCTGCATTCCCTGCAAATAGCCATCCAGACACAGCTATGGGAAGATTTCTGCTTCAGGTCTGGGTTTTTGCTGCGCATGGGAGAACAGAGCCAGCAAATCTGTACCAAGGTCAGGGCAGGGTTGTAGTATACTCTCCCAACTGCTGAATAGAGCCTTTCTGGGGGAGAATAAAAAAGGCTCGTTACATTGTTCATTTCTTCCCATTCAGCCATGAAGTTCTCAGCTAGCCATAAAACTGGTCTGCTCACCAAAATAAATGACCTGATTTTTGAGGATGCTTATTCTTAACAAGAGAAAAAAATGCTTCAGTTCTGTTTTTGCAGGTAAAGAGAAGGTGTGTGCCAACTGTGTTATATGGTAAAATAGATCTCAGCTGTTAACTTTATCACTAGTACTTTGTTCTTTATTAAGCATTTGTTTAACTTTTAAGTAGATCTTTGTGAGTAGAAGTTGTGTGAGTAATTTGACAAAGACTGGTTTCTTGTGCACTATGGAAATCAAAGCAGCTGTCAAATCAGCTGAGCCTTTTTGCAAGAGTAGGAACATATCTGGGCTGATCTGTGGCTCTGTTTTTAAGTCTCATGAGGGCATGGAAACCAATTAACAGCTAAATCTAACCTGTTCTTCAAGGGCAAAGGGGAACTTTTAATAGAATTAATAAGGAATGTATTATAGTATTGCCCTCATTTGAATAGAGGAGCAATTAGTAAATAAGATGACCAGTCATAATAGACAGCAGTGTCCTGTAAAGGGCCATGGAGACCTCCTGTGACTCTTTACTCATTAAAGGAAAAATATTACATTACAGAAAATGAGGGTTTAGAGAAATAATGTGGTGTGTCATTACTGTGGATTTTTTTCCTTTATGCCATAAAAAATGGGAAAACATCTTCAGAGCATCTTAGGTAACAGTTGACAGCACCTCAGAGTCTGGAGGTACAGTGTTTACTTTGCTATTTCTGTGCCTGTCACAGGTTTCTCTGCAGCTGCTAAGCTACCGAAGCTGTGGTGCTATGTTGATTTAAGTCAGAGTGACTTTATTGTCTTTGTCTAGAACTCTAGGTCAGATCTGTGATTCTAAATTTATTGGCTTGTGCTCATTCCTACAATCTGTCCCCAGAGTTCTCTTTTAAAATACTGGATTTGGCTCTTGTAGGATACATAGGGATTTGGGAAAGGATTTCTCATGAATGGGATCCAGATGAAGATATTTAGTTTCTGAAGTCTCTAGGCAAAACGCCAGAATCATTACAGTTTTCAGTTAAATTACCCGTAGGTAATTTAAGCCATCGCTTTTTGTTGCCAGAAGAGTTTTCAGATGAATATTTAATAATTCCATCTTGAATTCAAATGCCCCAATGAGCTGTTGGAAATGTCTAACACCCAATGAAAAGTTTTTGAGAATGTGCAGATGTAGATCCAAAGCAGCTCTAATGGAGAGTGAGGCTGGTGGAATGTACATAACTGGGTTGGCCTGGAGAACATGCACCAAAAGCTTGAAGGAGAGAATTTCTCAGTGTTGAAGCAGAGATCAATATTTAGGACACTCGTCACCAAGGCTGAAACAGCAAAAGATGGACACTTGATTGGAAGAAGGATGTTTTATCATCCACTTTATAATGGATTCCCTAAATAATCAAACCACCAAGCTGTAGGAGTTTAGAGGAGGAATTCACTAAGTTGTCCTCACAAGAAGCAAGCAGTGAAGCATAAAAACAAAATTTATGAAGAAGATCTGTCTTGGAAAAATGCATACTTTCCACTTCAGCCTATTTTTTTGTGTATATTAAATAGAATTAATATTTAATAATTAGGAAAGCCAGTTCAACAAGGAAGTGTGAGGAAAAAATACTTGTGCAAATGGGAATCTGCACATATTGCTCCCTAAGATAAACACCTGTGTCTTACAAAATATTTCTTTGGGCAAGGCAAGCAGAGCAAGGAATTTAATTAAAAGGTGGGGACTGTGTTGTAAGAAGTATGAAGTCACATGTCCACTGCACATGAATGCAGCCTCTGGTGGTGGGTGAGCTTGTAGGGATCTGCTTGGAGGAGCAGGGCAGAAGAAGGAGCTGCACTGCTGGGATCTTCACAGGGCAGAACAGCAGAGAGCCTTCCTGAGAGCCCCTGAGGCTGCTGTGTATCATCCATCCCAGTGAGGGCAGAACAGCAGAGAGCCTTCCTCAGAGCTCCTGGCTGGGAGCAGGGCCGAGAGAGCATTCCCAGGGGAGGCTGAATGGGGTTGCTTTTTGGAAAAAATCATGTAAGGGACAGAGAAGCTGCATGCCCTGTGCAGACACTGTGACTGAGCAGTCCCTACTTACTCACTGTGTTCTCTGGTGCAGACAGTCTGCAGGATCTTTTATTTCAGAAGGACAAAGGCAGAAAAATGGTGCAAGTTTTATAATAAAAGCTTTGGAAGTTAAATGGACCTGAACTGCAGTAGAATGGTTAACCACAGCCAGAGCTTTTCACCTTGAACATACTGTTCCCCTAAACTTCGGCCTCATGTCACCTCAGCTTATCCAATCATGTGTGTTATGAATGCAGTATCTTCAGCAGTGAATATGTTTCATCCATTAATCCAGAATAAAAATGATTCATTAATAAAAATACTTTGCTGTACAGTGATTTCACATGTGGTAAAGCAGTACCCAGGAGCAGGGTGGGAGTGGAGAAGCTGTGTAATGGAGAAGCCTCTGCAACAGGAATACCAGGAAAGGGAGGAGGAGATGGTATCCTTGTTGTGAATTTGACAGCACGGCTCCGGAAACTCAGAATATGGCTCTGGGTGGATGTGTGGTCTGAACTACCCACTGGTTTCATGGCAAAAAAAGTGTGTTTGAGTCTTCTTTGTGAGCAGTAGTGAAGGTGATTTCCAGACCTAAAAGTACTTTGACTTGCTGTATGTGTTTAGGGGGTTATGAGTAAATATTCTGAAGCCTAAAGGAATACCTTGTCCTGAATAATGTATTAACAATTTATGTATGTAATTATTTGTTAAACTGCTTATTTTTGCAACTGTATAGAAAGGTTGATCTTCTAAAATTTTGATAATCCCTGTGGAGAGCTGACTGGTAAAAACTTAACATTGACAAGGTTACAGGAGTTGAACAACAGGAATAGAAATACCAAAAGAATGAGATGTCTTTTTATTTCCTCCATGCATAGACTGTTTAATGGATAGGTTCCTCTTAAATTTCAAATTTATTGCAATTTAACAATAGATTGCATAACAGTGTTCATATTCTCTTGGTGCATTTTGTGACAGTAGAAATCAGTTTGCAGAAACAAGGCCAAAATGTATCCTAGAACATAAATGTCATAGTTTTTAAATTTGAGAGAAAAGCTACAACCTAATTATACAGGACACTCAGTGTAGCCTGTAAGGCTTATTCAAGGGAGAATTTGTGTAAAATGAAAGAAAAAAGAAAAGAAAGAATGAAAGAAGAAAATGGTTTATTATCATATTAAAGACTGTCTTCGTAGATTTTCTTCAGTTTTACTGTTTGTATCTTCACCAGATTTTACTATGAGGGAACAGTTTAGAGGACAGCAAATATCTGATGGTGTTTGGCCTAGAACATGAGGTGTAAGCAGAAATTCTAATTCCCAGAACAGGAAACAGAGCCTGTGGAAGGAAAAAAGCTAATTCCAAAGTCCCTTAAAACAACAACAACAAAAAATTATGGAAATTAGTAAGTAGTGCCATTAATCACTAAGCATCATTAGAGTAAGAGAACAAACAGTTTTTCTAGTGTGCAATTAGTAAAAGAGCACTGTCATTTTGTAATGATAAAAGCGGGGAGATTGAGCTGTGGCATTTGGTTTCTGCAGTTACCATAAGGAGTGATCCTGTATTCAGTGGTGCTATCAAATACACTCAGATAAAACCAGTAATTGCTCTGCCAGCAGATCCAGATTGCTGCTTGTCCTCTGGTGAGTCACACCCAGCAGGGAGGGCTCTCAGGTACCTCAGTCGGTATTTCACCTCACACGCACATTGCTTCCACTGGGTTGCAAAGATAATCTCACTCAAGCTGTCACAGTCGTGGAAACACAGAGGGAAAGGAAGCTGTCCCTTTGTTCATCCAGTGTAGAGAACGTTCAGATTCTTGCTTTTCAGGTTGGCCTGGTGTGTGAGAACAGCTTCAGCATGGAATAGCATCCAAGGGGCCCAGAGCAGTGCTGGGAGCTGTGGGTGGCTTGGGCAGTGTTGGGCTTTGCTCCAGACCTCTGGATAAGCCAGCCAGCCTAAGCTGAGCTTTCGTCTCAGGTGAGGGCAGCATGTTGAATTCAGGCAGTAGATGAGGTCATGTTTGCTAGAGTGGTACCTTGAAATTAAAGCCCAAATTACACCAGGAAATGCTGTCATTCAGAAATCACCCATGCTAATGGAGTTATACAGAAATATGCTTTGGTTAGTTCTAGATGGTCAGCGTTTTGGAAGATGATCTCAGTTTGTCCTGATTGACTTGTTCAGGACGCCTCTACTGTTAAATTCTCTGTGTGTGTGATTTTTAGAGGTTTTTGCATATTACCTTTGGAACTGTAAACTTGCAGATCAGATGTAGAAAGTCCACTCTTAAACTGGTAGTTGGATTTTGGGAGATGCTGGCCCTGCACTAATAACACTGAATAATTTATGCAGAACCTCGGTCTTAATAAAAAATTTAAGAGCCAAAATCCAGCTCTCCAAAGCATTTTGGTTTTGCTGGGGCATCTTGGCACCACGTCGTGGTTCTGCAGTGCCTTTTCTCCTTGCTGCAATTTATGGTCAGTAAGCTCTTGGTCAGGAAGCCCCACCAAATTCTGCTCAGTTCAGTCTTGAACTACTCCAGATACCACAGCCATTCTTGAATATTTACTTAAGTTTTAAAGGAATAGTTCCTAATAAAAGGTGAAAGTAGGGTCATCAAAGCCACATTCTTTCAGAAGTGATGGTTCTGAATATACACAGAAATTGTTGTTGGAAGAGAAAATTTCTTAATTGTACTTTCAAGGCAAAAAACCTCATTCTCAACCGAGCTACCTGATTCATGGGGACAGGTCAGAACTATTTTGCTTGGAGTGTCACCAACTCTACCACTCACAAAGGTACTGAACGTGTAGGGATCCCCATCAAACTTTTGCACATTGAAGCATGACCAGAGAAAGTCCAGAAGTTCAGATGTTAGTTGGCTGTTTTTCTATAAAGAGAATATAATGTAAACTGAACCAGTATCCTATAACAGATAAGAATAAAGCAAACTACTGAGATATTAATCTGTGAAAAGTCATTAATGATGTTTATTAAAGTTTTGAGTATCTTCAAATGAGGCTCTTCTGATACATCACTAATCAGACTTGTTTTATTCAGAAGGCTTTTCTGTTCTTTGTTTTCAAGGGATGTTCAGTTATCACTGGACCAAGATTTCGGTTTATTTTGTAAAATAGTAAAAAGCTTTATTATTCTCAAGATATTTAATGGAGAAGGTTCCACTGGATTCCTAAACACCAAATGTAGTTTTTCTTTAAAATAAGAAAAGAGTCAAGAATTATATCAAGTGCTTTGAGATGGCAGACAAGCATATGTTTTTAAGTTATTTCAAATGCTTTGTTTTGGTTTTATTCCCAAGTAAGTCCTCCTGGTCTGTCATTCTGCCTTTGCAATCCCATTTCATTAAGCCCCCATTTCTTCCACATATCGAACACAGAGTTACCTTTCAAAATGCAGGGTAATCCCCTTCTGTGTTTAAATTACTCAGTTTCTCATCAGCATCCGCCTTCGCCGAGCCAGTGACTATTTTCAGAGCCTCACTTTGCTTATCAGACAAGCCCTTTCATGTTTTGTGCCATTATGCCATTAACAAGAGAGGAAATATCCTCACAGGCAGGGTTAGTGATGACTCCTTGTTTTCCTTCAGCTGCTTCTGTGACCTGTGCCCTGCTCCTGTGGGGGAGCAGCGAGGCAGGAAGAGAACTGTGGGTGTCACTTCTGAGGGTGAGGAGTTACACAGGCTGCTGCATTCTTTGAAAGGGAATACACCTGGGTTAAGGCCTTTTTACAGTTTGATTTCACTGTGACTAGCAAGAATAAATTCTAGGAGTGTCCCATATACAGAAGTATTTTACAAGTGTAGTTGTTAGTATGAAATGGGAAATAGGCCTGGTGTAGTATTTGGTCCTGCTGTTTGCTCCCAGGCCCCACTGAGTAAAAACTACTTTCAAGGTTGTTATTTATTTGAAAGCTGCGAAGGGCATTGTTGCAACTTTCTTTTTCTACATTTTGAGTTCATTTATTACACTGTGGAAAGGAAGGACTTCCTGAGTTTCACTCAGGACTCTTCTATTGTACCTATGGGGAAGGAGTGAAGGAAATCCTATCTTCTTCAGTCTAACAGGTGCTGATTCCCACCACTTGTTCTATGAAATGAAATTAGTTGAATTAAAAATACTTATGCTGATATTAATGTATAATCTGCAGTGCATTGCTATATTCAGTAATTTCTAAATGCTTATTGTTTAGATATTTTGCTCATGGAATTCATAGCAATCTGTCACCTTACAGACTGTTTGGGTTGAAGTTTGTGCTTTAAGCTTGGTATGTTTACTTTTAGGAGAAGTTAATTTCATCTATGTTTTAATGATAATTTGTTGTGTTGGTGAAATTTTTAAGAAACTTCATCATTATTATTATTATTACTATTATTAACTAAATTGCTTTCTCTTTCTGGCCTAAAAAATCCCCGTGACTTCAGAGCTTCAACAGGTATCAACAGTGACAATTTACAAGGTGTTGTGATGTTTGCAGTGTCAGTATCAGGGTTAAGATTGGTAGCTCATTCCTCATACTGGTATAGTTCATGGCCTCTTTGTGGAGCTTCAAAGTTAGTGTCTTTGTCTGGTATATTCATGATGTTGAAACCAAAAGCATGAAATAAAGAATGCCATCCTTAGGATGAAGGCATTTCCTTTTAACTAGGTCATAGTAGAGTTTGCAGCAGGGTCAAAATGTATTTGATAGCTCTGAGCTTTCTAATTCCACCTGCTTGAATTTCAAAACACAAGCTGTGTTTTTGTTTACCTTTTAATACCTATATTGCATATTTGTATGTTCATTGTAGTAGATCCCACTAGTGCTCCTGGATAACATCTTAATAGTTCAATTTCCTTTTAGAACCTTTACAGATGCACAGACTGTCTGCAGGGATCTGCTGCCTCATTCAGAGGAGGCCCAGGCTGAAGGCATAGAGCCAACAGGTAAGCATGTAAAAGATGGTCCTTGGAAATTTGAGCTCTTCTTAGATTTTTTTTTAAATGTAATTTTTATGTCTATTCTAGCAGGTCTTGACTGACAGTTTCTCAGGGCTCAGATAATGAAAGACAAAATTAAAATAAAACTGAAGTGAGTCAGGGCAGCTGACAAATTTTCAGGAGTTGTGTGTAAATTTGCATGGATTTAATGGTTTCTACTAGTGTTTGTCTGTATTTGAGATGATGACTAGATAAAAATGAAAAATAGCTTGATCCCATTGAGAATCATGCAAATTGTTGGGTTCCCTTTGGCATGCCAGCCTACTCACCAGCTGTCACCTGGAGAGGATTTGGTGTGCAGTGTGGTGACTGGAGCTGAATGGAGTATGTGTGCTTTGGTCAGTTCTGTGCTGCATCAGAGCATGTGCACACGGGTGGCATTTAATGCAGCTGCAGTGCTGAGTCCCTTGCCTGAGTGTGCTGCCCTGTGGCTCAAAGCAGCTTTGCTAGCAGAACTTTCTGAGGTGCTTTCAAGGTTTGCAGCCCTAAGAGAGCTCCCTGGTGCCTTGATGAGGCTGCTAATGGTATCTAAATGTGCTCATTGAAACAGAGTATTTGTTGTAGGAGAAAACTGAAGCAATGAGCACGTAGCTATCTGATCCATGTAGGAACCCTGCATGCAGACTTTTTACATGTTTATAAATACATATCTGTATGAATATGTACTACTTCTCAACAGGCAGCTCTTTGATACACAGTAGGGTTCTTTCCAAGAACTGAACTGCCAGCTGTAGCCTTCAGTGAGCAGGAAGAAGATGTGGATGAATAAAGGCAGTAGCAAACTCCTGTTTTCAGATGTACAGGGTGTCTTATTGAACTGTTTGAGCCACATGTTCTCTGTGTACATTGTCACTGTGATTCTGCAGGGTGCTTGCTTGTGTGTTCCTGAAGGCTCTGACCTATTTTCCTTAGGATTTATCTGGGACAGTGGTTCATGCTGCCAGCTCCCTACCTGCTTCTCTCCCAGAGGCTGCTGCTGGCTGCAGTTAGAGAAGTCAGCTGGGCTGTAAAGCAGGGCTCAGGCAGGAATGCACATGTCATTTAGCCACTCCTGCAGAGGTAACCACAGCCTCTGCCACAAAGGTGAGGTGAACAGTTAAGGGTAGAAACCATTCCAGCTGTTCCATCCTAATTTTCCTGCACACACAAGTCACACCTCATCCATTTTAATTAACCAGTTCCTTTATTGGTGTTTAGATACGTATCTAGTTGATGAATCAGGAGCTTACAATTCATGAGACTTTGTCTTCTATTTGACTTTGGGAATCTGTGGCACTACTTGTTATCCATTTAAATGGAAAGCAGAGTTTAACTTGGAAATACCACACTGCTATGCAGATGCTGAGGATGAAGTGGGAGCTGAATTTCAAAAACTCCTCCCAAAAGATCTTTCATGAGAAGGAAGTTCAATGTCTGGTTGCAGAGGGTCTACATTGTACATAAAGAGAAAAGGAGGAGATTCTGATATTTTCTAGTTTTTTGGAACTGACTTCCTCACTTTATAATTTATACATTCTGCAACCTCAGGAATAAATTTATCTGATGAGGAACACAGGTTCTTTTGGATTTTTTTCCCCATTCCTTTCTTCATTCCTGTGGAAGCAGGCCAGATTTGGGGTTTTCTAATACATATGTAAATCCAGAGTACCCTTTCTGTTGGCAGCAGGTATTATATTGACTTAAAACCAGTGTGAAGTTAGAAGAGAACGCATCCATGCTGGTTTTATACTGATGGAATCAGCGGAATAATTTATGTTGGAAAAGAACACTGGAGGGCAACTAGGACATCTTTCTGCTCATAGGAAGCCTTGTGGCTTTGTTCAGCTGAGCTTTGAAAACCTCCAGGGGTGGAAATTGTGCAGCTTCTCAATCCCTCTTCTTGTGCTGAGTCACCTACATTGTGAAGTTCTTGATCCAGCAAGAATTTTCCTTGCTGCAGTTCATGTCCATTGCCTCTTATCCTTCTGCTGTGTGCCCCTGAGAAGAATCTGTTTTCCTTCTAGTACCTGCTTCAGTCTTTTACAAACTGCAGGTAGATTCGTGTTTTATCTTCTCCAAACTAGAGAAACGCAGTTCCTGCAGGGAATCCTGTACATGGTGTGCTCCAGGCCCCTGACTGCCTGGGAGTCTCTCTTTTGGGCTTGTGCCAGTTTGCTTGTCAGTATGTCTCTCTTGCACACTGTCTGAGGGGCAGCCTCAAGAAAAAAAAGCCCTTTCCTTAGTGTGCTGGCTGTGATCTTGCCAGTGCAGCCAGGGCTGTAGTTAGCCTTCATCTCCATTGGGCACAAAACTGACTGGCAGCCATCCTGTCCACCGGAACCAGGGGGTTCTCCTGTGAGCCAGCTGACATCCAGCCCATGCGGTGCCATGTCCTCCCCAGAGTGCAAGGCTTGGCTTCACCCTGCTGAGCTTTCAGGTCATGTCAGCCTGTTCTTCCAGTGTGCTGGGGTCCATCCGGATGGCTGCCCTGCCTTTTGTCCTGTTGGTCACTTCTCAAGTTTCTGTCACCACTGAAGCTGCTGAGGGTGCACTGTTGGCCAGGACACCAGTGCCATCATTGAACAGTTCATTCTCACAAGCATCCCCTGAAGAATGTCACTTGGAATTGGCTGCTAACAAGATTTAGAATTGCTGACCACTGTTCTTAAAAACTGCTTATCCAGTCAATTTTTTTATCCCACTATTCCTCCAATTGCAGCTGGTTGAAACCTTCCAAGGGTGCTGGGCTATGTAGAAGTTGTCAAAGACCTTGTTAAAGGTAGAGTAAGCAGAGTGCCACTGCTCTCAACATGTCAGAGCCAGTCAACTCATTCTGGAAGGCAGGTAGGTTAGTTTACAAGGGCCAAGTCAAAGGTGGCCATTCTGGCTGGTGTCAGTCACATTTTATAGCTCAAAATTATTTCTAGGAGAGTTTGTTCTATAGCATTTCCACGGACTGAGGTGAGAGTGGCTGGCCCTTTGTTTTCTGAATCCCCTTTCTTCTGCTTTTTGAAGACAGGTGTGGCATTTGCCTTTTTTCTTGTGCTGGGACCTTCCCAGATTCCTGTGCTTTCTCAAAGATGACAGAGAGCAGCCTTGCCATGCCTTTGGCCTGGTTTCTCAGTGTCCACACTGAAGGATCCCATCTGGTCCCATCAACTCTTTTGTTGTGTCCAGTTTGTGTGAGTGGTCCCTACGTTGATGTTCTGATGCTCTAGGTGAAACGTCTCACCTCTCACTAGACATGGAAGCTCAGGAAGCCTGACCTTGCAGTAAATTCCGAGGTGAAGAGGGCACTGAGAGCATCAGCCCTTTGCATGTCCTGTGTCAGTGAGCTGCCCACAATGTCACTGCTTCTCCCTTTGGTTGCCACTGTACCTGTAAAAGGCCTTCTTGGCACTTTTCACATTACTCACCAGTTTCAATTCTGAGTTTTGACTTTCCATTGATGCATGCCTGGGCAATGTTTCTGTGGTGTTGTTTGCTCCTGATTACACCCTGCACATGCTTTCATTTTGGTGCATCGTAATCAGTTTTAGAAGCGTCAGTATTGTTATGAAGCTTATTTCCTACTTGTTCTGGTGCACCACTCCCTCCCCGTCAGCTCGTGGAGGCATTCTTTGGAGGATATCTTATTTCTATGATCCACATTGCATGGGTTTACTCATGAGAAGAGCAGGATATTTTATTGTAATTAATAATTGTTCCCCTTTCCTCCAGTGGAAAAATTAGAAGTTTCCATTACTTGAAATATTTTTGTGTGTTTTGGCTAATTTAAGAAGATTTCCTCTATTCATTGTCTTTTCTGTTAGAGAAGGTAAAATAATTTGTTTATTATGGAAAACTGGTTACATAGCAGAAAACCTTTTCCTCCCACAGCCATGGCAAGGCAAGCCACAGGAGCTGGTTTGTGTGTTTTATTAGAAGAATCACTATGTGTTTAGGCTGGCTGAGACTTTCAGGTTCACTTGAAATTCCAAAGTTCTGTACCTTTGTTTAGCCTGATTATTGGCACAAGGAGAAGTTTGACACAGATACCAAGCTCTCAGACTCTAAACTGTGTGTACTCCAGCTTTTACTAAAATGAAGTTAGTCTTCCAGGGTCACAGACATCTTGAAGAAAAGTAAGAAATAATGGATGAGAGGAGGAATGGTGTATTTCTGTTGTCAGCAGAATGTGATGGCATCATAGCTGTGGAATCCTGGATGATGACTGACAAGAATGCCTCCAGCAGACAGCTGAATTCCTTCTCTCGTCATTAGGGCAGAGTGGTGTTTTACAGCATCTGGCATGTAATCAAGACCCTGTTTTGTGAGTTAAATCTGATTAATTTTCAAGCAGAAGTTAAATTACTGGTTTAGTTCTTGCTTCACAGGACACATCTATGGAATATCACTTGGAGTTGCTCAGATCATGCAGTAGGGCCATTCCACAATCAGCCTGTCTGTTTATCTGTCTGAAAGGTGACCTTGGGTCTTTTGCATTTTATATGACTCTCAGAGCTGTTCTTCCATAAACACCTGAATTCATTTACATTCTCAAATCCTTTCTGGCAGTCACCAGAATACTTGCAGGTCAGGTAGGGAACAGAGAGAAGTTTTCACTAATTATATTAGCTTTAAGCTGCAGGATTAGTGTATTTCTCTTGTCTTTGTTTTTTAATTAATGCACAGTCTCCTTCACGTATCTCAGAGGTCCAGCAGTTTCAGCCAGGCTGATTATTCATGGGGAAAAAAAAAAAAGAAGAAAATAAAAGGGAAAAAAACTACACAAATTTGTTATTTGTTTGTCTGTTTAAGGTAATTTTTGATATCTGGGCTTGTACCATGTCAAAACTTCACACTGTACATGGTGGAAGGAATAAACTGGCTGTTAAAAAATACAAAATGTGTAATGTGTTCTATGTGTTTTATGCGTTGTGTATAATTTCAAACTTGGTAGAAAATATTTGAGTAACAAATGTACTTTTATAGCACAGTATTCACATGTAAACTGCTCATAAGTTTAGGATTGTATTGTAAAAGATCAGTTGAAAATTTGTCTTTTAAGTGGTTCTTAACTGCTTTTTTCCTCCCGTAAAGTTCCTTGTTGAAAATTTGCACTTTATTTTCCATCTTAGTGGGAAAGCTGCCCACCTAATCCCCTGGGTATTTAGATCAGCTTTTCTTAGAGCAGCTCCCAGGACAGGCTGCAGTACAATATCCTGTTATAACTTATGAATGAGACTGCCCCAAGCCATCTCTTCTTCACAAGGAAGACAGTGAAACATGGAAAATTAATCTGATCATGGAGTTCTTGGCCTTGGAGGAGAATAACATAGGAGCCTCAAACAGTGACAGTCCAGATTTTGTTGCCTGAATAAAATCTCTGCTCTTTTTGTTTTATCTGAAAATGTAACCTTCTTTAAGCAGAAATCTTTTTGCAGCCTCTCTGACCTTCAGAATTCACATGAAGGACATGAGCCAAGGTCACATAGTAGTGGATGAAAAAGCATTTTGAATGTGAAGTATAACGCAGGTAGCAGGGGATAGTGGCAGAAAAAGGAAAGAAACAACTACTTTGCTTGCATACAGAGAACTTTGGGTGGCATCAAGTGCTTTGAGCTGGGCCACTGGTATTTTTGATTGTACTCTGGAGCTGCACTTTTATAATGTACCAGTGCTAGTAGTGATCATTGCGGGGTTTTATTCTGATCTCCACTTTGGTTTCAGGAGGTGCTCAGTTGATTTCCAGCCTGGACATTGCAGTTTAACTTTCAGAGCTATTGAGACAAAACACCTGTTTGGCTTCTCCCAGCGTTTGTAATTGATGCATTTAGTGTTTAGCCAGGCATTCCTTCTCAGGCACTTTCTAAAAGAGTGAGCCCTCTACTCAAAATCCCTCTGCAAATTGACAGAGGAATATATTGCTCATGTTCTGTTGTTTTTACTAACTCTGGCACAGACTAATTTGGTTTTTAGAATTATTTGGCTTATCGAGATTTCAGAACTGTTTTGAGATTTAACTCTATCTGCAAATACAAATGCAAAAGCAGACGTTTAAGGGGCATTCATTTTATATTTGTGTTGTACCTTGAGTATGATTAGGGTGATGCACAGAGTCTCTGAATGTTATTCTGTTCTTTGTCTTTGATATGAATCAAAGATGCACTTTAACACCAGAAAAACCTGCATAAGGAAAACAGAAGGAAAGCAGTTTTCAAGTACATTTTTGGTTTCTGTGTATAGATATTTCAGGGATTTGATTGCTTTTCATCATTCTCTGGGAGCTATGCTGTTATCTACTGCACATCTGAAGTGAAAAGCCACTGTTAATGCAACTTCTGTAATGTTATTGTAGGAATGTTGCTAATATGTTCCGTTTCCTTCAAGAGGGGTACTCTTTATTCAGGAATTCAAGAGTATTCATTATTCTGTTTTTAATGCACAGACCAGAATGTTGTATTTTAGCTCTGTATGGGATGGTGCCCTTTCCCTACTGACCTAAGCACAGCTCCACCTATGTTTTGAAAATCATTATGTGCAATTTGCACATGAGAAAATGAAGGTGCATGAAGATGAAGCAGCTTTATTTGTACTTATTGTTGTCATTAACACCTTCTGTTTGTCAAGAGAGCAATGCAAATCTGCCAGCCAGGAGCAGGAATGGAATGAAATGTTTGTGAACTTAGAGCAGTTTTGCTGTGCCTCTGGCTCTCAGTGCAGACTACAAACCTGACTTCAGGGAGGCTGCGGGTGTATTCTAAAGCAATGGTGTGGATCCAGCTATGGCTGAGGTGTTCCTGTACTGCCACAAGTGCTCAGAGTTCCCAGACCTCTGAAGCAACTGGAATAGCATTGGAGAGGGATGTGATGCATGTTGTACTTTCAAACACTCCAAAACTGCTTTTTTTCATCCACTAGGGTGGCAAGAAACAGCACAGATACTAACTGAGCTTGCTTTACAGTTTTTTACTTTCCATAGGTGTACTAAAATACAATTATGCTTATTAACTTGTATTAGGAATTACAAAAAGTACTGTTTCCTGTTGCTCTTAATTCTGACAAACCCAAGCACTTTGGTCTGAAATTTTTTCACCAGCTCACTGTAGAATATGTCCATTTTTTATGCCTATGCTAAAAATATTTTTTCATTTATGAAAGTAAGTCTAAGGAAAAAAATGTTCTTAAAATGTTCTTGTATGGCTTTGTTCATAAGTATGGGAACTGTTTGACAGGGCAGTTGTGGGAGGGCTAATGCTTTCCTTGTGAGAATTCACCTGAATTTTGCCAACTTACAAGCCCTAGATCCTCTAAGGAGTGTATTCATACTCAGCCTCTTGCAGGGTTTGCAAGAGCCAAGGAGAGTCTTTGAGGCAAACATTCCTTGTGAATGCCAGGGACTGTCCAAGTCCTTGGCACCGCTGGTGAGAGCCAAGTGACATTTGTCGGGGCTCTGCATCTTTGTCCTTCAGAGAGGGGAGAAAAAAATACAGGGAGAAAAAAGTGGATGATATAAAGACAGGGTGAGGAAGACAAGATGAAAAATGGAACCATGTAACCAGGGTGGGACAGGAGTGAGTGGAATGGACACTTCAGAACATGGGGCAGATGACCAAGGGAGAAACTGTGGGAAGTACTGAGGAACAGGGACAGGATGAGGGAGAGTAGCTGGAGGGGCAGGAGGGAAGGAAGAGTTATAACATGCAAAAGGATATTGGATATTGAACTGGGGCACAGGTTTAATCTCTTTTGGATCTCTGATTCATTGGGACAAGAGGGAGTGCAGAGCTGAGCACAGGCAAACAGATCCTTCTGGAACTGGGGATGTGCCTGCAACACACAGATCATCAACATAATTCTGTATGACACTTCTATTCAAGATAGAACAAAGTATAAGAAATAAAGATTTCTCTTTCTGCGTGGTATATTTCATAATAAGAAAATTGGAAAGCCCTTTTCTCAAGAGCTGGAAGTGCCAGAGTTGTGCTTAGTCCTGTGGTTTATTCAATCCTCTAGTCTTCTGGTACACAGTCACATGGTATTTTTCAATTACAGATTACCATTACAATGATGCTTTACCTTCCAGAGTCCCTGTGGACTTCTTTTGCTGATGGCAGAGTCAGATTGAGAATAGATAACTCATGCCCACAGACTCCCATAACAGTTCATCAGATGTTCAAGGAGAGCCTGGAAAAATATGGATCCCTGAATGCTTTGGCCTGCAAAAGGAATGGAAAATGGGAGAAAATAACTTTTTCAGAATATTATTGCCTCTCTAGGAAAGTGGCCAAGAGCTTCTTGAAGGTAGGTACAGGAAACAAAACCAATGCCTTTAATCCTTTTGTCTCCTTTAAAAACCTAAGAAAACAAATTAACCAAAAAATCCACAACCCCAAACCCCACAATATGTAAGAGGTTTTTTGCATTACTTGACATCAGTATTCACATTCTTTATTGAAATGATAATGATGAAAATGAGTTTTGGTCAGAGATAACACTGCTGTCAGGGAACCTTGGCTGCAAGAGAGGAGGTGCTGCACTGTGTCTGTGGGAGATGGCTGCAGGGCTCAGCATGAGGCCTTAAGATCAGAAAAGAAAACCAAGGGAAAACTACTGTCATGAATTTGGTGAGATAAAGAATCTTTAAAACATTCTAAACATAGGGTAGTCATAGTATTCATTATGCTCTTATTCATATTGAAATATTATGGGTCTTGGGTCCTTCTGGGCAGGCAGAGTTCAACCAGCCAGGAGAAGGTAGTGGAAAATTCACATCCTGGTTTGCTATGGATGCCAAAATGTACCTTCACATGTCTTGTCAATACTGTAAATACAGTAAAATCAAAAGTTTCCATGGTTTATATTTGTGTGTATGTTTCTCTCCATTACATAACATTATGTATATTATTTTTAAGCTTGGTCTTGAACGATTCCATAGTGTAGCAATCCTTGGATTTAATTCTCCAGAATGGTTCATCTCAGCTGTTGGAGCTGTTTTTGCTGGGTAAGATATCTTTAAGGGGAATTTGAGAATTTCTGTTTTGCTAGGTCTGGAAATGTATCAAGTCAGTATTTTGTGTCATATCTTGGAAGTTGTATTACTACTGATTAACATGTTCAGCAACCTGCTGGAGTCTCATATCCCAAATAGTCCAGACACTTATAAATGGATCCTGTTTGCCATGGGCTTAACCATGACAGTCACACGAGATCTTATCAATGGAAGATGTGGGAAACAGCGGAGAATCACAGTTTTATATTCATGATATTAGTATAGTATTAATAATATCTACAGTAAGATATATTCAAGCAGATAAAGTAACATATGAATATTAACTACTCTGATTTCTTCTGTTCTGATATCTGTTAATTTGGATTTTACTTCTTAAACTGTTCTGTACCAATTAAATCCAAATTGGTATCATTGCCCAGCTTGAACAAATGGAGGACATAAGTGGGGATTTTTTTTACCACTTCCTGAGTTAACTCCTGTGTAACCTTAAGTGGGTTAAAACACTGAGTCCTAGCCTACAGCATCTTCTGCTGAATAGTTCAGAGGTTAGTTTTTGCAATGTGCATAAATCAGAGGTTCATGTATATCTCAGTATGTGAAACAAACATTAGAGCTGATCTGCTGTTTGCTTCTACATCTTCATCCCCTTAAGGTTTCATTTGATCTTTGATTATTATTCTGTTTTGATACTACATTCATGCATATGTGTGTGTATGCATATAAATGCATGTTCTTACATATATAAATTTTTTGATGCAGAGGAATTGTCACAGGAATATATGCAACCAATTCTCCAGAGGCCTGTTACTACATGGTTCATGACAGCAAGACTGATATCATGGTTGTGGAAAATCAGAAACAGCTGGACAAGATCATGCAGGTACAAGGTGGCTGAATGATGACTGAAATGACTCAGAAATCTGGTATCTGGTGTTGGAGCTCGTGGGTGGCTCTGATCCTCTGCAGTGTCTGTAGCTCCAGCAGAGAGCTCACTGGATGGTTCACTGCAGGCTTACCTGAAAAAACTCACATTTTGGTCCCATGTTTTTACTGTCACCACCTGATTCTGTTTGGAAAAGCACAGCCCACTTGAATGGAAGAGATTATGCTGATGCAGCGTTCTGCCATTTAAATATGAAGGATGTCAGTGTTGAGAATTTCCTTTTACCATGGTATCATTTTTTCCTGTTGTAACATCAGCCATTAAGGCTCCTGAGTTTGCTGCCCTTTGGTTAACATGAGACAGACCTTAGTGAGAAAGCAGGAGCCTCCTGAAGTGAGCAGCCTCAATTTGGACAGAACTCTTGGGCAGCTGGGCCTGCCTTTCAGCAGCAGTGCCAGATGAAAAGACCAGTTTGATGGCAAGGTGACTTGGGAGAGGAGCACAGGCAGCTCTTGGGAAGGGCTTGTCTGTCTGTCAGGTACTGAGGGAGGCCTGTGGTCTCATTAAACTGGACCAAATGGCACCATTTGCCAAATTGGGCCCTCCATGATGGAGCTTTCTGCCAAAACATACCTGCAGGAGAGAAGACATGCAGTGGTTTTTTCCAAATGTATTCCATGTAAGTTGTTCATTAATTGCTTTGTATTTTGTAGTTATGTTTTATATGCAGTATGGAGGAAGAGAGGTTCTTGTAAGTATTCTGTAAAAACACACAGTCAGACAAGCCTTCTTGCAGTGTCATTTGTTGCATTTGTGGCTATAGGAGAGTGGTGAAAAGGATAATGCAACAGTCATTGACACAATACCAGGCTATGCTGCTAACACAGAGAGTAGAATCCTCATGGAACAGCTCCAGGGGTTAAGTTTATACACATTATGTAGAAAAAGAGAGCTCTGGTCAGCACTGCTTTATGCAGCAGGGGGTGTTTTTGAAACCTTTGTCCTGGAACCCAAGACTGAAATAATAACATCTCAATTGCTGTCCTTCTAATAATGTGTACATACTGGCTACCATCAAGCCACTGCTTTTGTATTTGCAAAATTCAGTTCAAAATGTGGTTAATTGAAAGGCTTCTGTGAGGCATGGGATCCCACAGAATTCAGTGAAATCAGTGCTTCCTGCAGGCCATGACAGCACACTAAGAGCTGCTGAAGGCAGCAGCCACTGCTGTCTGCCTGTAAGCCTGCAGCTTTATGTTTTTATTTATCCTTGCAATGTGCATACAGCTTCCTTTGTTTTTTTCCTTAAGGAAATAGAACTTTTTTTAGCATTTGAATGTCAGCTTTTGCTGAGGGACTTTATCTCTATTGGCAATCACAGGCCAGGGTCAGCTTCTAGCTTGACCTGCACTGTTCCTTTGTGTCCCCTTTTGTGCATTATGAGAAGGATGCTGAGGAGCCATTTCTAGTGTATTTTTCGGTTTTTAAACCTTTTGACTGAAACCAGATTTCCTGGAGCAGACTGTGTAGTCTGTGTAGTTCCCTCCTCCTTCCCCCCACCTCTAGTTGAGCTAGTTGGGGATGAGTTTAGGGCAGAACATTTGGAGGTGGAGGGAAATGGGAGGTTTTTGTGCTTGTCAAGCCATTACAGTTTTGGCAGCATTAGAGTGGATAAAAGCCCACACAAGATATGAATAATAAATAGTAACTTTTTTTTTACAAAATGCAACAGATCTGGGATCGCTTGCCACACTTGAAGGCTGTGGTGCTGTATAAGGACTCCATTGCAGAGAGACATCCAAATTTGTACACGGTGAGTGAAGGCTAGAACAGAGGCACAACCAAAGAATGCATGGGCTTATACCCATGTATTACCAGTTAATGCATGGGCTGTTAGTTATTTGATACATTTCTGCTGTGATTATCTTTCCATTTAGAATGCATTGCTGTGTTCCAGCAAATACATTCAAAAGCTTTATCAGCTGTTCCCGATTACTTTACCTTGGATACTTCATATTTAAGAAAAGAGCTACCTTGCTTTACTATCTGTCTCGTGTCTTCCTGATCTTTAACTTCACTGGGTTATTAAAACACCTGCAGGTTTTAGATGGGAATGTGTACTCTCAAATGGTTAAAAATAAAAGTTGCTCCCTGGTGCCTGTGAGTTCGGTAATGTTTTTAAAAATCCAATATTTTAACTGGACTACAGATCATCAGATTTTAGGCTGAAAAACTTCAACTGCAGAAAAAATATATTGAGAGAAATATAATGTATTCAGTATATAAAAATAAAATGAACAATGAACAGCATGGAAATATTTTTTTAAATACTTGGAATTTTGATAATCTGATAAGAAAAAAAGCCTTCTGTTTTTTTTTTTTTTTGTCTTACATATAACTTAATAATAAACTGCTACTGTTCCAACACTGTACATACTGGTAAAGAGCATGGCTTGCATCTTATCCAATAACAATGTTAATACAAAGATGATCTTACTATTAAAAAAGATTAGGTGCTAGCATTTAATTCTTTAACAACTTGCACTTACTGAAATCTAAACGAGTGAGAATTACTGTATTTTTAAACAGTTGGTTCAGTGTTCAGGTGTCATGTTGGACATTTTCTCAGGAGCAGGATGTCTCTGAGTGTCTGACAGTTGCCATAGTTCATGTCATCTAAAGGAGGAATTAGAGATCAGATCACCAAGGCAGAAATGATTCTTGCTGAGGTGTGATGCAGGGCAATCAGCAGCCCACGTGGCGTTTATGAAAGGGATTTGTGCCGTGTGCTGAGCGTGGCAGGGCAGAGCTGGCTGAGCACTGGTGTTTCCAGAAGGCAAATGCAGTGTCAGGAGTGTGCTGTGACTGTTTGTGTACCTTCTACACTGGCTGGAATGCCAGCACCATCTGCTGCAGATGCTGTAAACAAAGCCTGGGCAGCAGATTCTCAGTGACCAGTGCATTCCACCATGGGAATACGGTAAGGTCAGGAAAGCAGGAACAGCTGCTTAGTGACATACCAACAATTACATCCTTCACACCACCAGGCTTCCCAGGAGCTTGTAAAACTGCTGCAGCCAGGTTCTGTGGGAGGGATGGAATGTGACAGATCCCTGCCTTGCTACAGAGCCTGCAGTGCCTCTCTTTTCAGAGATGTGGTTTGTTGGAACAAAGTACAAAATTGATGAATACTCCTTAGAACAGCCTTGCCACCCAAGAAAAGGAGGCTAAGGTGCCACAGAGGCTGACTATTGTAATCTTAGTAGCCCAGTGGCAATGCCAGAGGTCTGAAAGAATAAATTAGCGACCCTCAAGTAGAGGCTCTCCTTTTTTACCTCTGTTTTTCTCATTATCCCCATTACTGCTTTGTGGTCCTAGATACAGCTCCAAGAAACTTCTGAAAAAGGAAGGTGCTGCACCTTGCATTTAAATAACACACTTCTTTAGCCCAGTATGAATCACGGGATTGCAATGGGAAATGAACAGTTTGGTTATCCATTTTCTTAAAAAAATACTGTGATACGCTAGTTTCCAATTAGCTTTGCAATCAATGTTACACTAAACAGCACATTGGGACGTGCAGCAGAAGTATCAGGGAGCAGCAATATAATACAGAGGAGCAGGTCCAGGAGTCTTCTAGGCCAATTTGTGTGGCACAAAAGCCCAGTGTCATAAAAGTTTTATCTCACTCAAGAATGGCCAAATTTGAATGGAAGTTGTGACCAGCATCATGTGCTGTTTCCTATAAAAGAGCACATAATTTAGGCAAACATTCACACATCTAGATAATGATGCTTTTGCTTTATAGTTATATAGTGTACAATTAATTACAGATGAGCTGTCACAAGTGTACTCTTAGAAACGATGCATCCAGATTCCTTTAAATAATACTCAAAATCATTCTTACAGTGTAAGAGCGTAGCGGAGTTTTTGCCTCCGTGACTTATGCATAGTATGCATGTTGGAGGAGGAGCAGTATCACTATTCCTTCTTAGACACTGAAAAGACTCAGGGAATCACAATTTTAGATAGTCTGGTTGCAGTTCACCAGACTATCTTAGTCTTAGTCCATTCAGGACTAAGATAGACTCACCATATTTCTTCCATAGCCAAGGTCTGGGGAAACTTGCCTTGGAAACGTGTTCAGAACAAGGCACAGAAGTGTTCTGGCATTTTTGAGACAGGAAAGATGAAGTACTGTGTCAGTTTGTAAAAACCCATTTGGTATCCTGTATTTTCTGTTCCATGTTGTAGATGGAAGAGTTTCTGGAGCTGGGAGGTGACGTGTCTGACAGCACTTTGGATGACATTATTAACTCCCAAAAGCCGAATCAGTGCTGTGTTCTGATATACACCTCTGGGACAACTGGGAAGCCAAAAGGAGCCATGCTGAGTCATGACAACGTAGGTACTTTGGGCTCTTCCTGTAGCAGAGAAACAGCAAAGTGTGAGGATATTTATTCCTGTGGTTTGAAATAACTGGTACATCCTTGAGCCCTGAAATGCTTTTGCTTTTACAGCATGCATAGTGTATTGCAAAGCAATGTCCAAAGTGCAGTCAGCTGTTTCTGGTAAAGTACAAGCAAGGTGACGAATGAAACTCTGTTCAAACAGCACTTCACAAAGTTGAATAGTTCTTTATGAATATGAAATTTTTATTCACTGTATTTCTTGTGAGATCTAATGCATGAATTCATAAATACAATTCACCGGTTGCCATAAAGCCTCTCAAGTGATGTTGTAGGTCACTGTGAAATGAACAAATCATACACATCAGCCAGCTGCTATCAAAACAGCCTCATGGTCTGCTTTTGCAGATTTTAGTGAAACTAGGAGTGAATGTGTGGGTTTTTTACTTCAGTGGTTTTTGTTCCTGGGCTTGTGTGCAGGTTTCTCTGTGTGTCACTGGAGGATAATACACCTCCAGTGCTCAGTGCTGGTGGTTAGAGTTGCCCTACCTGCATTGTTGTGAACAGAAATTTCCAGTTATACACAAAAGCAAAGTGGTTTGCTAAAAGGAGTTTCCACAGAGGTTTGTTTGGAAAGATATGTGGTTGGTGGCCGAGCAGGAGTGGAAGATGATAGGGAGCCTTTCTAAATACACAGAGAATCTGTGAAAAGGGGTGGTCTAAGCTGAGGCCTCACCCCTTAAAATAAAGCAGAAATGATTGCAGACATGCACAATGTGAAAACGGCGATTCACTTAAATGTGGGGAATTAGTGCAGTAGTTCCTGGAAGCAGATCATAATGAACTTGGGAGACAAAAACACTGATTTGATGTTGCAAATCTATGCTCTTCTATCTCAAAGGAGTCTGGTGTCATTTCCGTGCCAGCTGCCAAACTATTCTTGGCTGCTGATCACAAACAGGCTATTTTTATGTTGACAAACTGTGGAAAGCATGCCATGCCTGTAGCTCTGCTGCTGCCTTCTTTAGTCAAAGATGTTTGCCACTGTTCATGTGCAAGCCCAGTGCTGAATCAGTACTGCATGACCCTCACAGATCTGCTGTGAGTGTGCCTGTGTGCTGTGAGGCTGGGAAAAAAAGCAATGACTACAGACACATCTCAAAGACATCCTGTTCTTCCTACTGTATGAGTCTCCCATAGCTGCTTGTCTAGTGCTGCCATCTAAACTTGGATGGCCAGGCCTGGCAGCACTCTACTCCTTAAATCCCTCTCTGAGAATCTCTATTTCCTCAGGCCAAGCCTACACTTGGACCTTCTCATTTATTACAAAGGAGCTGGCAGGAGCATGCTAACATGTGATAACAGGAATACATTTTGTTCTGGTTTGTGTATGTCCTCTGCCATCTTGAATACTCTCATTCCTGTATCCTGCCCTACCCAGTTTAGATTACAGACTCCTCTGAGAAAGAAAGAGCTGGTTCTTTTTGTTACTTGGGATTTTCTGGTTTGTTTGGGGTTTCTTTGGGGGGTGTTGTTAGTTTTGTTTTTTATTTTTGTGCACATAGATCTTCTCCACTGTCTCTCACACCATCACATATATTTTATGGGTCTTCCATATGCTGCGTTCTGATGAAGATATGCATATTTAGCATCCTTGAACTGTATCGTCTGAGATAAAGTGGGAAATGGGAAGAAGAAGGGGGAAATATCATCCAGGTTCACTAAGAAGTCGAGCAACACAGCTTCAAAACGATTCATGTGTGTGCTGCCTCTCATGAGAGGGGTGGATGTGTCTGTGTCACTTGGGAAGCACTGCAGTGAATATGCCAGAGCCTTCCAGAGGAGCAGAGTACTGCTGCTGTCTTCCTCCTGAGTGCTGAGCCAGGGGATGATCAGTACCAGGCAATGAGCTTGTGCCTAGTGTAGTAATGCTAGACAAGTTTAAACCACAGTAGACATGTCTGTACAAATCTAAGCCTAGTTCTTTATTGTGTGCACCAGCCAAAAACTATATTTAGTTGCTTTTCTCTGTGTTTTGCTGCCTTGCTGTTTTTCTGCATATTTCACTGTTCTTTCACACGCTAGCTGTATTTTGTGTATTTCTTAGTTTAGACCAGTGTTTATAACAAGTGCACAGCATAAGCCAATTTTAGGTGGTTTTCAACAACTTGTTGAGACTCCTCAAGGCCGCTGGAACATAAACTATACTAAATCAAGAGAGAAGAAGTTAAAAACACAAAATACCAAGATTAAAAAACCCGAGACAATGGGGGGCGGCGAAGCTGCAGACCATCACCAATCATTGACTTTGGGGGGCTTGGACAAGGCGAGTAAATACCCTAGAATCACCAATCACAAAATGTGTGACCAGGTGGACAGTAGTTCTAAAATGTATAATTAGAGTTAAATTATAAACAATATATCAGCTTCTGCATAATCATATTGATTTACTGTCCAGAAGTCCCGTTTTTTCTGCAGCCTGATACCAAATTGTCCTTTGAGCTCACTGGTCACTGAGTCTTTATTGTTCTTTTCCTAACTTGTAGATACAGCACTGGTAGAAAGTGCCAGTTTGATAGAAAGCCTGCAGAGCTGGAGAGTTGCAAAGGAAGGGACAGATCAATTTGTTTTCTATCCATCTAGCCTATGGCCACCTGGCTCAGTGTGTCACTAGGGCATGGGGAGCTGCTAGTGTTCACAGCCCAGCCAGGCAGCACAAATGCTGTATTTACTTATCTGTTCGTCTATATTGCTGCAAAGGTCATCTGGCTTTTGGCAGAGTGTCCCCAGGGAGCTGACAGTCTGCTGTGTGGTCAATATTGCAATGTCTTGCTGTGAGCACAGATTTTTCAGTTTCATCAGCATAGCAAGAGGATTCTTAGTTTGTGTTAAGAGGAAAAAAGGAAAAAAAAACCAAACTGAAATCCCCACCATACCTAATGTGTTTTACTGTTTATTTAAACAGATAACTTGGACATCAGCCCATTGCAGCAGAGCAGGAGGTATGCAACCTGCAGAGGTCCAGCAAGAGTCTATAGTCAGTTATCTCCCCCTCAGCCACGTAGCTGCACAGATGTATGACCTGTGGACTGGAATCAAATGGGGAGAGCAAGTTTACTTTGCTGAGCCAGACGCTCTGAAGGTATCTTGTCTTGCATTACATCTAATTAAGATTGCACTTCTTCCTCTTAGAAAACATCCCAAGGAGAGAATATGATGTTTGAAAAGTTGTAGAGGATGAAGATTGAGAATCCATTATTGTAAGAGTTATAGAAAAATAAAGCTCATTATATTTGTGATCCCGTGCTCTAGATTCTAATTAAAATATATAAATCATATCTTTAAGGTTCTTATAAGGCAAAAGAAGTACAAGCAGTTTTTGGAGAAAATGGAGGCAGGAGGAACTAAATCCTGTGTATTTTTCCTCCCTGTGTACAAACCTCCCCCAGTGTGTCAGACCTGACATGTTAGTGCATATGGCTGACTGAAGTGGGCTCAGCAGCCCTTCTTTATGTCCTCCATATTTAGTGATGTTCTACTGAGCTAAACATTCAGGTTTTACTTCATCAAACCTCTTTATCTCTGCTGTGTGCCTTTTGTTGAAATTATTCAATTATTATAACAGGGCAGCTTGATCAACACACTGAAAGAAGTGCAGCCAACATCTCACATGGGAGTTCCCCGAGTATGGGAGAAAATCATGGAGAAGTTGCAGGATGCTTCTGCTCAGTCAGGATTTATGAAGAAGAAAATGCTGTCCTGGGCTATGTCACTTAGCTTAGAGAGGCACCTGATGGGCTCAAATAGGTATGTAGTACAATGAGGGAGATTTCTAGAAACCTGGAGCCAGCAATTTGCTTGTAATAAACCATGAAGCCTCAGTGAAACTCTTTATAAAAAAGTGGGTAAAATTTGGCTTGGCAGCACAGCAAATATAGTACAAGGAGGAGGGTGTAGTTATCAATTATTATTGATGTCAATTATTTCACAATGAAGTGTGAAATTTCTTGTGCAGAATGGTATTCCAAAAGATCCTTCCATGATATTCCTTTGCTCGTCTTACCATTCAGCTCCTCAGATACCTTGCAAATTTCAGATTTCAATGGTGTAGGTTTTCAGAGACACATTTAACTGATAAAAAATCAGAAATACAAGAGCTGTGTTGTATACAATATGTTTTTATAGATTCTTTATGTATTTGTTGAAATCAGATACCTCAAGAGTTAGAGGCAGGAAAGCTCCAAGGGTAGGAGAAATGAAGGATACTGAATAAATGAAAGAAGGAAGAATGTGTCACCTTACTTATGTTCTAACTTCTGTCAATACCCAAAAACAAATGACAGATACATCTCCAAACAAAATCTGTTCCTGATTTTGTCTTGAAAAATTCCTAGGTTGCTCTGACTTGTGTATTTTGTACCCAGCAGTGGTCTCCAGCAGCTCTGGACAAGACTAGCAGACTACTTAGTGCTTGCAAAAATCCGCAATGCCCTGGGGCTCTCTTCTTGTCAGAAGCACTTTTGTGGTGCTGCTCCCCTCAATAGAGAAACACTGGATTTCTTCTTGGGTCTGAACATCACCCTGTATGAGGCCTATGGGATGAGTGAGACCACAGGCCCACACTGCCTGTCTGGGCCTTGCGTTTACAGGCAGCACAGGTAATTTTGCTTTTATTACAATTTTTTTAATATCATCTGTTTCATTTTATCTATGAAAAGAGTATTTACTAAGGTCAGCAAAGATATGACAGCTTATTTTACTTTCCCTGAGTGCATTGCTACTCTGCTGTGACTTTGGGAGTCAGAATAATTTCCAGGTCAGACTTTGAACACGCTGTGACTCCATAGCACACTGTGCCAAGAGCACAGAAACTGAGCTACAGCATTATAGCCAAAGACAGTGACTACGTCTGACATATACCCTAGCCCTGGCCCAGGGGAGGAATGCAAGACCTCAAAAGCAAGCATGGTTTTATGCCTGAAGATACAGGGGGAAAGCAGCAAGCACAGGCCAAGGCAGACTGCCAAGAAGTGCTCAGCCACCCTGACAAATCTGCCCTAGTGAAGGAGTATTCCATGGCTGCCAGACAGTTACAGCACAGTAGTATTTGCAGTCATGGATATTTTGACAGTTTCAGGGATTTGGCACATTGCCCAGCTTATCAATATTGTGTTTGATGTTTCTGTGATGCTTGTGGGGTTTTTCTGCTCTTCTCTGGTAGCTGTGGTAAACCACCACCTGGATGCAGAGTGAAACTGGTGGACAAAGATGCAGAAGGCAATGGAGAAATCTGTTTCTGGGGAAGGACTGTTTTCATGGGTTATTTAAATATGGAAGACAGAACAAAAGAAACCTTTGATGAGGAGGGGTGGCTGCATTCTGGAGATTTAGGAAAGCTAGACAAGGATGGCTTTCTCTATGTCACTGGAAGAATTAAAGGTAATAGGCAAAATCTTGCTCTCTGTTCTTGGTAAATGTTCAGCACTATTCAGTCTCTCAGATGTGGTGCATCTAATGAAGTGTCTTTTCTCTAATGCTGGCAGCACTGCCCTAACAGGAAGGTAAAATAAACTTTCCTATGAGAAAACTACAGTGTGCTCTGTGTTAGGGAAGGTTTCCCTCTAGTCTCTAGTAGGTGGAGATGATTCAGTTCCTACAATGAGGCTTTTCATCTCCCAGACCCTTACTCAGTATTAATTACAATTAGCAATATAAACTGCTAACACAGGTTTAGTGTGTTGTCTTTGATCTGAATGATACCGTTAAGCTGTCCAGTCTCCCTTTGAGTCTTGCCAAAGTGTTTTAGCTGCACAAGAGAACGTTCAGGCAGGAAGGAGAGGCACCCTCTGTTACACTGCAGGTGTTGCTGTGGGTCAGAGGTCGGTTCCTCTGGTGCCTTAGGTGAAGTGTTTGCAGAGAGCAACAGGGAAAGCTGAAGCACTTGGGTGTCATTACAGACACTGGCTGAAGGCTCACCAGACTCACACTGCTCACTGGCTGACGTGGAGATTTCTTCACAAGATGTATTCAGGCTGTGGGTCTGGTCACAGGCAAAAGTAACTGAGGAAGACTGAAGAAGTCAGTTAGTATGATCTTAGAACATAAGGTGAATCACTAGGGGATAACACAGATGAGTGAATTTGTCAAAAGTGGCATCATGTCCTGCTAAGAATCAGGTCTGAAGTTGGTACTATTAATAGCCTGCACCAAATGCAGCTGTCTTGATTTTAACTTGTTTTCTTGTCTGATTCATTTTCCTTTAGCACAGCAGTAACAACTCCTTGTCTCAATCCATAACATCTGTGTTTCTCTAATGTCTGTCTTGATTGCTGATAGCAGTTACTCTAAATTACAGGATAGGTAGACAATCTGGGATAAAATACCCGTATGTCCAGTTTCATTGAAGTTTTAAATTCAAGTCCAAATCAGGGCAATGAAAAACTAAGAGCCAGAGAGATTGGTAGAGCATCTGAGACAAAGACAGGACTATTGCAAAAGGACGGTGGAATGAAAGGAAAAGTTAGACCTAGAAAAGTGTGTCTATGTTATTTGTTGAAGCATGTTCTGAACTGCTGCAAGGACAATTCTTTGAGGACAATGAGAAGTCACCAATATAACAAAAGCAAAGAATTGGAATTTACTTAGACAATACTCAAGTTTGTAATAATTTCATGGAATATATGTATTATGCTTAAGAACAAATGTTGCTTTTATCAAGCCTTCCTCCAGTAGTAACTTATTTTTGTCTGACCCCTCTTGGTGGATTCAAGGATTGATTTTAATAATGATGTTAACAAGAACTTGCTTTTTGGTGAGATAGCAACAATAGAATAGAGGGTGAATCCTATGCTAATTTGGAAGAGATGATCTCTCACAGAAAAATTCCAGTTATGTAATGGTCCCTTGAGAATAAACTGTTACTGGATTATGTAAAAAAATATCTGGAGCAAATCTACCGAGGGAGATCTGAGAACTTGAGCACATGTTTGAAAAACAGTAGCATTTTTGTTTTGAAGATAATTAATAGGATTGTGGTATTTGGAAAATATTATCTTGGGAAAAAATCTCTTATTTTTTATGTCAGAATAAGAAAAGCAGGTTGAGCCATATATTAACCTGATCCTTGGAATTTATTTGAATTCAACTAACTGCCTTTATTTTTTTACCTAGATTTGATTATTACAGCTGGAGGTGAAAATGTACCTCCAATTCCAATCGAAGATGCTGTTAAAAAGGAACTCCCAATTGTTAGTAATGCTATGGTGATTGGAGATAAGAAGAAATTCTTGTCAATGTTCCTGACCCTAAAGGTAAACCAGTTTTAATATTGCCTTCAGTGGAGTTACACATCTGCACCTAACAAAAGAATAATTTTGAACTATTTGTAAAAATACCTAAAATTAGATGATGTTAGTAGGGGGAAAACCACGAAGCAACTACAGACAAATCCTGCTTGGTCTAAGGTTAGGGTTACCTGATCTGCTAAACATCCACATATTTACTGCTGTTTCTCCTACATATATAATAAGAGCTATTTTCTATTTAAATGCAAACTTCTATATAAGAAATGCTGGAAGATTGAGAAGTCTTTGTAACAGAAGAGAAGTCTCTGTAACAGAACACAACTATAGCTTTTATGCTTACAGATGGGCAAAACCAAGAAATGTTTCTGTTATAGGCAAACCTGGAAACTTTCCAACAGAAACATTTATCTACATTTTGTTACTTTTATAACACAAGAATGATGGCCATGGAACAAAACAATTAATAGCCTTGCTGTGGTATAAGCTTCAATTAAGAAATCACTGTTTTCCTAAAACATTTGTTCTTCAGTTCTGTGGCCATACCTAGTGAATGCCACTTAAAAGTTTTCACGTTGTGTACCTCTGTGACTGATACTCCCTATCTTCAGGTACAATAGAAATACTAATTTAAGAAGTCCAGGAACACTTCTAAATCAAGCTGTTTACATTACACCATAGTAATTCCACTGAACGATGAGCTAAATGTTTCCCTGTAACAATGGAGTCATGTGGAAAATATGGCAGAAATTCAAGGTCAGAGATGGACTTTATGGCCTAATTCATTCACGTTTTAAATCTGTTCATGACATCTGCATATAAGCTGAAAATGTTTGCATCTGGTAGCCAAGTGGAAAGAAAAGCCCTTTATGATCTGTAGGTGTTTCTGCTTTTTAAGGCTTACAGCATGTTTGTGTGTTTCCACTGAGCCTTCTTCCCAAGAGAGACAGCCTGGTCAGAGAAGCTGTTAATGCCTCTGGAGAGTAAACGTTTGATGATTCACTTCATTTGATATTTTAGAGTGTGCTGGACCCAGATACATCTGATCCTACTGACATTCTCACAGAGCAAGCCAGAGACTTCTGCCAGAGGTGTGGCAGTAAAGCCACCAGAGTGTCTGAGATTGTAGCCACGAGAGACCAGGCGATCTACAGGGCCATCCAGGAGGGCATCGACAGAGTCAACAGCACTGCTACCAACAGGGTTCACTGCATTCACAAATGGATCGTCCTGCCAAGGGATTTCTCCATTGCTGGTGGGGAACTAGGTAAGACTTACTGATTTATCTTCAGGTACACAAAGTTAGGAGGCTGCTGATCTAAGAATATTCAGTACAGGGAAAGGAAAAATGGTTATGCAGTGTGTGGTAAGAAATATAAAAATTGGAGTTGTTGCTACATATGGATGAATCTGTACTCATTTGCAAGTAGAGTTCTAAAATTTCACATTGCTTTGGGTAATTAAGCAATTTTGGTTAATTCCTTGTGCCTTAAACTATTAATAACTTCCAGTAATAATATTGAAAGTGATGCCTGGAATGACGACCTAGAACAGAGGCTAGACAGAGTTAAAGGAGAAAGGGCAGGTATTTATTGAAAGGTGTCACAAGGTGCAACTTGAGCAGGAGTCTCACACAGCCTACACCCAAGCAGGATGTCACACCTGTGAAAATAAGGTGACCTTGGGTTTCCGGCCTAGAGAGAAATGGTTTTGTCTGAATAAAATGGGAGAAGAGTAGCTGACAGGCTATGGAGTTTGAGTTATGCACGAAAGCAGTACTCATCTGGAAAATTTAAAAGCTGAAACTTAAGGCATCAAAAGTTTCTCTTTAGAAGAAAACAAAAGCAGCAAGATAGTGAAAGCCTGATAATGGAGCCCGAAGCACACTACCAGGCTTTTTGAATAAACTGGGAATTGTTTAAAGCTTTGAAAAACTGTGTTTTTATGGAAAAAGCAGTAGCCAGTTACCACCCTCTTACTTGCAGCTCTCTTGGAAGTCCTCATGCTTATGTGGAGGCAACCTCACACATTACACTTGCTTCTCACTTTTAGCATTTATTGTGCTTAGAGGGGGGCATGTTCTTCCCAACAGGCTCTTCAATAAAAAACTTAGACACCAAAGCTGAGACTGAGTAGGAATTTCTGTTCCTATTTCTGGAATTGATTCTCCCTCTTTCAAGGTCCCACAATGAAGCTGAAGCGGCTCGCTGTGCTCGAGAAATACCGAAATGAAGTAGACTCCTTCTATAAAGAATAAAAAGTGTTTCCTTCAAGCATTAAGAAAGATCTGTGAGCAAAAGGAAGTATTTTCTCATCAAAAGCATTAACAAATATTTATGCTTTGAGTTTGTAGTCTGTTGAACAAAACCCCTAGAAAGCTGCTGGGAATTTAGTTGTTCCTGATACTCACCTGATCATTTGTCCTCTTTTTACAGAAGCATCTACAGTGCATCCATTCTCTAATACTGCTTTTACTTTATGACCTAAATGATTAAAACATCCTTCTGTGTTATATAAAGCAGATATAACTAATTCCCCTAGATTGAAACAAAAAAAGTTTTTTTTATACAGTCTTCCATTTTTCTTCCTTTTCTTTTGTGCTACAGGATGTTTCCTGTAGCTTATGATACATTTTGCTAGATAGCAGTACTGCTTAATTAAACTGTCATACCACTCCAGTGATAATTATTTCTAAAAAATTAAAAAATCAGAAGGGCTGGGATTTTTTTTCCCCTCCCAGAGAACACTTTCTTGTTCACTAACACATTTCAGAACCTGAAGACACTCCTGTTTCTGTGAATTCTAGAATTCAGACTTCTCTGAACACAGCAGTTCGCTTCTTAGGTCCACAATGGAATAAGCATTGCTATTTCTCACAAAAACAAATAATCAGAAAAAGCAGGGCAATACCTCCCTAAGACTGAAAGACACAAAGAATAACTACAGGAGCTTTCATCTTAAAATGCTATTACAGAAACTTCTTTAAAATTGCTTACAATGCTTTTCTTTGAGCAGTGCTTGTCAATGTGTATCTGCATGTTTCACATTCACATTGCACTAATTCTGACTAATGTGGGCTGCATTTCTTCTTGCCTATATGCAAAATAAATCTTATTACGAGAAGGAAATGCTTGGCACAAAGTTGTCTAAAGGGTGTGCTAAAGTGATCTCAGGCAGACAGCTCTAGTAGCTCAGGCAGGCAGGCAGGCCACAGCCCATTATTGAGACAAAAATATGATGCATAACAGGATAAGGTTTCCATAAAAGTTCCATCATCAGTCTCACACATCTTACAGACCTCAGATTTGTTTCAAGTACCAATAATCAGCTCAATACATAAGACAAAGCAGCAGCCAAGGATTATAAAAACAAAACAAGCAATAGGACTTCAAAAAGTTTATTCTTCCCCATTTTGTGCGCAATGGTAATTCAGTATTTTTTAACAATATTAATCTGAAGGAAACAAGGAAGCAGCAGCTTGTAAAACACAAAGAAATGTTGCCCCATTCACGAAAAGCAGAGTGTGGGAGGAGTCAAGCTCCTCTAGCATGTTGTTAGATTGTATAAAAAAGCTGGATGCTTACTTTAGAGACTGACACAAGAAGTTGTTTCTCCAAAAGTTGTTTTACTTCTGAAACAACCAGCCCAAAACAGTGGCAATAGATATTACTGTACTTAGTTACTTTCTAGGAATAGAAGGAGGCTGTAAGAAGCCTGCTTCTGGCAGGAGGGATAATCCTGTGCCATACGAAGGAGTTTGACATTACCTATTTCCTTGTCAGGCATAGGAATGGAAGCAATACCTTGATAGCTCCAGATCAGAAGGACTCGAGTGATGACCTGCACCTGATGGGGAGGGCAACCAGTTGCTTTTGCGCACTTTAAGCTTAGTAAGCAAGGAAAAAATAGATTCAGATCCCCTTGAATAGGGATGAAATGTATTTCTGGAACACAGGCACCAGAGCCAAACCGCTGATCTGCCTTAATCCATTTAGGACTAGACTAGTCTCTTACATTCAGAGTTTCTAGAATAAAATTACTAGTCAATACAGGAAGACACACTGAGCAGACTGTGCAGAAACTACAACACAAACAGCATTCTAGCCGAAGTCATGAACTATTGAGTGTAAATTTGCAAAGTTAATACCTTCCCCTCACAATATATGGCAGAAGTAATTTTGTATAGTTTGCCCTCATTAGAACTCTATTGTAAAGTGTGTTTCAGAGAGGAAATCTTGTAAGAATTATTTTGGTATATAGAGTATATAGATTAAAAAACCGCTTTTGCTTCAGCATTTATTTTCACCCCTTGTTAATGGTTGTAGGTTTTTTTAAAATACAGAAATAGATTAAATCTCTAAAATTTTGTATTTCTTAATTCATGCCTTTGGTGGGCTGGGCTGTATTTCATTAATCACCATGAGTACTAAAGTGGTTTTCTCATTGCTTCTAACACAAAATTGCTATTTTAAGTTATTTTATACCCGTTTCTGTGTATGAAGATCATCTTGTGCTACTCTTAGGCTGAAAACCTATCTTTTTAATTTCAACAAGATCAATAAAGTAGGTTTTAAACATTAAGGTGCTTTTATATTTCACTAATTCTGTTACGGTTTGTCTGCATAATTTCTCTATGTGGAAATAAAACCCTCTAATTGAAATGGAAAATATTAGACAGTTACAGTGCCAATAAAAGAATTCACTTACATAAAAATGTTCACCAGATAGAAAAAAAATAAATAAGACAAAGCACTTGGAAAAGTCCACCGAAAGCAGGCACAAGCATTGTTTGTAGCCATTTGGACTAGGTTTATTAATGGAGAGGCCTCAGCTAAAAAGTTTACCCTCAGGAGAGAAGCACACTCTATGCATGTGGATATCAGGTTACATATATTGTACTCTGTGATGTGTCCTTCCAGTCACCAGCAGCAGCAGGAGGTTTAGTCTTTGTCCCGTACTCGGCGGCAGATCTCCTCTGTGAATTCTGAGCACTTGGCATTGCCTCCCAAGTCCTTTGTCAAGACCTGAAAGAAAGAAAGAAAGAAAGAAAGAAAGAGAGAGAGAGAGAAAAAAAATATTACTGAAATATATTATGGGGCCAGTGTTGTCTCTGAACAGTTCTGGATGTTCTCAAGATCAAGATATGGATTGTAAATGAGGTGAGCAGGAACATGTCATGTTTGAGTTCTGCATCCCATAGAGACTCCATCAATAAGGACTGTACAGGGAGAGAAAACCTGAGCATACATGAAGCACTTATAATGTTATCAGATTTGAATGTGATTTTAATATGATTTTATTCCCCACTACAGGAAGAAAGTATGTGTGGTCAAAGCTCTATAAAGTCCTTTAATGGTGTAATTAATGGCTAAGTATTTACATCTCCAGTAAGAAGTTCATCCTTTGGAAGTAAAATTCATGTATGAAGGCTCAGCACAAAGACAACTAATTGAGAGTAATTCAGAAAGATTGGGTCTTTTTTTAAGGAAACCCATGCAGAACAAGCACATGTAACTCTTAATCCTGCATGTTAACTATTCTCAAAGTTTGCTTAATTTATTTAAGAGAGAGGAAATGTAAAGTTAAAAACCTCTTTCAAGTACAACTCTTGTCCAGCATCATGAACACAGTAAAATAAAAAAGTGGGCAATATTGCTTGTCCAATCTAGCCAGATTAAAGCACTCTAGGAGATAATACAATTATTAGGTAAAACAATTATTAGGTGCCCCCCATGGCACAAACACATAATTAACTGGTTGAGGGGAAGGGAGGAATAACAAGCCAGAGAAGCAACCACGGTTACTATTTTAGGATCTTGTAATTTAAATTGCATTATGGGGTTTTTCAATTTAAAAGATTCTCTCCATTTTGACATATAATCATAACATTATAAGTAACTAGCGAACAAGTGGCCATGTCAGCAAACTTGCACTGTTATCTGCCATGGAATTACTGACCTGCAGATGGAGGATTTCATTTCCAGAGCAGTAAATGGGAACTTTACAGGAGCACTTCTTTATTCAGTTGTAAGTTTAGATTCTTTTTAAACTGGCTCCTACACATAGCAAGATAGCTGCAAACTTACAAAATGACGACAACTTTTGGTTTCAGCATTCTTGTTACTTTTGATTACACAGCAGCTTCTCATGGTCCTCCCTAAGATAAATGAAGCAGCATGACTAGCTGCTAATCCCCTTTAACTGCAATCTTCAAGATCTTTCCAACTGTGTTTTTAAGAGATGGACATCAATGTAGAGGAGTGAACCAACAATGGTAAGACCACACATTTTTCGAGTTTCAAGCATAAGCCCCCACTCCCCCCAATATCCCATTTGAGTCATGAATCTGAAGACACTCACTTCCAAAGAGAAACATATATAATCCTCAGAGAAAAGAAGTTAATACTGGATGAAAACTGTTCTTCTGTAGTCAAAAATGAGTGAAAGCGGTAAGAATGAAAGAAGAAAATAATTGAGATGAAAAAACAAACAGAAGTATTACAGTCAGGACTGAAATGCTATAAACAAAGTGGATGATGAAGCCTGTGAAAAGTAAATGAGTGTCCTTCCCTTCAGGATGCAGATTTCAATATACACATTTCGTACTTTTCATAAACTTCTTAAGTGAAGTGCTAAGACTTACTTAAAACTCTGATTCCCTTCCTAAAAAACAGACATCCAGTTCCCTGTTCTGAGAGTTCCTAAAGCTGTGGAAATGTAAGATGAGCATTGCTGAGACAAAAGAAATGCTACAGCCTGTCTCCTTGTTGCTGTGCTGGACAGATTTAGTACCACCAATAATATATAATAATATAATTCCTGTCAGAGAAGGACAGTGGCACTGCTTGTGCAACAGGCCAGCTCAGCAGGCCATCCCCACCTCTGGTGTGGATGTTCCAAGTTAATTCTTGCTTTGACACGACATGATTTTAATTCACTGCATCGATTTGCACACCCTGGTGCTACCTTTCCATCTTTAATGGTTTCGAAGCAGGCTGACTCAATCTTGGAGGCATGTTTGTGCATTCCCATGTGGCGCAGCATCATCACAGCGCTCAGCAGGAGGGCAGTGGGATTGGCCATGTCTTTTCCTGCAATGTCTGGTGCTGTTCCATGAACCTAGAAATGAGAGCAAACCTATCTGTTACCATGGCATTAGGCTGATTAAAATGTCCTAGGCAGTTGTGTGAGCAGCCTGAGCCATAGGCCTTCCTTGCTCTGCTGGGATACAGTCAGTGGAAAGGACATGCCAAGGACCAAAACAATTCTGTTCAGAAAGGGAAAACTAGGTCACCTAATATCTTTAAATTGTGCCCATCGAGTTCTATTTCATAGGGGGTATTTATTGTATGAAAAAGTGGGAAAAGAAAGTATCCGTCAAAAAAAAGGATGTGTGAAAAACCTACACAGAATATTAACTTTAACCTCACAGGCTCAAGTACATTTCCTCTCAGGGTAAAGCTCCAGCATCTTCACAGTAAAAAAAGAGTTCTAGGAAGAACTTAGTTAGATAAATGTCAGCCACACTGTGTGGCATGGAAAAGTTTAGATTGTCAAGTTGAGACAAAGTTATTACTGCTCTGCCTTGTGTAAGGAGACTTACAGATTCAAAAATGGCCACGCCGTTGGCACCAATGTTTCCACTGGGTGTTACTCCAAGACCCCCGATGAGTCCAGCACACAGGTCACTGAAAAAAACCCAACCACCAAATTAAACAATCCATGAGTTTTTCCATATACACTTGCCCTCTCTGCAAGGTATTAAAATATTCTTGTTTATCAATCAACTGCAACGATAACTTAATTTATACACCTGCACAGTCTGAGAATAATGTGGAGAAAGAACATTCTGGTAAGCCACGTGTACCCCATCAGAACATTGGAAAATTCTTAGAACTACTAGCAGAAGACAATGTAATAACGGAAAATTAAAAGGAAATTCCAAATACTAGAATAAAGCTGATAAGACACAGGCACAATGAAAAGTACTAGAAGAACAGAATATGTGTCGAAGTCTCAAAAACTAATTGTTATGTACAGTTCCCTGTAACTATCAAAAAATCTTACTTCCTCTGAAGGGGCCCAGAACTACTTTTCATATGTAAATTCCTTCTAAAAAATGTGGAAGAATTCTGCTCAGGTAGGTGAGTTCCTGGTGGTTTTGTAGTGTATCGTGTGCAGCTTAAGGAACATTTTCCAAGTGACACCAGACTAGCCTTCCCTCTCTCTTTACTCAGCAGCCTGCAGGTCTCAAGTCTGACATTAGCAGATCATCAGATATAAGCAATTTGCATTTGATTTCCACCAAAATTAACATGGGAAAGAACAAACCAGCTGTGCCTATTGTCATCATACTGTACCCTCGAGCTGAACACACTGATGAACAAAGCTCTTAAAACAGTTCTTTTCACATCCATACATAATTATTGGCTACAACTTGGCTCATACTAAGCTAAGTTAGTCCTCAGCTTAGGACTAAAAAAGAGAAAAGTTTGGATGACTTTGCAGAACAGTATTTTAAGCTAAAATAAACCACCTATCTTATGTTGCATAGAGCCTGGGAAAAACTGAATACAGTCTGCATTTGCCATTCTAAATATTTAATGCTTAAAGAGAAGAGATTGTCTTCTGCCTATTCTATTCAGACCTATTCAGTCTAAGGAACCTGCTTAACATTCAGTTCATACTTCCAGAGCAGCAGGTGAGACCTCACCCAGTGATGACAGTGCCCTCTCCAAGAACAGACTCAAATTTATGGAAAAGTTTTAGAATTATGAAATTTTTAATGGAATTTGTGAGAGGACTTTAAAGTGGGTGATAGTGAACTCTGTGAAATGGTACTGATGATAAGACTCCTCTGATTTGATCTCCCTTAGTTAACAGTCTAAGAGCTGCTGTGACTGCCCTGTGCACACCTTCACTAATTATTAAAGCAAGAAGCTTTAGTTCCAATCTGATTTTTAGTGTGCACAGCCTTATCACAGAGAGAGTGATAAGAAAAGCTTAAGAACCATGTCTTCTTATACATAAGCTACCTTTACATTTATTATCTGTACAAAAAAAGGGGATGGATTTTAAGATGTGAGTAGTCAAACATGTAAGTAAAAATTCCATTTCAGGCTCTTTTCTCAATCTCTCCTTAAAGGTGTGAGAAGAAACTATGTTACATAATACACTTAATAGTTCCAATTAAAACACTTCATTTTACAGGTGTTTAATGGAATTTACACTCTGCCTAATAATTATCCAGAGTGGAAAATGTGTGCTGATGGGTTTTGCCTTCAAGACACAAAGAACCTCTAGTATTAATGTTATTCAAATTTAAAAATTACTTTGAAGGTGAGGAAAAGTAATACATAAACCAATAGCTAGCAGACTATGAAGAGGCCCCACATTTAGTTCTTCAGTGACTGTGCAGACTGATTGAACTGTGATGAGCTCCCTGTGTCCCACTGTCACCCTACACAACCTGTTTTAGTGCCAAGGATGAGAAAGTTTTTCTCTAATATCTAACCAGGCATTCATTCTGTATTACAATGTAAGCCATTATATTCTTCACACATTTGGGGAAATTTCTCTGTCTCATTTGAACAATATTCATAGCCTCCATAATCAGAAGGAGATTTCTTAAAATAAAAAGTACATTCTCATCATATAGCCCTGCCATCAGCATATGAATAACTGAAGCAGTGAATGTGTGTTAAGAAGTCTGAGTGCATAAGACAATCCCCCATCTGGCTTGCATGTGACCTCAGTGACTATGGGGAAAGTATCAGTATTTTACATGGTGGGAGTTGAAATTAAAATCTCCATACCTGAGGATGTCACCATACAAGTTTGGCATAACAAGCACATCAAATTGAGATGGATCTTGAACCATCTAGAAGGAAGTATATTTTCATTAGGGTCAAGAATTTAAACTAAAAAAAAAATAACCACAACTAAAACGTAAATACTCACATTCAGACATACAGTATCCAGATACATTTCATTGAATTTAATATCTTTACAGTTTTCTGCTGCCTCCCTGCATTTTCTCAAGAAAAGTCCATCAGACATTCTCCTGCAATTAGATAAGCAAAAGAATGTTGCAGTTATTGTAAGGAAGCAGTACTGCAGATAAAGAAAACTGCATGAAACAGAGGTGTTTAATTAGAATTCAGAAACTTAATTTGTGACTATTTATTCCTCATAAAATATTTCTATACAATAGTTTAAACAGCATACATTAATTCTCAGAATGACTTCTACTAATTTATGAAAGGCTTAGTGAATTAGTGAAGGTGATGCACATGTGTTACTACTCAGTTCAGAATAAAGTGGTGTGGAAACTGCAAAAGACACCAGCCGCTTTCATCCTCAGTTTTTAAATTAATTTTCATTGTTTAAAAGTTTCTAAAATAGGAGCTTTGGAAAGAAGGATTACTACAAACTTATTAATAAGAACATTGGTACAAAAACAATTATCTCAGCCTTGTCAATACTGGGTCAGTATTGCCTATTTTACTTAGGAGGCATTTACTTGACATTTTTTCCTATTTTACTGACTCCTAGTGCCATCAACAGAAGTTTTACACTTGAATAAGACTTAAGCAGTAATTTTTAAGTAAATGTTTGGGGATTTTTTGTTTTGTTTGTCTCAAAAGAAGTGTCAACATACATAATATTTGCCTTGTGCACTGCAGTCACGTGGCTTCTCTGATTGTTTCTGGCATATTCAAAAGCAAACTCTGCAATGCGCTTGCTGGCTTCCTCTGTGATGAGCTTGATGCTCTGCACAACCCCGTCAACAATCTGAAAGACAGGAATCATCAGCAGGGCAAGTTCATTCCTCTCACTGGGAACCAAGCAGCAGAATTGTGAGTGAGGCAGAAAGCATTTCACAAGAGAGGAACATTTCAGGGGTGCAAAGGTAAAAGATCCCCTGAACCCCAGTGAGACACAAGGTGAGCAGTGCTGAGCAGGGGGCAGCACTGGCACATTTCAGGGGTGCAAAGGTAAAAGATCCCCTGAACCCCAGTGAGACACAAGGTGAGCAGTGCTGAGCAGGGGGCAGCACTGGCACATGTCAGGGGTGCAAAGGTAAAAGGCAGCCAGATGAGCAGTGCAGAGCAGGGGCAGAGGAGCCCCTCTGGCACCCACCACGTGCTCGATGCCGCTGTACTCGCCCTCGGTGTTCTCGCGGATGGTGACGATGTTCACGTCCGTGTAGGGAGTCTTGTAGCCCTCAATGGACACGCAGGGACGCACGTTGGCGTACAGGTCAAAGGTTTTACGCAGCAGCAGATTCATGGACGGGTGCCCTGCAGCAATAGGGGTCTTCAGGGGCCCTGGAGAAAACCAGATACACAAGGATTAAGGACGAGACAAATCTCTGAGAGCTCAGACTCTAGGTCAAGTGGAACTCCTACAGAGATCTCCAAATTCCTGTCTAACCCTCATGCTGGAATGCTATGGGAATTCTCTGTTCTATCAATTACTGCACAGGCACATTAATCAGCTGGGTAAGGGCCAAATGGCAAGCCTTACATGGAACAGATTTTACAAAATGTGTTCATTAAAACATAAAAAGATACTTCTCATTAGTAATGTGGTTATTGAATGCTATTGTGTATCTTAGAAATAAATGCCTTCTGCAGAGAATCCAATGGTTGATATCAACAACTATCAAACTTATGTCTTGGGAATGAAGGACTGTTCCAAGTACAGACAACTACCCTGTAATTACCCATTTTATTGCACTACAGAGGAAGAACTTTGGCTTTACATCAAACTCAAGTACTTAATATCTGTGTATTAACCCCTAAAATACCTTTTAATCCCATTTTGTTTTTATCCATGGATTCTTTGGCTTCTGGGGGTATCATCCACTTCCCTCCTGGTCCTTGGATAGCCGAAACATTCCTCTCTTCCCACTGAATAGGTGCCTAAACACACACACTCTGTGTTAACTTTAATGTCATGACTTTGCTTCAAGTTTTAGCTTTCACAAGAAGGTGTGTAAGGAATTTTGTCCAGGCCTTTCTGAACAGTATTTTTTCTGGAGAGGATAAGCATGAGATGTTTGAACTACAGTACTTTTTGAAAAATGTAATTAAATAAGTGGAACTGAAATAGTATGAGCAGCAAATCATCATAAACATGAATACCACAATGCTGTCCTAGATGTCATGCATGCAAGTGCTATTTCTTTAAAGGTTTTAGAGCTGTTGGGTTCTTTGTATACAAGAGACAACATTTTAAAGCTGAATTCATTGGGAACTCATTATCCCCACTGACTGGAAGACTGTGTATGACATAGATGTGTATCTGTTATCTCTGCACACTGAAAATCTGCACATGCTCCACAATGCTGTCTGAATTTGCATTCACCAACAGGACTGTAACTGGAGACAGCCTGCCACCCATTCATTTCATCAGGATGATTCCACAAAGGAAAAGATACAACAGAATTAAAGAAACTTCCTGTTTTGAAATCCACGTTGGATAGGTGTAATAAAAAGGGAATATGCCTGGGTGCTGTTACTAATGTGGAACAATTTAACAGGCATCTTGCCAGAAGAGCAGTATTTCCTTTCAAGGGAACTTGACAAGTTCTGGTGGAGTTTCTCAGAGAGGTAAGAGAACAGTTCTTGGACACAGTCAGTTTTCAGATCACTGCAGTTAATGTGTTTGGCAGCACAGCAGGTGGATTGCTGAAATGAGCCAGTCCTTTCACACACGCTTTTGACCTGCACTTGAAGTCATAATAAATGAAAGAACATCCTCTGTCAGTTGCTCAGGATTACTACATCAACAAGGTGATTTCACATGACATTGAGTTCATATTTCCAAAAATTAAACACAGCATTTGCTCTCAATCCATCAGCTAAGAGTTTCAAGCCATGCCTTGGTATCACATTCCTGTCTTCTATTAGTTGAAGCTTCAAACTCTTTATATTGGAAAGAAGTTTTAATACCTTAAATATGACTTAAACTCTTAAAAGAGATTTTAAGCTTCTTTTTAATATGCCAAATTCATATTTGTTGTTGACTTACTTTGGCAGCATCAAAGATCTTCATGACAGCAGCAGAAATCTCAGGTCCAATGCCATCTCCTGGGATTAAAGTTACTGTTTGTACCTAGGTAAAAAAATATCAGTAGTACAACAAATGAATGTTTGTTTTCTACATAGAAAACATCTTCATGTGTTGTAGGAACCAAATAGCTATTAGAAAACAAAAGAAATTTTCCTCTATCAAATATTCACTATGAAGAACAGCAGTCCTGGACAGAAGTGAGAAGGACTGGCTTGCTTTCCAAGGGAGTGTGCAGATGTTTTGAGAGAATTGTTTAAAAATTCACCTACTACCTATTCCTATTTCAAAATAGAGGCTGAATGTGAAAGGCAGATTCCTGCTCAGTACTCCTTGAAATTAATGAACGTAGCACACTTTCCTCTGGAAATGTGGAGAGCAAGTTATATTACCTAGTTATGGCTCTGTTCCACATGTATCTTCAATATTACCAACATGCTGCATAATACTGACACGTGCTAGAAATGATTATGTGTATGAAAAGCCACATTCACCTTAAAAAAAAGGTCATGCTAAGCTGAACTTCTCAAGTGACCTCCTAAAAGTCTCAGACTCATTTTTAGCAATACCAACGTACTTTTATATCATAATGTCCTGAGTCTTGTTTCTTTTATCATAATCAAACAAGAAAAAAATGCACAGCCAAGACTCAACAAATAACAGGAGAAGAATGTATTCTGCTTCGAAGAAAAAAAATGTATTATGGTCACTGTTCTAAGGGTACATGCTCCAGCTCATTTTGTTATTTTTAAAGAGAGCCAACAGCTTTTATGGGCTCATTATTACCTACAAAAAAAGGCAGCATACGTACATAATTTGAAAAACCTCCAACAGAATCAATTCTCAAGGCAGAATTTCAACACATACTGACTGATTTTTTAACTTTTGAGCCAAAGAAATTCACTGTGCACAACAAAAAAGCAGAGTTTCAGATAAAAGAACAAGCTGCAGCTGATGAAATGCCTTGAGAGTACTGTTGTGCTGACTGCACTGCAGGGCTCCACCTGAGCCTGAAACTGTTGGGTTTCAATAGAACCAGGGTGCCTCACCTCCTGATTTTTATACTCTTCAAGTGACCCTTCCATTTCTTTCCTGACTGTTGTACCTGCTGTTCTACAAAACTTCTCATGAAAAGCCACAGTTTCTCTTTAGGATGAAGACCTGCTTAGGGGTGCTGAGCCCTGCTCCTGCCTTCATTCAAAAGAAGGCCCATGGGCACTTCAAACACATAGACATAAAGAAGGTAAAATATCTGCAGGGAAATACACAACGTCTAAGATGGTTTAAGGAGGACCTTGAAAAGGAAGAGATTTAAATGCACGGAATTCTAAAAGCAGCAGTAAAGTAAATCTAGTGCTTAGAGGGAAGTCTGCAAAAGAAAGAAAATGAGAAGCTTCTCAACAATCTTTCGACTTGGCCAATATTTATTTGCCCACTCCCAGACAAATTCCAGAAGACTGGCTTTTGCCCGTATTTTGTGAAAACTTTCCACGCCATTTCTATTTTTTGTTAAGAGCCTTTTGTAGTCTCACATTGATAAGCAATTGCCAATGATAGTGATTAAGTGACGTAAATCCAGGATGTTATTAAGAGCAAGCATGTTCACTTGTCTGGCCCTTATTTTTTGGGAACATAAGAATAACAAGTGATCTTATACATTTCCAAACCCGCTCATTGAGAAACTTCTTAAAATAAAAGAATGGGACTATTATACTCACAGCATTACCAAAACTTCTGGTCACCTTTTTTTGGCTTTTGAAAGCACCTAGCAACCGAGAAACCTGCAAAAATCCAAAACAAAAAGATGCTCTTTTACCGTACAAATGGGATTTTACAAGTTTAACAATATTCCAGCAAATCTGCTTTTTCAAGTTATATTGCTTTAAATCTCCTATCTCAAACTGGTGTAAAAATCCAAATGAAACCAGAGTAGCCGGTGCTTTGCCAAGCTGCAGGCTAACCCTGAGAGCAGCCACTCCTCGTGGGTATTCTTAGCACAAGGTGAGCCCAGGACAGGCTCCGGTGCTGCCTGGGGGCCACTGCCCCGCCTGCAGTCCTCACACACACACCATGCTGGAAGCAAGGCTGCAGGAACTCTAATGAAATACATCACGTGCCAAGGATGAAGACATGTGGAAAGCACAGTGAAAAATCAACCACTTCATTGGCAGCAGTTGGGTGGACAGTATCTTTACACACTTCAGGTGATGTTTCCAAAATTACTTTGCATTAGTGCCACTTCTTCCATTCAAACTGTGGTGAATTTTATATCTGTAGGTGTTGTACTGTTGCCTTCTGCAAGCCTGACAGTTTTTTAAAGGTGGAACTAAAATGCACATTAAAGACAAAATTCACCATAGCAACAAGTCTACACATCACAGCCAAAGAATTGCATTTTCTCAGTATTCTGAACTGGCATTAAGCTTCAAAACTGGGATGGTATCTAAGCTTGGACTTCTGAGCACTATGGACAAAATCCCTAATATGCAGAAAAATCATGGCCTCCCAGTCTTAAACTCCTCTCTAGGACTACTGATGCCTCTGGGACTTAAGAGCTAGAAGACTCCTAACTGCAGAGACTTACACTGCTTCAATTCTGCCATACTCACATATGCAGGCTGTCTGCAGCTATCACGCTAGAAATTGCTTTGACAATTCATACTCCTCTCCTGTCCCATTTGTATTTGTTATTTCTTTACTGAGAGAATGGTGTATGGCAAAAGGAACAACCTATGTCAGCACCAACAGCAACAACCAGAAACAATATAATTCTCATGCATATTGTAATGAATGCTGGGGGAGAAGTAATCTAAGCTAGATCTATTTTTACTTGTAGCCCCACATGAGATGTACAAGGTCACTGCAACAGGCAAGCAGTGTTTACCAAAGCAGGCCACACGGTTGAGGATGAAGGCAGAGCAATCAAATGAAAATGTGAAGTTGACTGTGCAGTGTAAGTGTTCTCATGGTACAGATCCTTCATATAGAATCAGGATTCACATTCCAGAGTAGGCCTGGAAAGGGCACAGTCTGTCTTGGAAATCATGGACCTAGTACATTATACTGAAGTTCAACATTAGAAACACCAACAAAGAATCTGCCCAAGGAAAACTGATCCATTCTGACCTTAAAGTCACGTGTCCTGATTAGCTCTTGACAGTTCTTCCTTATTTTAGCCGATAGGTTAAATGGGGCGGCCTCAATGACTTTGCCTCTAGCAGGCTGTTATTCAAAGGTACAAAAGAAATTTCATTTACTCAAGGCAAAACCCAGCATCTCCGTGACAGCCCCGCGATAAGGCCAGTGTTTCGGAATGGTTCAGAGCTGTAAATCCCAGCGGACAGGTGTGGGGGCCAGAAAGCAGCCGGAGCCGGGCAGCCGGAGCCCGGCCGCAGCTCTCCGCAGCCAGCTCTGCAGTGCCGGGCACCGCGGGCTCTTTGCGGGCATGGCGCTGCCAGGCTGTGCTGTGTGCCGCCCCGCACCGGCAGCTGCCCGCGGCCGCGGGGGTCCCGCCGCTGCTGTGACCTCTACGGCGCGACCTCTCCACAGGCCGCTCCCAGGGATGGCGCGGCCTCACCCCGGCCCGGCCCCGCCCGGCCCCCGCGGCCCCTTCCCGCCGCCGTCCCGGGGAGGAGCAAGGACAAACCCCCGAGCGCCGTGGGCCGCCATCCGGCCCCGAGCCCCGCGGCCCTTCGCCCTCGGAGCGCTGCCAGGGTCCGGCGGCACCGCGACCTTGCGGCCAGGCGGCCGCGCCTCAGGCGCCACCACGCTCCGGGTCGCGTCCTGGGCGCCGCGGGGCAGGGCCCGGCCCGTCCCGCTGCCTACCGTGGGCATCCACGCGGTCGCGGCCATGACGCGCCCGGGCACCGCGGCTGCCGAGGCCCGAGAGCTCCGCGCCCGCCGCTAAACCGGAACCGGCGCGCGGGGAGCGGCGGCCCCGCCCGCCCGCGAGGCCCCGCCCCGGCACCGCCGCTGCGGCAGCGCCCGCGGCGCCTCAGTTCCCGCCTGCCGCCCTCTAAGGCGGTCCGAGCCTCCTTGCTCGGCCCTCAGCTCCCGCCCGCCGTTCCCTGAGGCGGTCCGAGCCTCCTTCCCCGGCCCTCAGCTGCCTGAGCGGTCCGAGCCTCCTTCTCCGGCCCCCAGCTCCCTCAGGCAGTCTGAGCCTCCTTCCCCGGCCCTCAGCTCCCTCAGGCGGTCCGAGTCTCCTTTCCCGGCCCTCAGCTCCCTGAGCAGTCTGAGCTTCCCTTCCCCGGCCCTCAGCTCCCATCCGCCGCTCCCTCAGGCGGTCTGAGCCTCCTTCCCCGGCGCTCAGCTCCCTGAGGCGGTTCGAGCCCCCTCCCTGGCGCTCAGCCCGGCCCGCGGAGATGCCGCCGCTGTCCCCGCCGCTGTCCCTGCCGGCGGGGCGGTGCCCGGTGCCGCCGGAGGAAGCGGAGCCTCAGGTGCGGTGTCTGAGGAGGGACTGTTGTGGCATCTCTGTGGAGGCGAACAACTGGTTTTCAGTGAGGCCTCAGCTGTGAAGCGTTTGATGGTTGTATAAAATACCAGCCTCTAGAATTGGGCCGGTTATGGAAAAAAAAAAAAAAAGTTGTTAAAAAAGACTCCAGATTTTTTGTTGAAGTAGGTAAGAAGACTCTTAAGCCCATGTACTTTAAAGTGTTAAAAACAAAGCTGTTGAAAACGGGACAATCTAAAAGGTTTTTTGCCCTAATTTCTGAGGTGCTCGTGTCATTATTTTGTCAGTCGGAACGGGACAGCCCCTCTTCTGCAGGGAAACAACCCTGCTGGGAACTGAGGCAAGTCTGGGAATGCCTACCTTTAAAAACTTCTGCCTTCCTTACACTTGGCAACATTAACATTTGGGGTTTGTCTCAGAGTAATTTCGTGCCAGTATTTGGTGCTGGAGTTAGCAGATTACTGGCAGCCTTTCCAGTTACTTAGCAAAGTCTGTGCTTCAAAGCTGAGGACTAAGACCGTATTTAGTTTCCTCTTCTCTTAAAGGTGTGAGTAGAAAGAGAAAATATCACTTATTAGTGATATTTGACAATATACAGCACTAGTAGCCTGCCTTTTCTGGGAATCACTTGCTTTTTTAACGACAGGACACAAGAGGTCCTCACATTTCCTCTATTGATGTTTTATCTTGGTTTTGATGTTGCCTTGAATTGAGAATTGCCATTCAGATGTCTGTAATGGCAGGTGTGAAGAACTCTCTTGATACTGTCTTTCTTCTAGTAACTATGTACATAGTTTACAGATATATTTATGTTGCTTTCTTGTGTTTGAGACTGTATCTGCATCTGCATCGTTAGGTTGCACTTGGATTTTAAATTGGGGAGAGAGGAGATGTAGTGGAAAATTATTTTTACATGTTTTCAACACCCATTTGTCTGTGCCTTGTGGGTGTTACCATAATAATGCTTCAGTAATAAGATGTTAACAGTGGCTGGTTTGGATCTGTTCTGAGAAGGGCTGCACAAGGCAGTAATAAACCCATGAGTAGTTATTTTGCCTAAGAAAATGATGCCTATGTAGAGACAGCAATACTGTCTTTCCCCTGGTGATCACTGTATTGAGACTCCCTATGGGGAAATTCATTGAATTACATTTAACCTGCTAAGGCAACCATTACTCTTTTTTGTTGTTGTTGTTGTTGTTATTATTATTATTTTGTCTCTAAGGCAAGACATTATCTTTTGTAAAACACCTTAAAAATTTTCTATTTATTATGGATAAATTAGGTATAACAAAATACATTCAGAAGCCCCCCTTTTCTAACAGTGTGTGTTTTTTAAGCTAACTAGATAAGATCATAAACCCAACACATTTCCACACAAGGTTTTCCTTTCTTTTTCTTTTCTTTAGCATTAAAACTCCCTAGAAAGTTCCTGCTCCTCATATCAAAGCAGGCAGCTTTACCTGGTTTGACAGGCATGAGTTCTGCATGTTTCTCAAGCTGTTTATTCATCCCTCAGGTGGAGCTCAGGCCCATGAAGCCTTCTCTCACAGGATATCACTTCCAGACAAATTTAGTGGGGTCTGAGTATCCTTCTATCCACCCTGTGTTGGAAAAACGTTTTAAAGTGTTACAGTAGCAAAAGCTGACATTTTTCACATATTTTAGGTTTTCATAACCACACAGTTAATTTTTTATTTATAGTTTGTGCAATTGTAATGTTTTGTAGCTCTGTAGCATCTTTAAGGAACTTTTTTTTTTTTTAGCTCCACAGTGGCTAGGTGAATACTGAGTATTAGGTGAATGTTATTATTTCTTCTTTATCTGTATATGAACAGAATTTTGAATAGTTTTCTAGTAAATGAAACAAGTCCCAAAATCTTAGGGGCGATTTTTACAGCATCAGTGGAGGATAGAATTCTTCCATTGCACACAGTGATCACAATTACTCCTGCAGTAGCACTGGACCCTAAGGACTTGTGCAAGGTGACAAAAGAATAAATGTACAGGCAGTCCCTCTGAAACAGAGCTGATTTTTTGCTAACAGAGTAACTCTTCATGAACAGTTATTCTGCAAGGAAACATCTGTGTGAGAGGGAAGTCGTTGGAATACTTGGTGTCATGGGCATGACATTTCTCAGGTTCTTTTCTCCCCTACTAAAAGCTGTAGCAAATCAAATGTGGAAGCAGCAGATGTGCATTGTGATTGTTGAAGCTCTGTGTGAATCCTCTTGTGTTGAAGTGTTCAGAGTGGCTCGATCCTCCTGTGGTGAGGGCTGAGAGTTTGTACTAAAATCACCTTTGCATTCATGATTTGGAAAGCAGTTTTTAAAAACTGAAATGCAGTGAAATGTGGTGGTAAGGGTAGTATTTAAGTGTTTAATGTGGTCAGGTCTTGCTGTGCGCATTGAAAAGTATTGATTTGTTGCAGCAACATGCTGGCAGTAACTTTGCTTAACACACAATTGGCGTATAAGCTAATCTTTGTTAAATATGAACAGATAGAAGTCCAGAAGGGTAAACTGGAAGATCAGCTGATCTTTGACATGTACAAATAGGAGTGAAAAAGATTTTGTGCATTATTTGTGTCTTTAAATTGTACTCAATTAACAGAGCTGTGGCCTACACTGCAACTGCAAGTAACCTTACCTGGTTAACGCTTTCCATTGAGCTCTGCTGCTGCTTCTCTGCTGTTCTTTGGATCCAAAAGATGGAGACTTTGATGTGTGTGTTATCCAGGATACAGGGCAAGCAGCCAGGGATACAAAAGCTAGTGGAAATGAAGAGGGGATGTCAGCTTTTCACTGTAGGAGTGCTGTTAAGCATACAGAATCATAAGATTAAAAGATAGGGAGCCAAATCCACCCCTGCTGTCAATTAACTCTGTATAATGATGTTAGAGGTAATTTGGCCATTTGTATTTAATCTGATTTGCATAGATGGGCAGCTTGAAGTAGGTGGCTGGGAATGGAATGCCATTTCATGCAAATCACCTTCCTAGGTATTGGCCTGGTCTGATTGAGAGCAGCTGTTATCTCTTGCATTTTAGTAGCTCCAGATCAGAGATATTAACCATGCTTAATTATACATATAACCACTAAAGACAACGATGGAGCTCATTCAGAGTTGAGGACAGGTAAGAACTGTCATAACAGTGCAAGTTCATAGTCTCAAGGGGCCCTTATAGGTTGTTGGTTTGTTATTTAAAAAAAAAAAAACCTCAGTATTTTGCAGATTAAAAAAAATTAAAATTATTTTTAATGTTCTGACTTACCTGTGGAGAACTTTTTGGAATATATTAAAAAAAAAAAAAAAAGCACTGGGACTAGTGACTAGTGACTGGGAAAACAGATGGGTTTGGTGGTTTGGCCATGTAACAGTCAGTACAGCTGTGTGATATTTGAACAGATGCTTGCTGCACTCTTGGTTTGATGGGAAATAATTCCATTTGTATTTTCTTTGCTACTGATCTTCTTCCCTCTTATTCTGAAACTGTGCTGCAATATGCTCTATTGCTAGAATGCATTTCTTTGATATTACAATTCTGATGTTTGCTTATTGCTAATAAGCCTTGTTGCCTACATTCTCATCCCAAGGCAATTATTTTGTGTATGGGATATACTTTGTAATTTTTGTAGCTCAGGGCAGTGCTGGTTGCAGCTAATCAAATCTGCATGTCTAAATGTTGTAATTTGAATAAGCCATCTCTTACAACACTTTGTGGTTCAGCATTTTGTGGAACGTTTTTACTACATCTCCAACACACTTCATAGGGTATTTTTACTATGTCTACACTATATTTGCTCTCACTGTTACTTTTAAATGTTTGTTCTTTGTTGTTGCATGCCAAGGTAAAGTGAACTCCTATTAGCCAATCCTGCTATCAGGCCAGGATCATTAGAAGCTATAGGGAAAAGCACAAGATAATTCTCCAAGTGTTTTTATTAAACTTGCTATCTTGATGAGGAGATAGTGACCATTGGCAAGCTGCAAACGAGGAAGTTGGGAATTTTACACTCCTCTGTTGCCATGTGCCTGACAGGAAAGTGAGCTTATAAAGGGTCCTTCTTCCCCTTTGCCATCCTTTCTCACTCAGACTCCTTCCTGCTGTTGTTGTAAGAGCTGACCCTTCTGCAGATGTTGGATAATATGATTTTGTCTGTCTGCTTCTCGTGAATGCTCTTTTATTTTATTTTCCCGTCAGTAGGGCTGTGGTGCGCTAAAGCGCTCCGTGAGCCCTCTACTGGCGCCTTGTGCTTTTGCTTTGGGCTGCGGAAGAGGCTTTTCCTTCCCAGCTGTGCTTGCTTGAGCCTAAGGAGGCAGGTTAGCGTCTGTCAAACTGCTGTCACCTTGCTGACTTTTGAAAATCGGGTTAATGTGCGAAGGAGTGCTTGCGTTCACTGCTGTACCGGGCAACTTGGTGGTGAACTCGCACCCTCGCTCGGCAGGGCGCAGACACGGTGGAAAAACGAGCAATTCTTGCGGAGCTCCTGGTGCCGGAGCGGGGCCGCTGCTGCACAAGCGGGGCAGGACAGGACAGGGCAGCCCGGGGCCAGAGCCGGCCGCGGTCCATGCTTGGTGCCCGTGTGCTCCCTGCCCGCGGGGTGTCTGGAACACGGCTGGGCTCTGTGCTTGGTGCCCGTGTGCTCCCTGCCCGCGGGGTGTCTGGGACACGGCTGGGCTCTGTGCTTGGTGCCCGTGCTCTCCCTGCCCGCGGGATGTCTGGAACACGGCTGGGCTCTGTGCTTGGTGCCCGTGCTCTCCCTGCTCCCCCTGCCCGCGGGGTGTCTGGAACACGGCTGGGCTCTGTGCTTGGTGCCCGTGTGCTCCCTGCCCGCGGGATGTCTGGAACACGGCTGGGCTCTGTGCTTGGTGCCCGTGCTCTCCCTGCTCCCCCTGCCCTCCCTGCCCGCGGGGTGTCTGGGACACGGCTGGGCTCTGTGCTTGGTGCCCGTGCTCTCCCTGCCCGCGGGATGTCTGGAACACGGCTGGGCTCTGTGCTTGGTGCCCGTGCTCTCCCTGCTCCCCCTGCCCGCGGGGTGTCTGGAACACGGCTGCGCTGCCCAGCGCCGCCGCCTGACGCAGAGCTGCTCCCGAAGCTGCAGGTGCCGTGAGGAGCGCCCTGAGCGAGACCCCGAGGCGCGGGAGAGCTGCGGTGTGCGCGGAGCGCCTGCTCGGGGTTTGCGTTCGAAAAGCTCCGCATGCCTCTCAGAAAAGCTTCTGAAAAGGGGCACATTGGTATCCCTGCTTCTGCACCACACCTGCCGGTGATTTTAACACTTTCCTTCCTGGCACACTCCAGCGAAGCCTTTGCAAACGTTTCCCGAGCTGTGTCTTTCCTCAGTGGGCAGGTGCAATCCAAACCAGTTCGATGCGGGCTTTGGGATTTTTTCGGCACACTCACGGAGTATACGTGCTCTAAATGCCTACAATACAGAGGAATCCAGCTACTTCTAATGGGATGCATTTGCAGAGAGGAAGAATTCCTCATTTAAGATGGGTAATAAGCAAACAATATTTACTGATGAACAGCTAGATGCCTACCAGGTAAGATATCTTGATTTGCATTAGGGGATGGAAGGGATTAATCTGCATATGTTTGTAATTTGGATGTTTGTTTGGTTTTTGGGGAATGAGTTTTTTTCCAATATAATTGAAAACTTTCTTTGTAACCTGCATGTATATATTCTACTGTTCCTTCCAGCAGCTGTAACAATATTCTAAGGCTGGGTTGTTGAATATACTAATTTAATTCCCTCTCTGTATAGGGGGAGAAGAGTCACATCCTCAGTGTCAGAATAAAGATTGTGACTAGCTTGACAAAAGTGTAGCACCTTCTCTCCCTGATGCCTTTGCTGACAATAGAGCAGAAAGGGAAAAAACAGATCCTCTCTAAATTCACTTCTCCTAAGGATAAGTCAGAGAAATATGCTTAATGTAATTCCAGAATAGGTGTCATTATGCTTGCATCAACTCCTGGAAAGCAGTTTCTCACCTCATCATAAGTAAGTGTGCTTTTTATGTCAGGGAGAACTTGGTACTTCTTTATTTACTTAACATTGCATCAACTGCTTTTAAATAGGGCAAAAGAAAAATCTCAGTTTTTAGTCATGTTTTAGCACACTGCAAATCTCACTGTAATGGATGGCAGGACGCTGTCTGCACAGTGGGCATCTTGAGCAAGTTGCTGAAAATACAGTGAGGCAAAGCACTGAGTAGAAGTGTGCTAAAGAGGGAGGCAGCTGACTGCTTATTAAGAGGCAGCCAGGGCTGGCTGCATTGCTCTGTTCTCCTATATGAAGTGACAAACATTAAATTGGCAGCATAGGTAATCCAGATTTAGTTTTTGTGATAACCAAGGCCAGATACAGGCCCTTAAATGTCTGGGTAACTTAATAGCATTTTACCTTTGTGATCTTTGATTAAACCTATTGAAGTAGAAACTACTGTTTTGGTTACTAATTTTATTTCAAGTCACTGCTAACATGGACTTGTCACAGTGTAAATATTGATCCCCAGAGTGAGGCCAGGTGTATATGCTAAAATGATTTCAACCATTATCACACGCTGAAATGAAACATAAATGAAATGCGTTTATAAATACCTAGTGGGTTTTTTTTGTTATTGTAGGAAATGTGACAATGAACCTTTTCAATTTCCACTTTGTCACACTTCTCACCAGCTGTGTGTAATGTATCAATCTAAGCTAATGGTCTTAGACTTAGCAGTCCAAGATCCAAAAAAGCTTTTTCACATCCCTGCTGGATAGGCTAGAGAGAAATCAAAGATCTGTAAAGCACCAGTGTCTGTCTTCCTACTAACAATAAAAGTGAACACAGAACAGAGCACAACTGCAGCGAAACAAAACAAAATCCAAATGTAATTAATGTTATCTTCTTGACATAGCTGGCAAATGCAAGAGCTGAAATGTCATCCCTAATTCAGTGCTCTTCATGCAGAAATGGCCTCTCCCTAATGGCTTTTCCAGCCCCTGCCTTTTATAATGCTGGGTAATTGATCTCGAAGCCTGCCAGGGTTGGGCCCAGTGCATTGAGTTGCCTTTGGGATTTCTCTGTTACAGGCAGACTTGCAGTTCATTAGTGCAGAGCTTGACAGTTTTTGACTAGTAGCACTTGTTATGTTTGCAAGTACCATAAAATAACAAGTTTCAGGACAATAACTGACCTGCAGAATTTGTCAGGAAGGAGCATTAGCCTCGTGCTGTGAAGAATCAGATAAATATGTAATTTTGGTAGTGATTTGCCTCTTATCCATTAGTTTTGCATCTTCTTAAGTCCTTTAAACACAAAGATCCTGTCTTTGGGACTGCTGTCCCACCCACACAGAACTCTTGCCTCTCCACAGCATTCTGGGGGAGAAGGCACTTTGTGTAATACAAGTGGGCCTGTTTGACTTGGAGTTTGCTGTCTTACCTGCCTGCTTCTCATTTGTGGGATTTCTTCAGAATAGAAAAGGGAAGAATGGGGCAATGTTTCCATCTTTTTTTTTATGCAGGTTTTTCATGTCTAGCCAGCAGCTGAGTTACCAGGGCCTCTAAACTGTGGGCCAAAGTAACACACTGTGTACCACAGTCCACTTTGCAGCAGTCTGTTGTGCACATCTGTACTCCAGGAGGGCATCAAAATATAAATTACTTTTATAAATCCATCATTGAGTCTCTTTTTTTCTTCCAAAAGCAGTTCCTTGTGCATTTCTGTGAGTTAGTACTGTATTCCTTACAACAGCAGCCCAGGGTACAGTATGCATAATATCAGCATTCAGAAGCAAAAGTGTCAATCTCTTTTGTAAAATGTATCTTGGTTGTCTTGTTTTTGTTTTTGGTTTTTTACTTCCTTCCAGTTCCTGTTGGAAGACTGTTCAAAACCTCACTCACCTCATGGTTAGACTCATAATTTCTTCATTGAAATATATTTCTGGACATTGTATTATCTGGTTGTAACTTCTATTATTTCGGTCTTTTGTACAAATGGCTTTGAGCTTATAGCACCTAATATTGTTTCAGAAGGAATATTTTTATAATTTTTAAAAAATTTATTGTGTTTTACATGCTTGTTCCATAAAAAACACTATGAGATGAAAAAGTGAGACGATCATGTCCTTAAAGTATGGTAAAACCTATTCAAGTGGCTTTGGCTTTAGAGAGTGAAGATTTAGCTGCAGAAAAATCACCTCCTTGAAGAGCTAGCATTCATAAATCTCAAATCATTAGTGTGATATTAATGAAATAAAATAAATCAAATTGTTTGATTTATCGAAAACTTTCTGAAAAAGCCTATGTATGTACCTTTTTTGCACATAAGTTGTCATATTGAAGAGCCAATTTTGAGCAGAACTTTTAACTTTGATTGAAAGAATTGTAAATGTGGTCACCCATGGGATGACCTCAGTGTTTTCGATGGACAGGTTTTTAAAATGCATTTCATTAAGACTGGTGATGGGTAGCCAGTTGGAACTATTTGTTCAAGAGACCTGTAATGTAACTTGATAATACTAAACCATTCAGCTTTTTTTTTTTTTTTTTTTTTTTTTTCTTTTTGTTTTGTTTGGTTGGTTTGGGTTTTTTTTTTTGTTTGTTTGTTTGTTTTTTTCCTTTTTTAAATTTAAGTAGGTAGAGGCAAAGTAAAGGAAGGAGATTTGCAGTTTTTCAGTCTAACACCTTGTCCTAACACCTGCTGTTAAATCACATCACCTGTTATTGTGATAGTGTTCTAGTTGGTAGCTCTTCACATTTTCATAAGGTCAGTGACATATTTTGCAGATGAGGCTTTTGCTAGCCTGGGTTGCTCGTAGAGATTCACATTATTTAAAATACTGGCCTCATAAGAAAAGGAATTTTACTGGGCATTTATGATTCCTGTGCCCTTAGAGTTCTGGTTGTGGTTTTTAGGGTTTTTTTGTGAATGGTTGTTTTGGTTGTTGAGGGTTTTTTTGTACAGAAAATGTGAAATCAAACCAAGGTCTGTGAGGGAAAAGGTAAGTATTGATAGGCAAGAAAGATGGGTTTCATTGCAATAATAGAACATTTTAAAATCGAGTGTTAAAAGCTGCCTACAGATTTTGAAGGTCAAGTCTCATACTGAGAAAAGAAAATGAAGTGAAATTTTAGGGTGTTTTGAGTGATGCTGTGTACAGCAGGTGCTTGAAGCGATGGAAAATACAGGTATGCAGTAAAGCAACATCAGAGCCATTTATTCACCTCAGTGCACAGCATTTCCAACTGTAAAATGTATTGAGTAGGAAATGCAGAGAATCTGCACTTGGACTGTAGAAAAACTCCTGCACTGTTCAGTCAATCTCATTCCCTTTTATGGGATTATTTGAATTAAGAGTTCTGAATTCAATACAAATCCAGTGATATTTTTTTTTCTTTAAAAAAATATTTCCCTTCTAGAGCCTAGAGATTATAAGGCATATTACTGGTTTTATTGAAAGCCATTTGTATGTGTTCATTATTGGTATTATTTACTCTGCATTATTTAATGCAGTCTCAAAACAAACTGATGTTTACCGTGACAGTCTTACAGGCAATATTGCAATACAATGAAGTACAATAAAGTAATGACTGTTACACAGCTCACTTTTTTTTTTAAATCAAAATTAAAGTCAAAGTGCAATTCAACTGTATTTCATGAGAATTATGTAAAACCAGATTAAACAAGTTATGTTATGATCTGTCAAGAAACACCAAGGAAGTAAAACAGGTTCATCAACCTGTCTTTTAAAAAGCTATGCTTGACTTCATCCAGGGTCTTGGAAAATTAACCCTTTGCAAGAACCCAAAAAGTGCATTCATTGTTCCTGAGGATCTTCTTTAAAATCAATTTGATACGGTATTGCTGTTATTGTGCAAGTAAAAGTAGCATAATAATGAAGCAAGTTTTTAGTGGAAAATATCCTTTGGTCAGGTTTCACATTACCATTTGGTGCATCTGTAGATTGAGCAAAATTACTTTTGTTGGCAGTTTACTTCTTTTCAGTCCTTGTTAATGTCTGACTTGTTTTTAGTCCCCTGTTGCCATGTGACTACATAAACAGGTTCTTAGAGATGCAGTTTTCCTTCTGAGACTCTGTGGATATTTTGGTTGTTTTGGGAGTAATTGTAAAGTATGTATGATGACAAGTAAGGATGGGGTAAAATTTTCATTGGTATTTTGATTCAAACAGCATTTTTAACTCATTGACTCTGTTAACTCTTTTTACACTAACCAAGATGAAAATACATCAAGATCTTACTGACTCAGTCTTGCACAGCTCTATACTAGAGAGTTGTGTGGAGTGTAAAACAAAAGTATTGCATTTGTAAAACATTGCCAGAACAGTTAATAATAGGTCCTAAATAAAAGTTAAATTGCTTCTGTCTGGTACCAGATTCTTGATTGCTTTGCAGGACAATCTTTTGATGATGTTTGAATAAATGCTTTTACATACATTTTGTACTTTAGCACAGTACAAAATGTCATTTGTGATTTTAAAAATGAAGCCTCTGAAGTAAATTGCTTGAAATATTACTTTTTAAAGTGCTGCAGCATCCAATAGTTAGCATTTTTAAGAGCTGCTCTCTTAGATAGCTATATGGTTCACAGTATCTGCATTATCTGTAGTTTGCTAGCTTTTGTTTGAGGCTGTTGTCTTAGGTTTCTTTTTTAAATTTGTAGTGATTTTATAAGATTGATTTATATTATTTTATTTATAAAAGTTTCCAATGAAGCTGTTGCAGAGTCAAAGTAAACCTGACCTTATGAAACTATACACATACAAAGTAGAATATATATGTATTGTCTTAGAAGAGAAATACGCATGCAGTGGCTTTCAGAAACACTGTTTGACAGCATCTGTGAGTATTTCTATTCTTTCATTCTGTTCATTTCTCCAGTTTTGTTCTGTAGAGGAGTGTTTGCATGCTGCCATGCAGTTAGCTTTGTTTCAGAGCTGTGCTTTCTGCCCAGTGCCTGTCTCTGGGAGCAGTGATTGGTGACTCCCATTCACGGGGCTCTGCTGCCATTCATAAAGCTCGGGAGCTGCCGATCCGTCCCAGAGCAGCTGATGGAGCCACACCTCCTGTGCTCTGCTGGATGGACACTCACAGACACCTGGGTACCAGCACTGGCACAGCATCTCTCTCTCCTTTTTTGTTTTGTTCAAATCTCTCCAGAACTCGATGCAAAGCAGAACCAACCAAGGAGTTTGCAGTCGAATCCTGCAGATGACTGCACAGGGTGGTGCACCACCATATTTCAGTCTGTTCTGTCCTAAGTCTGCAGTCATCTGACATAGGAAATAAGAGAATAAAACTAACAGTGTATGCATGCTGCTCTGCTGCAGAAATAAGCTTTAAGAGCAGGGACTGTTGTCTGGGCTTTACAAGCAATGCTGAGTGACTTGCAGAAAGTCCAATTACCAGCTGTGAGCCAAGCTACCTGTGGGACCTAAATACACCAGGTGTCTGCCTCTTCTCTCTGCAAAGTATTTTAAGAAGCAGTTAAGCCATCTAAATGTTAACTTTGAGAATTATGTCCCATTATGCAAGGTCTTGATCTCATGGAAATCAATGGGAAATTTATTTTCTGTTTGCTTGATTGTATTCAATTTGTTACAAGATGTTAAGTTGATGATTGCAGATTTTGTTGAGTGGTGTTTTACCTCCAAACAACCATGGGTGCTCCTATGCTGGACTTCTAATTAACCTGGTTATTACGGGCACAAGGACAGACAGTGGGAGAGATGACCTTGGAAAGGTGAGTGTTTGTTCTCAGGGCTGGAGTAGGTGACCTGCCAAGGCCAAGCCTCTGTTCTGAAGAAGATAAAACCCCCAAGGGCCTGCTGGTAGCAGAAGTCTTTCAGGCCATTGTATAGCAGTAGAAATAAAGGCAATAATTCCCAGGATCAATTCTTGCCAGTAATGTTGAACTGATAAGAAATATGAAAACTCTGGTAATGTTTATTTGTTCAGTGTTCAGTTTCTGCTTTTCTAGCAGGACTCCCAGTTGTTTTAGTGTCCAGACAGAACAGACAGGTTGCTTTTTATGCTCTTAATAAACTCAAATAGAGTCCAAAAAATAGCAAATGTGTTCCCTGATGCCTCTGGCTTGCAGGAAAATCAAAGTTATCATGTGCATAAATGACAAATGCTTTCCAGAGCCCACTTCACCTTTCCTTATGAGAGAATGAATTTAACAAGTTAATTTACTATTTATTGTCCTTCATTGTGTATTTTTCTCTATGAACAAAGTAGCCAGAAGAAAATTGGATGATTCACCTCCGTGGTTCTTCGGCCAAAATTCTTCAATTAAATTGCTGGAGTTCCAGCAACTATAAAATGTAATTATGTTATTCAGACCTTTTTTCCATCATTATTGTAATCCAACTGAAGGCTGTGCTTTAAAAAAAAAAAAAAAGGCAAAAGAAGTCAGTCCTGCACCCCTTTCCTGCTATCAATAGATACTTGTTTCACCTTCATCTCTTGTACCAGCACTGCCAATGCTGTATTCTAAGTCACTAAAAGGAAATTACCCAAGCTGGAAATGCATCCATTATTGCTAGGTTGGTTTACAAACATGAGTTCCTTCCTTCAGAGTTCTCTGATCTGTTATTCTGCTCGTCAAGCAAAGTCTGCATAGAGGAACAGGCAGGAGTAAGGTGGCAGAAGCAAGAGGGATGGCTGGACTTCCCTGTCAGAGGTGATGTGGAGCTGTGGTTTTGCATTTGCCACCAGATAAGATTTTTAATAGTCAATTGTTTCATAAGTGGTACCATCTGGCTGGATTGAAAGTATAGGCCAGGTCACAATGAGTCTGTGGTGCTTTGACCCTGAGTAGCTTTAAGCTCTCTCTGAAGACTGAGACCATTCTTAATTATTTTTTTTTGACACCCTTCATCCCTGACAATTCTGTGCAATTGGCAGGTGTAATTGAAATAGAGATGTCAGTAACAGTAGTCAGGCAGATAGTTGCAACTACTTCTGCCATAGGGGCTTTCAGTGTTAGTGGGGTTTAGATTACCTTAGTAAAAATTTTGTTGATTAAAAAAGAGGCAGGCAGCAGTGTTTGTTGTCAATGTCATGAAGCAACTCAGACTAAAATATGAAAAATATGTGGACTGCAAGAAAAAATAGTTTATTATCTGACCTCCCGATTTGTCTTCCAGTAACATTTTTGCAGGACTTTCTGCCAGGTAGAGGGTAACTTTCCTTTTAATCTTTGTCTCCACTGGTATATCACTTCCCTGTCAGCTTTACAGTTAAGTGGCTGCTGTTTTCCCCAGGCTGTATAATCACAGCTGATTGCTGCTGAGGGCATTGCAATTATTTGTGACATTACACCTGCCCTTTCTTAGTAAATGAAGCATCCTTAAATACCAGTTTGCCTGTGTTGATTGTGTGGGATTAAGGAAGACTTGAGCAGCTGGCTCGGATGTCACTTTGTGCAGTTGCAGACAATGTGACATCAGTGTCAGTGACACATCAGTGTCAGCGGCTCCCAAGCAATTCCTCCTGGGCCTGGTACTGCACAATCCCCTGAAGGAAGAGCTGCTGCTCCAGGCACTCTGTGAGAGAAATGGGTAATCAGGAAGAATTTTGTGTGTTGGTGTTGTCCCCTGTCTATACACAGTCAGGAGCTGGCTCTAAGGTCAAGGAGCATATTCTCAATTAAAGAATAAAGTTCTCAGCTGATTAGCAAATATTTCATTACCACTAGTGTTCCTAGTCTTGGATGCAGGGCAGAATTCCCATTAAATCCATACTATGTAAGAGTGGAGATGAGGGGATTGTTTTTGCATGGGATGGGACTGACTATTGTTACCTCACAGCACCTGAAATTATAACTGTTTTTGTGAGGGACATAGAAATGTTCAAAAAATCCAAACTCTTCCACTGCTCACATTCTGGTTTTTTGCTGAAGAGTTTGAATTCTAGTTGAACACAGGCGTTCATGAAGTGAATTAAACCCATGTCAATTCAGTCACATCACAGAGCCATTTAGAATGCAAGTGAATTCTTGTGTGCTCCTCTCTCATACTCAGCAAGCTCTATTTTTGCATTTCAGTTAGTTACTTCTAGTTCTGTGATAGCGCAGGGAGGGCTGGATGGTTTGCTAGTGTTCAGGGCATGGGCTGTCCATTTATCCATGCTCCTAAAATAGAGGAGTTTGCAACCTTCAGCAAAGTGACCACACTGCAAACTATTGTTAGCAAAAAGGGTTAATAACTAATAAATAACCACCTCATTTTATTATTAAACTAGTTGTCTCCAGCAGGGGTATACTTCAAGTTAGAAGACAGTTTTTGTCATCAGTTTGTTGTTTATAGTTTTCCATATTCATTTATTTAATACTTTTGGCATATACCTTCTTTTTTGTACTTAATTTTTTTCTGGTTTGGTCATTCCACATTGGAGAAGTATCTCAGCAACCTGGTTTTTTTTTTTTCTTCCTGAACTATCCCATTACCAATATCTTTCTTTTTGCTGATAGGCCAGTCCTTGGAATATTTCTATTATTTTATAGTGTATATTGCTTTCTGAGTCAAAAGTAGATGAACCCAAAAGGCATCTGTAATGTTTCTCTGTCAGATCTGGATTTCCTTCCAAAAGGTTGAGAAATAATTCTTTGCAATTGTTTTCAATAGTGTTTTCTATAGTACAATGACACATTTTGTTTCTTTAACAGGATTGCACATTCTTCACTCGGAAGGAAATTCTTCGGTAAGTAAATTGTTTTGAATTTCTCCTTTGTGATCCACGTGGAAGGGGCTAAATCTATTTATCTGACTTGTGAGGAAACCAGATAAAGGCAGTTATTGTGCAGGAATTAATAAGAGTAGAATTGGATTTAAGATAGACTTATATTCACACTATGTTATGCACTAATAATTGTCATAAGGTGGTGATTACCTTAAGGTGATTATTACAAACTATCTTAGGGTTGAGCCAGTGACTTGCATGAAAGGGATTTGCTGCTTTTGTGCTCAGTGGTACCAGTGAGGACACATCCTGCAGTCAGTGTAGAATCCATGTCTGAGGTGACGTTTCAGTGAACAGAAATGAAATGGGTTATGACCCCTTGGTTAATTAACACTTACTGATTTATCATCTTCCTGTCTCAGTGAAGGGCAGCCAGGTACTGCTGGGCACTCATTTACACTGCAGGATGCTCACAGGAGTGGTATGGAGGAAGTGCAGCTCCAGTAACTGAACTGAACTTCTTGTGCAGTTGCTGACTTGAGGGAGATGATCCACCAAGGAACAACCTTACAAAAAAAAAAAAAAAAACCAAACCCAAAGCAAGCCCTGTCTGGCTCCCCATCCATTTGCATGGCTGTTAATGATTTTTGTGTAGGTGGGGATGAAGGGATTAAAATGGCAGCCTCAATTTAGATTGCTGTAAAGTGATGTAAACCAGCATGAGATTGCAATTAGGTGAAATGGGCTAAGTGTTTTTATGTGTCCCTGCAGGGAAAGTAGCCCATCAAAACCCCAAACAACAGTAAATCTATTTTCTGCTGGTTTAATAAGCTGAATCAGCTCTCTGAGGGATCAGATGAGTGCCAAAGCTGGCATAAGAGCCAGAGCAGCAAAGGCAGCTGAAAATGAGGAGAGCATTTCCCTACCAGTAAGGTGTTAGATTGACTTACACAGACCTTAGTGGGAAAGGCTTTGGTGCCAGCATTAAGTCTGGCTTAATGCAGACTGTGGTCAGAGGGGTCGAAGACACATTTTTCGTTAGTAATTTGAGTACGGATAATTTGCAAATTATTAGAACATAGTATATCTTATGAATTTAAAGTGAAGAAAAAAATTAACAAAAAATGCTGAAAATGGATTCAGGAAAAAGAAATAAAGTAAGACAGCAGCAGAGGCAAATGCCTCTTCTTGGTGAAAGAGAAAAATAGAAACCATGGCTCACTATTGGTGTTTGATAGCTGGTTATCACCAGGCTTTTACATATTCCAGTTTGTGTTAATCCTTTTCTACTTGTGTAAGGACACTGAACTCTTGGTCAAGGTACCCCTGAACATAGAAAATTGGTGAGAATGATAAAAAACATTGAGGTGAAGAGAGCTGCAGATGCTATGAAGATCAAGATTAGCTTTTTATGTTAGAGAAATTACTAGAACCAGTGAGCAAAAAGAAATTCTCACACTCAAGTCCTAAGAACTAAGAAAAAATTTGCAAGTGCAGAATGCAGTGTATCAAAAAATGAGCTGGGGGGTTAGTGATCTGAGCATAATTTTGACAACACCCCCACAATGCTCTTGCAAAAAAGAGAAATGCATTTCTACAATGCATTAGCCTCAGCAGTGTTTATAAAAGGGGAGAATTCCAGTCAGCAGTACTGCCAGCTTAGTAGGAATTGACTGTCCTGTTTTGGGCATCACCGTTTGAAAAAGATTTGTTATCCTAGAAAATGTTCTGTAGAGAGAAACGGGAATGTAAAGAAAAAATGGCATGAACAAAAGTTGGAAAACCACTTTAGTAGCAATGGATCCATTTGTAGAACGTGCCTCTCTTGTGATTGGGAACAAATGGTTGAGCTGTGTCATATAAGGCATTATTTCCCTTCCTCTGTTTTACAAATCTGATTTTCTGGCAGACAAGCTTTCATTCCAGCAGTAATGCTTATCTGCTCATGAACCCATCTGTTTGTGCTTCTCCCTGCATCCTGTACACTTTGGCACCCAAACAAGCACTCAGAGGTGTTCTTGGATGTCTGTTCTAGCCAAGAAGCACAGAGGGTGTAAATTCAAGTGTTACTTGGGACTGACTTAAACTAGTTAGACAACTGCAGGGAAATGTGACACTAAATGACCAAGATGGGCACCATTTGGGACTTCAGCAAACCTTTGAACCTTTTTGTAGAAGAAAAATAGTTTTGCTGTTGCTTTCTCTGCCGGTTTCATGGCTTGTTCTTGATGGGTGAAAGGTGAGGTGATAGGAGCCCTTCTAGGCAATGCAGCTGAATGTTGGATTTTAAATCTGAAATCTGCCAGAGAATTAAGCAGTGATTTCTTTCAAGTCTCTGGAAAGCTTCCTTATAAGGGAGCAGATGCACAAAGTGCTTGGGAGGTGAGGCAGCTCCCTTTGGAGCAAGCTGCTACACAAATGGGGGGAAGGAATTAGAACACAGCTGCTGCTTTTCTTTTAAAGAGTTTGAACTTTTGTATGCAGAAAGGGGAATTGCCCTATTGTCAGCTTTGGGGGAAAAAACACCAGCCAAAAGAATGAAATTGAGGGGAACTCTATACCTTTGGGAATGTTCCTGAGTTTTAGGCAAGAGACTACAGTATGATCTTGAAGCTACTGTTGATCTTCTGGTTAATTATGTTACTATTCTTGTTAAAAATGTTCCTGTATCCTCGATGAATGAAAAAAAAAAAAAAAAAAAAAAAAGAAGGATTTTAGGCAGTTCCTGCACTTCAGTACCATAAAATTTTCTGTGTTATATTTTAGTCAGGTTATACCTGTTTTGCTAAGGCTTGTGAGAGGAGGGGATCCCTAGCAGTGTTGATCTGTGTGGAGTCGGAGTGCTGCTGTGCTGTGTCCAGGAGAGATAAGGAGCTGCTCCAGGCTTTGGCAAAGGGCTGGTGAGGTGCACAAGGACTGAGGACTCTCTCATGTGAGGAAGGGCTGGGAGAGCTGAGATCTGGAGGGTGCAGAGGAGACAGTGGCCTGTGCCAGGAAAAGGGCAGTGGGTACAGACAGAAACACAGGGGGTACATGTATTGAAAGTCAGAGCTTTCCTAACTATGACTAGATTTAGAACAAATGTGTTATAAATTGTCTACCGAAAACATTTATTGCAATTTCTTTTTGATTTTACTGCAGATTATTTGGGAGGATATTTATCTAGTATTATCTTAAATTAATTTGTGCTGCTTCATTTTGCATTGCAAAGATGAATAAATACTTTACATGCTAACTAAAGACTAGCAGAAAACTCTTCTATCTGCCTTTCCTATTATGCTGCCTTTTTATAAATCTGATTTCTGTGCCCAGTTTTTTGTATTTTATTGATACAATGAGAATAATTTCAACTGGAAAGCATAAAAGGGACAGGCATATCAGAAACAGAATTCCTTCAACTTTCAATTCTTCCTGCTTGTGTTTCTCACTGTCCTTTGTTCTTTATCTGTTTGTCCAACTGTGGCAATTTAGTGAGTGCTGGTTTCAGTTTCTGGCTGAATTTCCTTGTATCATGTTTCCTGTCCTTTTGGTTTCAGCTTCGCGGGGTAGACCCCCTTCTCTAACAGACTGTTCCAACCTCCTGCAATTCTTGGAAGCAATAATTTAGCAAGGAATTGGTGCAGCACAGAGGTTTATGCCTCCCTTACCATGTGTAACATTTAACATTTATTGTTGCAAAAACAGTTCGTGCAAGTATGGTATAAATCTGAGACCCTGCAAGTACTTTCTTTTTCAGTTGCTGACATCCCTGAAGGCCCCTCCTTGCTCAGTTTCCCAGACCCAGATTAAAGAACCTCCTTCTCTTTGAGCTATAGCAGCCTTTTCTCCCTGTGTGGCAGACTTGCAGATGTTGGTGTGCCTGGTCCTGTTCCCCAGCTGTCCATTAAAGGACTGCAGGACAAGAGAACACGTGCAGTTCACTGATTTGCATCATTGCATCAGCATGTACAGGGCTGCAGCCTCTGTACAAGGGCTGTAAATCAGTTCCCATCAGTGCATTCTGTCCTGCACTCTGTGCAATCCCATCTTCAATGCTGTGCTGCTGCTTTTATTTCCAGGGTGCTTGGAGGGGCTGATTGCTGAGACCTGGCTCTTTCCAGGGCTTTCTGTGAATTTGTCGGTTCTCCTGCTGGTCTCTGGAGTGGTGAATTCTTCTCTGTGTGTCACACAAAGTCCTTATCCAGCTGTTCCATTCAGCTCTGGCATCTGGACAGGGGCCTGTGGCTCTGATTGTAGTGAGTAAGCAAAAGTGGAGCTGAAGAGCAGCTGTGCACTTCTGGTCCTACTGCTGGCACATGTTGTTCCATCCTGTAAAGCCTGTGTGTGGTCAGGTCATGGCACAGCTCCTGCGACCCCCTGCAGGGACTGTCCCTCAGCACTCTCTGCCTACTTTCAGTGCTCTAGTTAAGCCATTTGTTAACATGCAGAACAATGCAGAGTAATATAGAATTTACTCTTTGAGATGGTCTTGAGTGTAATGTACAAGTCTTTGAATGCATCCCTTTTACTTAGGTGTAAATAAGATATATATTGCTGAATAGAAATATTTTTCCCTTAAAGCATAAATCAAGTGACTGTTGCTGTGGGACCTGAACTGGATATATGTTTTTTTGTTTCTAAAGGCCACTTTAAAGCCTCTACTTATTTCTAATCAATGAGCCCTTGCAAGCTTTTATCTTTTGTTTTCAGACTCCTTCAGTGCAGAGTTGCTGTTAAAAGGCAGCTCAGGCAGCTGTAATGTGTTGTCACTACATTTAATGGTGGAGATGAATGTACCCCAGGCCAAGGAAGAGCTGCTCCGTGTTTTAACACACCACTGGTGACCTTGGGTACAGCCTGACTGCCTCCCAAAGCTCAATAGTGAATTGAAATGGTCACTGCAGGGTGTAAACTTGGAAATATTTTTTTTTTTCAGATCTATCCAGGTAGAGCTGGAGGCTCTGTTGTAAGTTTGGAGACATCCCAAACTGTGTCCAGCAAATATCCACAACATTACCCTTGCTGCCTGACTCTAGGATGCTTCACCCTTAAGAAGTGGGAGCAGACTCTGACCTACCTTTTCTGCTATGTAAAAGTCCCAAAGTGGTAGAATGAAAGTTATCAATCAAAAGTAGGCTGTCAGGACAAAACTGTGTTGTGGGGTTTTTTTCTGAACACAGCATTTTTGGCTTTCACTGGTTGATGGGCAGCTGAGTTGATTTTAAAACTACCGCTATCTACAGGGGTAAGTCTTGTTCTGCCTTTATTGGTTAATTTAATAGAAAAATTAAACCCCCATTTTCTTCCACTGCTGTCACAACTGCTTCAGTAACCTGAAGGAGCTGACTGTGAAAACTTCTTTTTTTCAGACATATCAGTTCCCTGAACCTCACTGCACATTCTTAAGTGTTAGTGTTTTTACAAGGCACATGAGTAGCTGGTGGGCTTGAAATTTCTGCAAGGGCAGATCAGCAATCTAGGTTTAGACTGGAGTAAAATGATACAGAATCAACAGCCTTAATCCTTCAAGGTTATACATGAAACATAAACGTATACCAGTACCTGTGGGTACATCATCAGTTAATGACATTTGCCATTCAATTTATCACCACATTTCTTCCCACTCTTACTTGAGGCAGGGAAGAGACTGCCAGTTTTTCATTTCCTACTTCCATGAAAAGTAAATGAGGGATTTACTGCTGACAAAGAGAGCACATCTAGGAATAGGAAAATGCTTCTGCATGCATCCAGAAGAATCTTTTCAAGGAAATACAGCTGCAGGATCTGTAGTAGTTACTGCTGCAAAGACAGTGAGACTGGTCTTGGGCTTCTGAATATACATGATGGTCTCTGTATGATAATGGCAACTTTTCTGAACCTCTGTGTGTTCAGACAGCACTGCAAAACCCTACATTGCCTCCCTGACAAGGCATTAATGCTCCTGTGTCAAGGACAAATAAAGAGGCTTTAGGGTGTTTTCAGACATGCTTCTTGTGAAGGGCATGCTGAGTAAAAGGACAGAAAGTCTTTCTTCCAGGTCACAACTGCTCTGATGTGTTCAGGTCACTTGAAGAGTGTTCTGCTTCTCCAAAGCAGGGGAAATATCAGAGCCTTTATCAGAGCTTTGTTTCCTCTCTATTTGCAGTTGGGAATTAATGTTATTGAAAGATGTGAGAGAACAGTCAGTAATGGGAGCAGCATTTGGGAAGTGATTACTGAGTCTGACTCACAGGATTTTTCATAGTACACAGTGCTATGCAGGCAGGAGGATTATGGGTGTGAATAACCCCAATGCCTGCTGAGCTTTAAATCGCATCACAAAGTGTTTCATCAGACATGTATTGATTGTTTCCTTGCCAAAAATGAAGTACTCTCCCACTGTAGCATAAGTTATTCAACTAAATGGGAGTTGTGGTGGAACTCCTACAAAAAGGACTATGTTCCTTTTGGTGGAACTCCTGCAAAAAGGACTATGTTCCCTGTGATAGCTGGTTTTCTTGGCACCCTGTTAAGAGGCTGAAGCAGGCCTGTTATTTTTTTCTACAAAATCCAGCATTTGATACTGGCAATCCAGTGTATTATAAAACAGTACACAGTGTCCCTGAAGAACTTGCCAGCATCAAGATCTTACAGAAGGAAAAGATGTTACTGTCTTGTGTGGTTGTTCAGTTGGTTGTGGTTTTTGGTTTTTATTTTGAAAGATAAGGGAGTAAGTGCAAGATACTATATGTTTGGTATAGGGAAATCTTATGGGCTTTTTCATTGTCATAAATGCTTATCATGCCATGTGATAAAGCTATTACAAATAAGAGTTGCTGGATCCTTGCAGATAAAAGCATGGGGAAGATGTATTTTATTGCTGTAATTTAGTTTGCAGGAGTTAGATCAGAGCCACTTCCTCCAGATTCGTTTGGATGCTGTAGTGTGAAATGCACTCAGGCAGAAAGCTCTCACCTCCACAGAACTTTGACTGATTTGGGGAATTAACAGCAGAATTAGCTGGGAGGAAAACAGGATGTGAGAGCTGCCCTCAAATCTGCAGTTAGTTACCTGAAGGTTTCTGTGTCCAGCACTTGCCTTCCAGGCAGTTCTGGCAGTCTAGTCTGGAGTTGGGAGGCACATCCTTCTTTCAGCTGCTGAGGAGCATGGCTGAGCTTCAGTATAAATAGATTGCAATTTCTGTGGGCAAGATAAGGAATTCTGTCAGCAGGAAGTGGCAGGTTTATCAATGCACTGATATTGCATGTTATAGAGAGACAAGTCCAATATTAGATAAAGTACAGAAGGAAATCTTGGCAGTTAAAATAAGCCGGGATTGTCAGCTCCTGAGTTTTCTGGTGCTGTCCACAGTGGTCAAGTTTTGCCAATAATGAATGCTTCATTTTCTTGAAGACTAGAACACCATTTCAGTATTCTAGCTTTTAAAAAAGTAGATAGCCCATAGATGGATATTGGACTTGGAAGCTTTGCTTTCTTTTTTCTTTTTAAGTGCTTTAAGCTGCTTTTCCTGTTGTATTTAGAAGCATCTTTTTAATTGCTATTTACAATGGAGAAATCAGTTGCTACATAAGGAAATGGCTATTGCATCTTGAATTACACAGTATTTATGAAATGTCAGGGTGAGCTGTGGTGAGCATCTGAAATGTGCCGAGATCAATGGATATCCAGTTTCTGGTATGGCACAACACATTTCAGGGCAGGATGAAGGCATCAGTTTCCTACAATGCAGAAAAAATGTGTTTCTGTGTTTCATTTCATGTGTTCTTTGTGGCACATCATCATCATAAGAAAACAGATGCCTGTAGATGATTTTGCCCTAGTTTTTGAGTTAATTTGCCCACAGGAGTCTGCAGTAGTTCATTCGGGTGTGGGGCTGCTGCAGCTAAAGCTGGGGAAATGAAGGTGCTGCTGAGGCATTTCTTCCTGTATTACTGCTTTATGTTCTGCTATTAAAACATGGTAATGTCTATGTGTAATTGTTAGTATGCCTAGTGAGTAAGCAGGATTTGTTCTTAAAAGCAAAATAAGTCACAAGATAGAGCTTTATAATTTTACAAGTAGTACATGTTCCCTCCTGAGAGATCAGAGTACAGTGTTAGGATATGACAAAGGGACAACTTTCTGTCCTGAGCTGTTTATGAATCAGGTGTATGACTGAATTTGCACACATGAGAAGAATTGCATTTCACAGTGCATGCCTTGGTTCAGGCCTTGTGTACACAGTTAGGCAGTTCCTCAATGTTCCATGCACAGAGTGTGAACCTCGGCTCAGTTACGGACCTGGAGAAACACGTGGCTGCTGGTAGCAGTTGTGCTGAATACTGCATCAAAGCCCTCTTTTTTTCCGAAAGATGGCAATTTGATGGGCTCAGACTTGTGCACTAAAACCAATGATTAGAGCTGCAGGACAAATTTGTACCTGATTACTGACTGAATGTAATTGGTTATTTCAAGTTGTTTATTGACTGTTTGTTTCTGCTTGTTTACAGGTTGCATGGCCGATACCATGAAATGGCACCAAATGTTGTGCCCATGGACTATACAAAGGACCCAGATGTTAAACTACCCATGCAGCTTATAGTAAACATGCCTGAGCTAAAGGTATCACTCTGACTGCTTGCAAACTCTCTCTTAATTCTGTAGCTCCTCTGCCAGACTTTTTGGCAAGACTGATAACCAGAAGCGCTGTGGCATGCTGAGGACTTCCCCTTCCTGTTATTGTTCAAGGGCAAAACCAGCCCCAGAAACTGGAAAATATTTAGGTGAATGTCTTTCTTGCAGAGATATTTGGGGTAGATGTCAAAGGAAATGCATAGGAAATGAAATGAAATATAGCAATCTTTGCCCTTTATGTATATCCCCCACAGGGATCTCCGTGTGAAGAGCTGGTTAGAAATCTGAAGTTCTTATCTCAGCCTGTTCATAAGAAATTTTCCAGCTGTGTGCAGAATACTACTAATAAAAAAATAAAGGTTTTCGCCTTTTTTCTCAGCTACCTGAGCACAATAAATATTTTTCTTAATTATCAGGAGCTTTCATTTTCATGGGGGCATTGCATGATAGGAAGTAGAGAAATTGTCCATGTAACTGCAAATGAGAAGCAGTAGGTATACGGCAATCGGTGCAAAAAAAATTGAGGCACCATTTGTTTTTATTCTCAGTTCAACAGTTTAATAGTTTATGGTTTTAACAGGACAAATGTGGACTTATAGCATTTCTTTCTTAAACAGTTCATTGAATTGTGTTTTGTCACAGTCTATTTTTTATGTATGCTAGTCAATTTGTGTCTGTAAATTACTATAATGTGGAAACAATTATGTGTTCAATCTGATAGCTGTGTGAAACATCGTTAAGATTTTTAAGAACAATGCTATAAAAACCTTGTAATTGATGGCCTTCCACTTAATTTTAATGACCTAGAAATTCTTCCTTAGTGTTGGTTTTTTTTTGGTTTTTTTTGGTTTTTTTCAAGTATCTGATATTTTTCAAGCAGAAGCCATGCTTCAAATTCAGTTGTGGAGGATGCAAAGTCAACATGAAGTGACGAACATTTGAATTAGATTTCAAGTTGAAGTTCACAGAACTCTTTGTTCCTTTAATACCACACTTGCTGTAAGTTTGATTCTGGGATAATATAATTTCTTGAACAAGAAGCACGTTTTGTACAGTATGTGTGTTAAAAAGTGTTCCACCATTTCATGGAAATGGAAAAATTAAACATATAGAAGCACTTAATTCAATAGAAAACCTTGTAAATTTTTATCCTAGAGTTATTTTTCAGACTCTGATTTAGCTTTTGGACATCTTAGGTTTCTGAAGAAGCTGAGAAATAATTTAGAATTCTTTTCTACAGTAAGCATGGGCTTCTTCAGCAAAATCTGTTTATGCTTTTTCTAATGGCATCAGTATTCCTTAGGGTTTATGTTATTATCTCTGGGATCTTGATAGCACAACATGAAATCCTTTAGCCCAATTCTTTGACTACTCAGAGTTTAACTGCCAGACAGCTGAGAGTTGCTTTGTGACAAATCAAGTCTAAGCTTAGAAAGGAAAGTGAGAAATTGTGATCACACAGAGTCTTTTTGGCTTCAGTGATAGATTGAACCCCTAAAGAGCAGCTCATTCCGTGAGAACTTTTGAGGTGGAAGGCCTGGTACAAACCAGGAATTTTATACAGATCATATTTAGATTGAGATACAGGAGCATATCTTGCTGGCTTAGCAAACTGGTGGTAATGATAAATTTCCTAAGAGGCTTCCATGTATGGATGGATCATAATCAATTTTGTGGCACCACAAATCTCTGACCCTGTTTTAGAAGATGTCTCCAGGCCATGGAACTTGACTTTATGAAAGTAACAGGACAAACTCGGTGTTAAATTTTCTACAAATTCTCTCTCAGGTCTCATAAGTCTGTGGAAGAACCTTAGAAATATTGGTGTCAAACCACTCATTTTATTTCAGGAATTCTAGGAGCTCACAGAGAAAAGTGCTTCAATAGCTGCTGAGCTTGTCTCCAGTAAAGCCCCAGTAAGAAGAGACTAGGTCTTATTCCATAACTCTTTCAGAGCATTGACACTAAAAGGTGTGAAAACACCTGGGATCTTTGTTATAAACTGGGGTCCATGTTGCTTGTGAGGGCACCTGTGCAGACAGAGTGGAGGGACAAAGGCTTTCCTCAAGAGTTTGTTTTTGAAGCAACCTAGGTACTGACTTCAGCTCATACACTAAGAAAAAAAAATCTTTAACCTTGGCAACTTGACCAGACTGCCTAACAAATCATTATGGTGTTTTCTTTCTTCAGTGAATTTTCATCAAGGTGAAGACAAAGACAACATTTACATCTTAAAATAGAAATAAATGTCTATTGAATTCTAATAAAATTACTGCTAATTTCAAAGCACCTGGCTTTTTTCATATACACATTACATTTCTAGTTACTGGCAATGTTGAGCTCAATACTACTGCAGGTTCTGACAAACGGATAGAATCAATAATGCACTTTTCTAAATTAGATTCTGCTAATATAAAGAAAGATCTTTACCTCATGCATTAATGTTCTGAGCCAGGTTTTTTGTGTTTCAAGGAAAAAATAATGGTGATGGTCATTCACTTCAATTGGTAATGAATTATTCACTAACTCCTGATTCTTAAAAGTTGAAAGTCGGGACAAGAAATAAATAAGTAAAGAAGGGGAAGGTACTTTAAGCTGATTAGTTCTACCATTACACTGAAGTTAACAGAGCTACTTTACTCCATCAGTTTCATTGCAGTCTCTGTTCTCTAATTTTCACAATCTTGGTTACACAGGCACTAGTCTAATAAATTAACTTTGGGGCATCTGGACACCTGTGAGATTGCAGTAATTAATATTGCAAAAGCATAGCCATGATATGGACTGCTCAGTGCGGGAGCAGGGAGAAAGTAAAAGTGTTATTTGTCAAATGAAGGCTGATTTCAGTCACGTTATCCCTGTCCTTGCCCCTGAGCTGCAGGTGGGGATGTAAGAGCAGGGTGATCTTTACCTCTGGCTCACCTCAGCAGCCTTGCTGTGTTCTGTTAGCTGTTTCTAGTTATGATGGGATGTTTTCCTCCCTTCAGAGCACTTTCCTCACTTCTCTGAAGTCTGTTTGTCTGAGCATGACAGCTGTGTGTGCTCCAAGTGCTGTTTTCTCTGCATGGAGCCCAGACCTGCAGCATTGTCTGTGCCCCCTGGCTCAGCTGGGCACCAGGTCTTGTCCCAGTGCCTTATCTGCCCTTGAGGTACTGCTAGGCACTGTGGGTGGGTTCTGGGAATGGTTAAACAGTTCTCTATACAGCTTGAGCCTTTGGGGTTTTGGCTGATGTGGCTTCAGTAAAGAGGCATTGCTGAACATGTGCTTCTGCTCTCTGACAGAACAAAATGCTCTTTTCTATTAAGACAAACTTATCAATCTAGCCTTGGTTTCTGCAGGAATTTCTTAAACAGTACCCTGCAGGCACCACAGAGAAGTTTGATGACATTAATATAATCATAGACACATAAACCCCAAGTTATTGATTTTGAGGAAGAAGAAGATTAAGAAAAAATCCCTGCAAAGAAACTCGCTTTTTTCTGCTCCAGGGACAATTTGCTGTTGCACTTATGCTTCCCTTCTGAAGCACCAGTCTTTTCTATGGAGCTTTGGTAATGAACAATTTAGCCACTTTTGTGTTAATGTTTATTTGATATAAATTCTTTTATTATTTTTTTAATACCTCCTGAAATTTGAGGAAGGTTAGTTTTTCCCATTGCTGAAAAAGTCCTCATTAAAGCATCCAAAAGGATTCTGATTTGCAATAGTCTGCAAAACAGTCTGCTTTGTCCTTTAAAATATATTCTCTAAAGTCAGTGGGGACTTATGTTCAAATACAAAAGGGTAAATCATCATTGTGTTTCTGTGAATGTGAAAATGAAGTAGCATTTTGTAATGACTCTCCAGTATCTCCAAGTTAATTATCTTGACCTGTCTTTGAACTTCACTTGCAACCCCATTTTTCCCAAAATGCAGTCAGCTTGTGGGAATAGGATTGGATGCTTGAAATTAATTTCTCCAGCTGCAAAACATATAAGGCAAAAGGCCACCAGAGTGCTTTCCTAGTCTGGCATGGAAACTAGAGGACAGGGGAATATAACAAGGGGTTTGGCTGCAATGTCAGGAATGAGCCCTCTAAGAGTTGGTTAGAGAACTAATGGCTGTGTTTTACTGTAAGCTGTTATAGGTCTGTATGTTGAGATGGACGCTGTGTGAGATTTTAAAGAGCATGGAAACACAATAATCTGAGTAAAAGAAGTGTTCCTTACAAAGATGGATCTCACATTAAGGGTTCTCTCAGGCCACTACAGCAACAGCATTGATCTGCAAAACAGCAGAATTGTTTTCCAGTTGTAGCAATTCCTTATTGTTTCTGTCTCCCCTCTTATTTTTATCATGAGAGTACAGAAAAAGCTTTTTAAGACAAGTGTAAGTTTCTAGTTTTAAAAGGAATTCTTTTTCAACAATTAGTGTTTATGGGAAAGCAATCTAGGAAAGAACAATATCATTTTCCCCTTTACTCCCTTCCCCCATGGCTGTTCCTTTAAATATCATGGAACCCTAATCTGTGCTCTTTAGAGTAGAGGTAATGAAATTACAGAAAGGATGTGAAAAGTATCTGTGAAGGTAAGATAATACTTTCCATTGTGTAAGCCACAGATATACTGCCTGAAGACACATAATATGAGAAAGTTAAAGGAAAGAAATCAATATGAGGAAAGATTTTATTTTTCATTTTGGTTTTAGAGATCCATTTGGCTAAGAGTTACTTAAGAAGTATGCTTAAGTTCATTTAATTCTTTCTTAATTCATCTGTGTTTTCAAGATCTCTGACATGCCAAATAAATAACTCATCTTATGCAACTGCAATATGCTTATTGGGTCAGTGAGATTCTGCCCCAGCCTTTCTAAAGCACAAAGTCCTGGGCTTGATATTCACAGCTGATAGGGATATTTGCATCTGTGTGCTCCTGGTTTGTTACCCAATGCTGCCTCTAAGATGTCAGCTTACTACTGTTACCATGACACTTCTGATCAGGTTTGTTCCAGAGAAAGCTATACAGCATTTTAGAAATGAAAAATAAATTTCTAATATGTTCTGATGTCCATTCTGATGTTTGGTATTCTCAAATATTAAACATGTAGCACACCATTTTTTTGTGTGCTTTTAGGAAGAAAGTGGGCCTTTTCATGTATTTCACCCCAAATGAATCTTACTTTGGCTTATTTATAAACTGGCAGTTTGGAACAATAGAATCAATTGTTCATCCCTGCCTGTCTCTATGTGCATATCCCACAAACAGGTGTATGTGCAGAACCACAGGTAAGCCCACCAACAAATGTGTATTCTACAAACATTTCCAGGCACATTTGCAGGCATTTCAGTGGGATGCTTTACCCTGAGCAGTAGCACAGATGCTCACCTGCTGTACCTGCACATCATTCACAAGACAGGAGTAATCACTACCTATCCTTTTACAGTGAGGTTGTCTCAGCCACCTGCTGGCTCTGGGGTGTTGTTTTTCATTCTCAGGCTCTGGAGAGATGTGACCCTGCTGCTTTTTGAGGCTGCTTTTTATTTTCAGGAGTCCCTCTATTCTATTCTATTCTATTCTATTCTATTCTATTCTATTCTATTCTATTCTATTCTATTCTATTCTATTCTATTCTATTCTATTCTATTCTATTCTATTCTATTCTATTCTATTCTATTCTATTCTATTCTATTCTATTCATGTAATTTGGTTTGATCTGGCCTGTTTTTGTCTTCATTGGAACAGTAAGCTTGTTAATCTCCTCGTTTGAAATCTGTAGGCCTGTTCCCTCTTGGGTATTCCTTCAGTCTTCAAACCCTGTAGAAGAGTTTGTATTTAGTGTTGGCTACTTTAATGGACTGTCATTTGAGCCTCAGGCTCTGTATTCTCTACTTCACTTGTCCATTAAAACAGCCTTCTTCCTGGTCATTGCTTTTTTAGTTTCCACAGTTATACCTAAAATGTGTTCTATGGATGCTTTTGTTCTATGTGTGAATTATCAAAAAAGAATTCAAGTAAACTGAAAAATAACATTTTCTGGTCACTTGTCTCTCAAATATAGCTGGTTTTTGAAATTTCATTTAAAATAATTGGATAGTTTATGAATACCTGTTAGGTATTATTAGATTAAATTTACAGAAAAAAAAAGTTAAATGGATATATGATTGAACTTCTGTGCTTTCACAGTACTGCTTCTTTAAAAGCCAAACAAAATGATGCCTGCATATTAAAAATAGTGAATCTGATATGCCACCATCACAAGTATGTTAATCAGTGTCTTGGCTTCAGATAAGGCCTGTAGCACAGCTTTAATGAGATGCTGCTCCCAGCCCAAGTGATGTTTGCATTCTGTTCATATTCAGCTGAATTGAATTGGTTTTCCAAGTTTTATCCATGCTGCTACAAATTAGTTTTGGGGTTTTGTATAGCTCTGAGAAAGATGATTGGTTTTTACTGCAAAAACATTTGTTTTGGATTTCATAGTCATAAAGCAGATTTTCTCATGCTTGCTTGTGTGGTTATGGTTTTGGAATATTGTCCTATTTTAAGGTGCTAAAAATGATTTCCTGTAGAGATTAAATTTCATTTAAATCTCTGGAATTTTTAGTCAGTCCAACCACAGGTTGGACATCGACATGTATCAGTGAAAATAAAAGGCCAGAAGTGGTATTATGCAGTAGCAAGGACTGCTGAAACTTCCTGCTAAATGTAAATTTTTGGATGCATTTTTTTTGAGGGGAAAAAAAAAAAAAAAAAGAAGAAAAAATTTTCTTTAAAGACCCAACCATGCAATTAAATATTCATTATCTGGGAGTCTGCAGGTTTTTTTCACATCCCAAATACCAACGTATATGTGTCTTTCGCAGGAGAATCCCTTCAAAGAAAGGATTGTGTCATCCTTCTCAGAAGATGGAGAGGGGAGCCTGAGCTTCAATGACTTTGTGGACATGTTCTCCGTGCTCAGTGAAATGGCTCCCCGGGAGCTCAAAGCAATCTATGCCTTTAAGATCTATGGTACTGGGGGAGGCTGGCTGGGCTTCTTGTGTTTGGAGTCCGTGAGAGGGACACTTGGTGATCTTTGGTTCTTCTGTTGTTTAGATTTTAACACAGATAACTTCATTTGTAAAGCAGACTTGGAAAAAACCCTCAATAAGCTGACCCGGGAAGAGCTGACAGAAGAGGAAATCACTCTGGTTTGTGAGAAAGTCATAGAAGAGGCTGATATGGATGGTGATGGGAAATTAGGATTTGCAGATTTTGAAAACATGATTTCCAAGGCACCCGACTTCCTCAGGTATTATTTTAAGAAAAAGAGAGTCTCTTGCATACTTGCAGGTATTTTGTTAGGATATCACTATGCAGTCTAATACAAGAAGAGTCAGACATAAGTATTTTACTTGACAACTGACATGGGGATGACTTCTTACCTAACTCAGTTTACTTTTCTAGGGCATATTCCAGTTCTCTCCTAACTTAAGACTAAGAGCTCAATGACTTATAATTATCACCTTTCCTGCCCCTCTACCCTTCTTGGTGCAATTCAGGAAAATATTTTGATCCACTATCAGCTCAAATTCATGCTTTACTTAAGCCTACAGCAAGGATCCCAGCTGCCTGCATAGGAATGTAAATATTGTATGCATCTTACAAATATACACAGAAACGCAGAGATCTCTTTGCTGAGAAAGTGAGGGGTTTTTGAAGAACAATAAAGTGTCCTGCAAAACACAGAACAGGATTTCTTTCACAAATGAAACATCTGATGAAAAACACAATAAAGCAGGAGCACATGATTCCTGTGAACCCTGAGAAACATCAGCTTCTGGAGAAAACACATTCAATGTGAATGCCTTTTATACATCCCAGGTATTCCTTGGCTAATCAAGTGTATCATCAGAAACACTTTTAGAACAAGACATATATCATCATTACGGTGAGGCTCAGCTCAGTAGGTATTCTAATATTTTGTTTACAGCTATTTCCAACTAAGAAAACATTTTCTTTATACTGCTACCCAGCAGAAGCTGCTGGGGTCAGGTAGAGTTTCCTTTAATCAATTAAAAGGCTGTGCTGCTCCTACAAATCTAGTAGAGAACAGTGATCAAATGTGAAGAATTGAAAGCAGATCTGAAGATTCAGCAGAATATGCAGTTTCAGAAGTTTCCTGTGTCATGACTGACTTTACTGCTGTGTTGTAGAGGCTTGCAAACTGCTGACTGAGAATTCCAGCTGAGGATGCTGTGCAGTCCAGTCATTTCCTGAGAAAGCTGCAGACAAGAATGTTTGCCAGTGTAGCCTTGGAATGACTGTCACAGTTATTTTTCTTTTCCAGTTTGGTGATGTTTTGGGAAGATGAGGAAATGAGTGAAAATCACCAGGTGCTGGTTATTCAGCAGGGCAAGATGACGAGTAAAACGTGGGAAGAAGTGAGATGTGTATTACAGATTAGGTAAGAGAAAGTGGAGAGCACCAATAAAATCCAAGGACAAGGCTAGCAAGCACTGGAAGACTGAGCATCATCCAGTGGCTCAGGTTAAACACAGGTACTTGGATCCCTGTCTGGGACAAGGTATCTCTTTCATGTTTAGGATGGCAGTCTGCATATTTAAGGTACATGTTTGGCATCCCAGGCTTCAAGAGGATTTGTGACTTCCCCTCCTCTCAGGTTCAGGAGTTTAGCTGGGTCATGGCATTCATCTCTGAAATCCTCCAGCCTAAGAGCTCCTGATGATACAGAGAAGGGTCTCCTTCCATCTCCTAACAAAAACACCGGGTTAGAGCCTCTGACCAGGCATTTCTATATAACAGTGGGGATAACAGTACAAAGAAAACCAGTTCTTGGCTGGAAATATATGTAAAGAAAATATTAAAATCCTCTGAAGAATTGGATATTTCTCATGGTTCAGCAACATGTGTCTTTGAAGCTTATATTGGAATTATATTCTATATTGGAAAATCAGAGTGGAAAAAAGTTGAGAATGTGTAGGTTCTCTAGTTTGGTTTCTGTTTTAATCTGAGTTAACAGCTGCAGGAAAAGAAAGTGACAGGGTCATGAGGCTACTTTTATCCAAATCAATTTTTACATGAAAGATTTGATACCTCTGCCTTACTGTGGTTTACTGTTCATTTTGTCTGTAAAGGTTTGTTTGGTTTTTTTTTTTTTTTTAGGACATTGTTAGTTCTATTTTTCCTGTGTACACTGAGTCACAGACTGACGTATTTGTCAATACTGAATTTCCTGTTCTGAAGAACTTGCTCCACTTTTTAAAATACTGTGTAAATGTGCATTCTGAAGAGAGATTTGACTTTTGGAATGGGATTCATTGAAGTTTAACACCACAATAGGTTCACCAAAGTCTGACTGGGACTGAACCTTAACAAGCCACTCTCTGGCAGGAGCCAGCGCCTGCCAGCAAGTGACAGACTTTGTGACATGGGACAGGAATGCAATTCCTGTAGCTGATCTCTCACTGCAAAAACCCCAGGTCCTGTTCATTAAGCTCAATTGTGCCATAAGAGTCTTGGACACATTACCTATTCATTTACTGAAACAATGCTTTCTTACATCTTTGTGAACTCATCTCCAGCTCTATTCCTGGCCCCTGATTTTCTTCTCTTCTGAGGCTTCAGCTGGAATGGTTGTCTTAAATGATAGCCTTGGGCTGTGTGCAGCCAAAGGGCAGGCAGGGCTGTGCAGCTTCACTGGGTAATCTAATACAGAGCATGCAAAGCACAGGAAGTGTCTTAATAGCAGATCACCAGCCCTCTATGCCAGTGGTGAACTGAACTAGCTTCTGACTATTGCAAAAAGATAGAAAAACATGTTCATCTAAGATAAACTGTCCATTTGAAATCTTAAGCAGACATGGAAGAAATACCAACCCATCAATGTCCAGAGACAGTCACAATTTCATTTGTTATTGCATATCTCCACTTTTTGTGCCCAGTTGAATGCATTCCAGAATTTAACTTCAAGGGACCCCAGAAGTCTAATGATTTACATTTCCAGCTACTCAGCCACTGTGAAAATGGAACACCCAGGAGCCAAAGCAGTAGCCACATTGAAAGTGATTGCCAGTGAGCAATTGGAGATGTTGGATAAATGCAATTTGCAGGGATTTTGCTGTGGAGCCATGGGCAGTCAATATTTCTGAATATCTGATCCAAGAATACCATCCTGCCACCTACTATGAGAGCCTTCTGAAAATGCTGAATAACTTGCAAGATGATTTTTATCTCTAGTAAAGGATTTTTAACTCTGTTCATTTCTTTTTCTCCCCACCAAAGCCACCTGTTCATATAATAAAAGGAGGAAATGTAGGATTCCAGGCAGTTAAGTTTGGTCTCTGGCTCTGCCATTGCTTGAGCAGGTGATCTGTAGGAAGCCATAGGACACTTCTTTTCTCTCTGCTCTCTTATGTGGGACCAGCTCACCTGATTTGTGGCAAACATTGAGAACTTTCCTGCAGCTGTAAGTTACCATCATCATCAACATGAGATTTGAAGTTACTGAGGAGGAATATCTTCTTTTCTCTGTGGAAAACCTTTGAAAGCCAGATTCTTACAGCAACATGCACTCATGTTTTGAAGCTTGTTTTTTACCCATGTTGCGGTTTTTTAAGCTGTCACATTATCATACCTACTTAACATACAGCCAGCATTAACTTTGGCACCATGATCCAGCTGTGACCTGCTGTGAGCTGAAGTTCATCCGCTCTACGTTGTCTGATTTTCCTTATCTCATCCCTCCTTTCTCCAACCTTTACTTAATGACCCTGTAGGTTTCATCTCCTCCAGACCTTTGCCAGCTCTGTGCTGCTGTCGGGCAAATGAAGATGCAGTAAAGTCTGTTGCTTGATTTGCACTGCTGTCGTTGAGGAATTTTTTCCAGACTAGAAGAAAACACTGTTGATCATTAACCAGGGAAGATCTCTACAGTTGGCTGTTACCCCAGAGCTGAACTAAACTGTAAATTATTATGACACTTACTAGTTCAGAAAATTTGATTCCAGTAGTTTTATTTCACTCAAAAATATTACCATTAAGAAGCTGCTTGTAGTTTAATGGGAGCATTGGCAGATTGAGCTGGCACTAGCTAAGTGTTCTGTTCTACAAGACTGGTTACACTTTCCACAGGAAATTATTTTATAAATCATCCTGGAAGTTTCAGTTTATTTGAATGCCTGAGGGTGAGCATTCTGTAACAATATGTGATGGGGTTTGAGAGGAATGTGGCATTAGTAGTACCTGGGAGCTGCCAGAACCAGGCAGGGAAACAGCACATTAAACACTGGAAATGCAGTATTTCTGAAACCCAGCCACCAGCTGATGTTGTGACCCCAATCCCACCAAATGCTGAAGTAAAGAAAGCTTCCTTGTAGGGAATGTGCATCTCATAAGACTGTCCCAACATGCAGATTAATTCATTCTTAAGGACTAATATTAGAGCTAGTGACTAATTGGCAAGGGATGCTTAGCAAAGAAACAGTGGAAGGGAATAATTTTTGTCAGTTTTTTTTTCAGAGTATTTCAGCTGCTTCTTAGTAAAAAGCTGAATCACCAAAGGCCAAAATGACACTTTGATAAAAGTAGAACTTTATTTCTAATAAACAGATTTCCATTGTGGTGGATTTTTTGGGGGAATCATGCCTCAAATATTTTCACATACAACGTGGTGGATTTTTAGTGCCTAGATATTACCTGCGTGGAAGTTAAATTTTAAGAACTTGGATTTATATAGTCTCTAGACATTTCTTGAATTGTGAACAAGATATTTATAATTCTTTTATTTAGAAAACCTTAGTGCTATTTGCATCCCTCTCTGCTTTCTCTCCCAGTGCTTAGGCTGCTGTGCCAGGGCGCTACACAGCATATATTTTACTGTCACCCAGATTGAATAAACTCCTAGAGACAAGGTTCCTAGGGACCATGGTGAATATGAAATTTTATCTCCTCCAAATACATACCACAAGCTTCCTTCAGTGAATTTCTGATTCAAATCTAATAGCTGTAATTAACTTGGAGAACCCTTTTGGTAGAACAAAATCCAAAGAGTGTGCATCCAGAAAGTCTGCAGCCTCCCAAATGTTCCAAAAAGATTTCTTTCAGTGTAAGCAACAAAAATACAGAATTTACATACAAAAATACATAATAATCTCTTTTCATTTCAGTCAGTCAAGAAAGTAACAGTTGATGCTGTCGTGACACTGAGCAGGTTGCTGCCTATAGGCAGGGGGGTTTCAGCACATCCTCTTTAAATTGTCTCTCCCTGTCCTGCTGAGATGCTCAGGAGCTCTCCTGAAGCCTGTGGCACTGTAAGCCCTGCTGCTTGCCTGTATTAAAGAGCAAATAGAGGAGAACAGCCAGGACATCTTTGGCCCAGCAAGAGAAACAACTTTACCTGCCTTATTTCTCTCAATTAGGACCCAAATGCTGTGCCAAAGCAAAAGTACCATTGGGAAACACTTAGCTCTGCTCTACAAGTGTAAATTCAGCAATTTACACTTGATTTAATCCAGTATTGAGCTTGGCCCTTGAGCTAACATTTTCAGAAGATGGAATTTTCTCCCATGAGATTTAAATCTTCTCAAAGCATGAAAGAAGAAACTAAGTTGTTTGTTTTGTTTTGTTTTGTTTTGTTTTGTTTTGTTTTTTTTTCACATGGCACCTTCCTTTTTGTACTTTAAGGATTTTTTTTTGCATAGTGACAAATGTGTTAGTATGTCTTAATCTTTTTCTTTCTTTTGCAGTACTTTCCACATAAGAATCTGAAGATGTTTCTGCCAGTCCAGCCTTTCTGAATCTCAGGCACTCCAGGGGCTTTTGTCCTCTAATGAGGGCTTCTTAGAACTCAGCAGAAAGTACTGAAATAATTCTGGTCCACAAAGAGACAGAAGCATCATGTGATCTAGAGGATATTTGGAACAGACACATTTTTATCTTCACTGCTGGCCAAGCACTCTGGCAAAGATGGTTGGTTGTTGGATTGTGGTTTTTCTTTTTTTTAAACAGTCAGAATCATAATATTATTAAAGGTATTTCCACAGAGTTTTTATATTTATGAATATTTAATACTGCTCTTAAAAGTGCAAAAAAAAAAGAGAGAAAGATTAGCTTTGGTGTGTTTTCCAAGAGTATTTGAAAGAAAGCATGGGCCTTAAATAATGAGATGCCTCTATCACTGTGTTGTACAGCTGGGATCTTGCATGGAAAATATCTGAGGTGAAAGAACTGCAGTCAAGATCAAGCTCCCAGTGTTGAAGACAACCACAGCCCAGGTTTGCCCTTCAGCCACTGAAATGGCAACTGCTGGGTTTGGTGCTTACCTTCAACCAATATTTTATGGATTGTTGTGTCCTCATAAAACTTGAAGTATTTGCCTTTTGTATATTATAACTGTGTACGTGAGTCACTTCTTCCCAAGATAAATGTTAAAACTGTGTCCTTATTCTCCAAGGGGCTCCTGCATTTTACTCATTCTATGGGCTGATAATGCTGAATGGAGGAACATGGCCACCTGTAACTCATGGAGAAGTTGAAGAAGCACAGAACTACTGTTAAGGACATGAAAAGATATTTTCTTTATAAACAAGCTATGCAATCTCTCCCATAAAATGCATGAATGCAGTCCTATGTTCCTCTTTCCCCTCCAGCTGGAAATCAGCTAGATCTTTTTGTTGTTTTGGTGGGTTTTTTTACTTCCAGTATTGTTTAGGTACTGGGGCCTGAAGACAATCAGATGTGTATTAATTACTGTTCTAACAGTCAATAGAAGGGCTCTGTCACTTACATGGCTTCTGTATCAAAGTCACCACAATTAAAACTTTTGAAGCATTCTGTTGTGCTTTGAGAATTTTTAGGTCACGTACTAATTTCTTTTCTGATCATTATACCAATTACTACAAAGTTAAGTCTTTCAAAGGATGAAACGTGTTACATAGAACACTGTTAAAGTAGAGAACCTAACCTGTTTATCATTTCTGCAGGGATGCTGATGCTTATCTACCTCAGAAACTCTGCTATGTGGGGAGCTCGCAGGGTAGCTTGCTGTTCAGATTTACACACTTGAATAAAGAAGAAATCTTTCTCTAGCAGTATGTGTGTACATTAAAAGTTTCAGTGGAGATTTTGGATATTCAAAGTACATAGGACAGAGATGTCAAAGATTGCACAGTGAAAATGATACTTGTACGTTAGAAATAACATTTATTTGTAATACATATATTAGAGCTATCATGTTCAGTGATGTTTATAGCATTTTAATGCTTCCTTCTACTGATTTCTGTTTAAATAAAGGAATTAAAACCTGAATTCCCTTACTCAAGTTAAAATTAACAGAAATCAATCCTCATATTCAGTTCTGACTGAGTAAAAAGAGATTCAAGCCTGTTTTTCATTTTGAGCAGATGAAGTTAGACACATCAGCTGATGCAAACTATTTGCAATGCACTGGCATTAAGAGAGAGTATGTTAAAATTACTTCCTATTAGTTGAAGTATCAGCCTATTTTTTAAAAAATTTATTTCAAGAGAGACATTGAATCTTAGAAGCCTTGTGAGGTGTGTAGGAGGATATGATTAGGGTGTATTGTAAAACACCAGGATTAGGATGTATATATATTGTAAAATACCAGGTGACAAGATTCAGGATCAGATTATCCAGACAGAAAGGATCTAGTGCTGATGACATAGGTCAGTTCCTTTTGGTATCAACATTCTTCTGTGTGTTAAGGTTGTTATTAGCTAAAATTCCTGTTTCCCTAACTCTGTGTCATTCCTGGGTTATGTCACACTCCCCTCCCAAAGGAGAGTGGCTTTGGCAGTGCTCAGCGTGTTGTTTCCCTGGGTCACAAAGCCCTAAGAAGACACTTGAGCTTGCAGCCAGGTGTTTGACCTTGGAGTTATCCACCTGAGCTGAGAAAAAAAGTGAAAAAGGAATTAGGGGCACATTATGGAGAAAGATTTCCTAGAGAAATAGTCCATAGGGACGAGTTCTTGCAAAATACGGCAGATATAAATGTGTGCAGCTGTCCTAACTGCCTTTATTTTTGTGACTTACGTTCATGTCCTGTAACAAAAGCGGAGCGACACTGAGTGTCCCTGGCGTTTGAGAGAGATCCTGCACTCAGCACGGACCCAGCCCTTCAGCACTGCCTAGTGGTGGGTGAGGATCCCAGCACCTGATGACAAAGGTGAGGGATGGATTCCTGGGGAGCTCTGTGTTTGTGCTTTCACCGTTCTGGAGCTGGATGTCTTGGGACTGGCAGTTTTCTCACAGCAAGGCTGTTGAATGAGTAGCTCAGTGTGATGCAAATTTAACCTGTCACAGGGTACCAAACCTGCTGGCCTTTGGCACTTGTATTACTGGAACAATCTGATAGATTCTCTAGCAAGTGTTTCTTCAGCCAGCCTCACTCTAAAAGAACTACCAGGCCATGTGGAAAGAAACTGAAATAGTAAAAGAGGTTTAGATTTAAACCAGTTTTGGATTTGGCCCAAAAGCAAGAAGACATACATTTTGAATTGCTGAGAAGTGTTAAATATAAACAGACATTACTATAGTCCTTCAAAAATGGACAAAGAAAAATGGAAACCATTACCTAAAGCCTCTATCAAAACAGCTGGGTGTGTGATCTCTAATTTATATATAGTTAAAGCATCTTGGGGACAAAAAAAGAGTCGTGAAAGTAAATAAAACAGTATCAAAAGGAAGAAATAACTTGGTTATATTTAATTGATAGTTGTTTTAAGGAAATACTGTAAGCCAAGATTTACAGCAGCCTGCAGGCCAAAATCTGATTTCCATTACTTCCTCATTAATCTCCAGTAACTGCTGACTTCAGTGGAATTAACTCATGTCTGTAATTGGATCTGTGTTGGGGAAAGTACTTGAGGTTTTGCTGCAGTTCTTTGTGCCCTCTCATGCCCTTTTAATGTAATCTGAAAATGCTGAATGCTCTTTTTTAACACGCTCCTCTTTGTCAACAGGCTCACTGTTGGAATCTCTTGCAATTTCTTGCGGTCACAGAGGAATAGTCTCCTTTCCTTTTTTCTCCAGGGCTAATTTTTATCTCCTCGTGCATGTACGATAAAATCTCACAAGATGGCACCACACCACCATAGCAAGCCACAACTTCATTTAACAGTTAAATGTTAACAGTTCATTTAACAGTTCAAATGTCCCTGAAACACAGGATTCTCTACAGAATCTGTGATGCCACAAACAAAAATATGAAACTGCAGTTAATTACTGATTTTAAAACTGTACATAATTACAGATAAAGTTTTGTGTTTCTCAACAGCATATCAATTAAAACATGTTTTAATAAATGTTTTATAAATGTTTTAATAAAGTCCCTGAGAATTGAAATGTATGTTACAAATTAAAAAGGGATTTTCCTGGTGAAACTGTAGAAACTCATATTCTAGACACTTGAATAGGTTAAGACTATATTCTAAAAAAAACCAGAATATAAAGTAGAGTAGAGTTTTTGTTGTGGATGGGAAATATTATGCTTGTCTCAGAATCCCCAGTAAATCAATTTTGGCTGAAATAACAGCAGGACTAAGAAGAATTTATAACATTATTGCCCAATACACCTTGTCTGGGACAGACAATGGAGTGAAATTTGATGAGGAAGATATTAAAGGTAATGAAATTATAATTGTTCATGTCCTTAGGAAGATGTGTGTCTGAGACAGAAGTACAGGACACATGAACAGCTGTTCTCTTGTCTGTATCGTTCTGCAGTTTTGGGTGTCTTGTAGAGATGTTAGTGATGCTGAGTGACTATCACATTTTCTTTGGTGGGGAAAAAGAGGAGACTGATCTTGGTAGAATTCAAAGAGTATCAGCATTTCAGATAGAAGTGCCTTTATTTAACTGTAAGTTCTGCCGTTCTTGTCTGTAAGGCATTTTCCAGTCTGAAATTCCCCAGTGCCCTTTCCCTCTGAGTGCCTCCTGTTGGCAGGAGCAGTGAGAGCCCAGGGGGGCCAGCCCTGGGTGCTCTGCATCTGCAGTGCAGGTGAACCCTTCCCTCTGCTCTTTCCCAGCCAGGGGCAGTTCAGAGCCAGGTGTTCCCATGCACAAAGCCCTGAGTGCCCATTGCTGCTCCCTCTCTGCAGGTACAGCTCCGTGGCTGTGTGCTCAGAGCCCTGCAGCACAAGGCATGGTCTGTACCCGGCTCTCCAGCTCCTGCTCTCCTGCCCCTATTCTCCAGCCCCTGCTCTGCATCTCCTGCCCTCCATGTGCTGCCCTCCATGTGCTGCTCTCCATCTCCTGCCCTCCATCCCCTGCTCTCCATCTCCTGCCCCTTCATCCCCTACTCTCCTGCCCCTCTCCATCTGCTGCTCTCCATCCCCTGCTCTCCTGCCCTTCATATTCTCCATCCCCTACTCTCCTGCCCCCCCTCTCCATCTCCTGCCCTCCATCCCCTGCTCTCCATCTCCTGCCCTTCATCCCCTGCTCTCCATGTGCTGCTCTCCATCCCCTGCTCTCCATCCCCTGCTCTCCTGCCCCTATTCTCCATCCCCTACTCTCCATCCCCTGCTCTCCATCTCCTGCCCTCCATCCCCTGCTCTCCATCTCCTGCCCTTCATCCCCTGCTCTCCATGTGCTGCTCTCCATCCCCTGCTCTCCATCCCCTGCTCTCCATCCCCTGCTCTCCTGCCCCTGCTCTCCATCCCCTGCTCTCCTGCCCCTGCTCTCCTGCCCCTGCTCTCCATCCCCTGCTCTCCATCCCCTACTCTCCATCCCCTGCTCTCCATCCCCTGCTCTCCATCCCCTACTCTCCTGCCCCTGCTCTCCATCCCCTGCTCTCCATCCCCTACTTTCCTGCCCCTGCTCTCCAGCTCCTCTCAGGCAGCTTGTGGCCGGATGTGGCTACAAATGAAGGGCAGAGTGTTTTAACTCTGCTTAAGAGGGTTTGGGCACCAGGCCAGCCTCCGCCTTGTCTGACTGTAAATTTTCTCCTCTACAATATGGGGATGTGGCAGCCTGCCAGCAGCAAGGCAACTCCTAGCTGTGGGCTTAATCACAGCTTGGGCAATTCAATAGGGACCAAGCTTGCCCTGTGCTCTGCACATTGACAAGCTCTGGCAATTACTAGCTGCTGGTTGAAGGGGTGATTATTGAACAGTTTGGTCTGGTCCCTCATGTAGAGCTCTGAGCAAGCAGGTTCAAGGTGTCTCTGTTTACTTGATGGAAATGGTTTATAGTTTAGTCTGGGAAGGTATTCATGTGTCCAGAAGCCAGATCCAGCTTTTTCATAAGCCTCTCATCCCCTTGGTTATGAGTGTTATAGTTGTGGGCTGTTCCTCACATCACCCTGGAGGCAGCACTTCACAGTAGTGAGTTCCTGCTAATTATTAGTGACCTTTTATTAGCATTAGGAAATGTCCTACTGAGACATCTGCTTATGGAATCAGAGAATCACAGAAGATGCTGAGTTGACCCCTCAGGATCACTGAGTCCAGCTCCTGGCCCTGCACAGGACACCCCAAGAGTCACTCCAGGTACCTAAGAGTGTGCTCCAAACTCTTCTTCAGCTTTGTCTGGTCTGGTGCTTTGACCACTGTCATTGCAGGCTAGGAGGTCCTGAGAGGAAAAAGAATATTGGTATTTTATCCAAAATTATTATGGTTGTTTTTTTTTTCTTCTTTATACAGATATAATTCTGCATACAAAAAGCTGTAGATTGAGAGAGAATTCACTCTAGAAGAAGTTTGAAAGACTGTTACTGTTCTGCCCAAACAAATAGGTTAATTAATATGTATATTCAAAGAAATAAATTCAATTCCAGGAAATTCACTGAGGCCTTTCATATGTTTAAAATGTTTCATCTCTTTTATGGCCATTTTAATGACTATTGTTCTTCTAATGCTAGAACCAAATATGATAACGAAATACAGAAAAATTCCCTATTGTAATTTCACACATCTTCATAATGACAGCAGCATTAGAATTTGCATTCACAAATCCCTCTTACTGCACATCTTTAAAATTTGGCTTTCTGCAGAATTTTCAAATATTCCTAGTGGAATGACTTAGTCCCATGTGAGTAAGTCTCAGCATTGTTTTCCACTTCCAGTTCTCTCCTCTAACTGAAATAGCAGAGGGAATAATTGATGTCCAGAGATGTTCATGTGTTTGGAGGTATTTTCATTGCAGGAAACTCACCAAGTCCATCAGTGCATTACTAATGCCATAGGCTCAGCCTGATTGGCTCAGAGGGGGTTTATTTCTCACTGTGATCATTCTGTAGGAGGCAGACATCCCTGGGGTCCAGATCTCCACAGGACTCCTCACTTCAGTAAGCAGGCTTCAGGTCAGATCCTTATATAATATCTTAAATAATTGAAATAATATTAAATAATTAAAATAATATTTTGCTTTATTCTGGCATGGAATGCATAAACAGAAGATAAAAACCTGCAGATAATAAATTATTCTCTTTCTGAAGAAATGCTAATACACAGGCAGAGATGGAAAACAGATTTGCTGCAAGTAATTCAATGTCTCATTCTTTATGAGACAGTATGTAAAATGGAAGAAAACATGAAAACTTTGTATGACAGATAAGTGAAGAGGAATTGTAATTATCTCTAGTATGTGCCTTTGATTTTGAAGAGCTTATTAAAACAGCAATAGCTAATCTGAGAGTACTGGAAAATGAAAAAAAAAAAAACCTTCCTTAGCAATTTCATCTGTAACTGACACATTTTATTTGAAAGTCTATGCCTTACTACACTAAACAAAGAACATTGGAATTCTCAGAAAGAACAGAGGCATCAGAATTCTCACTCTATTTTTATTTCCTGTAAGACTGTACAGAACTCAGCTAACATTCCCTCTCATTTACTTGCATGAAATGAGGACATTGTGTTCACAGAGAGGCTGCAGACTTCCCACTAATGCCACTGCCCTTGCCATTATGAGTAAGCATTTGACAGAACAAGTTCTGGTAAAGCCAGAGGAAATACAGTATTTTACACAGTATTTTCATATTTTGACTAAACTCATGGGAAGAAACCTGAGATTTATTATATCTTTTTGAAAATATTAGTGTGTCCTTTGAAGGTTCACTCTAACTCATATCTTCAGCAGAGATGGGGTAGAACACCCAGTGTTCCTGCAATTCCCCTGCTGTACTCTGGACAATAACAATGCAGGGAAAATTGAGACTGTTATCTGAGAAGAGCCTAGCAAAAACCTTGATTTAGTAAAATGAGGCTGAGGGAGTTATGGATGCTGATGAAACACAGGAAGCTTGATTCAGTGACCAGAATTGGGAACCCTACAAAACCTTCTACCTTTCCTTATCCTATTTATCTAAGATATAAAGCAGGTAGAATTATTTAATTGATGTCTGATCCAACAATCTACAAATGTGATTCTTCATGGCCTTTAATTCTTTTTATATTTCACTGAAAAGGGGGGAAATGAAGGGTATGCCAAAGAAAAGAGAGTCAAGGGCATTTTGCTGATAAATAGAATAAATCTCGTGATTTATTCTGCCCCCAAACAGGATCTTCAATCACCTCCACAACTGCTGAAGCAGCCAATTTCTAAACTTTTTTGTCTTAGAAGGCCATTATAGGGGCAGGACGAAAAGACAATCCCAGCAATAATTTTAAATCAAGATTCATAGGTGATTTCATTTTTGTGAATGGGACTTCCTTTCTATTTCAGACCATCCTTCTTTTATATTTCTATAACAGTGACACTGGAGTAATGTTGCTCCCTGCCTGTATTATCCTTTTTTTTTTTCTTTTTTGAACTCATGAAACAATTTATATCCTTTCTTTAATGATTTTTATTAGCTCACAATAGAAGTTTGGGGGTTTGTTGTCAGCTGTGATTTATAATTGTCTGTGATGCATACCGGGATTTATGAATTCTCTAGTTTGTATCTTTTATCTATGAGCATAATGAGCTGCTAAAAATAATCTGTTTAAACCAAAAAGAATTGTATTCAAATGCTAGTAGCATTGAGAAGGAATTTTGGACTGATGCTTCTTCAAATGCATGTGGTCAGTGAAAGCAAATGATGAGAATGGAAATAGCTACATGTGCTTCTGGAAAACTCCCACTACTTTGGGATCTGGAGGATAGAAATTCCTCTTAATTGTATTTCTGTCTCCAATCCAGTTGAAATGCAAAAGTGCAGAGCACTAGTGACAAAGTTCACAAGAAGATACAAGATATTTTGGTCAAAATTTTGAATAGATCAGGGAAGAGAGTACAAACTGCTCTGTCATCAACTATTTTTTTTCATGGGTGTGTGGTCGCAGAGGTTTTTTTCTGAAGGGTTGTATTTTGTCCATCACTGAACTGGGAACAAGATGTATAGTTTGCATCCAGAGTCTGCCTAAAAGCACAGGAGAACATACAGACACTATGAGAAAGGGTCTTTTCTTGGTTAAAAAGTTATTCCACTTTAAGTGCCATCATTTTTTCTGCTTTAAGATTAGTGTGATTAAGTGTAATTAAGTTTGTCCCAAAAATTGTCTTTTTGGGGGGTTATTTCTTTTCTTCTTTTACTTAAGCCTGTTTATTCAGCTGTAACTGCAAATGTCTAAGAGTACCTTGAGGATGTCTGAACAGAGAAATAACAACTATCAAACCATACCTTGGTGTAAAATGCTACCAGAAAGCCTCAGTGCAGCCACAGCAGCACAAGCCTGTATTTGGGTACACAATTATCCTGCCAAAACATTGGCCTGAGCTGGGTCTGCTTCAGTCAGGCTGTACTGTTCAGTGGATCCCTTAGTTTTACTCTTAACACATATTTCTTGTCTCTTGATCCATGTGGTGCTAGAGCTCTCCACAAGAGCTGCCCATGTCCTGCCCTCTTTCCTCAGGTAAATTTGTCACTCCTTCAGGAATTGTGTCTCACTGGGACTGAAGAGTCTGGACTGACAGTGCACTGACAATGAGCCATCCTAGTTGTCCCAATTACTCCTGACTTTCAGTTCTTCCATCAGCCTTCTCCTAACACCCTCCTGCCAGCCCTCTCTCCTGTCTGCTTCCTTTGCAGAATACAATTCTTGAGATACTCCTTTTCTCACCAAAGGCCCTGCCTCTATGTGTAGATGTTACATGCAGGAAATAACTGGGTTATGTCAGTACACAGCAGTCTTGTGACTGGGGAGCTGTTCTGGTAAATGCTGGAGGTTAACTCAGTGAAGCCCTCAGAAGATTCCAAACAAAAGTGATTGCTGGAGCTGTTAATTGCTTTGAGTAGGGCATCTCTTCTCTCTCCTTTGTGAAAGCTTCCTCAGGACCCCAAAAAGCAATGCAGTGCTGGTGGTGTAAACTGGCACATGGACAGTGTTTTCTGACAAGTACAACTGCAAATGTGGCATATATAATTCTGGTAACATTGGATACAGGAACAAAATTTGTCTGGATATGAGGGGATCATTCTCTCCTCACCTTTTCTTGGGTAACACTACTATTCAGTATCTGCCTCAGCTGGACTTGGGGTTAGTTGGCTCCAGATTTAAATATTGTGACTTACTCTTGAATCTGTATTTCCTCAGTTGTCCATGTGCTTCCTGCCTTTCTACAAAGCCAAAACCAGGAGTTCCAAAACAGAAAACCACAGGAAAAGCTGCTCTGGTAATGTTTATCTTGAGTGGAAACAAATAGCAATAGAGATTTCCTGCAAAATAATTTTCATGTGACAAATGTAGCTGGATTCTAGACCAAACAGTCTGGCTAAATCTCTCTATTTTTAGTTCAGATTATATCTGTTATAGATTTTTCTTTTTTTAAAAATGCATAAGTGTATTTCAGTTAACCATCTGTACGGTTTTTTTGTCCCATTCATCTTTGACAAATACAATTACCCTTTACTAGAATACTTGATTCATTTCTTGAAAAGAAATGAATAGACCTGTTATACAGTTAAGAATTCAAAAATTAAAAGGATTTGAAGAAAGCTTATTTGCAAAGAGCTGGTGTGACTTAGCTAATACCTGTAAGTATGTTAAGCAGTTTGTGGTCTACACCAAAAGAAAAGTTCCTGCCCAAAGCATTTAGGCTGGAATTCATCCTGCTGAAGTTCAAACACTGCAATGATTTGCTCTCCATCGTTATCAATTTCCCACTGATGCCAGATTGAAGCTGGATGGAATGGATTTCTCATTCTCAGCATACCTCCCATCTGTGGATTATACTGAACTTGCCACTGCAGCTTTAAGCCTCAGCTAAATATCTAGAGACTGGGGAGAGGAATGAGCTCTCAGTGAGGTGGACATTGTAAGTGAAATGGTGAGAAATAAGAGGAGCATGTCTGGGTAAGAATTGCAGCAGTGGGTGCTGGTGGCACTGGGGGTTGTGTGTAAAATGTAGCTGTAAGTACAGAACCAGCCACACATTGTCTGGGCTTGTTCCTACTGCAATTCCTGGGAAAAACAACTGCAACAAGACAGTGAAGGTTTCTCAATATTCCCATGACTGCAATTATCTGACATCAGCATTCAGGCTCAGCTATGTGCTGCTCTGTCTTTGACAGAGGTTTCTATTCCAGTGTAAATGGAGGGGGGGGAAGTGATCCACAACTGCTGCACATGGGAAGAAGGAAGTTTGGGAGCTACTGAAGAAATGCAGTTCCATGGTTGCAGTTAATACAATGGAAAGGTGAAAGCAAAGTACCAAGAAATGAGTTAGTCAGGAAAAAGGGCACTGTGTGATTGACAGGTGAGAAAACTGGCTGGGCCTCTGAAATTTTGAAAGTAAGCACAATTTAAGATACTAAAGGGCTGTAGAACTGCTATTTAGCAGTTGTAATCAGATGTAAATCTAGGTGATCACAGAATCTTTCCTTTTACTGGACACTTCTGTAAGTCCCCATTGTATGTATATATTTGGCCCTCCAAAGGAATGAAGTATGACATGGAAGTATATCCATTTATGTAATAATATAAACATATATATATATATATATATATATATATATATATATATATATATAAGTGGAAGTAAGCTACACTGTAGGCAGCTGAAATAATTGTGTTTTGTTAATTGTGTCATTGTCTTTGGTTATATCTCACCCATTAATCATTTAATCTCTACAACAGTACTCAAAATTCTGCTTTTCCTCTTCAGCAAACCTGCCAAGCCCTGTAGCAGCTCTCCAGCCAGTGGGGATCCACATGAATGCTGTCAGGCCAAGGCTTGTGTGCATATGGATTGCTCAGCTCCTTGCCACAGTTAAGTAATTCCTGCTTTTCTATCCATAAGGGGTCTAGGTTGACTCTTCTACACTACTCCCAGCTTGCCTGGATATCTTCACAAGTCAGATTACAGATGTGCAGCTAGAAATCCATGCTGCCATTCATTGAATTGTATAGCTGTTGTTTTTTCATAGTGAAGAGTTCTTGCTAAAATGCAGTGCAATAACAGAAAAAAAAAAAAAGTAAACCCATGCATTAATGTAGCCATATTCTCTATTGGTGTTAGATGAAACTGAAGTTAAATAAGATCTTTCCTACTGAATCAGAAACTGTAGCTAAGCTTCCCTGCTTATGCACAGCTTTCATCTCTTTTCCAGTTTGAGAAGGGAGCACAAATGCTGAGTGTGCAAGAGGAATGGAGCACCATCTAGTGCTTAAAGAATAATGCTGGAGAATGAAACGTTGTTAGCAGTTAAAACAGCACATGTCATTCTTTGGCTGACTTGTTTGCATAGAAGGAAGGAGTATATTCTGGAAATGTAATATTGTGATGTTCTTTATGGACCTTGTGGTGACTGAGAGGCAGGGGGATGTAGAATGACATGTCAGGCTACATCAGAAACAGTCATTTGGAAAAATACTTTGCCTGTTTGTTGGTTAAAGAAAAAGCTTAGGAAAGTTTTTCTCATTCTCCACCTCCAAATAATTTAAATAACAGTAGGCCAAAGCCACTCAGCCTTTAAAATAATGTGTGATGTAATATGCAAGTACTGTACATAGGCTATAGCAGGGAGGCAGTTCTTACCTTGGCAATGACAGTCATAGATAACATTTTGCAGGAACCTGCAAAATGTTTGTTAAGATGGAGTAAAAGTAACAGTTTAGCCCACATCTTAGTATGTGGGTTTGGGCTGACACTGTGGAGGAGAAGTGGAGAAGGACAGTTGTACAGTGGATACTGCTTAGTGCTGCGGTGTCACTGTAACATCATCAGATCCCTGCCAGAACTAATTTACACAGTATGAGCTCATGGTTAGCACACAGTTCTGCTCTGTGCTTGCATCTCCCTAATTCAGGGGTCTCAGGGGTCTTTGGTTGAGGCTCCAAGGTTGTCTTCACATCTGAACTTTTCAACTTTGTCTTTGGAGCACGGGCAGTTACAGTGTTCCTTGGTCTGTCTGGTCTTAACAGCCTGAAGTCTTTGTTTTATGGCTTATTGGATTTACATTTGCCAATTTCTCATTAGTACTATACTGATAAATGTCTAAAGCTATCCACCTGGTGAGCTTTTACTTCTTTTTCTGTCTACTCAGCATTAAGCAACAAGTTAGCCATATACTTGTCTTTACATTGTATAGAAAGTTATTTATATCAGCTTATATAAATATAAAAGTTATGATTCAGGTTATAGAGGGATCAGGTAATACAGATATACAAAAAGTGATGATTTAGGTTTCATCAGGTTATGTAAATATATCAGGTTACAAAGCTATATAAGCACCTTGTAACCTTGATCTAAGTTATATCATCTGTTTTGTGAAAAGAAGCAGTGTATGCTCTCAGCCACTCTAATTTTGGAGTTATGATCTCACTTTAATCAAAAGCACAGTACAGATGTGGTATCAATGTTTCCTGCACTTCTGTAAACATGACAGCATGAGCCTGGAACAGACACAAACTGTGCTCCCTCTGCCTCCATATTGATGACAGATATACTTTTTCTTGCATATTTACCTTTTTTCAAAATAAATGTGGACTTATTCAGGAACCATGAATGCTCATATTAATTAGAAGATAAAGCCACTACAATTCTAACAAATTAGACCAGTCTCAACTTCTTGAGAGTAAATACATTTTTATCTTTTGTGTGGAGTTATTGGTCTTGTGTCACAACTAGAAGACTAGTTAACCTTTAGGAGAGAAAATCACACCAGAATAAAAGGGAATTTCAAGTATTTTCATGTTTGACAAGCTTTGTGATCCTTTTGGGACTGTCTCACTGTAACACTGGCTTTCCTGTTGCATTATGTATAAGAATTACATGCACACCAAAAGCTTCATTGAACCTGGCCTGTGGCCAGGAGGGAAATCTTGTCTTGTGATATGCTATTTTTATTTGTTTTCTAAACATTTGTTAGCAACAGAATGCCATCTGTGCATCCTGGACAAGAAAACATGAAAGGAAAAAGCAGGTAAAAGTATTGTTTTCATTTATATTCACCACAACAACTTAGAGATAAATTGCTGTTATTTGCCCATCCACATCTGGATCTGTTTGTGAAAAAAGGGTGTACATGAAATAAGGAACTTATTTCCCAACAAGGGGAACTGTATGCTTGCACGAATCAGCTGTGAAATTAGGGGATTCTCCTGCTACAAGTATAGTAAGGAAGCTAAACAGAAAATTTTGAAAGGGAAGTACTGACAGCAAAAGTTTTGAGGATTTGGGATCCTGTGATTCTTTGATTTGCTGGAGGACATAATCACTGATAGCCAGCAGGAGTCACGGGTGCTGAGCACACAGAGAACAAGGCCACACTTCACTGCACTGATGAGATAATGTAACAGACCAGGGATAAGTGCTGGGGCACTTCAGCCTGTCCAAATGACTGAGATAAGAAAGTGGAGGCTCCTGAAGAGAATCAGTGTTTCCTGTGTAACTCATGCTCTGAGAAATGACACTTGCCTACAGAGAGCGTGATGAGTACTTTGGATTTGGGGAAGAACAGACTGAGCAATATAAATGGAAGAAACATTATTGACCTGTTATTAAAGCAGGATCAACCCTTCTTACTGCCCACACTTACTAAGAGAATTCTAAAAGAAAAATATCTAGCCTTAATTTGCCATGTGTAATCTTCTAGTGTAACAAATCACTCATATTTTCCTGCTAGCAGAACACTGGCTGTCTCCTCACTTGGCACATTCCTTGTCAGGAGGTGATAGCCACAGGAGAGGACTTGAGGAATGCTGCAGTTCTTTGTGCCAACATCCAAGTAGAACCCATGGATAACCATACCAAATATTCAAGTGTTTTATAGCCTTTATATGCTTTACCATACAATTAAAATATTTTCTGGATGATGAGACAGTTACTTTTTAATGAGAAATTCATCAAGGCATTTAGAAATGAGGACAGAGTGACAAAGTATGGAGAATTTAGGATTTCTGGGTAATTGGAACTTCCAAACTGTCAAAATTCAGTCAGATGCTGTTTCATAAATAGCATTACACCAACAGAAACACCATAGCACATAGCAGCTTCAACAACTGTGTTGTCAGCAAACCTTTGCTGTATTGAAGGGTGAGAATGAAAAGCTGTATGTCATTAAATATGGAAAAGTCTCTTTCCATTTTTGCATGAACATGCCACATCAGACTGTTTTCTGTATTAGTACCAGAGCATTAGGCATGTTTAAAGGAAACATGCATATACTGTGTTCCAATTTCCCCACATGGAGAAATGAAGTTGTGAGTACCTCCATGTGGTAGCCTGGTATCTTCACAGTCAAGTCTCCTATTTTAGAAGTTCCTTATTATTAACACCAGAAGTTCCCTAAAGCCCACAACGTGCTGGCCATTTCACTGAAAGAAAAATAGAGTTTGGTCTGTAGTCATTCACAAGCCCAATCCCTGTAAAATACAGAGCTTTTCACGCCTGCATTTCCCTTATATTTTTCCCACTCTTTTGGCTGTAGCTTTTTGAAGGCTAGGTCTTTCCCAGCCTCCGAGAGCTACTTGAACTCAGATAGCTCAGGAGGAGTTCACGTAGCTAGCTCTAGCTACCTGCCAGCAAGGAAACAAAGGCTGGGATTTGCAGCTGAGGTTCCAAAGACAGTTTATTCTTCGAAGGGGGGTCAGCATAAAAAATCCAAATACTACAAGTAGACAGGAATATTTATACATTTCAAAGGGATTGAAAAAGTAACCAATAAAACTACTAGTTAATAACACTATCCAATTATGTTTCAACTTAAAGTCTAAGAAAAACCAATCACTTAGCTAACTTATAAACCAATAGAAATCTTAAAGATAAGGGGGCTTCAGTAAGGGGATTGTATCATCCTAAAGGAATTTTCTTTGTCTCTAAGAAATAGAGTTCCAGGGGTATGTTTCTGCGGGTTTGGTATCATCCACAATTCCTCTCTCTGTATTTACAAAGAGAGCGTCTTTGACAATTTTTTTGAAACACTGAACCATACATGAAAACATAGCTAACACAATAACAATGAAAATCCACATAATGCCCTTGACTAAAGAAGAGGCCCATCCCGTCAGTCCCCACTGGCCGAGAAGATTGTTGACCCAGTCTGGGGTGGTTTCTGTTTTCAAGTCTTTCATGAGGGTTTTCAGCTTCTGGATGTTTTCTTGGACGGATGTGGAATGGGAAGAGAGGTTGAAGCAGCACATTCCTTCAAAGTCTTCACAGCAGTGTCCGTGGGAGAGCAGCAAGAAGTCAATTGCTGCCTGATTTTTCAGAGTTGCGTGTCTTGTGGTTTCTTCATCTTTCAAAAGATCACTCAGGGCAGCAGATGTAGCATTGGCCTGCTTACTAAGCCAGCACCCTAAATGGTTGATGTCGCCAAGGGCTTTTGCTGCTGCTGCCCATGGATAAAACAGGGAGGCAGCAATTCTTTTGGGATTGTTCCAAATGTACAATATGGGGTTGCAACTTTCATCAAATTCAGTATAGGATCTTTCTTCGCGTTTTGATTTGCTTTCTTTTTTCCAATTATGTAACAAAGTGATGTTGGGGGTGAGGGTAGAAAGCTTGCCAAGGCTACAAGGTCCTCCTTGAAGACGGGAGGGAATTCCGGCCCAAACTCGATCACCACAGATGAGAAACATTCCCCTGGGTAGTGGTTTGGGATGGAGAGAGGACTCAGAAATCATGGGTGCAGTGTAGTTACACCAGTCTGGACTATTGTATGCTTTGTTTATGGGTGAAATGTCTTTCCTGTATGTGTTTTTGTACAGATCTAATTCATGCAGGTTTTGTCTTGGGCGTTTAAAGTAAAATTTGACACAATATGTTGCTTTGGAGGACTCCAGCAAATCCAATTCTTGGGGTTCCTCACGAGCGTTTGGCAAAATTTTTTGTCCAATCATCCCAAGTGTCCACGGGGTTGGGTCTCTTACCTGTGGTGCAGAGGAGTTCTGAGTTTTGAATGGGCCATTCATCTGCTGCAAATGGGATTCCCACCAAACATGTGGAAAGTGGGTTGTCAAGGCTGCCCAGGGATAAACACAGGTTATCTTGTTTTAATGTCTTTGCTAAAGTCACCCAGATGTTGTGGTTGGGTTGTGGGCTGATCCAGCCGAAGGCATCTGGTATGGTGAAGGACATCCAGGCTGCAGTGAGGACAGCACTGACGGAGATATTTTTCATCTTTGGACAAGGATGAGGCTTCTGATAGGGAATACAAGCAAAATTTGTTATCATGGGAAGGGGAGGAATTGGATTCTGTCCTTTCCTTTCCTCCCCTGTTTTCTTCACTAAACTTATAGAATTGGGGATAGGGTTAAGGGTTTTAATAAAGATAGTTAAAAGAACAAAAAGTTTTTTCTTTCAGCAAAAGTTAATAACATTTCAGCTAAAAACTACTTTAAAAACAAAAAGGTTCAGCTTAAGGCTTGACTGAGGCAGCTGCGCGCTGCTTAATTTTCTGTTTCGTCTGCTGTCTAGTGACGGGACGATCTTTTCTTTGGTTTGTGGGTGCTCTGCGACTCTTGCGTCTCCAGGTAGAGCTGGTTTGATTTTGAGGAGGCTTTGTGTTGGCCTCAGGAGAATTTTTTCCATTGCTTGAAGGGGTGGGTTTTGCCGTACCTAGATACGGTTTGATATTTTTTCCTGGGAACCATTTTGGACCAGATGGCAGGGATACGCAAGTGTATCCCCTTCCCCAGTTGATCAATTGAAAGGGCCTAGAAATTTGGTGTGTTTCTGAGTCTTTCACCAACACTGGTGGTTTCTCAGTGAGCTTAGCTTGAGTTGTGTTTGCAAAGTAACAGAGAATTTGACGATCAGGCTCTGATGCTGTACAGTTTAAGAAATTGATAACATAAAGGGCTTTGCAGAGCCTCTCAACTGGAGACAATATTTCTGTGCTCTTTTTTGCTGATTGAGAACTCTTTTGAGAGTTTAGTGATTTCTCTCTACAATAGATTGTCCTGTGGGGTTTCAAGCAATGCCAGTGGTGTGTTCATTTGGCTGCTGCTGCGACGCCGGGCAGGGATAGGGTTCGGAATGGGAGACTAGAAGAGAAGAGTTTTAATCGGCCCATAGGCCAAGGCATGATTTGGAGAACGGTATTTGAGATTCGGTCAGAAGAGTGCTGCAGCCCGAGAGCAACGGGAGCACCGAGAGCGCGCACGGCGCGCACGGAGCGCACGGAGCGCAGCAGCGCCTGCCCTGCAGCAGCGCCCAATGGGCTCGGCCGGGCCGGGGCGGTGCCGGCGCTGCCCGGGCCCGGGCGGGGCGGGGCGGGCCTGCACTACAAGTCCCGAGAGGCGGCGGGCTCGGGCTGAGCCATTCCCGCTGCCTGCGCGGCCCCCGAGCTACGGGCTCGGTGATGCCGGCGGCGGGCGAGGAGGGGGAGGAGGGTCCGGCCGGGGAGCAGCCCGGCCCCGGCCCCGGGCCCGGGCCCCCCAAGCTCTGCGGGTACCTGCAGAAGCTGTCTGGCAAGGGGCCCTTGCGCGGCTTCCGCAGCCGCTGGTTCGTGTTCGACCCCGCCGCTGCTACCTCTACTACTTTAAGGGGCCGCAGGAGCCGCTGCCCTCGGGCACCTGGACATCGCCTCCGCCTCCTTCAGCTACCACCAGCCCGAGGCCGGCGCGGCCGCCGCGGGGGACGAGCCCGCCGCCTTCGAGGTGCACAGCCCCGGCGGCGCCGTCACCGTGCTCAAGGTAGGCCCGGCCGGGCGGCGCCTGAGCCCAGCCCCGTCCCCATCCCCGTTCCCGCTCCCGGCCGGGCCCCGGCCCCATCGCCGGTCCGGGTGCCGCCCCTGCTCTCGGCCCCGGTACCGCCCCGGGCTCCGCCGGCCGGCCCTGTGGGCTGTGTAGGAAAGAAAGAAGGTTTTTGCTGTTTGGCAAACAGCGGAGATCGGTAGTACCGGGCTGGCGCCGGCTCTCCTTCGCGATTTCGTGTTTACAGTGCTCCTCTGGGGTGGAACTGCTTCTACGGGGCATGGGCTGAGCGGATTCTCTGGAATCGTCTGGGCAGAAAAGAGATTTCCGAAGAAATCTGCTGGGTTGGGGTTTTGGAGGTTTGGAGGGAGTGGTCGGGTTTCAGTTTTGGGGTGTTTATTTTGAAAAGATGATGCGTGGCAGGAGTCTGCGTCTAGGCTGCTTTGGGAGGAAGGACGAGGAGGGAGAATTGTTTCCTCATAGTAGCAGGAGCTGCTTATCGCATTGTCTGTTCAAGGACTCCCATTTTCCTAGGAGGAGAGGTAAATATTTGGATTGTTTAACATATCTCTCCTCTACTGTCATGCCTACGGAAAAAAAAAACAATCAGGGAAACCATTTGGGCTCATTAAAGAGGAAATTCTGAGTATTTGTTATTTTTGAATTCTGTTAAGGCAGATTTGTGTCCTTCAAGGAGCGTTCTTCTGTACAGAATGTAACTTTTCACGCGAGCTGTGTACTTTCTGAGCAGCGTTCTTAGTGTTAGAACATAATACGTTAGGTGTTAAACAGTTCAACTTCCTACTGAATACTGGAAAATGCCTCTTACACACTTACCTAACAGTGGAGATTTGAGCAGTCATAATACCAGCTGGGACTGTGGAGCATGATTGTTTCAAGCTCTTCAGCCTTTTGTTTTCATGAAATAGAGATGAAAATACAGACTCATTAACGTGCTTTGCTAGATAATTTTACTTATCTAGAAAACTAATACAGTAATAATTTTAACTATATTTGCTTTGATAAAAGCAGTGTAATCAGTTGCATGCAATCACATGTAAAAGCTACCCTTGTATAGCTGTAAAAGATTTTATTGCTTTCAATGAATCTGCCTTTACAGCCCAAGTGTTTGTGGTATGGGCATTAAAACTGCAGGCTTGGTTTGAGTGTGCTTTCAATAGTTTGAGGGCTTTGTTTTAATTAGCATCCAGTGATTTGTGATCTTTATGTGGAAATCGTCAGAAAAATTTTGTGTTGTAGGTGCTTTTTGAATAGGAGGGTTTTTATTGAGAACCACAGGATTTGTGATTAGGATTGCTTGTGAAATGCTATCTGCCACTTTATAAAGTGTAATAAATTGTCAGACTATATCTTGGCAGCAGCCTTGGGTGTTTTCTGCAGTCATGAGGACACAAATCATACTCAACAGTGATACACGGATGTAGGACGTGGGGAGGTTTCTTTTTTGTATTTTTATTGGTATCTTTTGGTCTGTGATGTTGCTACTCTACCCATGTTTTTTATGTTAATTTTTTTTTCCGTGCTCTCTAGGAAAGAACCTGCTTAGTTTGCAACTTTCCTTGTGTTATGGGGATTGAGAAATGGTGCAGTTAAGAAAGTCAAACTAATTTCTGCAATTAGCAGAAAAAGATCATTTTGTGATGCCCTAAAGCGGCCAAGGGATTATCTGTGAAAGTGCTGTTGTGTTGTAGGAGTTTATACAGTAAGGAAGGAGTTAATGAAAACCTTAAGGGATATTGCAAAATGCCAACTGGCATTTTGTGTCTATGTCATTCACCAAGAAATAAGGTTTTTGCAGCTGAAATTGATTTTCTTCTGTCCAACATGATAGTTCTTTAAGGCCTTTAAAAGCATCCTTCAGCTAACTTAGATATATGTAGAATTGCAAATGGATTCAAGATGGTAAATGAAAAAAACCCAAACAACCCAACCCTCCTCCCTCCCTCTCCAGTCCAGCTGTGGTAAAAACAAATGTGATTTAATCTATCAAGAAAACATTACACACAGAGCACGAGGAATAAAGTCAAGTCAAATGCATTTTTTAGCCTGTAACTCACGTGTTTTGTTTTCCTCAAATTGCAGCTTGTTCAAAATTTCCACATCTTGTGATCTGGCCTTTCCCATTCAGTGTTACAGGCTGAGAAGAGCCATAAAAAATCAGCTACTGGAATTTCCAGATTAAAATGATGATGCTATTGAGGAATGCATTATTTCTTGTAAAGCCTCAGTTTCTGGTTAATGTAATGACTCCATCATCTGGATTGCTCAGCCTTTTGTCAGGTAATGGGAGCTGAGAACTCTGTGATGTACTCTAGCTTTGTTTCCCAGATAAGAATTTTGGAAAAAATAATCTGCAGCCTTTACAGCAAACAAAGCAAAATGTTCATATTTTAGAACTGTAGATAACCAGCCTGCCACTTGTGAGATTGTGGTTTTTCTGTACATTTCCAACAGGTACAATACAGCAGCAGAAGCTAAGTGTGTCTAAAAATCTTTTCCATTTTAATATATATATAACAGATACCATCCTTTTAGGTAAAGGAGCACAAAAAGTTGCGTACTTTATGAATTATGGGTGAATTATGTTTGAGAATGTTTTCATGGTAAGGCATGCAAATACCTTCAGGTTTCTGCAAACACAGAATGCTGCTAACATAATCAAATGATCATTTGGCCGTGTTTGCACAGCAAGGCCTCACATTAAGGGGGAAATAATTAACATTATGAAAATACATAAATGAACAAAGGCAGCATTTCTCATTTAATTTTAAAGCAGTGATACATTTTGCTTGCTTCAGAAACAAAGGAGCTCTGGCCAGTGATGCTGGACTGTGTGTCTGGCCACTTGTGTGTGGGGAACTTCTCTGTGAACAGTGCTGAATTGGGAGGGAGCAAAATTGCACAGAGTTGTGAGAGGAAAAAAAATCTTCTGGGCTATTGGCCACGTGTAAGCATTCCAGACACTGCAGATTTCAGGGCCCTCATGCTTGGAAGTGTTGGACACCAAACCTGCTGAGCTGAGAGGGGCATAGGGAGTGCTGCAATTGCCAGGAATCCTGAAGGATGCAGCAGGATCAGTGACACTGGGCTTGGACAGTTTTGCTGCAGGGCCTGACGCAGCACAGAGCTCAGCACTGAGGGTGGTTTGTTATCTGGGCTGATGCTTTTTGTTCTAAACTTTGCTGGTTAGTGGTTGCAGTGCTTTAATTAAAAGTTGGGCTGCCCTCCAGAAGAAGCCATCTGGCTCCAGATTTGCTGTTTGAGCATAACAGGAGTAGTAAATCTTAAGAAATGCAAACTTTCTGGTGATGTTCCCTTTTTGCAAAGTAGCTTGAGGGAGAGTTTGTCTGTGTTCAGAAATGTAGCAAGAATTTTCGTGAGATTTCTCAGAATGTGAGGTGTGCTCATTGCATTTCTTTGGACAGTTCTTTGAAAGTGTTTAGTGTTGGCATACATGTTCCACCATGGATCCAGATAGAGGATGGCAGTGCATGGAAGTTTTCTCAAATAATTCTTCTGCTTGTGTCATGTCTGCATCAGAAGGCAGCAGTTCTACATCATTCTTAGTGGGAGAATATAGAGGACTATTTTAAATGAAATTATAATAATTTTCTATTGTTTAAGTTGAAAACTACATGGTACTGTATGGCTCCTCATTTAAGAGTGTCTTTTACTCCCAGTGTTGCCTGTAAGTTTGCAGCAGTACACTTAAAGTAATTCATTATTTCACACCAGTTTGGGTGACGTTCATGGGAGTTTTTCTTCTCACAGAAATGACTCCATGGCTCTGCAGCAGGAAGCACCTTAGCAATGCTTTAGTAGCTATAAAGGATTTTTTGTGAGATTGATTGCTGCTCTGCCTGATTAAATGTTCTGGCTCTCATGGTGAGCAGTAGTCGAGGTACTTGGAAGAGTCCTGAGAAGTGGGGCAAGCATGAGAGTGTTCCTTTTTTGACAGGTAAAGTGAATTTAAGAATGTGTTTCTAAATTTGTGCTCTTTATGATTAGGGGAAGAAGAGGACTTAAGTATTCTATGTGTGATTCTTGGTTTTATTTTGTTTGGTTTGGTTTTTTTTAAACAGTCTATTTCAAACAACAGCTTCAATGATTAATTTTGTTTAAACAAAACTAATTTTAACAGAGATTTTTTAGAATACTGTTTTAGCTGTAAATAACTGAGATGCCTGTAATAAACTCAGCCAAAACTGTTTAGAGGAAGAGGAAGACTCCAGAAGAGGAGTGTGTATGGGAGGAAAGGAAGGCAAGGTTACAGGAGAGAGGAGCAGGAGGACACTGAGTAATTCTTGGGGAAATTGCTTAAAGCAAGGGCGTGAGAACCTTGTGCTGCTTTGCCTTGGCACTTTGTGCTGAAGGGTGGGCGCTGCTGCTGGCCCTGTGTGTAACAACAACAGTGCCTGGGAGCTGAGGGTGTTACAGTCTGTGCAGCTCAGCAGAGAAAAGTGCAGCTGGGAATTGGAAAGCAGCAAGGAGCAACTCCAGTAGAAAACAAGAGCTCAGTTCACAGTTCTCCGAAGGAAATTGGCGAGATGGTGATGGACAAATTGTGAGAGAGGCTCATTAAGTTCAAGAAGTCACGGGCAGAAGTTAATTGCAGGTGGATTGCCTCATTAGCTGTGTTGTGGCAGCAGAGAGAACCACGTAAGTACTGCATCCTGTGTAGTGGAAGCTCTGGGAATTCTTGGTGGTTTTCTGCTGGAGCACAGTAAAACACTGCTTTACGTGGCTGTGTGCAAGTGTCTCTAAAGCAAGTATAAGCTCTCCAATTTACCAGGAGCAAAGACTTGCCACTGGCTAAAATTCCAAGGGAAATATTTCAGTGCTAGAATAGAAGAGGAGGCGTTCACTCCTGGCAAGAAGTGACTGTAGACTTCAAAACCTGCTCCTGTGGTGATCATTCCCAATCTGCCAGAGGTGCCTTTGGGCATTGACATTTCCCAGAGTCCAGTTCTTTGACCTTCTAAACTATTATTTACCCTATGTATTTTTTTATGAGGGAAATGGTTTTCTCTGGTTTCCTATGAGCGAGCAAGAAAGAATATATGAAGCTGATTTCCATTTCAGATTAGAAGTATCTTGATTACTTATCTTTCTCGCTAGCTGATTCTGCAGTGTCCTCATGTATCATTTGTTTGTTTCACTGCTTGATTTATGAATGTTTATTTGATTTATATATCTTGTGTCCTACCATGTGCATAATGTACTGGAAGGAGCTGGAGCAGTAGCTCCAGGAATAACTGAGGTTTTCTGCTTCATCTCCTTGAATGGTGCTTTGGAGTGGTTGTCGTGAGGGGTATGAAGAGCCAAAAGGTAAAATAAAAATCTGTATCTCTTGTTGCTAAACTGGGGTTGCAAATTGCTGAGCCAGAGAGAGCGCCCTGGGGGAGCATCAGTTCTTGTTTGCTGTGCTGTTTGTGCTTTGTCTTGTCACTAGCTGCTGTAGGGGTCAAAATACAATGGCCAATGAATCTTCAGTTTTGCTAGACCAGAAGTGTTCTCATGTGAAAAATGAAGACAGTTCTGTGCCATTGCTGTGCTTTATGCAGCACTTACTGTATGCTTTTATAAGGAAATGTGTGGTGTTTGTTGCTTTCCTTTCTTCTGCAGCTGTGCCTTGCACAGGTGCCCTCTTAAGTTGTGAGGAACAGGACAGAAAGCTGTTTGAAATTAGGTTGTGTTAAAAGAATAAACACAGTCATCTTTTCCACTGATAATTCCATCATGCTCTTTGGGAGGAGATAGGAGAAAGGCTGGCTAAAAGATAAGCATTCCCTGTGCTAACAAGCCAAAGGTGTTAGGGGAGGATCAGTGTTAATTTTTTGTTCCTGAACAGTCCATGTCACCAGGTCAGGTGCTTGTCCTAGGCTGGCAGCTGAGGATGTTTGTTGAAATAACAATAACTTTTCCATGAGAGCACCTGCAGTGTTAGGTACCTTCACTTGTCTCTTCTTGGTATTTGTATATTGTCATCTGACATGCTTTGAAATGACTTAGAGCTCTGCTTCAAGGTATGTTGGAATTCTTCTTCACTTGCTGCCCATTCACATTTTTGCTGTAGTCTTGTGGGTTAGGCATTAACGTTGGATTTTGTTGCTTTTTTTTTTAAATATGATTTTTCTATAGAAGCTAGTTAGCTCATGGGATCATCAGAAATATACTATGTGGATTAGTTATTAAAGCAAGAGGCGTTGCAATGCATTATTCGTTTGTTGGTTTCTGCTTGTAAGAAAGTAAGTTAAAAGAAAATGGGAATCTTCCTGAATGTGTATGGAATTTTTTCCCCATAATATAGATTCATAGCTATATGTTCAAATAGTGCTTTGTGTGTAAAATATAAGATGCTGCTGCACTTTCTAAAGTCTGAGTGTAAAACTGAAGAAAAGGAATGTGTGAGGCTACTTGTAGTGGAAAATTCTGACATGAGAATCACGGATGTGCATTGTGGTTATTTCTGATTTCGGGTGATGGTACCTTGGTGATGTGCTGATTGTGTGTGTTGGGGTGATTATTGTGCTGGGAACTCCTGGGCATGCAGAGATCTCACCCTGCTCTGCTCTGCCCCTGTGCTGCAGGCTGCCACTCGGCAGGACATGACCTACTGGCTGCAGGAGCTGCAGCAGAAGAGGTGGGAGTACTGCAACAACCTGGATGCAGCCAAGCGGGACAGCCGCACCTCCCCCACGCCCAGCGACTTCTCCAAAGGTCTCGTTGCCAAAGACAGCCCTGGTACGTTGGAAATGTGCCTGAGAACAGGAGGCACAGCTCTCCTCAGTGCCAGTTCATCACTGCTAGGTGTTGCACTGGGTACAGAACAGTCTTAACAGAGCCTTTCACATCTGCTTATCAAGTAACTCTATGTAAACCTTGCATAAGCTACAATTATTTAACATAAATGTAATTTTATATGTGATTTCATATCCTTTACAAAATCTGTTGGCTTCTTGAAAAACAGATTTTTAGAAATGAAGCAAAATCTTATGATTAGGTTTCATTAAGCGTAGATTAGGTAAGTTGTTTTTTAGAGGTTGCAATATCTTAAAAAGTTAGAATGGTAAATATTCTGAGATGCAAACTCCAGTTTTTAATGGGAACAGGTATATTTTGCATTCTGAATGACCATGCTTTGTTCCTGAAAAGGTGTGGTTTGGTGGATCTGTCTGACTGTGATAAAAATGCCCTGCCTTTTGAAACTGGAGGACAGTCTGCACTGATATTATATAAGTGAAATTAAGTCTCTGAAATACCTTTAGGCAAGGAAAACATAATGCTACACTAGTATCAGAGTTAGAAAAATGTCTGTGCATTATACAGAGTTATTCTGAATTTTTTACTATGTTGTGCAGGCACTTGTGAATTGTTTTATTCCTCAGTCCCTACAGAAATGGATTCTTTGATTTCTGTTATCCATAAATAAGACTTAGTAAAATGCACTTCTGTGCCAGGTTAGGCATTAGTGAGGCTCTCCTGGGTTTAAGCACAGTCAGACATGTTTCATCAGCACATGTCACATTTGGTGGGTGTTGCTTGGCTGCCACTGCAAACCCAGCAGTGCTGAGCTGTTGTTGTCACACCTTGTCCCCCCTGAGGTTCAGGTCCCTTGAAGTGCTGAGCTGTTGTTGTCACACCTTTCCCACATGAGGCTCAGGTCCTGTTGCAGTGTTGTCCTCTAACCCAGTTTTGCTGCTCTCCTTTCAGAGAATGCAGATGTGCCTGCTGAGCACAGCTGGCCTCACATGTGTTTGCTGGGGGCCACTGCAGGCAGCCCCTGCTGGAGGCAGAGCCCAGCTCCTGCCTTAGCTGGTGCAGGGCTGGCCTGCCAAGTCCCGGCTCAGGGTCTGTAGGCAGCAGCCATCAGCCTCTTCTCCAGGTTAGAAACTCCAGTGGAGTTTCCAGAAGTTTGCTGTAGGGACAGGTGAGTGGAGGATTAGCCCAAGGGAATTGTTGGGAATCATTTGAGACTCCTTTCTTGGCCGCAGGCGGTCTGGGTAGCAGCTTGTCAAACCATGTGCTCCAGGGCACGTGCACTGGTGGGCAAAGATCTAAGTGTTGCAAAAGGGAACAGGCTTTGGCTCTTCCAGCCCTTTGTCTCTCTGCCTTCAGCCTCTTGTTCTGTGCTGCACAGGCTCCCTTTTTTTGTTGTATTTAACTGTGCTGAGCAGTTTGAGCTCAAATGTTAGCCAGAGAGGACTTTTTTCATTTCTGCTAGATTGACGAGTAGAATGTGTTCAGTGTGCAGTCAGATGATTGCAGAGCTGCAGAGGAGGGAGTGAGGCACAGTGACTAAAAACAGGAAGGCCAAGCAGAGAGGCCTGCCCTCTTGGCAGCAGAGTGTTGGATCACATCAACTCTAATCAGAAACTTGGGCACAGAATCTGCTCTTGTTTGTGCTGCTTCCCTCAGAGCTGGGGCACAATGTGAAACAGCCTTGGTCACTGCAGCCTGTGCAGGTGCTGCTCCCTCACACCTCCAGTCATTTCAACACTGAGCTGATATTTTCTATAAGGCACTGGGGGCTTTCTGGATGAGCCAGCTGAAGCTCTTCATGTGATATTTTGTTTTAAATTACTGTTGTTGTTATATCCAGGACAAGGAATGTCAACATAATCTGCATGGGCTCAGTAGGCCCATCCCTTTCAGGGGCACCTGCAGTTAAACTGCATTGTGTAGGATTTGGGGCTGCATCTACAGTGTCTCATTTCCTAGGACAAGTCACAGTGATGACTCTTACCATCAACAGAAGTATGCAAGTAGGGATTCCTTTTGGGGGAAATGGAAGTAGCCAGAATGATTGATGCTTGTTTCTTCTTTTTAGTCAAGTACCCCAAGGGTTTCTTCTGGAGTTATGGCATTCTCTAAGGCTCTGGTTTCATGTTGATGACTAAACTATGTCTTGTGTCATTTTTTCCTATTTTTGAAGAAGTGAATGTGCATGCATTGATGTGCTTTAGAGTGGAGCACAGAAATTGGTTTATTTTGCTAGTGCTCAAGTACAGATGCTATCACTAATGTTTTAAATGGGGAAGAAGTCTGTCTTCAGTCCAAACTCAGAACTGCTCACTGCAGCCTTGCTTGTCTGTCCTCCCCTCCCAGTTCAGAAATCTGGACTAACTGGGGCACACTTGGAGCTAGATTCTGCTTTGTGGATCAGCCTTGAAAGACTTATAAGAACAGTCAGTGTAGTGAAAAATACTTGAAAGTATTCCTCTTCATTAGACAGGAAATATGTGTTTTGTTTTATCTAAGCTATTTTAGCTGAGCTGTACTCTGTTCAAACAGCCACAGTGCAAAAAAACTTTGAATTCCCTTTGGCTGATAAGGTCCTGAAGCATCTGTTCATAAAAATCAAGGCAGGGTAACTTGTACCCCTATTTGAAACATGACATGATACATTTCTGTGTCAGATAGCATTTATTCAAGGATTTGAGAGCTTCCCAGTGTCAGTGATCTTTAATACTTCATATTCTTTTTCACAGAATGTTCTTTCTACATCTAATCTTTGATACCTGATAAAAGTAACCCTCTGCTGAATAAGTGCAGGGTACAGTTTGCTTAAAGATGGTCTTGCTGCTGGTGCCAAGCAATTGTCAGAGCAAGGGCTGAAAGACTCACCAGTGATAAAAGAGGGCATCATCATTTCCTAGGGTTTTATTGAAGTCAGAACCCATCCTATATGCTGCTTTCTAGTATAAATGTTGAATCAAGCTGAGCTCACTGACCTGAGCAACAGTGTCACTTGTAGGATGAATAACTTACAGGATGGGGCACACCCTGAGAGCTGGGTCAGTGTTTTTGTGACCCTGTTTTGGCCTTAGTTCTGATTTGTAAATCACCCATGAAATAATGCTTTGTGAGCATCACACAGGTCCTGTCTGTTATCAAAAGTATGTAGCTGCAGTGATATCTCAGAAATTTGCTATTTTTAAGGTTCATTTGAACCGAATGTTTTATAAAGTTATGTTGCAATTTAAAGTCAAACCTGAACAATGTCACTGGCAGACTGAGCAGTATATGACTTTACATAGCCACTATTCTTTTATTTATTGAAGGCTATTCTCTTTTTTTCTTTCTCTTTCTCTTTCTTTTTTTTTTTTTTTTTTTAATTTTTTATTTTTTCTTTTAATATAGATTTGAGTAACCTAAGTCAAAATGCTTCAGCAGAGAGAGCTAGAAATATTCTAGCTGTGGAAACTTCTCCTACAGACCTGGTGGGGGAACAAGCAGCCTCCCAGCCTGCACCAGTCCAAGCAAGTGCCATCAATTTCTCCCTTAAGCAATGGAGTACCGAGATCAAGTAAGTTGGGAGCCTGGGATTGAGTTACCATGAGATTGGCAGTTCCTGCCAAGACTGTTTCCTACAGCCCTGTGTGGTTGGTGGAGCTCCTTGGAATGATAGCAGGTGGTGGGATGGATTTGCTTGCTGTGTTGTATCTCTTCAAATAAACTGTTTCTTTACTCTAGCTCCTCTTTGAAGGTGTGGGGGAACAGTGTGTAGCATCGCTGGAAGGAACATTCCAGTCTTGTACAGCCCTTCCAGTGATGGCTTTGCTCTCTGAGCCCCAGCAGCTGTTGAGTTGTTGGGGCTGAGTTGTATTCTCAGCCACTGCTGCTTTTCATGGAGCTGCCAATTCCCAGTAGGGTAGTAGTCACAGAACTCAGTGCATAGGAATTATTTTATAGTGATGAAAATCAGACCAATATAAATCCTTATTTTTTTGTTTCCTTCTTAAAATAAATGAAAGCACAGGGCACATATTTGAAGTGGATGTAGTTTAAATTCCTGAGCAAAAATGTGGCATTTCTGAATGCCTTCTGAGCAGCCTCAAAACCTCTCACTCATAATGAATTTGCTCTTCAGTATTAATTGCTTTAAGAAAAGCAGTCCCATTGGTTTTCAGCTCTCCTGCTGGGTTTCTGTCTAAAGAACTTTGTGCTTTGCTTTGCCCACATAGATAGATTTTCCACTTCTGCTCAAAGCATGTTAGAGTGCTAGTACAGAGCAGCTCCCAAAGCAGAGCTGTGGCTTTGGTTAACCAGACCAGATCACATCCTTCTTGAGAAAATGGAGAGGAAAATGTTCATTTTCATCAGCAGTGCCAAGTTTAGCAGATCCCTTTTAAAGCTTCCTGGTCTAGCTCAGAGATCTAAGAGATTACCAGATGTGTTGGTTTTGACTCTTTCTGGCTGTGTTTTTCCCCTAGTGTTGTGGTTGATTGTTTTCCTCCCTTCTCCATGAGTTCTATGCTATTTGAAGCAGGGGATGATCTGACAGCCTTTGGAATATGTGTGCCCTATCCAGTGTCTTACTGGGTTGTGATTAGGTACAGCCCCAGTGTTAGAGGATGGATCCAAGTGTCTAAAACTGCAGACAGTTTCCTCTCTTGCTGAGAGACATTTTGTTTTATATTCATTAATTTGCATTAAGGTGTGTAGATGTCTCAGTCAAAGCCTTGTGCTTCCTCCTGAACACATTTTTATTGGTCTGACAGAAGATATTGCTGTAACAGCTGTATTTGCATCCTAGGCAGCAGTTGTGATGTAATAATGGGGGGGGGGGGAGAAAAATATGTTTTAGAGTTAAGCAGTGTATGTATTTGCAATAATTAAAGTTGAAATATGCTTCTCTACTTTTAAAATTACACTTTCAAATACTATTTGATATATACAGACCACTTTAAGTGGTTTTTAGACTTGATTCTTTTATTTTCATTTTCATGCTCTCAGCTACTTATTTATGCAGAATGTAGATTTGGAAACATACTGAATAATAGTAAACTGCAGTTATATAACCATAAAATAAGACTTAAACATTTAAAAATAGAGACTCATTAGATCATATGATTGGCTCTTGTGTAGATTGTCTGATTGTACTTAGGAAAATAAATACTGTTTTCAAATTATCTATTTAATCTTTTATCTTATTTAATCTAAGAAAGCAATGAAGGAGTGCTGCTTGAGTGCCCTGAACAAACCTGTACAAAAGCCTTACAAAGCTCAGCATCAGCTATGATTTTTCATAGGCCTAACAGCAGTTCTTTCAAGAAGCTTTTCTGGAAGTCCCTTGACTTGTTGTTTATGGTTTTTTTCCAGCTTTAGAAGGTGGAATTTAAATGTTGAGGCTGAGTGAGTGCAGAACAGGCATTTTGGAGTAAGAGATCAGCCACCATTTGGAGAAGAGATGTAGTAGAGGTGCCACTTCCTGAGACACTCAGTGATACTGGGTGCGCAATCCATCCTCAGGAAATACATCCATCATCTCTGTCTGATCTACTCAATTTGTGTGGAATATCTGAACAAAGAAATTTGGCTTCTTGCCCCCAACAGAAATTTGGATTCTTTCTGGAAGAAAATTAAATCTGTAGCATAAATAAGTCTTTGACAAACTTGTAAATTGATTGTTGAAATAGTTTTATTAATAACCATTATGATTGTTTTTAAATTGTAAATATTTACCAGTTCATCATATTTAAGAAGTTGTGCACTGCTCAGTTATTGGCTTAGAGTTCATGTTGATAAGATGTCAAATCTCTTGTGAAGCTGAAAGACTGGCTGGGATCATCAAATGATCCTGGAAGAGTAATATGGGTTATTTTTTGCTTAAGTTTTGAGGAGAGAATGTGGGTGATTGAGTGAAAGTATTTTTGTGAGCCTGCACAGACTGTGTGGAAAATGCTGAGATACTAAATATATTTCCAGTTTTGCACCTGAAATATTAAACTGGTTCATATGGGTTGATTTGGAATATCCTTGTGTAGCTGAACAAAGGCTTTGCGATACTGAGCTGTGGTAATTCTCACAGATTTAAGAATGGACATTCCTGAGTGCATGGCAGTTGGGGGGAGCTGGGTGAGGTAATCTCATCCTCCTGGGAAATGCATTGTTCTCTGTAAAATTATCTGGCTGGAATTCAGAGGATGCCCCTGAAATGTTCTTGCAGATAGTTGGCCATGTTGCACCGTAGAAAAGAAAAACTGCAAAGGACTCTTGTCATCAGCATTTCAGCTGCAGCAGGTCTCTTGGATGATCCCAAGTTTTCCATGAATCCCCAGTATGGAGCTATAACATCCCTGTGTTTGGACTGCATGCTGTTCAGTGTAATGCTTGGCAGTTACCCTGAAATTCTAAACTACAACTGATAAACTGCTGCTTGTAAATCCTAACTTTGTTTTGTACTTGCCTGCTGCAAAAATAAGGCTAAAACAGGGGGATGCAAAAGACCATGGCATTAAAGCAAAATAATTCTTCTGTTCTTGGAATTTAGCACTGTTGATTGCAAATGCTGTTTGGTAGCATATGCCTTATTTTCTTTGAAGTTTATTTGGTGTTGGTTTTGTCTGTGGTTTTAGCTTATTTTTAGTTTGCACTGTTTGAACTGTGAAAAGCCCCTTATAGAAAGAATGCAAAATGGAAAAATACTTGTCACTTTTTCCTGCTGCCTTTTTCACAGAAACTCCATGTCCTCCTTGAGAAAAGGAAGTAACGAAAATCGCAAGAGTGTGTTTTATACCACTGAGGAGTGGGAGCTGCTGGATCCAACCCCGAAAGACTTGGAGGACTCAATGGCTCTGGAAGAGAAGAGGAAACACCTGGCAGAAGGAAATAAAGGTAGAAGTGGAGGAAGGAAGGGGATCTCATGCCTTGCCTTGTTTAGCACAGTGCTCTAGGAAATAGGTGGAAGCTTTTCTTTTTATTTACAAACCACATCTCCAGTTCTGTGAACTATTTTTAAAAAAATCAATTTCTTATGATGTGTTTGGGATCCCCTGCCATTCCGTTCAAGAGAATAAAGACAAAGCCTTGTTGTCCACTGTTTGGGGTTTCGTGAGCATGCTGCTGGTTTGTTTTGGCATAGAAGTTGCAAAGTACCAAGGCAAAGGGAAATGGTGATGTTTGTGATTACTCACTTGTAATTACTTCAGTGTCACCCACTGAAGCAGCGTTGCCTTTAGGCTTTGTGTATCTGCCTGTTACATTGGCTTGCTTTGGAAATGGGGCAGAAGCAGGGATGGAATAAAGCAATAGCTCATCTGTGTATTGTAACTGGTTCTCAGATTTGACCAGTGTTTGAAATTAACCTCATCAAGATGTTTTTACATCTCTTTAAGAGCTCTTAAGATGACATCCAAGTGATTTAATCTATTATGAAACATCCTGTACATGGAGGTGAAACTTCTCATTGAATCCTCCCACAGGAGCAGCAGACTGTGATATCAGAGCTGGTTTTGCTCTGATTATTTCAAGCAAAGTCTACTTTGCTGTGGTTAGGGATGCCTCTTATTTTCTGTAATGAATTGTAAAATTCTCTTCATGTCTTACATGAAGAGTGTTAATTTATGAGCCAAGTCTTTGAGCTTTCTTTTTCCCCACCAAAGGAAGCAACGTGGAAAATGAGGCATGTTTAGCATTATTCTATTGAGTGGTTTGAGAGCTGCTCAGTCTGATGTTAATGAGTGTATTTTTTAAGGAAATGTGAATGCTTTGCAATGCCTTTTGACTAAGTGAACCGAACTAGAAGGAATTGTTTCATGCAGGACTGACTAGTTCAGCTTTTCCATTTGATTTTGGCCGCATCCCACACAAAGCCAAGCGCCCCTTGAAGGAGATGATTGGATCGAGCAAGAACCGCACCAGCAGCGACTCCTCCCCCACAGAGTGCTGCTCTGGCAGTGGCAGCAGGCTGGTCTCTGAGCTGCAGCTCAAGTATCAAAGCCAGCAGGAAGAGCTGGAGAAGCTAAAGAAAGATCTTTTGAGCCAAAAGGTAATGAAACCTTCAGGCAGCGTGCATAGAAGCAAATGGGGCTGGCAGGTGATTATGAGTTTAACCTTTCTGGCCACCTCACTGTGTTATAAGACCTGGTTGGTTGTTCCAAAATTATGGTTCTAAACAAACTTTTGTGTACAAAGAGCCTTGAAACAAGAAGGGCCATCTTTTACATCTGTCAAAGATAAGATCCCTGAATAAAACTTCCATTTGCACACTGTTCATTGAATTGGTTTATCTGTCTCCCTTAACTCTGAAGTTAACTTGTTTGGTGTCTGCCAGGATCCTGGCTGATAGCCATATATTCTTTTCCCAAGTGTACATACAATATCTGAGCAGCTTCTCCTTTCAGATTCTCTCTGTTTGTCTTTTGATTCTTTCAGTACAAGGGCTGTGGCTGGGGAATAGACCTGGCTTCTTTCTCTCCAAAGGAGGGATCTTGTAGGATAGGCCTGACTATAACGTGTGTATATGGACTGCGCTCACATGGTGGTCATGCTTGTGTGCCCACATAACTCAAGTTTATTCAATGCCTTGGTCTTATCTAAAAGAACTTCTACTCATTTTAAAAAGAAAAATATTTTAGAATGTATTTGGAGCTGCTACTTCTGCTATTTGTATTTTCCTTTCTGTGAGATGGTCAAAAGGAAACCAACTGAGCCCCATATTTATACTTATTTTAGATGTTATCTTTTCTAGCAGTACATTTGAGCTTCTGAGCCTGCTGCTGTGACAAATCTCATTGGTCTAGTGCACCACTGCACTCACAGCTGCTTCTGTTTTATTAAGAAGAAAAAGAAAAACAGTGTCTTGGGTAGTCATTTCTGTGGCAGGATTTTCTAAACACCCTTTCAAAGACTTCCTTTTTGGCAAAGCAGCATTTGCTTTTTACCTCCTTTTATTTTCTCTGCATCTATTAGAGAAGAGAGCTCTTAGTTACCTTTGCTTTTTCCATTCTGTAATGTTTTCCTGGTAACTTCTTGGGCTTAAGCCTCTTCCTATTCATCCTACAGCAGGGCTGCTTGCAAGCAAGGCTTTTTTCAGCTTCCAGGTAACTGTTGGGCCTCAGCTCCACTCCCTTTCCTTAAGCTCTTGCAGCCATTTCAGGCAGGATCCTTAGCTCAGTGAAGGACACTGAAGCCATCCGTATAGGCCAGTCCTTGAAAGCTGTTAGCCTGCTAGAAATCACGTCAGAAAGTGTTGCCTTTTTTCTTTGAAACAGCAGCATGAGGTCTCAACCCATTCCACAAGCTTTATTTTGCTTGATGCTAGATTTCTAAGCTGTAAAATTTAGAAATGTAAAAGTTTCAGGGTTTTTTTTTTTTCTTTTTTCTGTTGTTTTTTGATTCTCAGGAGCTGGTTCGACTTCTGCAGCAAACAGTGCGATCTTCCCAATATGATAAATACTTCACAAGCCACCTTTGCGAGGGGGTTCCCAAAGACACGCTAGAGCTGTTGCACCAAAAAGATGACCAGATTTTGGGCCTCAACAATCAGCTTGAGAAGTTGAATCTGGAAAAAGACAGTCTCCAGCAGGAAGTCAGGAATCTGAAGTGTAAAGTTGGAGAGCTCAATGAACGGCTGGGAATGCTGATGGAAACTATTCAAGCTAAAGATGAAGTCATCATGAAACTCTCCCGTCAGCTCAGCGAGTGTGAGGACAGCACATCCTCTCAAAGTGGGGCACTGAACTCCCCCACAGCCACCTGCACTAACAAGGAGCTACAGGAACTGGACAGACTAAAAGTAAGAGTACTGTCTCTGTCTTAATGCAGAGGGAATCTCTTCTCCTTAGAAAAGTACCTTTTAGTCTGCTGTACTGTTTGTACAGCAGCTCCCCAGGACACTCATCAGCAGAGGCTTTCTCAGCTTGGAATTCCACTTTGAGCTGTTGTGTGACAATCTACCCAGAACTTCGTTCCTTTTGGGCATCTCTAGTGCAGGGTTCTCTACTGTCAGTGAATTAATTAATCATTGGTGTGGAGCAGATGGGATGTGAGAAATAATCAAAGAAGCAGGAAGGATTAGGGATGAGAGGAAAACACAAGCATGGAGGAAAGCAAACAGAAAGCTTGCTTTTTTTTTTTTTTTTTTAAATTTTAAATATCAAAAATGAGGCAACAAAGAGCATATGGAAAAGCAAAGAGAAGCTCTGGGGAGACAAAATAGAGGGAGGAGTATAAGAACCTGTTTTACTAAAGCTGCTCCAGCTCCTACTTATGCTTTATTTTTATACTTTAACATTCCTCTCTGAATGTGTCACAATGGAGATACTGAAGTTATCTCCTTTGCTCTAAACAGGCTTTCTCACCTTTGGGTAAATGTTGTATTTGAAATTGATTAACATTCCAAAGAAATTGGAATATAAATAAGTTGCTTAAAATATGCATGAGCACACATAATTTTCTTTCTTACATGTGAGCCTGGGGTAAGTTTTAAAAAACAAAAGTTGAAACTAGAATTCTGGTCTTGGCAGAAAGCAGACAGAGGTTGTAGATGGTGGGGAGTGTGTAAGTCCTTGGCTGCTGGGAGGGTCCCAGCCTCCCCCACAGGCTTAGCTTTGAGGCACTACTTGTAGCCAGGATCTGAGTGGATTAGGCAGAGAAGCTCACTGCTAGGGATTTCTTTCTGTGTGGAGGCAGACATGAAACTTGTACTTTTAACGAGGGCTGGTGAGGGTGGTGAAAAGCCAAGGGGCATTCATCCCCCCTTTTTTGTGTTGCTGTGGCCTCTGGGATGTGTCTGTTCTCTTTCCCTGGCAGTGGAGCACTGGGAGGGATGCAGGTGAAGCACAGCACCACCCTGTGCTCATATTTGGCATATGTGTTTCATTTACATGAAGTCCAGCAATGATACTTGATTTGAGACTGAGATTTTTAATTTTAAGTCCTATCAGTAGCTGCTGTTTCTATGGTCTGAGGTGATCTTTGTCTGACAGGCATAATCCACTTTGTTTTGTTTTTGGTTTTTTGTTTTTGTGTTTGTTTGTTAATAGGACAATCTTCAGGGTTATAAGACCCAGAATAAATTTTTAAATAAGGAGATTTTGGAACTTTCTGCTCTACGAAGAAATGCAGAAGCAAGAGAGAGAGAATGGCAGGCAAAGGTCAGCATGTTCTCATTTGGTGATGTCTAAAGCAGTTTTTCATACTTTAGCTGTAAATTACCCAGGAAATGGAACAATTTAAATGTATTAAATATGAAATGTATTAAATATTATTTAAAAAAGGCCCTCTTAGTCCTTACAAACCAATCTTTCTGAATGGATTCTTGAAAGAAGTAAGTGCTTTTAAAATTGTGTGACCCGGTGGAACATTTTGATTAACTTCTGAATAAAGGAATGTTCATGTCTGCAAACATTTTTTCCTCAGAATGAAGGCTGCAATGATTTCGTTTTAAGGTCAGTGGCAGGGATGTGTAAGGATTTGATAGGACTGAGTAGAGCTTTCTTCCTGAGCATGAAGGATGCCTGTGGTATGGACAATGTAATTTCTCTCTGGGTGAGTTTGAGTGCAGAGGTTTTGCAGGTAAATAATAAAGATTTCCGGTGCTTTGGATTAGGGGAAATGCACTCATCTATAATTAAGGTTAGATATCTGTAGCTGTGGTTTGGTGGGCTTTGCTTTTGGTTTTTTGGAAGCCATGCACTCAGTGGCCAGGCTTCAGAGCTGTATTTTTGGCACAGAGGTGTGTGTTTACAGTTCTTCCATGCTATTACCTAGCTCATGTGCCACTTAAGTTTATCTTGTTCAAACATGCACAGACTAAATCTGCTACAATGCAACCATTTTGTTCTTTTAAGGTATTTCATACAATGCAGCGATAAATTAAGTTTGCTCAAATTTTACATATGCAAAAATAAATATACGTGGTAGAAAACATCTGGTCTGCTATGCTGCCTTATGTCCCCTGGTGTTAAAAAAATGGGAAAGTTAAGCTGGCTGGTCTTGACTTAGGTGTTTCTAAGCAGCATAAACCAATAGAACAGCATTGAGCCAGGTTTTAAAAGAAGTTGGTACAAAGTAAGTGTCTGAAGGTTTATATCATGTATTGTTTCTGCAGCATACCAGCTTAGAAGCCAAACTCTGTCAGATTGAAAGTAAATACTTGATCTTGCTTCAAGAAATGAAAACTCCTGTTTGTTCTGAGGATCAAAGTCCTGCTCGTGAGGTCATCACACAGTTACTGGAAGATGCCTTGAAAGCAGAACCCAGTGAACAACCAGAACAAGCATTTTTCAAACCCCACCTGGTCAGGTAGTTTGGTCCTATTGAATTAAATGTGTGTATGTGTGTGTCCTGGCCAGTGGGCTCTGTTATAGCACTGGAAAACAGACAGTGGGAATATATTTGCACGTTTGGGTTACATACTGTATTTCACTTATTAATGAGGGAATGGCCATGAAATCCTTTTGGCTGTATAAAGAAATACAGTTGTGTTGTGGAATACATCTGGTGCAGGTAGAGATGCAGATTTGAGCTCTGGGTGGTCTGATCTGGAAGATAAGAGCCGTGAACTGCTCATTGTTTACACAATAAAGGGCACCAGGCCTGGTGGTACCAGCCAGGTCAGGGACTGGGAGAGGAGCCAGACTTGCAAGGCTTGGCCTGAGGGGGGATAAAAGCCCTGGGATTGCTGTGTTGAGGGGTGATGTCTGTGTTTCTGTGCTTTGAATGAATGTATTATGGAGCCTGAGACTCTACCAGGGGAAGCCTGACAGTCTCTGGTGGGAGTGTGGCTGCTGGGGAGCCTTGGGTATGGTCACACAGGGAATTTATTCATTCATTGAGATACAATATCAAACTTAGACCAAGCTGTTGCCCTACAGCTGCTGAAGGTGAGATGCTGAGGAGATGGGTGCCTCCCAACTCAACCACATTGTTAAATAAATTGCTTAATTTGTGTAGTAATATACAGGAACATGGGCACTAAGTCTTTTGTATGTGGAATTGTACAAGTAATTGTTAAATAAAGAGTATACTTCAGAAAAATGTTTAATGAGAAGAACTTGAGAGTTATGGAGAGTGGCTTTGATGTAACTTTATGGTGAGAGCTTGAGAGTTTCAGGGCTACTCAACATATTTTTAACACCTTTTTTCTTCCCCTCCTTTTCAGTGAATATGATATCTATGGCTTTCAGACTGTCCCAGAGGATGATGATGAGGAGAAACTTGTAGCAAAATCACGAGCTTTGGACTTGAGGTCACTTTCACTCAGTGAGAACCGAGAGATCTCCACAGGGGTGAAATGGGAGAACTACCTTGCCAGCACAATGAACAGAGAGATGATGCGCTGTGTGGAGCTGAAGAACCTCATTCGCTCTGGAATTCCGCATGAGCACCGTTCCAAGGTGTGGAGATGGTGTGTCAATCTCCATGTGAAAAAGTTCAAGGACAGTGCCATTCCTGGCTACTTCCAAAGCTTGCTTCAGAAAGCTCTAGAAAAACCAAATCCTGCATCTAAGCAGATCGAGCTGGATCTTTTGAGGACTTTGCCAAACAACAAACATTACTCGTCCCCGACATCCGAAGGGATCCAGAAACTGCGAAATGTGCTGCTGGCATTTTCCTGGAGAAATCCTGATATAGGATATTGCCAAGGCCTCAACAGGTAAGATTGCTGCTAATCTTGGGTAATAACTATACAGTTATTATGACTAAATACTTAGTGAGCCTTTCAAATCACATGTATAGCAACATGGTTTCCAACAGCAGTTTGCCTTATGGGCTGAATGCTCATAATTTATAATAAACAAATAACTATCACATTTTTTAAAACAATGAAACAAGCAGTTGACCAGGATAATACGTTTTGTAAAATCAACTTGGCATCAAAACTGGAACTGGATTTAACTCATAAGAAATTAACTACTTGAATGTAGTTTTACATTGACTTCATGTCAGTTGTAGCGGATTGTGTTGCTTTTTTGTGCAAGAGTTTGTTGGATTTTTTTCTTGTTTTAAAACAAGCAGAAAAAAAAATTATTTAAACCTTTTTTTGTATTGTTAAGGCAACAATTTTCAGAATTTTCCACTGATGTCTTCAATCAGAATTGCAGAATTTAAGGGGGATTCTTGTATTACAATGCTGAGAAAAATTCTGATTCATTGCAATTGGCCTTTGCTAGCATAGCTTTGCTACTTGGAGGTGTGTAATAAAAGAAGGTGCTGCTTGAAGCAGGTGTGTTGTTCTAATACCCTGTCTCACCCCTGTGATGTAATGCTATAGATGTCCACTTGTCCACTATTTCATGTACTAGAACAGGCTTTTGAGCTTAGAGCAGCTTTGGCACTTGAGTAGCACACAGAAGCAGTAGAATAGAAGCAGTGAGTGATGCAGTAGAGGTGGTGAGATGGTGCTGGCAGCAGTAGTGGTGGTGTGGAAAACCCCACCTAACACCCTTAAAATAAACATCTCCTTTCTAAACTAGGCTCTGTTTAGAGAGCTCTTAAAATCTCAACACCAACACTTTAAAAAATTCTTAGAGCAAGTTTTTGCCTTTTTCTGTTTTCCTATTTAGCTGAATACAAACACTTGGTGTGGCTGAGAAGGCATGGCTTTGCCCCATCTTAAACTTCATTAAGTTTTGCTGTTCAGTGCTCTGCTGTTAATTCATTTATCTCTGCTGAACAGAAACAAACACTTTACTGTAATGGTTCTTAATATAGTTTGTGTTACTATAATAATCTTCTCCTCCAAACAAACCTTGTTTTTAGGTTGGTAGCAATTGCACTTCTATACTTGGAACAGGAAGATGCTTTTTGGTGTCTAGTAGCAATAGTGGAAGTTTTCATGCCTCGTGATTATTATACTAAGACACTGCTGGGATCCCAGGTATGTGCTCTGCTGGGATAAAGCCTGGTCCTGTCAATGCCTCTTTGGAAGGGGCTGGGAGTGGAGCTGGCAGGGGTGGGTTCAGGCACCAGGACCCTCCTTTGGACAAGGGCTCTAACAGTGAGATAATTGTTCAGGGTCCTGCTTGGAGCTGCACTCCTTAACCCTCTTCTCATTGACAGCTTCACAGCCCTGAGCTGTGTTACTGTTCCTTTGCTCTCATTTGGGGCATGGTGGTGCCGGGCTCTGGGTGAGGGCAGAATGGCAATGCATGGGCAGTAGCCACTGCAGCATTCCTGCTGCCAGGTGATGCCCTGCTCCAGGCTGCCTGCTCCAGCCAGGTGTTTGCCCAGCACATTCTCTACTCCCAGGCAGCTCTGGTGAGCAGTGCTAGGAACACTCCACCTGTGTGAGGAGCCCTGTGAAACCAGAGCTGGGTTCAGAAGCAGACAAGGGCCATGTGCAGTGGGGCAGCTGTGTGTGCTTTGGGTGGGTCCAGCTTGGAAGTGTGAGCTAGACAGGATTCCTGGTTACCTCTGGGAACACTTGCCCTTAGAGATGGATAGCAGCCTTGCTCTGAGAGATGTGCTGGAAGTTTGGAACAATAACACCCTGTTTGTCATCTCTTTAGGTTGATCAGCGAGTGTTTAAGGATTTAATGAGTGAGAAGCTTCCACGACTGCATGCTCATTTTGAACAATATAAAGTTGATTATACTCTCATCACTTTCAACTGGTTTCTTGTGGTTTTTGTGGACAGTGTGGTTAGTGACATCCTTTTCAAAATCTGGGACTCCTTCCTCTATGAGGGACCAAAGGTGAGCTGAATGGGCTGAGTTTGTTCATTTGTTACCTGATCAAAGTACTGTGGTGTTACTGAGTGTGGGGTTAAAGGAAGGGTGTTTTTCAAAACTCCTGTCACTTAAAATGACTGGTAGGAAAAAAACAAGGGAGGAACTGTGCGTAAATAACCACTGAAAACATTTTCCAGCTTTTCGAAATAGGGGCTGGGGCAGGGAAGGGAGATAGAGGGAGATGTGATCAGAGGGCTTAAGTGCAGCCTGTGCATGAGGAACTCTTGATGGAGTTTATAAGGGTGATGATGACTCAGTGTGTTCTGTACTTGCAAAGTACCAAATGTGGGATGTGTTTTTGTCAGGTAATATTCCGGTTTGCCCTGGCACTGTTCAAATACAAAGAGGAGGAAATCCTAAAGCTGCAGGATTCCATGTCTATTTTCAAGTACCTTCGCTATTTCACACGCACCATCCTTGATGCCAGGTGAGTGACCCACACTGGGGTGCCACTGAGGGGCTTGCAGTGGCCCATGGGACATGTCTGTCTTGTGGCTTTGGTGGCGTTTCCATCTAGATCGTAAGTCAGATGTAAAGCATCTAGAGATGTAACCAACTGCTAGGATTGGTCATGAGCACTTTTATCTAGCAGAGACAAGTCAGAAGTGATGGAGGCTTAAATAGTAATTTTTGTGTGTGAAGGTTTGTGCCTTGTGTAGGTGTTGTATCATGGTAGAGCACGGCAGAACTTCAGCCACAGGTGAAGTTTCCCTCTGCCTTGGGAGATGTAACTTGTTAGGAAAATGTTTTATGATAAATAAAAATACATCCTGGTTCAGGCATTAAAGATGTGAGTCATGTCCCCTGCAGCTTAGATTCTTATGCATGGTTAATGCACAGGTTCCTGCCATGTTGTTCTAACTGGCTTTAAGCTCTACTTGGCAGCAGAGAATAAATATAAATTAGATCCTCTTCTGGTCTTCAGTCCTTGCATAGCACTTACAGATGGAGTTTAGGGTCTAGTGTTGTTAGATCCCTGGTTTCAAGACTGTAGAGCGGCAGATTAATCTTTAAAAAGAAATTTCAGGTATGTCTGAAAATGTTTTGCACATCTGTTGAAGCTCACTAATTTTCAATTTAGAGCAAAATTGTTTATTGAAATCTGTGAGGTTTCTTTTTTAGCATAATAAACTCCACATAAATTTAGGCTTATACTTTGACTTCTGCTGCAAGAGCTTTATTTTTACATCTTGTGTTTCAGTTTTGACTGGAGAGAAGTTAAAGCTGAATAATCTTGTGCTTGAAAGGGATTGCTGCAGATTGATGCAGAGAGAAAGAAAATTTTTTTTTCTTACCTAATTCAAGCAACATTTTGATATTTAATCAGAGGTGAAGATTTGGCTTTCCATTCCTTTTCCACTTATGGAAATGATGTCTTGATTCTCCTGTCTAATCTTTCTGGTGCTGAAATAACCTAGTTTAAAGACTTCTAAAATTGCTGAATTTGGTGTTAACAAGATGTGCTAATTAGGGATCGCTGGGAGATGGGGACTTTAAGTGAGGACAGAATTCTGTACATCAAAGATTTTTGCAATACAGATATGTTCTGTGCTGATCTGTAAGTCTCTGCCTCTTGGGTTTTTAAGAATGACAGCAGTGCAGTGCCACTTAGGGAATATGGATTTGCCTGCTAGGACTGACAGGACAGGTTTCAAGCTGCCTGGTTTCTCATTCTGCCATGTTTGTACAAGCTTTACATCATCAACATCTGAGCAGCACAAAAGCACATAGAATGAGGTCTTTCTTGATATGGACAAAAAATGAATCTGTTGTAGAAGAAAGATTCAAAAGTATTTATTTGTATGGAATTCATGGATGTTCTGAATGGGCTAAAATCATTCTGCACAGAGTTTCTAAGTTCCAACACTGTAGTAAGAGAGGTCTTTACAGACAGGTGCATAATTATAATTATGTTCTAGTTACAAGATGTCATGGCTGGGTTTTTCTGCAGAGCCAGGGCATGTTGTACACAGGTGGAGAAGCTGCTGGAATATGTTCTGTGTAGAAATGGCAGGAAATCATTCCTTGATCACTCAAAAATCCAAACCTACCATGAAATAAACTGTCCAAAAAAGTTGTCTTAATATTTATTTCTCATAATTCAAATAGAATAAATTAAATATTCCGGTTTCCCTTTTTTCCTTAGTAAACAATGAGATGTTTTTGGGTGTAGATCAGCAGTGATGATGTGGTTGGATGCAGGCTTTTTGGGCTGGTTAGACTGACCAGCTGCTGGGTTTGCTGAGACTGCAGGATGGAATGATGCAGTCATTCACTGGAAGGGGGCTGGATCCTCTGTGGTGACACGTTTGGCTTGACACTGGCCCAGGGATCTCTGTGCTCCAGGCAGCAAAGCCCCAGAGTGTTCTCGCTGTGTTGGAAACTTTGGCTTGGCCATGTTCTGTTATCCCTGGCTTCATCTGGTCTCTTCATTGTCAGGATGTGTTGGTTAACTGTGGAGCTGGGTGTTGGGAATGAAGGAGCTGCAGGGGATTCCATGGGGCAGTTATCCCATCTGGAATGGGGTTCCATGGGGCAGGTATCCCATCTGGAATGGGATTCCATGGAGGAGGTTATCCCATCTGGAATGGGATTCCATGGAGGAGGTTATCCCATCTGGAATGGGGTTCCATGGAGGAGGTTGTCCCATCTGGAATGGGGTTCCATGGAGGAGGTTGTCCCATCTGGAATAGGGTTCCATGGAGGAGGTTATCCCATCTGGAATGGGGTTCCATGGAGGAGGTTATCCCATCTGGAATGGGGTTCCATGGAGGAGGTTATCCCATCTGGAATGGGGTTCCATGGAGGAGGTTGTCCCATCTGGAATGGGGTTCCATGGAGGAGGTTGTCCCATCTGGAATGAGGTTCCATGGGGCAGTTATCCCATCTGGAATGAGGTTCCATGGGGCAGGTATCCCATCTGGAATGGGGTTCCATGGAGGAGGTTATCCCATCTGGAATGGGGTTCCATGGAGGAGGTTATCCCATCTGGAATGGGGTTCCATGGAGGAGGTTATCCCATCTGGAATGGGGTTCCATGGAGGAGGTTATCCCATCTGGAATGGGGTTCCATGGAGGAGGTTATCCCATCTGGAATGGGGTTCCATGGAGGAGGTTGTCCCATCTGGAATGGGGTTCCATGGGGCAGTTATCCCATCTGGAATGGGGTTCCATGGGGCAGTTATCCCATCTGGGATGGGGTTCCATGGGGCAGTTATCCCATCTGGAATGGGTAGCTGGATGTGCCCGGTGTTCAGTGGAGCCTCTGATGACCCAGCTCATGCCGTGTGCTCAGTGTTTCGAGGCCATGATCTCTGTCACAGAGGTTACAGGTGGCTTGGAGAACTCTTGAGCTGATCACATGGAATAACCTTAAGCCTGAATGCTTTATAGAAATTTCTTGAAATACTGATAACATCTGAGACCCATCAAGTGTGAAAGAGGCCAGAGACGTGTGACATATGATAGAAGTGGATGTGGATGAAGTTTAACACCGATTTAAAAGCTTGCCAAATATGAATGATTTTCTCTACCATTGTGTAATCCTGCAGGAAACTGACTGCTATTGCTTTTGGAGACCTGAACCCTTTTCCCTTACGGCAGATCCGGAACCGCAGGGCCTGTCACCTGGAGAAGGTGCGGCTGGAGCTGACCGAGCTGGAGGCCATTCGCGAGGACTTCCTGCGTGAGAGGGACACCTGCGTGGCTCAGGAGAAAAGGGACTTGATCAGTGATGATGAGGAGGACAGCTGAGACTGCCTCATAGAAACTGTTCTGTGGGATCCTGACCAAAGTGAGTTCACCTCCAAAATACCTTCCTAATCCTGTCCAACGGAATGTAAACTCCTCGCTTTTGGAAATATGCAGGACAGATTTCCAAGTCCCAGCACTTTCAGAAATACCACTTTGTATGGAGACCAAACACTTCTGTTTACATTTATGTTCATGGAATCGTTTATAGAGCACTTAATATCTGTCTCAGTTTAGTCAGTCAGCTGAATTGACAGTGTTTTCCCGAAGTGCACCATTAATGCCTGGATGCGGAACAATAGTAAAAGTCCATGCTCTGTTATGTTCATTGCCATTCCAAGTTTAGGGTTTTTGTGATATAATCCTGTTTTTTGTAGTGCAAGCTCAATTAGAGAGGACATCATATTTCTTGGATTCAGGTTGGCTCAATCTAGCCGTTCTTGAGGTAACTAACCAGAAAAGTATGGGATGAAAATTCCTTTGTCTTTTTCTGAAGTGTCATGCAATGGGTCACCAAACAGAGCACTTGAATATATATGTACTCTAAAGTAAAGGTAAAATAAGTGCCTGTTTTTGTCACTGACTGTTGAGTGTGCATGAAACAATGATAGCAAACATAATTTCTACTTTTCAGGGCAGCTGTGTTGATAGTCTCATTAATGCAAAGGGGTTTATAGATCAAACTCTCTTTAATCAATTTTATTTGTATTCAATTTTTTGATGGCAATGGTTCAAAAAGGCCACAACCAAACTCCAGATATTGTGGAAGAATGGAGCTTGTCACAGGAGTACCATGCTTTAGGAGTCAATTTCTTGTGTATCTGTTGGAAGTTTGTTTTGGTTTTTTGTTTCTGTGAGGGGTGTTTTTTTTGTTTGTTTGTTTGTTTTTGGTTTGGTTATTTTGGTTTTTTTTTTTTCTTTTAATGTTTCTTCCTGTTTAGGACCTAAGGTGAAGTCTTGCTCTTTAAGAAGAAACACAGCATTTTTACTGCATAATTGTAGAACTATTGTACAATAGTAGTAGTGACTGGGTTCATAAAACAAATACTTGCCAATCAATCAAAGGAACCTAAAGGTCACAACGTGCACATATGAGCTGAAGATCCTTTTCCAACAGAAAAATGCAATATTCTCCTAATGTACTCAGCTTTACTGTGAAAGTTGGATGCACTTCCTGCAGGACAGCTGTAGGAGCAACATTTGGGCTGTCGCATTCCTGCTGTGGAAATGGAACTGGGCACCATCTTCTCTCATTTGGTGGCTAGCAGTGCTCAGAAATGGTCCTGAGGAGAAGGAGGGTTTCTTTCTTGCTGGCTATTCTCTAAACATTTTGCAATGTTTATTCTCGAGCTGCTGGATCTTCAGAATGTTGGATTGACTCTAATGTGTCATGATAAAACTAGGATTCAAATTCCAGGCAGCGAATCATTGAGCTCTGGGAAAGTGGTGAATTGGCAAAAACCAAAACTAATCATTGGGAAGAGTCAAGTGCATCAAGCTTGTATTTTATGTGTTTTGTTTTGGTTTTCTAGAAGTAGTAGTATTTTGAGTATAATCATGTAACTGTTTTTGTCAACTTAAGTGTGTGCAGAGAGAAATCCTGCTTCTGTTTCACAGCACTTTTAAAAACATTTTATTTTAGGTGATGTAGTTGTAGCTTTCTCCAAGTAAGCATATTATAAGTTAGTTTATATAGAAGGGAACTATTTAATCAGAGGTGAAGTTGTAACTTAGAGGATTACTTTTGATATAAAATTTGTGCTTCCTGTATGAAACATAATTTTTACCTAGCCAGCAAATCCTTGCCAATGAGAGACTGATGGTGTGATCATCTTGATTTATATGTTACGAGTCTTCTAAAATGTCCCCTACCTTGTCTGTGGTAGGCAGTAGCTGGGGATTTTTTCCAATTCCCTAGTTACTTTTGGTTGTGTACTGGAGGGCATGGTTTTGATATTATTGCATGTACTGTATTCTTTTTCTACTTACAATCAGTATTTGAATACAAAAATGGGACCAAGTTTTCTACTTTTCTAGTTATGCTGTCTTGGTTTTGAAAGAGCTGGTCTCTAAAGCAATATGTAATGCAGGCTTTTTGTTCGTATGTTTGTTTTAATGTTGTCAAGTGTTAAATAATTTTTTTTAAGGTGAAGATATTCCTTTGTGACCACAAGTGGAATAGTAAGGTGAAGAGTTTATGTACTTGTACCTACCCTATTCCTACAATCCATTTTTCTTTGGCTTTGACTCTTCACTATGAACTAGTCCTGTGACTTCAGGAGGTGTTTTCAGACCGATTCCATTGAAGCGTCTGAGTTGTGAAGATAAAACAGGAGCATTTTTGTTGTTGTGCTGATGGTTCAGTTCATGTGTGCATGTGTTGCTGTGTTTCATTCCATGAAGTTGTTTCCAGTTGTACAGTAAAACTAAGTAGCTCTGTTTGTTCTGCCATGGTGTGACTGTTACCCATGAATGTTAGAAACCCTGTGCTGTCTCTGGGTATTTTGTCAGCTTGCAGATACGAGATGAGTTGATGCTGTTGTGCTCAAGTTCCCTTGCAAGCTGTTGGCTTCATTTTGTTAAGCTTTGTTACCGATTTAGTGATGAGCTGAAAGGTCAAAAAATGGCAGTCTTCTCACCTCTGGCCACTAGAAGTCTCTGTGGAACAAAAATAAGATGCCTATAGCAGGGAGTAACACCAGGGGAGCTTGCCTTGCTTGCTGTTGCAAATATCCTTGTGTCACTTAGTTTTCTAGTGGTGCTTAAATGTGGTTCCCTTGGAGAGCAGTGACTCCTTAGGGACGTGCAGGATGCACAGGCAGTATTCAAACCTGATGAAGCCAGAGCAAAACACAGTGTGCCTCAGTGGCCTGCCAAAGCTGCCCTGCATGGAGCCCAGGAATTTGTGTTTGTGGGAACTGCTGCAGTGGTGCATGAGGTTGACCATCCATGCCAGCCACACTGGCAGCTGACCTGTTCATGCACATAACAGCTGTCAGGACGATATTTTAACTTCAAGCCTTGCACATAAACTGCAGAGTTGCTCATGTGTGATTCCCAGAAGATGTGATGTAACCCAGACCACCAAGTTGCATCGTGCAAGATATCCCTCCATCTCTGTTGATGTGTGCATGGCTTCCTGGTGAAACTTTTCATTAGTTGTTTAAAAGGGTCTATTAGCTTCTGTTAAACAGGCAAACAATTGGTGCACTACACCTCTAGCTATTAGAACTGCACAGTGTTTCAGCTTGACCTGTACATGTGTACAGGCAGTGTTATCATCCAGTGTTATCACATTGTTTGGTGGTGTTCTTTTTACTAGATATGTAATCAATAAAAAGGATTTTTCTGCTGCCCTTTTGGTGTCTTCTGTGAGAGATTCTCCTCTTCCCCTCAGTGTTTGTAAACATGGTAAGATATTTCAGCAGAAAGGGAAAGATTTTTTTTTTTCTTCCTTATAAAACATCATAGATGAATGAATGGTCTTAAATTTGACAAGTTGTATGTTCAGACACATAACTGAGAAATGGCAAATTGTTTAATTTAATGAAATTGTGTAGCTGTTTAAGTGACTGTTCCCTCAAGTGCCATGTTAAAAATCAGCAATATGCGGTACAAGAAATTTGAATCACAAGCATAAGTGATGTTATCTTCATAAAGATTGTTTAATGAAAAAATAAATTGTTTATTACTTTATAGATTGCTCTGGTTCTTTTTTTTTCCCATAACAGATGAAAATATCTGCAGGTGTCATCAGAACAAACCAGTGGTAGAGCTCATATTTTTGTCGGGTAATGAAGTCTGAGAGAATCTCTGTAAAGGAACATACAATTATAATTTTGGCTTTGGAGCATGAAGGTGTAAGCCATAGACGTGTTACATGCCAGTAATGCTGACTGGATAAATCATCATTGATGTCCTTCGTTTCTGGGGAGAAGGATGGGAGGACACAAAATTTGCATGAGGTTCACAGGAGTTTTCTGAGTTCACACACTTTCTGGGAAACACATTTGTGTGGTATCTCCTGACACTCCAGAAGCTTCTTTAGGAGACTTGGTACCGATGGTCTGACACAGTCTTTTGTAGTCAAATAAATAATTTCAGCTGTTTTCAAAATTTAACCAAGTACTCAAATAATTTGGAAATCATGTCTCAATATCTGTCTTTCAGATATGAATTTTGCATTTTGGAGTTACTTGATTCCCTTAAAGAGGTTTGAATACCTCAGCTACTTCAGATATGTAACTTGATAACTAACTGTAAGGGAGGAAAAAATAAGAGTTAGCACATGACAGTTACTGCATATTCAAGCGTATCTTTCATAACAGAGGTGAATAGTGCACTGTTCTTGTCCCCTGGCTGTGCTACAGAATGGCAGTCTATTACAGGAGTAGATATTGGCACAGCTGGAAATCTGTTCAAAGGGGTTGCAAAACAGGATAGAGATCAGCAGTTGAGGCAGAACATGACTATGGCCTAAGGACCTTGTGTCCTGTATACTGAAAATTTTAAGTCAGAGAAATAAACAAAATTCTGGGAAGAGAGTGCATGGGGAGCAATGTCCTCACTTGGATACTTGGCATGTTCAGCTTGAGCAGGTTGTGTTGCCCTAAGCAGCTGCTGGGGCCTATAAAGAATAGCTGAGACTCCCATTTGCTCCTTAGGACTAAGCTTGAAGCATCTGCTCTCAGTGGGATTGCAGTAAGGACTTGAGTGTGGCTGGTGTATGTTAAAAACCTGCTTCCCAAGAAATGTGTAACTTTAGGATAAACACAGCTGGACTGCTCTGAACAGAGACCCCATGCATGCAGAGTCTCTGTGCTCTGGGTGCCTCAGAGATGCAGAGAACATACTTAATCTGCTGGTATTACAAGGTATCAGGTGCTCCTCCTCTGGGATTTTCACAAGTGCTAAACATAGCTTCCTTATCTGCAACTCCTTGACCTCAACAGAAAGCAGAAGCCATGTAGTGCTGAAGCTTTAAGAATTCCCACACATGAAGTATGTTCCCTCAGATAATGCAAAGGAAGGGTGTGCTCTGCCTTGCAAACATCCCCCCTGGAAAATAAGGTAAAAGGTTCAGTCAGAACTTAGCAGAGTGGTATTTTAAGGGTGTTGATCTGCTGTAAAAGCTGTATTTTTGAACAGTTCAAGGCTGCCCACCCGTAGTGCCAGCTTTTCAGAGCATGAGACTAGAAAGCAAAACTCTGGACTATTACTGAATGTGATTTTAAAAAAACAGTTACTAAAGGTGAATATCTCCGCTAATTAAAATATTCAATACTAGAATATGCCTGGTAAATTAAGATGATTTTGGCCCACTAAGATTCCCCCAGTCTTGAACAGCTGCATCCTGCCTTTGTCTCTCAAATGCACTGTACCTTTGGTGTGTAAGAACCAGCTGGGCTGTGCAGTGAGTTGCCCTTAGGATGTCACATTTGAGCTGATGAATGGAATCAGTGATGTCTCCAGGCACTGTGATTGATGATTAAACTGTGAAATAAGCTATGTGCCTGTTTTAAGGAGTGCAGGTGGTGTTTTTCTGGTTTTTAATCCTGGAACTCCCCCTTTGGAACATAAGGTGTGGGTTTCCTACTTTGTCACTTTTAAAGTAAGCTGGCAAATGCCTAGCTGCAGTGTTTGCTGCCTACCTGAAACACTGCTCAGGTTTGAGTTTTCTTTTCTGTTCTTGTCCTGTATGCACATAAAGTCTCTTACCTACATCCAAAGATATTACAAAGAAGTCTTGAGTTAAGTGTTTTAGGGGTGAATAACTGCAGAACCGTGAGAGAGTAACATCCTACTTAGGCAGTGCCTGTATTTGGGCTTACAAGCCCTATGGACATGGCAGCAGGGGTGGGATTCAATCTCCCTTTGCTACTCTTGGAAACCCTTATTCCAAGTGAGGTTATTTGGGTCTAGAGAGAGCTTGTCCTAGTTTGAAAAGCAGTTACAGCCTCTCAGGGTGTTTTGTTCCCTGCTTTGCAGCTAGGAGCAAACAAAAGCAGTGGCCTTGCTCCTGTGCCCTTTGCTCTGAGAATTTTGTGGTATGATTGCTGTGGCTTCCACGTGATCATATCCCGCTGTAGAGCTAAAGGTGAGAAATTAAATAGCTTTATTTTTCTTTGAGAGAGTTCTGAATGCTTCCACTGCCCTTTGAAACATTTACTATCGCTCCTGTTTCCTGTTCTCCACCCTGTGTAGTATCAGATGCAGCCACTTTCCTTCTGGAGTTGGAAGAGCTGGGTGGAACTCGTGGGCTGTGAGCACCACTCCCAGGGCAGGCAATCAGGGGCACAGTTCAGTCCTTTTGGCTTAGGACAAGCCAGGTTTCTTTTTAACTGTGATAATAAAAACCACTGCCTTTAGGTACTTGCCTAGAATAAAATCGCTCTTAAATTTATCTATCTTCCCACCTTACTGCAAAGGAAAACGTCCTGCTTAATTATGTGTGATAATTTGCCATTACCATTGTGTTACCTTAATCGCATAGAGGATTGGAAGTGAAGGCAACCTGGCACTTGTCATTTATTTTGAAGGTGTGAACAATCCCACATCATCGCTCATTAGCAAATGATGGATATTAACTTGTCCTGAAGAAATGTAAAGAGACCTAAGTGTTTACGGCAAGTACCGTGTGCCAAACAAAGCCAGAGCAAATCTAGTTTTTCAAGTTTTGGGGATGTCTTTAGGAGAGTGAACAGATGAAGACTGTCATTGTTGATGAAGGTGAAGCCAGCATTGGGAGGCAGGATGGCAGAGGTTTGGTACAGCAGTGCCTGTGAGTGCAGCCTGAGCTGGGACCCTGTGTAACAGCGGTGCTGCAAACAACGGGTCAGACCACACGCTAACCAATCCAGGCTTGTAAACAAGGCTTGTACAACTTCACTGCCTCTCCATGGGATTTGCCTCCTCGGCATTATTTTCTTGGTATTGCTTTCACATGTCTACTATCTACTAAAGCAAAGAAGGGTGATTCTACATCTGCGATGTTCTCCAGCCAGCCTGTGTGAGCTGGCCCAGCCGGTGCTGTCCGATCCCATCAGGGGCAGGGCAGGGATGGTGCCGGTGCTCTGGTCGGCCCCACGCTGCATCCGCACAGCGCTGATGGTGCCGGGCCGGTCGTCCCGCTCTTCCTGCGGCCGGCCCGGCGCCCCCGAGCTCTCCTCACGGGGCGGAGCCGGGCCCTCCCTCAGCCCTCCCTCGCTGCTCCCTCCGGGCCCGCGGCGGGCGCTGGGCAGGGCCCTGCGGCTCCTCCGCCCGCCACGGCCGCGCCGCTCCCTCAGCCTCTGCCCGGCCCGGCGCGGCCCAGCCCTGCGCCCTCAGACAGCCCGGCGGACGCGGTAAGTGAGCGCTGCCCCCTCAGCAGGTTCCCCACCTCGGCTCCCCTCTCCGTGCTCCTCCGGCTCCGTCTCTCATGCCGAGCCGCTCCCGCTCCGTGTCCCGCCTGTGCCGCGGCTCAGGGGCTGAGGGTGCGGCTGTGCAGCCCCGGGTCTGGCGGGGCGCGGACCCTCGGCCTCTTCACGGTGCCTGCCTGTGCTGGCTCTGTGTGTGCCCGCAGGGGGGAACGCAGCTTCCCGCACAGCCCCGCCGCCCGCAGCTGTCCTTTATCCCCGGGCAGGTCCCACACGGCCGGGCAGTGCCGCGGGGCCGCCAGCGCGCTGAGGGTGTCACGGTCCCCTGGGGGTGGGTGTCACGGTCCCCTGAGGGTGTCACGGTCCCCTGAGGTGTCACGGTCCCCTGGGGGTGGGTGTCACGGTCCCCTGAGGTGTCACGGTCCCCTGGGGGTGGGTGTCACACTCTGCTCGGTCCGGCGCTGCTCCTGCCCCAGGCCATGGGTGACGGCTGGTGTGGGGTTCAGGCGCAGCTCGCTGATAGCATTCAGCAAGTGCTGTGCCACTTCCATCGTTTATCCGTAAGTTTCTTCTGCCTTTTCCCTCGAACAGCTTCGCTTGGCTTTCGTTACACCTGTTCCTCTCTGGCCGGTGAGCCGGGGCCCGGAGCGGCACAGCGCGGCGGAGGGGACTGGTTTGGCCTGGCCGGCATCCTTGTAGAGGACAGCTAAGAAGGAAGATGTGAGTTAGAGGGTGAAAACGTGTGGCAATTGCTCCTGCTGCGGCTGATCTGCAAAAGGACCAAAATCTCATTGCTTACCTGCTTAGCGCGTGAGGGAAGAGCTCAGCTCTGCCCCTTTTGTGAAGCAGAAAGAAGCGCAGATGGCCGGGGGCAGAGCTGGGAGCTGTGTGCGGCGATAATCCCCCAAGGCGCCGCAGGGACGGGCCCGGGGCTCTGCCCGTGCTGTGCCAGCGTGCCTGGCATTGCGGGCTTCCCCTGAGCTGCGCTCCCACCCGCTCATCGCTCAGGCACGCCGGGCTCCGCCGTGCCTGCCCTCGGCTGCGAGCTGCGATTAGCTGCAGGGCCAGCGTGCTTGGTTCGTGTGCTTGCAAATACAGCCTTGGGTCATCCACCACACATGTAATTACCGCAGGGAGGTCAGGAAGGCAGCCCTGGAGAGCTGCTGGCAGGAGCAGTGGTTCTATAATGGGGCTGAATTGCTTAGGCGCTGGGTATGTTATGTGTTTTTTTATAGACACACACACAGGTAGTAATAGTTGCCTCAATTTCCTGGCAGAAAAAATTTTAGGCTACTTTTGTTTTGTGGCAGGAAAATGTTTCAGTGAAAATAAGTGTTTGCTGAAATTAACAGAACTTTTAACTGTGCTACCCTTATTTGAAAGCAGAGGGTAAAATCCACTTGGGTTGTTTGGTTGTTTTTTTGTGTTTTTTTTTTTTTTGTTTGTTTGTTTTTTGGGGTTTTTTTGGTTTTTTTTTCTGTTGGAATTGCTTAGTCCTGTGTGGTAAAAGAAAAGAGAAATAAAGAAAGGTGAAAAAAAGGAATGAAAATTAAAGATTAAAATACTTTAATGCTTTAAAAAATCTATTTAGTTTTACCAAAACTAGAAGACAATATAACTTTAATTTGTTTAATGGATTTGGGTTTTTTGGTTTTTCTTTCCACATCATAAATTTAAAATAGTCTGGGTTTGATTCTAAATTGGTTTTGGTCATTTTTCAGTATTATGAAATAGTTCATATGGGAAGTTTTTGCTTTGGTATGTTCTAATGGGTTTGGGATTTTGCTTTAGTGTAACTAATGTCTTGTAATACAAAAGCATGCCACGGGGAATGCTTCTGAGTTTGGCAAAGGGTTTATCATGTCAGGTGTACTTGAGAAAGTCAGATTATTCAGCTGTTACCTCAGTCACTTGAAACTGGTTTCCTTAGGATAGAAGGAGCCCTAAGGGGGAAAAAAAAAAAAAAAAAAGCTGTTGGAAAGGGAAATACTACAACAGTTTTGTTCTCACCTCTGATTTCTTTATTCTGCTCTCATTCAGTGGTGGGTGGACATTTATCATGGATTTGACATGTATAAACCACTGATTGTCACATAATTTGGAAATGATAGGCTAAAACTTACCTGTGGAGGGAAAACCGCATTAGAGGAGAGGAGCAAAGCTTACTTTCTTCTGCTCCTCTTGAGAGGGATTCTGTCACTCCCTGCAGAAGAGTGGGTTTCTGTAGGTTGATGTCCTTTACATGCAGCACAAGCTGCACTGAAAAGGTCCTTCTGTACTGCAATAAGAATGTCTTTATCCAGGGATTGTACTGGTGTAAAGTGTGTGTGTGTAAATATGTGCCTTAGATCACAATGGGAAGCTGTGGTTTCTTAGGGTGAATATGATCCTGTTTTAGGGTAGGGCAGAGTTTAGGGAGATTGTGAAGAGATGAGGGCAGGACATGTTTCTGGTGCCTGAAACTGCCATCTCAGAGCCTCTATCCAGTTTCTGAGTTTGCTACAGCTTTGCTCCACGTCTGCAGTAAAATCTTTCATACAGGATAAGCAATGCTTTGCTGCCTTGTGGTATTTGGCCTGTGTTAAGGAGAGCTGGATACAGCAATAAAAGGTGAAGCTTTATGTTCTTATACTAAACACATGCTATACTATGGAGTATCATTATGGAAACACAGCAGTGTAAATGCTGAGTAAAGCTGGCCTTCACGTGAGAGTGCTCACTGTGAGGAATCCCAGAGCAAAGAGTTGAGGAAAAGTGGTCCTGGTGTGGGAGGGTTGAGGAATGGACATGGCATGTTCTGTGAAAGAACACAGCAGCTCATCTCCTTTACTGAGCTTTCCTTTTCCTGATTCAGAACTCACCGAAGTAGGTACCTGCATCACCCTGGGTTTAAGGAGTCCTGGTGCAGATCCTAAGTGATGGGAATGGTCCTGACTCACTGGACTGTGGTATTGTTTGGGCACGTGCCCCTGAAGTGTTAACATAAGGTGTGTGTCAGGAAAAAAAAGGTGGTTGTTGCTCTTTCCTCAGATCCAGAACAACTTTTTTGTCTGAGTTCTAGATGAGTGCCTGTCCATCTATAATTCTGCCTGCCTTCACTGGCCACCATAAGAAAAATCAGCACCTGACTAGGAAAAAAGATTAAGGCTCTCATTCCTGCTTTGATGTACTTGTGCTCTGTATTTGTAAATGATGTCCAACAAAAACCTTGTAGTGTAAGAAATCTTTGAAAGTGAAATCACCTTAGTTTCCTAAGGTGAGGGTATATTGTCTGAGAAGGGTAACATTCATGCTTGGGAATGGCACTTCTATTTCTGATGAATTTTAAGCATGTGAAGGTCATCTTCTATTGGCTTCCCCCCTTGTGCTGTGTCAGTGACAATTGCTTTGGTCATTGAGGGTATGATCTATTTTGGGCATTGCTAGGTGTGACTGTTGGGTGAAAGCCAGAGAGAGAGATGTGTGGAAGGACAGGACATGGGAAACACCAAGGCACCAGAGGTACCACTGGGTGTGAGCACTGTGCAGCAGTTTTGCCTTCAGCCTTCAGGAGCAAGGCTCTGGGCTTGAATGGCTCCTTTCTGAGAGATCTGACTGACTGCTTGACCTCTGCAGAAATGGGTGCAAGTTAAGAGTTGGACAGAAGGGATGAGAATTTCCTGGTATTTTTGCATGGATTCTGTGCATCTGCAGAATCAGCTGTGTTCTTGAGAAGATGCTGGGAAATGAGTGAACTTGTCAATCAAACATTATTGTCACTGTGCTCACAGAGACATTTCTGCTGGGTTCCCCACTCTCAGAGCAGTCTTTTTAGCTTACTCTTCTGAATGGCAATGAACTCTCTCTTAAAACAATGGCTTTTTAGGTGTGTTTGCATTAATGTTGTTTATAGCCATGTGCCTTGAATTCTGATTAAGGGAGTAGTCAGCTTGAGGGATTTACAATCTTTGGGCAAGTCTCAGCAGCATCTCTTATTTCCTGGGCATTTTCCTGTACTTGACTTTTGCATGTGCTCAGAATGTAATTTTGCAATTCAGGGTGAGTGAAAGGTTTGGGGTTTTCAGCAAGACATGGCTTTATCCTTTGCTTGCTTTTTTGAAGTCTGTGAGGGCTAAATGCAACCAACACTTCAGAAAATTCTGCCTTGAGTAATAAACTTAGTAAGGAGCAGATAGCTCAGAGATGTCTTCATTCTTGTAAACATGACTAAAGCATTTATTGGCTGTAGTTTCAAGCTCTGAGCAATGGTTGTCAGTGATCTTTTGGTGAGATTATGAAAGATTACATGAAGAATACTTCAAATGTTCTTCACTTTGTGTAGATCACTTTTTAATTTGCTTACAAAGTGAAATTTGAATTGCTTATTTTCATTGAGAGTAAAATAGACATTTTTGTCCCAGGCATGGACATGGTTTTGAGGAGGAAATTACTGAGCAACAGTTAACAGATCAGTTCACCTTGCTTCACCTATGAAAATGTGGACAAAGCCAGGACACAAAGTGGAAAAATAGGAACCCGCAGTCCCAGTGCTGGTTTCTACAATGTATTTTACTTGTGTGGTGGTTACCCCGGGCTTCAGCATCAGGAGCTGTGTGGTTTCTGTCCTTTGCCTTGGGTAGCCCGATAAGAGACATTGTTGCTGTCGCACACAGGAGGGCAAGGGAGACACATTTGTCTCCATTCCATAGCTTTGAACCCAGGGTTTGAGCAGGTTTGTTGGTAGGAATGCAGCAGCCCCAGAGCTGGCACTCCTTCTCTGGCACTGCTGAAGCTGGGGCTGTAAGTGCTGATGTCCTAGCCTTCTGCTTGACATAAAGCAATCAAAGCTTTTTTCTCCTGATGTGTAGGTTTTGCTAATATCAGCTAAAATATATATTTATGTAAAAGCACCAGGAGACTTTCTGTTCCTTTGAAGTAATAGAAGGAGCATATTTGGGAAGGAATTGATACTCAACATGCCACCCATGTATTAGAAGCCAGTGGTTTGTAAAAAGGGCTGGGGCAAACAAAGCAACCAGTCTTTTTTCTGAGATGAGTCAATGATGGCAGCTTGGGTGTGTATTGAGGAATTGTTAGATTTTTACAATGTATTTTCTGCTTACAATACCTGCTTTTGTGGGAGGGAAATCTTCAATCGGTGTTCCTTTCAGTTTGACAGGAATACTGCAATTGCTCTTTGATACTTAGTCCTGTTTTATAGGTCTGCTGAATCTTCTCACAACACTGAATTGAACATATTTCAGAAGGATCAAAACAGACCTTTGTTTGCATGTGAAATATGCTTCACAATATGCACCAGTTAGATGTCAATGACTGCAATTAAAAAATATGCAGGAGCTGTATAAAGATAGGGAACTTGGAAGTCCCCAGTGCAACTGAAGCAAGCAGTGTCTGGGATTCATAAATCAAAGGGCATTGCATTCACAAGATACACTGTTGAGTGTAGAGATGTGTGAGAATAACTCTGTGTCTCAGTGTAGTCACATTTTATGGTGGTGCTGGAGGCCTTACAGCTGTTTCACATGTTCTGATCTGAGCAGTGGGTATTTGGGCCATTGGGCATAGTGCCAGTGTTCATCCCCACAGGGAACCATGAGTAGGTCATGACTTGACTGGCCAATTATTCTGCTCAAATCTGCTCTGTTACCATAACACATTGCTGTGGAGGCATAACCCAAGGAATAATGTGAGTTCTCCTCCTCACCCAGAAGCAGCCCAGCATTGTGCACAGATGATCCAGGGCACCAGTGTGAGGCTTGTCTTTTCAGAGCTCCCAGAGATTATCAGCTTAAAAAAAATTGTGTTCAGAAAACAAACTGCACAGTTACACAGAGTAACACCTGCAGCAGATGCTGCTGGTGTTCTCATTTGAAACATCTACTGTGCATGATGGAAGATGTGCTGAAAGCTCTGGAGAGGCAATCACAGCTCGTTTTTCCAGCAGCAGTTCTGTGTGTGTCTGTGTGCTTTATGGAGCAGTGCCTGGCCTGAGAAAAAGGAAGCTCTGACTCCTGGTCCCCCTGGCTCAGGATCTGTCCAAGGAAGTCTATAATGCTAATTAGTGTAGTATGAAGCCTTTATTGTCGAGAACTTTGTCAAATTATTATTTAATTTTCCTTTCATCACATTAGTGTTTCTTGGTGTGTCCTGTGCTCCTAGTTAGGTGTGGTTTTGGGTACATCAGTGGGGTCCAAGAATCTCCTTCACTTCAAGGTGCTCATCTCTCTCCAGATTTGAGCCCTCACTATTTGGCTGAGGCTGCTGAATTAGTTATTTTGATTGATCAGTGGTAACTGGCCATGAATGAGCTGCAATGGATCCAAAGTGCCTACACCACGAATGTGTGTTAACTGAGACTTAGCCTCTTCCAAGATGTAATGGATGTCATTCCTCATTAATATTCTAGTTGCATCATCCTTGAGCATCAATGAAAGACCAAGAATGGCTTTCTTCAAGCAACAGAAGGTGGAGGACGTTTATGAGATCGGGGAGGAGCTGGGAAGGTAAGGTCAGCTCACACTGGTGACACCACATGATTCCAAAAGCTGACACTTGGGGTGTTTGGTACTTCCTTCTGCCTGGCAGCCTAAATCAGTTACTATGTACTGCAATACAGCACTCACCTCCACAGAGACTGACCCCACACTTTGGATGGGATTTTTTGGTAGTTTTAGGGGCTTTTTTCTTTAGATTAAATGTGCTAACTGTTTTTCCTGTTTCTTTTCTTGCAACTAGGACAACAAAAGGTATGTTTGTATTGTATTTTGTAGATAGGTGTCCCCTGTGTCCGTGCTTTAGGCTGGAGTTCAGGTGCAGTTCTGGGAGCCAGGAGCCTGTGCTGCTGTCACCACAGACACAGAACTTTCACTTGGCTGCTGTTTTAGCAGCACTCCACAGCACTGCACTTTCCAGCTGGCTCCAAGGACTGACATCAATGTTCATATGTGCCTGCAAAAATAGGCCTGTATTCCCAAAAGGCTTTACCTCTCAGATCTTTAGCTGGACTGGTTGATGCTTGTATATAGCTTTTAATGTATAAAGGCTTATCCACAGGTATTAATTTTTATGTATATAGCTTTTAATGTATAAAGGCTTATCCAGGTATTAATTCTAGGTGTATTTACCAACTGTTACCATGCTTAACCATGAGCACCTGCTGAAACACTGCTGGGTTTGTGCACTGGCTCCCCGAGTCACTGAACAACACATAGTGCTCTGGGTGAGGATAGCTGGTTTCCAGTCTGTGAACAACCCTCTAATGTTTTCCATTTAATATGCAAATAGCAAAATTAGGGCTATACACAGGTTGGCTTCTTTCCCAATGTCTGGCAGCTGGTTTTGATAAATGACTCTGTATGTGCCATCACCCTTCCTTAAGGGCCAGTAATTGAGTTCCATTAAAACACCAGTTGAGCTGTGTCCTTGCTGAATTACTTTTTCACTCTTAGCTGTTTCATCTTTAGAGTTTTGAGAAGACTTCTTTTAAGGAGAGAGGGGTTGAGGTTTGTTTGTTTATTTGTTTTCCATTCCCTTCCCTCTCAAGAAGGCCATAACTGCTAAATTTCCTATAATTGCTTACTTTTAAGTACTGCCTAGTACTGAGAGTCTCAGCCTGACAGTGAGAACCTGACAACAGTGAGCAGTAAAGCAATTCAGTGTGTGTATGCAGGATGTAAGAGGTGTGGTTTTTAACCTAGGTTAAACAGTCAAACTACTAAAAGGAGAAACTGGAGACTGAGTAGTTTGTTTTTACTTTGGTTTCTGAATTGGTTTTGGGAATCTTTTGAGATGATGAACATCACTTTCTAAGCTGATGGATAGTGGGGATTTTGAATGGGGAAGTGTAGTTGAAACAATCTGGCAAAGGCTGGCTACTGCTGCTTGAATCAGCCTGAGAGGCTGCTCAAGGTTTGTGTGGTCACAGCAGCCCTCCTCCTCTTCAGGCTGCATGCATAGTGTCACACTGTCTTTGTCAGGGTGTTTTCACTTTCAGGTTTTGTGTGTTAAATGAGCAGGGTCAACTGGGTCATCACAGCTCTTTATCTCTGAGCAGTAACTGCTGCTAAGGGCCAGTGACAAATGGTGTCTTGCTTTGCTAGGAGGAAGTTGACTTGCTGGACATTGCAGTGACTGATCTTTTCCAATGCTGCTGATGCCCTTAGAACCTGTGGATGTCTTTTATTCAGTTTGCAACAAGCTGTTAGTTACTGACAAGTAGAGGTAGGTTAAAGGATTCATTTATCATCATTCTGGCAGCAGAAGTCACAAAACAGATGTTTTCTAACAACATCTGTGAAGAGTCTGTCCTGTTCTTGTCCTCCTCACAGAGTTTGTCACTTCCTGAGAACAAAACTAGTTGTTAACATGGGTCTAGTGTTTGCTCTAGCTGGCATTCAGCCATGAGGTAAAACAGAGGATCACACTGACAGAGGCAGCACCTGTTGATGTGCAAGTCTTTGCACATCTCTCAGGAAAGGATGCTCCCTCCATAGAGGCAAAGGCTGAACTCTGCTCTGGTGATGAAAGGAGGCACTTCCTGTCCCAATGCAGCATTGAGGGTGACCATAGCAGAGCTACCCAGCTGCAGCAGAGCCCTGCACACAGAGTGCAGCACACTCTGCACAGCCAGACCATCCTGGGGCTGCCAGTGCAGCTGTCAGTGTGCCAGTGCAGGGCTGTGACACAGAGAAGCCTTTCTGCAGAGAGGGGAGCAGGCTTTCCCTGGCTGCAGCTGTGTGCTTTGACCAGCTGCTCAGCTCCAGCATTCCCCCAGTCTTTCAAATATTAATCTTACACCAACCTCTGTTGCTCAACTTCTCCACAGGGTACACACAGGGAGCAATCTGTCAGGCATGTGGCATTAGAGACAGTTTGGTGATGGCCTTGTTCATTAGAGCAGCTCTGTTTGGGAAGCTTAGCATGGCCTATGCCTATGCTGAATGTGTGCAATGCTTCAAATACACATATATAATTGTGTTGCTTCCCTCAACACAGTATCAGTCACTTTCAAATCCGTGGGGACTGAGATTCTCTAGCCATAGCTGAAAGGAAGCTTAAAAAGAGGACTCTCTAAAGTGAATATAGCAAATTCCAGCATTATAAAGAAATAATACAGCTTTAACAATTCGGGCTGTTTTGAGGAGGGTCCTGGCCTAAGACATCTAGAGGGACATTAATGGCATGCCAAATCAGTGGAAATACTCCTTGAAAAATGTGAACAAGTGAGGACTAACTTGTCTTCTTGGGAATATGCAGCAGGTCAAATAACTGCTGGATCTTGTGGCAAGAGAGGTGACAGCTGGAGACAACCAAGAATGGAAAGTCTTAAATCAAGGGCAGAGTAGGCCCAGAGAAAGAAAAACTGCCCTGCTGAGCTAGGGATATAGTTTCCAGGAAAGTGGCAGCAATAAAGCTCACTGCAAAGCCTGTAATATAATGTTTCAGCTGTTGTGTTTTGGATGGGTAGCTGTGGCTCGCTGAACAAAGAGTGTTGTGCAAACGTGCAGGAGCCTTTCCAGCTGCACTAGCAAACACTGATGGTGCTGGTAGGTACTGGAGTTGGAGATGTGCAGTGTGATTTATAAAAGGATGTGCCATAGAGTCATTAATCTGTTCCCTAAATGTGGTGCCAGCCAGGCTGTGAGAGCTGTTGACATCTGTGCCTTCTGGGCAGTGTCACTGCTACGTGTCAACTTGGGGCTGAGGGTAGGCAGTGAAGTGTCATGGAGTTTTTCCCAGAGCATTTTGTGACAGTGCCATTGAGAAAGTGTGTTCCTGCAGGGTGGTGTGGGCTGGCACTGCTGTCCTGGGCCAGTGTCCTGCTCCTGTCTCAGCTCTGCAGTGTGCAAGGACTCACACTTAACAGAGAGCAGCAGGCAGGCCTCAGAGTGTATTTCTGGGCATGGAAGTCTCCCTTTCCTTCACTGTTGTCCTTTCGCCGTAGGGAAGGGGCTCTGCCTTCCTGTCTGCCACTCCAGTTTCTTGTCTGTCTCAGTAACTAGGAGCTGTGCTCATCCCTCATCTCCTGGGCCAGGCAATGCCTTCATGCAGAAAATAATCACTGTGATTTCTGTTGGTTACTTCGGGCATAACTGAGCCTCCAGTGTCTCAGCCCCTGCTGACCTGGGCTGTGGTTTCATGGTTAAAGCCAAGCTCCATCTTTCATCAGTGCCTTGTTATGCCTCCTGTAGTTCCCCATCTGCAGCTAGGAGTTCCTGCTCCCTCTGTGCTTGTGTGTGGAGGATCAGCTCTGCTTTCTGAGAGAAGACAAACCCCATTTTCTGGGTGAAACTTTAAAGAATAGCAAATGCAGCATTTTACCTGTGCTGATGGGACCTTGGAGCCTGGCACAAGTCTCTGTTCTGACAGTGTAACTAAGTATTTATTTAGGTAGGGAAAACAAAAAGCAGAGATAACCAGGTGTTCTTTGTAGGGTAGGAACCTGGAGATCTAGGATAAAAAAGTCATGGCCCCCAGCTAGTTGGACTCTCCCTGCTAAACAGAGAGCTGGAATTGCAGCTGAGAGAGTTACCCTTAACTCACAGCACACAGTGTCTTCATACCAGGAATGCTTTTTTCTAGCTTTGCTCAGTACTGTGCTTTCTCAGATATGAGCTTTAACTCTTCTTTGATTAGTTTGCACTTTGAATTAGTTCTTTAAATTCTGAAGAATAACTTTCAATTATTTTATTTTACAACACACACAAAGCAGGTCTTTTTGTTTGATGCAAAATATTAACTTAATTCCTGAGGACTACCCAGCACTTCTGTTAATGTTTCTTGTTACAAATCTAAGTCATGTTTCATGTATGTGAATCTTCTGCTGAAACAGTTTTGGCATCTGGTACAGATCAAGTTTTGGCATCTTGGTCACAATCACTGTGATTGTTATCAGCTGTCTGATACAGTCACTGTTCTTGAATTTTTTCTTTTTAGTCCTTCTAGCAGGTTTCCCTAATAGTTTTCAATGCTACCTTAACTGTTTCCAAAATAAAATATTTGTTACAGAAAGTGGAAGGTTTTGTTGTTTGGCTTTTTCCTAATAACAGAGTTGCTCTCTGTACAGTAAGAGAGAAGACCTGGCCTCGGCCTCACTTCATAACAAAGTCACACATTCCCCATCATCAGCATCCACCTGCATGATGGAAATGATCTCTGTGTATGTCCTCAGTCCATGTCTGGCTCTGAGAGTATAATTAGAGATGAATGATTTCTGTGATAGTGCTCACAAAGCTCAAATTTTGTAATGTATTTAACCACTGAATATTAAGCAGAATATTAATCCCAGGGAAAAGACATCGAATATTAATCCCAATCTTTGTTTTGTCATTTCTGTAAAAATAAAACTACATTTTGCATTGCAGTAGAAAGCTGATGGAATTTTCAACAGCTGAGAAAAAACACTCTGTGTAGTATTAATTCCATAATTTAAAAATGAAAAATACTACCTATAAGTAAAAATGCACATGAAATGAACATAGTGCAGCTCAAATTCTAACAATGACAAAGCACTGGACAAATTGTTAACATGGATGCAGAACAGAGCTCATAGGTAATTGTCTGATGATCAAGCTTGATTTATCTCAGGTGACATCTGTGAATCTCTAACACTCCACACCAGCAGTTTGAGCCAGAGTGAAGACCTGCTGTAATAGCTGAGCAGTGAAATGGGAGTTTCAGCAACTCTTTGTAGTTTTGGCCTTGCAGATAATTTCCTTGTCTTGAATGAAGTCAAAGTCTTGAATAAAATGCCAGCATAGTTTCCATCTGTGTGGTATGTGGGGAAGGAGAAAAATCCTGTAACCATTTGACCATAATACTGCTCCCCTCTTACAATTCCTGTGCTCCCAGGTCTGTGGCTCTCAGGCCATGTCTGGGTGGATTTGCACCTTTGCACACCTTTGCTCACCTTCTCCATGCCCAGGACACTGCCCTGCTGTGGCTCCACACGCAGAGGAACAGCTCATCAGATCAGCTACTCCTGCTGAGCATGAGTCAGCTGTGACCTTCCCTGGCTCTGCACTCTGCTCACTGCCACTCTGATACCCAATACCAAAAGCCAGGTCTGATAAGGAGGGAAGATTTGTCATCGTGTGCATTTTATTCTCGAGCTTCAGCTTACACCAAAAGCTTGCCAGGCTGTTGGGAACTGGCCAGAACTGCTGGGCTCCTGCTCTTTCACTGCTGACTCTGCAGCTCCAGTTTCAGGAGGAGCTGATAAGGGCCACATCTATGGCCACAGCAGGTTGGGAAGTTCCCAAACACATTGAACAGTTCCAGGAGATGCTGTTGAGGGTTCAGTAGGTGGCACAATTTCTTGTGACTCGTGGCTAAGGACCACCACGTGTTTAAGATATTAATTGTGTTACTGTACTGATAGCTTGTAATAATTCATAGCACTGTTCAGAAACATCAGATTTATCAAACTTCCTTTGAATTTCAAGTGAGCTGCTCTCTACTTATTCCAGTAAACCAGATCCTTCTGTTAGAGTCATTAATCTTCTGCTCTTGTGCCTCTTTTCTGGCACTGGACACAGAGATCACCTTTGGGCCAGGGTGTGTTGTTACCTTTGTGTGGGTTTACTGAGATGTGGATGAAAGGTGCCAGACAGTGACTTTATCAAAGACAGGGTATGTCCAAAGGTGCTCAGCACTTCCCTTCAGGAATATTGGAACTTATCCCTCAAAGTCACTGGCTCTAGAGCACTATACAGTCCATGAAGTATGAGCTGTGAATGAAAATGCTAGCATGTTTAAAAGTTATAGCTGATTTTTTTTTCTTTCTACTACTTTTTAGTAGTCAAGCAAAATTCCTGTTAAATGCCCTATTTAAAAAAATTTTGGATCATTCTGTTATAATCTGGCATCTGGTAGTTTCAATTCTGTGTAGGTGCTTTAGGAGAAGTAAACACTTCCTTTGCATTTTGTTTGGGAGGAAAAGAAAAGCAAACAAGTAAACCAAAATTCAGTTTTATGGGAAGCTTAAACAGAAGTACAGTAACGTTTGTGACAGTTTATCTTTAAAACTCTTTATAAAGTTACAGGAGGTGCCATCGGAGTATTTAACAGAAGAAGATTTTGGTGGTTTTTGTTTTTTTTTAGTTTTATTCCATAAAGCCTTACAGAAGCAGTGAGATGCATTCCCTTCAGTGACCTTGCCATACAATTGCTGATTTGCTGTTTCAACTGTCCTACTCTAATTTCTTTATAAATACTGTGCTATTTGACTTCCTATTTACTTACTGCTTAGGTTAAATTTCTGCTGTACCAAAATCCTGATTTAGTCTAAAACAAAAAGTCTGTAAAATAAAATGTACTGCAAATTATTGTCATTTACAGAAGGCTTTTACATCTTTATAGCTGTGACTACAGAATTCCTGCAAAAACCCTCCAGCAAAGTGCTTTTATGCATGTGTTTTGTGAACCTTGCATGGCCTTTGGTTGATCTTTGTTTCATAAATGAACTGAAAGCACAAAAATGGATTCTCAGTGTTGGTCCAAGCAGACTCCTGTCCTCTCTGCTGGGAAGAGCACTCAGTGCTGTTACAAATAGCAGAAGTCATCTCTGAAGTATAAGCAAAGAGGGAGGAGGGTATTTAGCTTAATAAAACTATGGTTGAGCAATTGCTCTAATCACTTGAAAAAAAATAAGGCTGAAAAATATGTTTTCCTTGAATTCAGCAAGAATTCTCCAGGGCTTTGCTTTGAAAGTTAGCAAAAAATATAACCATAAATGGATAAAATTATTAGTATATATTTTTCCAAGAAAAAGAAATAGGAGTGAAAATTATGGAGAAGTAGTAAAATGCAGACTTCCTAAGCTTGAGATGACCAGTTAAAACTAATCCAAATTTAATAGTGGCAAAAAGGCACTATGAACAAAGTTGTTGACATAATAACAATGGATGTAACTGAGAATGAATTTAGTTCTGCTGAACTAAATGCACCAATGTGGAATGTAGAGAACCTGTGCTGAGGTTGGCTAAACACTGTTATTGTGGTTGTGTTTATGTCTATTTACTCATGCATGTACACACCATGATTTCATCACATATTTTAGTATTTTTAAACTAACATGCATTCACCGTACTGGCTGTGAATATAAGCCATTTAAAAGTGGTGCTGTTTAGGTTTTATTTAGCCTCCTTTCAGGTCATGTATTCTTGTGCAGGAACACCTAGTGTTAGGATAAAATATGAATTATTATAGTTATACTTCTAGTGATAACTAGAGACGTGTAATTAATTTGTATCCTTACCCCATATAACATTATTTCATTTTCCAGCAGCATTACCTATATTTTACAGACCTGGGGAAATTAGGTACAGAAGGAGCAAGGTGTTACTTTTCACCAAGTGTGTAGGAACCTAATTACTGTTAAAGTCAGTGGGAGGCTGCCTAAAATCCCTTGCAAATCTGTTCCTGAGTAAATTGTCCTGGCTCTCATGGGGAGTTGTGTCACCTCTTGACTGGCAGAATGCCAGAGCACTGTTCTGTGCCAGGTTCATTTACTTCTCAAAGAACTTGTTGAAAACATATTTCAGTCTAAAATGTATCTGTCACCATGTTCATATATATCATGTCTTTTATGGAAATGTCAAGTTTTAACAACTAAATCATCATCATCATATATTTTAGAATTCTTTAATGAATTAAATGAAGTTAAATATGAACAGGACATGAAGAAATAGACTCAACATGCAGAAAGGGAACATATGTTTGTATTTGGGGAAGAAATGGTTTGTTCTTCTCAGATGACAGAATCCTAACTTCTCCCCCCTTGGACCTCAGGAAGCCTGATTGGAGTCAGGTAACCTGTACTGTCATCTCAGCACTTTGCATACAGTGTTTTGAGAGTCTATTCTAAAGCTATGGAGCAGCAGCACTGCTGAGCACTGGGGCGTTCCACACTGGCAGCTGCACTGCTCTTGCTCTCAGCTGACATTCTGCCCCAGAGCATTACCATCCAGAGCAAGTATTAAAAGAAAACCTGGACAAAGAGCAAGAAGTTGTCCTGTTATTCTGGATTGTCCAGCTTCTCTCTTCCCACAGCCTTCCCACATCCTCTCCTGAAGTGCACGATGATTGAATGAGCTGAACTTGTGCTCTTCTAAAGCATGCTTCTGAAAATAGACTCCAAAACCACCCAGTAATATTGTCTCTGTGTTCTTATTCAGTGACAAACCTCCTACATGATAGCAATGCAAATGATGGGTTGTCTCCATTGCTGGGATAAAACCCATCATTACTGATGGACAGGTTTGATGTTGTACCTAATTATATTATAGCTGACACGATGCAGCTGCTGTTGTTCATACTTGTGAGCTGTTTCCACAACTGAGAATTCTCAGTGTGATGAGGCTGTTGCACAGCTGTCCAAAATATTTCTGGAAGGGAAAAAAAATGCAACTTCTTGGAAAAAAACATTTTAGAAATTAGGAATCGTAGAGTCATTAAGTTTGGAAAATACTTCAAAGCCCAATGTCAAAGCCATGCAGAGGCAGTTTCTCCAGGAGAGTGCTGTGGGGGACAGTGCCAAAGGCTTTACTGAGGGCCAGGTAGGCTCCACGCAGAAGTGTCAGCCTCTGAGCCTGTCCTGTGTGTGTTGTAAATGCTTCTGTTCATGATCCAGGTCATCTTCATTTCAGTGCTGTACTAAAACCCATGAATTTCTGGCAAGATCTTTTGACTGAAATCTGGATATTTGAGCTGTGAAATTTAGTTTCAGGTCTAAGATCAAGTACAAATGCCCCGTAGGAAATTATCTAAATGGTTTAATTTCTCAGTGCTGTCAACTTAGGTGTTAGAGAGACATGCTTTCTTTCCTTCTGCTTTTTTCCTAGCCTAGGCCAAAAGTTTTGGAAGCTGACAGAGTTTGTTTCTTATGGTCTGCAGATGCATGAGAAGGCACAAAACCACTGTTGTCCTTAGTCCCAAACTGTCCCAGTAAAGACTTGTCTGCAAAAATCTGGTTTTGAGGGAGATGGGAAATGGCATGAAGGTTGGGACAGGAGCAGCAACCGTGTGTATTGGTGGCCACACATGCAGGGGGGCAATAGCAGATTACAAGGGAATTGGTACTGTTATAGTTATGGTCTGGGATAATTATTTATTTCAAAGGAGGAGACAGGAATTCCTGTGCTGTGTCATTATTACTCTTGTAGACTTTTGCATAAACAGAAATTTACAGAATCCACAGTATTACTGGAATTTCTAAATGCAAAAGTGACTGTGTTCGTTCCCATAATCAGCACTCATAAAAAAATATTTTCTCCTGAACTTTGACAAAATTTGTCCCTAGAGAGGATTCAAGGAAACAAGCACAGGAACATTAATACCATGTTTTTCAGAAAGTCTGAACCAAGCAAGATGCATGTCTTGCAAAATGTGATCAAACAGACAGGAAAAACATGAAACCCATGATGTTTTACACAAGCAGCTCTCAGCACTACAAAACAAACTCTTTTAGTAGAATGTTTAAGGCAAATTTGGGGATTTTGTAGTGGGGATTTCTCTAGGGTTTGCAGGTAATGATAAAAGCAGGAGAAATATGAATCACTTAAAGCATGTGACAAATGGCCACAGTCTCTATTCCATTTGTTATTTCTAAAGGGATAAGCACACTTGTCCCATCTGTTCCTGCCTCTCTCCTGAGAAAGCTTTAGGATATGTATGAAAATGAAAGCCTAAAAGAAGCATGTCAGGCTGGCTGGCATTTGTTTGAACTCTGAAATGAGAGACTGCCTCTGCCATAAGGTGGGAGCCTTTGAGAGCAATTGAGCACCAAAGTGGAACCCTTAATTTTTAATTTCTTTGCCTTTGTATGTTTAAGACAGGCTGCAATCAGATGGCATCTAATGAGGTGCTGAATATAATTGCTGTGTGTGCTGCATAATTTAAATACCAACTGTACTTGCATTTCTCATTTGCCAAGCCAGTGAATGGTATAATAATATTGAAAACAGCAACAGCTCAGTGCTTACACAGTGTAGTCATGGGGAGTGCACTTAATGAGTTTGTTTGTGATTCTTATAAAGAGATCTTGTCTGCTAAAATCACAGTAGCTAAAGGTTATGGTTACCTGTAAGATGAGTCTTTTCCTTTCAAGGATGTCATGTCCTGAATAAGGAAGTATCTGACACTAAGTGTGTATTCTGGGGCCAAGTCCTAGGAGATAAGGCAGGAATTTTGCAGTTGGACTACATTAGGCGCCACAGTGAGGAAAATTTTGTTAGAAAATTGCAGGTACATGCCTTTTAACCTTAATGCAGCCACTGTACAGTTTGGTACAGTGGGAAATTCTTTGTCCTTGAGGTGCAGTGAGAAACCTGCACTTACTCTAGTTATATTTACAGTCAAGATATCAAGTGAATGCATAAATATGATAAACATTTTTTTAAAATTTGAAAATTGGTTACTGGATGCCAGTTTTGCATTTCCAAAGAGTAATCATTCCTTTGAGTTCTTCTCTAGGAACTGTTCATAAGACAAATATTTTTGTGCGTGTGTGTGTGCACACAGTGGTGTGTTGCAGCCTTGAATGCCTTAAGCATTACCAAGTGGAGTAGTGGTAAGTTGGACCTTTTGAGGCAGATCTTACTCATTTGAACATGAACTGTTTTAAGAGGTTTTAACTCCTTTTGTCAGTTTTGCCAGTTTGTTTTTGCTAAATTTCAGCCACAGTAGGTTACCTTGTCATGCCTGTGAGTGCAGAGTGCTGACACTGCTCACTCTTGTGCCAAGAACAAGCTTAGTGGTGCCCAGCAGTGCTGCTCAGGGCTTGCAGCATCAGGGCTGCTCAGGGCTTGCAGCATCAGGGCTGGCTTATTTGGGAAGCTGTCCTATAAAAGCCTGAAGAGCATTTCTGTTGCCTCCTGTGCTCGCAGTGGCCAGTTTGCTATAGTGAAGAAGTGCCGGGAGAAGAGCACGGGGCTGGAGTTCGCTGCCAAGTTCATCAAGAAGCGGCAGAGCCGGGCCAGCCGGCGCGGGGTGAGCCGCGACGAGATCGAGCGCGAGGTCAGCATCCTGCAGCAGGTCCTGCACAGCAACATCGTCCAGCTGCACGACATCTACGAGAACAAGACTGACGTGGTGCTCATCCTGGAGCTGTGAGTAAAGGCCTTCCTTGCCTGCAGGGCTGCCTGCCTGAGCAGGAGCCAGAGAGCGTGGCAGGGGCACTGAGAAATGGAGCTGCTGCTGTGTTCTCAGGCTTCGCAAACCCTGGCAGCAGCACTCAGGGATCTCATCCTGGGATACAGGTGCACCTGAACATCAGCTGAGATCATTTGATACTAAGCCAGGCAGTCTTGTCAACTTGAAAACAGTTTGCTAAGGGAGGGATTACCTCATGTCTGCCTAGGGCTGCCCTGACATGAACTCTGGAGGAAGTACAAGTGGCCACTGAATGCTCGTTTCATTTTCTTCCTTCTTTCATCTCTCAGTACGTGTGAGGGCAATCAAGCCTTTTCCAAAATTCACAACCCTTCTCACTAATCCCATACTTTCCTCATTTAGATCAGCTAGAGGAGAAAAGGGGAGGAGGGCAAGGGAAGAGGGTTTTTTAATCCCTAAACATTGACTGCTGAGGATGAATAGCAGCAGGATGGGAATGAAGAAAAGCTCTTTACTCTTGTGCCACCATATGAGGGGGACAAATCATTGCCATTTAGGTCCTGCTGACAAGTGGACCTCCTGACCCCTCCATGCAAAATTATGCAATTTTTCAGTGTGTATGGAGCAGGACCATAGTCACTATGGTTGAAGTTAGGTAGACCATACTTTCCCCAGGACACCAGCCTGGACCTTGTGCATTTGTATTTTATATGTGTTTTATCCCTGAGGGAGCTCTCTAGGGGAGCATTTAGGCCAGGGAGCATTCCTGGAGATTAGTGTGACTGCTGGAAGATGGCATGTGAGTCATGATGGGCATCTGTTAACTTTGAAGGGTATGTCTATGGCCAAATGTTGGTCTCTGAAGCCAAGCTCTGGAAGATGGGGAAGGAGCTTGCTCTTTCTCACTGGTGACTACTTTGAGCTAAAGCAACCTCCTGTTTCATTACCTTCTGCTTTTTCCTGTTGTCATGTGGCCTGACACCTTTTGTGTGTCCTTTTTGCAGGCTGTAACATATTGCAGTTTGTAAAAGTCTGCATCGAACAGAATTTTGACCTGATTAAGGCCTCTGCATTCAGCTGCTGTATACAAATTGAGGATGATGATAATTGCTAGTAAAGATAATTAAATTCTCTCTGCAAATAGGTAACCTCTTCCCTCTGACACCCTGCTCTCAGTCTCATTTTCCCTGCTGTTTATTATAGTAAGTGCTACAGTACCTGGCAGCAGCTTCTCTTTCCCTCTGCTCATTGTCCAGGGTCTTACTCCCTGTTGTTCCTGTGTCCTGGGCCCTGCCTGCAGCCTGCTTTGCCTGGCAGAGGCTGCCTGGAGGCAGGCTGGATTGATAGGCAGGTGTCTCCTCTGCAGGTTAGTGTCAGGGTTGTGCACACCAAACAGCTCTGCCCAAGAAGTAAGGCAGCATTGTTGTTTGTCTTCTATTGGACTTCAAAGGAAAAGTAAAGGTATCATTTGCTTGCTTCCTTGCCATGGTATTAGGTGACATGGTAAAAGGGAAAGAGTTGGAATCAGAGGAAGGAATTCTGTAACAGTTGAGAAATGAGCATTTGCAGGTGATGATTTAGAAAATAAACCTCCCTGGGTGTTCAAATGTTACTTGATGCAGTTATGAGTGCTTTACTGCAAAGGAATTAATGCTTGAGGTGTGGGTTTTTTTCTGGGATTCCACAATGGTTGGCTTTTGGGGATTGCTAAATCTCTTCTGCTTGAGGGTTTCTCTGAATTCAGGTGTAGAACTTGGATAAGAATGACCTTGCAATAAACTGCTTACCACTCTCTAGGTAGAGTTTACTGAAGCCTGGTTTTAAAGACTGAGTCTTTGTTAATGAGAAATCATCACATCTCTTCTACTGAATTTTCCTTTAGATTACTCTTCTAAGATCTGTATGGCTTAGGCTAATGCATTAGGCTATACCTCAAGAGACTAGAGATTATTATAGTGTTTTTCATGTATGCCCATCTCTGATCTTCAGAAAATGAAATGCTCATGAGGTTATTGTAGAAGGGAGTCTTTTGTTGATAAAGTAACAAAGAGACTTCGAGCTTTCTGAATCTTTTTTTTGGCTTCCTTTATTTTTATCTTGTATTTTATGTTGTATTCTGTAGCTTGGAAAGTCCCCTTGCTAACCTCCTTCAAGGTTAGTGTGAGCTAAAGAGAAGTGGGAAAACACATCAAGGAGCTCTCAAGTAAATATCCTGTGACCCTCATTCTTGCAGCTGCACTTTCTTCAGTCATGCCTGGGGCACAGCTAGTTGCCCAGGAGGTTGGTGAGGTTGCCATTGTGGCAAACTCCCTGGTGTGCCCTGAGCAGCTGGCCCAGCTGGTTTAAGTGCCCACTGTTGGAGGCAGCAAGAGAAAATGAGAATTAAGTAGCTGCAGTCTGGAGAGGTGAACTATTTTCTGACACTGCCTGTGTAGTAGAGAAGGTTGCTCTGGAGGGAGTTGCCAGTCTCCTCCAAGCAGGAAGGAATCCTGGAGCACCCTGAGCAGAGCAGAGCAGCTCAGCCTGGGAGCTCTCCTGCAGTGGAAGCTGCTGCTGCAGGGCCAGGGCAGTAGTCTGGCCTCAGGGAAGTCAGAGAGTCCAGCTTGAGGAACCATCACCATGGAGATTGTGCAGGGTGAAAGAGGAAGAGAGAGCAGTGTGCCTGCATGGTTACATTCCAGAAAAGTCCAAGAGCCCACCCCAGCCCAGCTGGCTTCCTGATGGCTGGATGGAGTGTCTGCCAGAGGTGATTACTCAAGTGCACTCTGAGTAGAAACTAGTCAGTAAATGGGACTGACCTGCTCACTGTACACAGATTTCACCAAGGGACTACCAGGTTTTCCTTGCAGATTTCTGTGCTGGTTTGTCACTGTAGTCTGAATGCAGGTGGTGGTGCTCCAGCACCCAAGAGTCACAACTGTTTTGTTGGTGCCCCCAAAAGTGAATCTGAATGAGAATAAAATGATAATTTTAATGACAACGTGAACTGGCAACAATAAATGTAAACATGATCATGAATAATAGCTGCAAACAATGCCTAATTCAATATTTAGGTCATCTTGTTTCAGACAAGCAGAAAAATAGCATTGAAACTCTCAGTAGAAGGCACAGAAATGAAAATAAGTCTTTTATACTAATAAGGGTGGAATGGATTTCAGTTTTGATGTGAAAACTCGTAGTGACTAAGAGCACTTCCTTGATTTGGGAAAACTGGTTTTGATACCTCCAGTCTGCCACAATCTGCTTTCTTCTTAAAAAATTCAGCACCAAAGAAATCCTTTCCTGTTAGTTAAGTCAGGCAAGAATGTGTAGTAGAACAGGGTAATGGCTGTTCTGGAAAGAAAAGAAATTCTGTTGGCACATTTTACTACCTCATGTTCTGATGGCAATCGCTAAGAAAAGCAATTCTTCAGCAGTTGTTGACTCTTAAAACTTATTAATACAAAACAAAAATGTTGAAAAGTAGCAGTTGAAGTGGTTAAGTTGACCTTTTGAAATAGGTACATATCAGGGGATTCAGCAAACAATGTAACTCTGGTTCTGGTCCCTTGTGATCAATGTGATCTGGTCCCTTGCAGCATCAATGGAAAAGCCAGTCCTTAAATGGGAGGAAAGCTGAATCCAGAGGGAAGTTTGGGCACACCTGGGACCAGAACACAAAACTCGGGGTTGTCTGCACAACTAGACTTTTTCTGACTGTATTGAGGTTCTTTGCTGCTTCAATTTTCTGTGCTTACACTCACTTTATGGATTACAGTGCAGGAGATAACAGGATGGCTTTTGGTGTGTTTTTGCAGGGTTTCTGGAGGAGAACTTTTTGACTTCCTGGCACAGAAGGAGTCTTTGAGTGAAGAGGAAGCAACCAGGTTCATCAAGCAGATTTTGGATGGTGTGAATTACCTTCACTCTAAGAAAATTGCTCACTTTGATCTAAAGGTAAAGATGTTGATTTAGGCTTTGCTGATCTGTAGCTGCTAATTTTGATATTTAAAACTGGTAATGTCTGGTGGTAAATGAAGATATTGCAAGAATTGCAAGATAGAAATCAGAAAGCATAAGTAAAGAATCATTTAACTGATAGTGACTATCAAATGATCTAGTATATATTCACTTAATAATTCTCCTGGGCTTTAAAGGCCTGGGTGTGGAGTTTAGCAAGTGTTAAATTAGACATGTATTTTTAAGCAATGATCCAATTAAATGGAGGATGGTTCATCATTATCTCATCACTTGACAGGGCTCCATTGGCTGCAGTGGAGCTACAATGGTTTATACCACCTAAGGAATAAAACAGTCCTCCAAGAGGTAGTGACAATGACTTTTTGCCATTTCAGTCTGTTCTGTTTATTCTAAAGAAGCTTACATTCTGTGTCTGTGGTGGACATATATGCCCTAGATCCATGGAAGAAAACCAGGCTTGTTACCCTGAGGCTAAAACATGCTTGGTCCAATGACTGTGAGAATGAATTATTTATGTGCTCTCTTTCCCAGTGCAGCTCTGACTGAGAGTGTGTGTTAGCAGAAGTTTCTACATCAGATTCTGCTGTGGAAAGGCCAAGCAGCCTGCCAGCAGGGAACCAGACTCTCTCACTGCTGCTCTTGAACTTATGATTAAGTTGTGACAGATTAATGCACTGAAGCTCATAATGGGAGTTAAACTGAACCCATAGTTTACTCTGAACCTGTGAATGGTAGGGAGTAGCTAAGGCTGAGAAATTTAGTTGAAGAAGGAACTTTATGAATTATGTTGTATCTGGTGGAAAAGTAAAGTCTGTGGTTAAACATGTTAGTTTTCATTTCACAGTTGAAGCTTCAGCTTTTTCTTACAATGCTGTGAGGAGTGCCACATGTTCTTTTAATAGCTGGCTATCACATATGATCTAGAACCTCTGATCCCAAGTCTTTGCATTTTCTGGACTGTTCAGCTGGTAAATACTGCATCTTTCCTGGCCTTGTTGCAGCTGTGAAATTAGTCTCATTGAGAAGTTAGTTATTCCTTCCCTGAATAGATTCAGCATTTAACAAAACATCTTCCATTGGCTTACAACACAGTATAGAGTCAAGTGGGCAAATATTGTGAGGTGTAAATTCCAAGAACACTTCAGTAAAATTGCTGTTAGCAAAAATACTGTGCTGTGCAGCTGTCACTCAGGGCTGGGCAGTAGCATTTTGTGTGCCAACACCTGGACTGCTTCAGCTGTCTGCTGCCTCTCAAAAGAACTGTAAAAGGTTAAGCACAGATATGTGTTTCTTGTTCTATGGTGAGGTATATGCAAAGGAAAAAAAAAAAAAGCTCTGTTACTTTCCAAGATATTACTATTTTAATAACGTAGATCTATCTTTTGTTAATTTTAGCCTGAAAACATTATGCTTCTAGACAAGAATATCCCTATTCCGCACATCAAACTCATTGACTTTGGCCTAGCTCACAAAATAGAAGATGGGGTAGAATTTAAGAACATATTTGGAACTCCAGAATTCGTAGGTGAGTGGCATGTTCCTTTGTGCTTTATTGCAAATTCCAGAGGATGTCATCACGTCTTGTCAAAGTTAAAAACTGAGGGATAGAAGTAGTTTCAATCTTATTTCTGTGAAGGCCACTTAAATCTAGAGGTTTACATTATTTTTCTGGAATAGGCAAAGGTACTTTCTGTAAACCAGATGTGTTACTCCTGTGAGAGTAGACTGCTGCCAAATGTATATTTAGAGATGTAAATTCAGGATTGAGACTGTGAAACTCTGCACATACAAATGATAATCTTTTTTACTTGTTGCCTGGGGTAAGGGATCTCTGCACTGTGGTACATAAGTACACAATTACATGGCTGTCTCTGTCATTGCTTTGTAAATAAAACTACCTCACACCGTACACCTGCTGAGCATCCTCATCTCCTCACATTTTTCCGTGTGGTTCTCTTTTTGTTCCTCACTGGTCATAATTCTGATCTGTCTCACTTGGATTTTAGGTTAATCCTGCTGCTTTCTACTAGTTTCTATTTTGGGATTTGTTTGGGGGCTGGCTAGAGAATTGTAATTAATATTCCAGTAAAAACAGCTGTCACAGATTTTTTTTTCAACTTATTTCACCCTTGCTCTTTTCTCTTGCATGCAATCTTATATGGGGATGTTTTCCAATGAGGAAACGTTTCTTATAAAGATAATAGAGTTTGACATGGATAGCAATGTAGTCTGGCAAGTAATTTCAGTCTCTTGCTCAAGGGCTCTTTCTGACTGGCATTTACAAATGTAAATGCTGTAATGGCACCAGTTAAAAAACAAAACAAAAGCTCATGCTTGGGGGCAGCAGCATTCTTGGGAGATGAAATAATTTGTTATTTGTTATTGTTTGCAGTATAATTACTATATAATGTCTGTTTTACTCTTATACTTGAGTTGCATTATGCTCCAAGTTACTCTACATAATCTCTTCTGAACAGCTGTGAACTTGAGCTCCTATTTGGGCTGTAAAACTATAAACAATGTATTCTGTAACTAGCTTTTCCCTCTCCCCCTTTCTCCCTCCTGGTAATTCTTGGCCTGCTACTCCAGCCTGGTAAAAATTTGTTACCTCAGTTGCTGCTGTTTGATTAAATGTTTCTTACAGCTCCAGAAATCGTAAACTATGAACCACTTGGACTAGCTGCAGACATGTGGTGAGTTCCATAATGTGTTGGTACTTTTTTTTCCTGGTTACTCTACAATTATTTCTTCCTATTTTGCTCTTAATAGAATCCAGTGCACTGCAACAAATTAAAAACAAAACAAACTTAAATACAGTTAATGAGTCTCTGTTCTGTCATTCTACTTTTACACATTCTTTTAAATTAAAAGATAAACATTTAGTTCCTGTAAAATTCCATTGAAAAACTGGAGTGCTGGCAGTTCCAGAGTTAACTGTTTGCCACTGTCCACGCAGAGGAGCACTCTGAGAAGGAAACATGCTCCTGCAGAGCTTGTGACAGCTTTATTTATGAGTCCTTCATGCAGAGGAGACCTACACAGTAATGTCACCTGCTGGGAAGGCAGGCAAAAGAGGTCACCCAAAATCAAACATCCTGCTCCTCTGTGTTTCATGTGTGCACTGTAGTAAGTACCCACTGAGTAGGAATACAGAGACTTCAAATATCCACATTACTTGATGTACTTTTCCCCCAAACCCCCATTCTGTAAAAGATGTTAGCAGTTACCTAAAGCCACAATGGGCTCTCCTCCCTCTATTGCAGCTACTACTGATTTTCTTGTATTCTGCACATTAGGAAGAATTCTGGTGATGTAGAACCCCTGCAATTAATATCTTTTGTTTTTTAGGAGCATAGGAGTCATCACCTACATACTGTGAGTACAAGAGATTCACTCCTGTGGAAATGTTCCCAAAGCTCTGTAGCACCACTACAGGAGAGTTCTTCCCTTCAGTCCTTTGGGGACCTGCACATGTGGGGTGGGCAGGGGTTTGTCTAAAGGACAGGGGTTATCCCACAGCCTTTTCAATTCAAAATAAGGAGTAAAAGACGAAGGGCATTCTGAGCAGAAGAAAAACAAATGTCCCTGGCATCACTGGGCATTTCTGCGTTTTATGGGATCTCATCAGTTCCAAATGGAGGAGGATGGAAAAGCCAAGAGGATTAATTGCTCCTGGAATGACTGTGAGCTACCAGCATGACAGCATAGAAACAGAAGGTGTAACAGTCCCCTTTACAAGTTGGGTTATTTCAGGTGGAAACAGGGAAGGTTTTATTTGCTTGTAAAAACAGCAGTCTAAATTATTATGCATAAGTAAGGTCACCTGTTTCAAAAAGGTTAATTTAAGCTGAAAGAGGAGCAGAGAAGTTGACCCTGGCATCTGATAATTCAACTTACAGGAGAAAAAGAAGAGTTTGTTTAAGCTAGTAAAGCAAAAGTTGGTTGGGGATAGCATTATAGTCAGGAAGCATAAAGGGAAAATAGATCACAGAACACTTTTTAGATACAGGCTCTCTTTAGGAGAAAAGTGTGTCAACTGGTGATGAATAAATTAAAGGAGGGAATTATGCTCAGGCTCTCAAAGAAATGAGTTTCTGTGGGCATCTGGGGACAAGCAGTTGAGAGTTTTAAGGTAGAGCTTGGTAATTTGGGAAACTGCTTGTGTGACAGTGGATACATGCACCAGAGGAACAGCACTCCTTGCTCTTCCTCTCATTTGTCGTGAGAATTGCAGGAGTGGACAGTGATCCTTGATTCTAAGTGCTTCCACTGAAATTCTGTGACTCATGGGGAACAGGGAGTGGACACTGCTGCTGGGAATGTTTCTTTGGCTGTTACTTGTGATCCTCAGAGCAATAACTTGCTGCCAGACTTGAGGAAGGTGGACTCTTGCATTAGATGGATTTGCACTATGCAGCTCAGGGGTCAGGACAAGTACAAAGGCTTGAAGGTGAGGGATTGTTATTTCAATGTGGAAAAGAAGTCTTGGTCTATGCACAAGGGTTAGACCCCAAAAGCTGTAAAATAGAGGTAGGGTCTGAGGAATCAGATTCACTACAAAAAATATCCTTCTTTTCTGCAGTGCAAAGAGCAGTTTGGGGTATTGGTTGAGCTCAAGCTCAGGTAAAGGGATTTAAATAATGTCCAGACCTGTGTTTTTTATCAGCACTCTGGTCTGCACTGACACACCTGTATTTGCCAGGACATTAAGCTTTGTGGATTTGTAAAATGGCTGTTCCTGTTTGAGGAGAGAACACTTAGGAGCTGAGGAAGCAGATGGGAATCCTTAACATGTGATTAGTGATGCACAGAGCCAGCTACTCCTCAGCTCTCCTGTTACACTGAGGGGTCTGTGCTAGGCCAGAGCAAGTGAGCAGATTCTGTACTGCAGCCAGCACAGGAGATCTGTTCTACCTGCTTGCCTACTGATTACTGCCATGCTCATTAAGGCAGAATGTCTCACTCCAAATGATCAGAAGGAAAGAGCTTTTTATGGTGGGAGGGATCAGCTTGTGTGATAGGATATGGACTGGAAATTTATGTGCCTTCAACTCATATTGCCTCCTAATTGTAGAGCCTTTTGCTCAGAAGTGTTCTCAATAAGTGGGGTGTGTCTGTGATACTACCTGCTTTAGCAAACGTGGCAGCAGTCAGATGGATGCTGTCATCAGGTGTAGAGATCAAAATGCATCCAAGTCCTCAGTTCAGTAACTCAGGAGTGATTCAGTGGGCTGTAAGGGCAAAGTCTTTACTACTGAGCTCTGCTGGTACATGTTTACAGGCACTGAGTCAGGATATGACAAAAGCCATTTGCATTGGATATCAAGATTTGAGAATCCTCCCATTTCACAGATTTCAAAACTGATTCCCAAGAGAAAAAAAGGAAAAATCAGAGAATAGAGTGCTGTTGATTTTGGCTTCCAACAAAGGGCCAGAAGGTGGAATTACAGCTGCTTCATGAAATAATTTGGAGAAAGGGAAAAGAAACCAAGGCCTAGGGCAGGTTTCCAAGCTTCAGTTTTGGAGCAAAGCCCATGGTCTGTGGAGAGGTGCCTGCTTGTAGCCAGCAGAAATGGAACCAAGGCTTAAGAGGAAGTATGTAAAACCTCTTAAAAGTTGAGACTGACTGTGGTTTATGGGATGAAATTTACTGCATCAAAGACAACTGGAGGACCTCACTCATGCTCTCTTGCTGTGTCAGATGCTTTGGTGGTGTTGTATGATTGTAGATAGGGAAGTTTATGCACTTAAGTGTTTATTCTGTGGGTAAAACTACATGTGGCAGCTGGGGATTGGGCTGAAAGGCTCAGGCAGTCCCATGTAACTTTCTGCTTATCCCCGAATATTCCCAGCCAACCTGGTGGTGGCAATACAGACAAGGTAAAAAGTTGAGAGTGGGATCACGTAAGCAAATGGTTTAGTATTCAAAACATCACTTTAGTTCCCTGGAGTTTGCTGCAGTCCTGTTTTGAGCCTGCTGCACCCTGAAACGGTGTTATTGAATTGCAGATATATCTATGTTATCAAATTGTGCTTATAGATAAGCACAATAATAGCCCAGAAGATTATATAAAAAGGGTGAGATCAATTTCCTTGCTATAAATAACATTTCCTGTAAACCAGACTTTTGCAAGTCAGCATCCCTTTGTGTTGGGGGAGGAGGAGCCTGGAGGAAAGGCAGGGCTGGAGGGGTCTGGGATGACTCTGTTCTGACAGGAGTTTTATGGAGCAGAGGTGCAGAATCATCAGAGATGAAGGTTGACAGTCATAGCTGAAAGATAGGCAAAGCAGGAGGAAAACTTTTTCTTAAGATTGCTAAATAGTATTTTATTATGATGCCGTCTCCATTGTATCCTTGCAGCTGCAGCAGAGTGCTGAGAGAATGAAATTTTGTGTTGTTCAGAAACAGTTGGATTTGATTGCAGCCAAAGCCCTTTTGCCTGTGGATTCCTTTCACTGAGCAGCATGGCCCTGCCTGTCCAGTGGAGCTGGCTTCTGGTCATACAATGGATTTTGCTTCCAGTGAGAAAGGTCTCCTGGTTGAACACACTGTGCAGGGAACTCAGCAGCAGCTTTGCAGAGAGAAAAGAAGTAGGGGCAGAGCTTGTCCTTCCTGAAGAAAAACCACAGAAACACTATGCTATCTGCTTGAAGGTTATAGAAGCTTCAGCCTGGTAGTCTTTGTGAGTTCACAGGGATGGAGATTCTCCTCAGCTGGAACTTTTTCTAGTTTGATTAGCAGCGACTTAAATGAGACCCTTGGGAGAGGAGAATCTGTGCATTTCTCTCTGTGTGCATGCATTAGGCCTGCACTAGAGACTTCCAGTGCAAGGCTGGCTCATAACCACAGCTGTAGTGAACCAGAGCTGGCCCTGTTTTTTCCTACATGGCAGAGCTGCTACAACACAGGAGCCATAAATGTCCTAAGAGTATATTCCATGGTCACTGTAATTTCCCTAGGGGCCTCCTGCTGTTTGTTTTTCTAATGAATTCCTCTTTCTGGCTTATCTAGGCTTAGTGGTGCATCACCTTTCCTTGGAGAAACTAAACAAGAAACACTTGCCAACATCACAGCTGTGAATTATGATTTTGATGAAGAATTTTTCAGCAATACTAGTGACCTGGCAAAAGACTTTATTCAGAAACTGCTGGTGAAAGATACCCGGTAAGCAAATATTCAGAAGGACCCATTTATCTCTAAAATAAACCTGGTGAAATGTGGCTTGACCAGTGAAAAGCTTTTCATGCAGTGTGTATTGTCAGTCAAGAGCAAGACAGGAGGATGCTGCTGTGCCCCCATTTAATCACTTCACCCAGAAAGCCTGAGGAGAGGAACCAAATCTCCTCAGCTAAATGCCACATTCAGGACCAAATTCTCACCTGAGTCAAGTGGCACAAGAGGGTGTAGCTTAAGGGCTGAAAATGGTGTGCACCATCTTGAGCTCAGGGTAACAACAACTCCACTATTTCGTTCTCTTGTGAACTACTTTCAAGGAGGTGATGCCATCCCAGAATATGCCCCCAATGGTGCAATGCCAGAAAAATCACTGCATGTGCTGCTATGGAGTTCTTCTGAGTCTCTATGGCAGTCACCTTGGGTTTGTGTGACAGCTATGCAGATCATTGTTCCTGGGTTACAGGAACCACAGTCTGGTTTTTTTTTCGTTTTTCTTGCTTTTAATAAAGGGCTCACAGAAGTAGCATCTCCATCCCTGTAACCTTTTTGTCCTGGAGGAAAGTCAGACCATTGTGGTTCTTTCTAATGGCTTCATTAGGTGAGGAAATAGCTATGAGAGAGGAGGAGCTGTTCAGTGAAGATTTGTGCAAATCATTAGGCCTCAGTGTGGGGTAGAGCAGGTGTTGGATGAGAGTTTTGTACAGGTCTAGCAGCTCCAAGAAGTCAGTGCTGTTGGTGTTTGTCCCATGTGCAATGCTGTGTTTGTGTCTTTCATTCTCAGTTCTCTTTGGTGCTGTTCACCAAACTGCTACAATGCACAAGGAAGTTAGGTTTGATCCACTTTGATTAGGTTGGCAGTATTCCTCTCAGAAATGCTGCTGTCAGGAAACAGCAGTTCCTGCAGAGCTGTAATACCGTGTTCCAAAGGACAGCTTTGGTATAATTACTGTTGATTCAGACACAGTCGTATCAAAGGTGTATAGCAAGAATGTATTTTCTAAGCATGTTGGACAAATAAAGCAAGGGAATCTTGTATTACTTTTTATAGATGGGTACACAGAAGTACAGGTAGATTTTGATGAAATAAGAATTAAAGTTGTGTGGAGTAGGGACAGTTACCTACTGAAGTTTAGAACAGTAACCAAAGTGCACACAAGTGGTGTGCCTCAGGGAGAAAACATAACCCTGAAATTTGGGGGTTTGCCCTGAAATTATTCTGCTAAGTCCTTCATAGGAAGCCTGGGAGGAGTGTGGGTCAATGGACTTGTGTACCAGATGTTTTCCATTCAAGCACTGGGGATTTGTTTGTGTTGCTCTTTTTTAGGAAGCGGCTCACGATTCAGGAAGCTCTGTCTCATCCTTGGATAACGGTAAGAATAAAGAAAAAGGTCTTGTTTTTTTTCTGTGAGCAAAGCAGAAATCATGTTCTCACTCTTATTGGTGTGTGAAATGGAAAACTGCCCCCTAAGTACTTCGTGATGCTGGGTGACTCAAACAGATGTACTGGGAGGAAATTGGTTTGGTCTGACCAAATCCTTGGATTTCTGCAAATGACTTCCTTTATTATCATAACTTTCACAAAGAGAGTAACAAAGCTCTGATGTTTATTGCACATTCCAGTATCCCATATTGGACTGGGCTTTGCATTTTTCCATTCTTCTCTGTTTGCATGGGCATATGCTGTGTGTTGGCTTTAGTGCTTTCTTGAATTGAGAGTTGACTGCAATCAATGTGGAAAATACAATTTCTCTGAAGAGAGAACTGCTCCGCCCCATGTTCTGGTCTACTTACATTTGTGTGTCTGTATGTATTTTTTCATCATAATCATTGCTTGCTTACATGGATAAGTCTCTCATAGAAAAAGCATTTAGCTAGTCTCAGCATGACTAATGAGGATTTTTGAAATTCAGTTTCTGCTTTGCATTGCACAAAACATTAATTGGAGTGGTTTTACAGTTGTTGATTTTCCTTGGACAAATATTGATAGCTTTGACATTGTTACTTGCTAAAAATTAGCACGAGAATAAGTTGCAGCCATGTTGTTTTTGCACCTTTCACATTGGAGCGAATGCACATCACTTGTCACATTCAGTTCTGGGCTTGTGCGTTTGGTGTTTGTTTCTTTTGATCAAATGCATGAAGGAAAACCTTTGTGGTCCGAGGATGTCCCAGCATTGTGGAAGCCAGCCTGCATCCTTTAGGTAGAGCTGTTGAATTGCTGCAGTGCTGTAAACGTTCAGTAACGTTGGCTCTTCTGTCTGCCGGCTCACCAGCTGGAGGATGAAAGCAAAGTGCAGGAGCCCAGGAAGGTGGAGAGCACGCAGCTGAAGACCAAGCGCCTGAGGGAGTACACCATCAAGTGCCACTCCAGCATGCCCCCCAACAACACCTACATCAACTTTGAGCGCTTTGCCCGCGTCGTGGAGGACATTTCCCGAGTGGAGCGCGGCTTCGGCGCCCTGGCCGCATCCCACGGCTCCCTGCAGGAGGACATGGACGCGCTGCTCTCCATCTACAACGAGAAGGAAGCTTGGTACAAAGAGGAGAGCGAGAGCGTGAGGCACCAGCTGTCCCAGCTGAAGTACGAGTGCCGCAAGGTGGAGTCCCTGAAAAGGCACCTGCACGCCGAGATGGTGGCCGTGGGCACCAGCCTGGCAGGTGTGGGTGGCAAGTACTCTGAGCTGCAGGGCCACTATGAGTCCCTCAGGCAGGAGCTCGCTGGGGAACTCTCCTGGATCCAGGACTTGATGAGCAGTTTTCAGCTGGAAAACGAGGCCTGTGTGAATGGGAACTTTGTTTTCAACAAAGATATCAATGAATCACTAATGGAGCTCTTAAATAGATCTTGCTGTGAAGAATTCCTTGCAGGGTTGAATCTTGATGTGACAGAATCCCATCAGAAACACTGAGATCAGGCTAAGTGCAGGGTTTGTTGCTTGTTTCATTGTACATCAGTTTAAAAAGGTTCCAGTGCATAGTTTCTACAAAAAAACATGACGTAGAATTAAAGTAGAAGTTCTGATGTATTGCACAAGCTGCTGACCAAAGCCATAATCTCTAGTGGTTTCTAGTTTTGAAGTTGTTTCTTTTTCTTTGTTCAGTGTCTGAATTTGCAGGAATAAGATTATCACAGTGATATGGACACATCCAGCACCAAAGCCTTTGGTATTGCCTATGTTTTACTCTGCATTGTGTACTACAGTTCCTAATGATTACTAGGTAATTAGTGTGGAATAAAGAATAAGTCAGTCTGTACTTACTAGAAACTGGGTGCCTGGAAACTATTAAAAATCCCCTTATGGCATTTTGGTTGGCTGAAGGAAGCAGCTGGGTAGCCCTGCTGCAGGCAGTTCCATACATCTTATGAGACAAATATTTGCAAAGGTTCAATCTGTTCTGTAAAATAAAGCAAAGGGTGTAGTGATTTAACATTTAGCTAGTGCTGTGAAAATTCTCTGTGAAATGGCTGCCAATGCAGAATGTTAGGATTAGTATTGATGCCAGTTGTGCAGGGTGGACTCTTTTACCATCAAAAGTAAGGTGAATTTTAAACTAAAGGATTAATGGACAGCTGAGTTTCCTGTTCTATACCTGGGATATCCTATTCAAAAGATGCCATTGGCAACTTGTAATGATCAAATGACACTAATTCTGCAGTGCAAATGTCAACTTGTACTAAGTGGTAACATAGTCCTCTGGTTTATTTTCCACTGTGAAGAAGATTACAAAGCTACGACTAACTTAATCTGTGGTGTGGTTTTTGAGACTAGTATTCTTGCTATAAGGATTTTTTTCCTTAGGTTTTAAAAAGTAAAGTAAAGTTGACCTAACCTTGAATCATGCCCTGCTGTCTTGTATTTCAAAGAGGCTGTTTGGTTATATTGTATTCATATGCACCAATCTTGTTTTTGAACACAATAAATAGTTATTTATGCAAGATGCAATTGTTCCCTGATGGTTAGTTTCTGAAAAAGATGCCAAGTTTCTCTGGGCATTTGCTGCAAGGTGACTGTGCTACTATAAGAGCCAGGGAGATAATAGCTCATGTCCAGTTAGAGTGAATCTATATATATATGTATGAGAGTATTTCTTTCAGTGCCCCTCCTCCCTCCTCCTTTTGCAGAGAAGTTAATGACCTAAATAAACTGAATTGTTGTTGTTGTTGTTCCTAAGAACAACAAATGATTAAGAATAATGTTTCCTACTTTGAGATGAAAAGATAAAAGCATCCTCTCATCCAATTTGTGCAGAGTACAGTGGACCCATTACTGCCCTGTGCTCACAAAGATGTGCAGAGGCTGATGCAAATTCAGAGTTGTGAAAACAGTTGTTCACTTGGGATGTTGTTGCTCCTGTAATTGTACAGGAGGCTGGAAACTGGATGTGCTCTCTGTGGCATTGTTCTTGGCTCAGTGTGTGAAGTTTTCAAAGTAGTGTAGATAGCCAGGATGTGACCCTGGCAAGCTAGGGAGAATTAGGCTCTACTGTGACAAACAGTATTGACGATTTTGCATGTGTCCACTTTTTATTGTTTCAGAATGCTTCTGCAGATTCCTTTGAGCTGGAAGACCAGTTAAGAACTGACTAGAGGAACTGGAACGCAGTATTTTATTGTCAGGGGAGAGAGCCTTAATTCCTAAAATGTAACTTAAAGCCTAGTGAGAGTTAGAATTTGCAGCAAACACTCTCAAGAAGGAGAGTCTGCCTCCCCTCAGCCATGATCTCATATTCTTTGTTCATATCGATTTTGTTTATGAACAGATGCACTGGCACAATGGGAAGGAGCATTAAATGAGGCCCCCTTGTTCCTGAGCATGTTTGGTTGAGGGTAATGTTGTGACTCGGTCCTTGAGGCTCATCACACACTGCTTTTGGGAAGAGATGCTGATGATTGGGAGAAGAACAAGGTCACTGGGCTGCAGGGAACTTGAAATGGAGAGGTGGTTATTAGCAGTCTGCAGTCAAGTGAGTTATTGAGAGTCAGATATGGTTCTGCTGCTGAAAGAGCACTGGGAAATTTTTCATAATGATTGTACAGCTGACATTTAGCCAGTGACATTTTTTCCACTTCAAATTGATTTCTGCTTGCCTGTTGCACCATGCTGGCTGTTTGCAGCATGAGGAAATTGTATTGCATGCTGAACTGTCCCAGTTCTGTTGAATGCAAATGATGTGTGCCTCTAAATGAGAAGGGGGCCCAGCTGATAGCTTGGCTCCTTGAAGTGCTGCTGAGATACCTGCAAAAATGCTAAATACAGCATTTGATGAGAAAAGTGAATTTGTTGTCTCAAACATTTTAAATTATTTTGCTGAAAAAGATGTTTAAATACTCACTGGTGTGTTTTCCATTCTCCTTTGGTACTCTTGCTGTTTCAGGCACATGGCTTGATTGCATTCCAGTTCAGCACAAATATTTCTATGTTATCTACCTCCTACATATGCAGATCAGAACAGCTGGAATGATTGTCACTCTATACTCTTTGAAGGGCTGATTCCTGGCCTTTCTCTTTTCACTCTTGCCTGATCTGGTTTTGAACCATTTTTTCTCTCAATCTGTCAGATTTGGTTTTATGGTTTATGCAAATTTTGATGTGCTTTTGGAATTGAAATGTGCTTCATTTTCAGAAGGACTGTGCTGGGAATTGTGGAATATCTATTCCTTAACACCAGGTTGGCATCCAAAATTCTGATCTACATTCTTTTTTGCTCCTATTTTTCCGTAGTCAGACATTGCCATTATTTTATTCCCACGGTGTCAATGCCTTGTGCTCTCATACTCTGGCTATGTTTTTTCAGCTAGCATGTATCCTTGTCACTAATACCACATCAGCTACCTGTGTCCCATTTTATTACAGTGATGTCGTCCAGAGAAAAGGGAGATGGGGCAGGTGTGCACCAGAAGCACCTTAGTGACTTTACAAAGGGAAATCATAGCTTTAGCACCTGCTAGTTTTAGGATTTTATTTGTGGTCAAAAGGATCCTGTCTAGGCCCAGAATGGGCTAGATTTAATTCTTATTCTTCTGCTTTTACCTGTATGAATCCACAGCTTCCCCAGCTTTCTTTCATCCAGAGTACATGAGGTATCTTGCATATTTTATGCACCAAAGGAGAGCTGAACAATAAAATTGCTCTTTTATCTTCCAGCCCATGGACAAGCAGCAGGCTTTGGTTCGGAAATCATCTGTTGTTAACATGGAGAACTTCAAAAGGCAATATGCTAGGCGGCGATGGAAGGTATGACAACGAGCTTTAATCCTTCTCACATGTGGCTGCCCGAGCCTGATGGGATCAGAGGGCAAGCTAGAGCTTGAATGTAGGATTGTGATGGACAGTGAATGAATGAAATGTGTTTGGGTATGGCAGCACTGGGTCTGTGTGGTCACTTGGTTTTGCTCCTCTCTGCACAGCTGTCGTACCGGATCGTTTCACTGTGCAACCACTTATCGCGGTCACTGGTGAGGAGGGTGCTGGCTCAAGACGAGAGCTCGGTAGGTGCATTCCTCTCATAGGGAGAAGAGAAGAACCAGTCTTACTGTGCAGTCCTTTCTGCTGTCCTTAGAGGGATGCACAGCCCAACAGGACAGCAGATGCTCAGAGTGGGAAGCCAGATGGGGCCATGGCACCATTTGTGTCTTTACTGCTGCTGCATGTTGTGTCACTGTGACAGGAATCCTGTGCAGGGAGAGCCAGTGCCTTGACGGACCTTCTAGGGGCTAAGCACACTTATTGTGTAAAGGAGCAGCCAGGAGCCTGCAGATGGTGTCTGGATCCCAGGCAGTGACCCTGGGGTGTGACTGAGATCCCAGCAGTCGTGGGGAGCTCACTGCTCTTGTGCCCAGCTTTGTGATGGAGGGTGGGGGACCCCAACACTACCTGTGACCTGGAGTGAAACTGTGAGAGCTCTGTTAGCTCTGCTCTTCTCAATAGATGATATTGTTTAAGAGCATGGTATCTCATTTACATGACAGAGACTATGTGGCCTTTCTATTTCAGAGAAACTGTGAAAGCGACAGTGAGGATCTTTCACAAAGAAAAGCCCCTCTTCAGAGGAGAAGCAGCATATCCTAATGGGATGAGAACTCCATAGGCAGGAGACAGGAAACTTTTACCCTTGCTGAAGCAAGCAGCCCTGGCAGCACACTTGGACTTTTTGTCTGAGTCCTTGGTATGATGCTTCTTGCTTCTCAAACGACACCAACAACCGGATGATGGCCTTAAATGCTTACTGAGCATTCCCAGGAAAATGCTACAGCACCAGTTGGAGTGCTTTTGTATATTGAGTGTTTCAGTGATACTTCAGTCTATTTCTGATGTCAGCTGCACTCAGGGTGCAGGGTTTCTACTGGTAATCTTTTACTGCAGAATAATTCACATTCCCCACAGTGGTTAAGACTGTGTGCATTATTATTTCAGTCAGGGAAATTGCTAGTGAGTCTTAAGGATTTTTTTAATGCAATTTTTATATTTTTTAATAGCATAAATATTTGATGGCAGGTATCTGGCAGGCTTTGTTAGCTGTGTGCAGTACTCTGTTATTGCTGTCACTGAAGAGAAAAATCACAATGCCATTACGTATCATAACCTCGATTTTGTGAACCTGACAGTAAGTAGTTCTGAAATGCAACAAGAACTGTGCTCTGGCCATTGTCTCTGGCTGAGGATTAGCACAATTCCCATTGTCCGTGTGAGTACAACTGATTGTGGCACTGAGGTAGGCCAAGGCAACTTTTGGATGAAAAAGAGAAAAAAAATTCTGTAGTGATTGGCATGCACCCAAAACAACATTTTCACAGAATGATGACAGGATGCCTCACCAAAAAAAGGGCATTTAGAAACCTAAGGCACGTGAAGAAATAATCTTTATTAGACTTTGTTATTGCTGTCAATATTATTTATTGTCAGCAAATTGGATACTCATTAACACCTATTTGTATAGGTGCTGTTTACATGTAACCCAGACTGCAGACATCTGTGTTTTATTCAGGGAGCTGTATCCAAAACTGAGGAAATAAGCACTTTGATATTGATGCAGCATCTTTGCACAGGGAAGTTGCATCATTTTAACTATATTAGTTTCTAAGCCAGTATTGTTCAATTGGTACCAAAAAATGTGCATAGACTAGGGTATTTTTTCACTGAATATAATTGCTGTTAGAAGTTCCTATTTATTTTGCCATTAATGAATTAAAAATCAGAAAGCAGGTCTATTAGAAACAACTATAGATGGATGAGGAAACTGATTTTGTTTGGCTTTACACTTGTCACCTCTAGGCTGAGGTTTTAGAGCATAATGTGTTGAAAACTAGTATCAGCTTAATTTTGATGGCTTCCAGTTTCTAAGAAAGAAATGAAAATATGCTACTTTTATTTCTAACTTTGTATCCTTGCTTAGTTAGAGATTAAGATGCAGTTGATAAGAAATTGGCTCTGTGAAAGGAAGGAAATATTTGAGAAGCTTTGGAGGAGAGAGGCAGAATGTAGGATTTGATGGAAGAAACATAAAATGAAGGAGGGGATGGGAGGAAAAAAAGCAGTGGAGAGGAATGAGTATGAGAGGGACATGGAGGTGATCCTGGACTGGGAAAGTTGGAGGAAAGGAAAGAGAATGTGGATATATGAATTGTGGAAGCCAGAGAGAAATGTTTCTGCAAATATGGCACTGCACTTTTATAGCACTTATTTGATTTCTTTCTATTTCATATCTTGTGCTGCCACAGCCTGTGACGTGTGCTGGTCAAGGGATAAGGTGCAGGGCATAGGCTTCTCTTCATATTCAATTAAAAGGTGTATTTCTGAACTTTCTGTGGAATTCTTGAGACAGAAACCTCAAAAAGTGTTGCAGTCATGTATGTATTAAGAGGGAGCAGTAACAGGCAAACCTGAGGTTTCAGTGTATCCTAATTTCAGCTGGAATAGAGTTAATTTTCTCCTCAGTAGCTGGTACAGTGCTGTGATTTAGATTCAGTATGACAATAATGTTGTTGATATGCTGCTGTTTTAGTTGTTGCTAAGTCAGGACTTTTCAGTTTCCCAGCCCTGCTGGTGAGGAGGTGTACAAAAAGCCAGGGAAGTTGGCCCAAAATGTTCAAAGGGATATTCCAGCCCATGGGGTGTCATGCTCAGTATGTGAACTGGGATGACTTGGCTGGGAGCCACGGGTCACTGCTGGGGGTGGGCTGGGCATTGGGCAGGGGCTGCTGAGCAATTGTGTTGTGCATCACTTACCTTCCCTGGGTTTTATTCCTCTCTTTCCCTTGCCTTTATTATTAATTATTACATTTTGCTTTAGTTCAATGACAAAACTGTTCTTATCTCAACCCTCAAGGTTTGCTTTCCCATGCTCCTCCCCACCAGGGGAAGGTGAGGGAGGGGCTGTGTGGGGTCTAGCTGCCAGCTGGAGTTTAACCATGGCAGTGTTTGGAGAGAATCTTTCATAAATAAAATGCTAAATATATATATTTGGATAAAAAGCCAAATATACCTACCAAATTTTGCTTCCTTCTTTCCCAAGGATGTGGAGAACTAAACAGACTCCAAGCCAGTGGTATTTTTCTGTATTTCTGGACTTTAAAAACCACCTTTGGTTTCCAAATTTGAGGTTGTGGGATGTGTATGTAAATTACACTTCTGGAAATTAAAACCTGGTTGAAATAGGTGTTAGGTTATTGGATTGGGATTGTGCTCTGGTGGAAATGGGGTCATGCTCATGTAAAATCCCAGCAAGTACTGAGAAAGAGCTGCTCCTGCCCAAGGAGTTCAGCACAGCACAGGACACCTGCAGGGCTCGGTTTGCTGCTCACCACCACTGGGTTTTCAACTACCACCTTTCAGCCAGCAGCCAAAAGCAAAGGAGAACATGGAAGAAGGCTTTACATGAAAAGAATTTGTGTTACAGAGTCTATTTTCTATGTATAATTCTGTTTTGCAGTAGGGAACCTGGACTGAAATGAAGTGATAGTCTGGGAAAAAAAAGGAAAAGCACAATAAAAAAACCCAGAAAAGCCCACAAGTATTTTTATTATAGGATGGCTATTTAGCTATTTTTATTCTTATTTTAATGGTGATGATTTTTAATCTACATATATTTTTATTAAGAGAAACACTGATTTTTGATTTTTTAATATTGTGTGTGTGTATGTGTGTGTGTGTGTGTGTGTGTATGTGTGTGTGTATGTGTGTGTGCGTATGTGTGTGTGTGTGTGTATGTGTGTGTGTGTGTGTGTGTGTGTGTGTGTGTGTGTGTGTGTGTGTGTGTGTGTGTGTGTGTGTGTGTGTGTATGTGTGTGTGTGTGTGTGTGTGTGTGTGTGTGTGTGTGTGTGTGTGTGTGTGTGTGTGTGTGTGTGTGTGTGTGTGTGTGTGTGTGTGTGTGTGTGTGTGTGTGTGTGTGTGTGTGTGTGTGTGTGTGTGTGTGTGTGTGTGTGTGTATGTGTGTGTGTATGTGTGTGTGTGTGTGTGTGTGTGTGTGTGTGTGTGTGTGTGTGTGTGTGTGTGTGTGTGTGTGTGTGTGTGTGTGTGTGTGTGTGTGTGTGTGTATGTGTGTGTGTATGTTTGTTGTATTGTTGTGTGTGTGTATGTGTGATGTTGTATGTGTATGTTTGTTGTTATGTGTGTGTGTATTGTGTGTGTTGTTGTATGTATTGTGTGTGTTGTGTGTATGTTGTATGTGTGTGTGTTGGTTGTGTGTATGTGTGTTGTGTGTGTGTGTGTTATGTGTGATTTGTTTGTGTGTATGTGTGTGTATGTTGTTTGTTGTGTGTGTGTATTGTAGTATTTGTGTGTGTTGTATGTGTTGTGTATGTGTGTTTGTTGTGTTATGTTGTGTGTGTCATGTGTGTTGTATTGTTGTTATATGTGTTTGTTGTATGTGTGTGTTTGTGTTATTGTGTTGTGTATTGTATGTGGTATTGTGTTTGTGGTATTGATGTGTGTGCATATGTTGTGTTATGTTTGTAGTGTGTGTGTGTATATGTGGTTGTTGTGTGTTGTTGTATTGTGTGTGTGTGGTTTGTATTTGTGTTATGTGTGTGGATTGTGTGTGTTAGTGTGTGATATGTGTTTATGTTATGTTTTGTGTTGTGTTTGTTCTGTTTATTATGTGTGTATATTTATGTGTGTTGTGTTATTGTGTTGTTTATGTATGTGTTGTGTGTTGTATTGTGTCTATTGCTATGTATTATGTGTGTGAATGTGGTTATGTGTGTGTTGTGTTGTAGTGTATGTTGTGTGTTGTGTGATGTGTAGTGTGTATATGTGTGTGTATGTGTTGTGTGTGTGTGTATGGTGTGTGTATGTTGTGGATGTGTGTGTTTATGTGTGTGTATGTGTGCGTATGTGTGTGTATGTGTGTTATGTGTGTGGTCTGTTGTATGTGTTTATGTTGTTGTATTGTGTGTGTATTGTGTATTGTGTGTATTTGTATTTGTGTATATGTTATTGTAATATGTGTGTATGTGGTATGTTTGTGTGGTAGTATTTGTGTGTTGTGTGTTATGTGTTATAGTTATTTGTTGATGTTGTGTTAGTTATTGTATTGTGTGTATGTGTGTGTCTGTATGTGTGTTGTATATATGTTGTAGTAATATTGTATGTGTGTGTGTATGTTGTGTGCGTATTGTTGTATTGTTATGTGTATGTATGTTGTATAGTGTGTGCATATGTTGTGTGTGTATTATGTAGTGTATGTGTTGTTTGTTCTGTGTGTATGTTGTCTGTGTGATTGTGTGTGATATGTGTGTATGGTATTGTGTGTGCGTATGTGTGTGTGTAGTGTGTGTGTATGTGTGTGTGTATGCTGTGTGTGTGTGATTGTGTGTTTTGTGTGTGTATTTATTGTTGTGTGTATATATGTGTGTGTGTTATGTATTGTTATTTGTGTGTATGTGTGTTGTATTTGTATATGTGTGTGTGTGTGTGTGTATGTGGTATATGTATGTATGTGTGTCTGTGTGTGTTGTGTGTGTTATGTGTGTGTGTGGTATGTGTGTGCTGTGTATGATGTGTATTGATGTTGATGTGTGTATATGTATGTGTATGTTATTATGTGGATTGTGTCTGTGTGTTATGTGTGTATGTGTGTTGCGTATTGTGTGTGTTGGTTGTATTGTGTGTGTGTGTGTGTATTTTGTGTGTTGTGTGTATGTGTGTGATGTGTATTGTGTGTGTTGTGTGTGTATGTGTGTTGTGTATGTGTGTGTGCTTGTGTGTATGTGTATTGTTGTGTGTATTGTGTATTGTATGTTGTAGTGTATTGTGTTGTATGTATGTGTGTGTGTATGTGTCATGTGTGTGTATTGTGTGTCTATGTGTATGTGTGTTTGTGTTGTTGTGTGTTGTTATTGTGTGTATGTGTTATGTGTGTGTATGTGTTGTGTGTATGTGTATGTGTGGTTTTTGTGTATAGTGTGTGTATTGTAGTTGGTTTGTGTGGTATGTGTGTGTATGTGTGTGTATTGTGTGTATGTTTTGTTGTGTATATATATGTTGTGTATGTGTAGTGTATATGTGTGTTGTGTGTGTATATGTATGTTTGTACTGTGTTGTGTGTATTATGTTGTTGTATGTGTGTATGTGTGTGTTGTGTGTGTCGTATGTGTGTTGTGATGTGTATTGTGTGTGTATATATATGTTATTATGTGTGTGGATATGTATGTTGTATGTATAGTTATATGTTATGTTATATGTGTATATGTGTGTAGTTGTGTATGAATATGTAATGTGTATAGTGTGTGTCGTGATGTGTTTATGTGTTGTTGTTGTGTGTGTTGTTGTGTGTTATGTGTGGTTTGTGTGTGTTATGTGTATGTGTATATTGTGTGTTGTGTAGTTGTTGTATTGGTTATGTGTGTATATGTGTGTTGTATGTGTGTGTATTGTGCGTATGTGTGTGTGTATGTGTGTGTGTGTATATTGTGTGTGTGTATTGTGTGTGTATATGTATGTGGTATGTGTGTGTATGTGTATGTATGTTGTAGTTATGTGTTGTAATGTTTGTATGTATATTGTGTATGTGTATTGTGTGTATAGTATGTTATATTGTTATATTATATGTGTGTGTTGTTTGTATGTGTGTGTGTGTTGTATGTGTGTGTGGTGTGTATGTTGTTATATGTTATATTATGAATGTGTTGTATTTGTTATTATGTGTGTATTTGTGTGTTTGTGTATGTTGTTGTATATTGTATTGTATATATTGTTTTCTTGTTGTTTGTTTTATGTTTGTGTGTGTATGTGTGTGTTATGTGTTGTATGTGTGTTGTGTGTGTGGTGTTGTGTATGTGTGTGTGTTGTGTTGTTGTTTGTGTGTATTGTGTGTTTTTGTGTGTGTGTATGTGTGTGGTGTGTTGTGTGTTGATGTGTGTATGTGTGTGTGATGTGTGTGTGTGTATATGTATGTGTGTATGTGTATGTGATATGTGTAGTGTTATGTGTGTGTATATGTGTATATGTGTTATGTATATTTATGTGTATATAATATATAGTTATGATGTTGTGTATGTAATATTAATGTTTATATATTAATTATGTTGTAATTGTGTTGTGATTGTGTTAGTTATGTGTATGTGTTGTATATTTGTGTATGTGTTGTTATGTGTATATGTGTGTATGTTGTTATATGTTGTGTTATCTATTTGTGTTGTGTATGTATGTGTGTATGTATTGTGTGTGTTGTATATGTTGTTATATGTATGTGTGTGATGTTATAGTAATTATTATGTGTAATATTAGTATATGTTGTGTTGTAATATGTGTATGTATGTATATTATGTGTATATATGTGTAATTATTGTATGTATGTTGTGTATGTGTGTGTATGTGTATGTGTGTGATTTATTGTGTGTGATATGTGTGTATATGTATGTGTGTGTATATGTGTATTGTGTATGTGTGGTATATGTGTGTATTTATGTGTTATGTATGTATGTATATTTGTAGTTGTGTATATTTGTGTATGTGTGTATATTATGTGTTGTATGTATGTGTTGTATGTGTATTAGTATTGTGTGTTATGTTGTGTATGTATGTGTGTATGTGATGTGTGTATATGTGTATGTTGTATTTGTGTATAATGTTTATGTGTGTATATGTATTGTGTTGATTATGTGTAGTGTGTATATGTGTGTTGTTGTGTTATAGTAATGATTATGTGTGTGTTGTATTGATGTATATATTGTATATATTGTGATATGTGTAATATGTGTGTGTTATGTGTATATGTATTGTGTGTGTTATTGTGTTTGTTGTTATGTTGTGTGTGTTATGTATGTTTGTATGTGTGTATGTATGTGTGTGTATATGTGTGTGTATATGTGTGTATTGTGTTGTATGTGTGTGTGTATTGTGTTATGTATATGTGATGTTGTATGTTGTTATGTTTTGTGTATTTGTTGTATTATGTGTTTGTTTATTTGTGTGTGTGTATGTGTGTGTTATGTAATGTGTATTGATTATGTTATTATGTGGTATATATTTGTGTATATTATTATGTTATATATTATATGTATTTGTAATTTTATTAATGTGTTGTTTTTGTATTATTATATTATTATTATATTATTTGTTTATTATTTTGTGTATATATGTGTGTTATGTATCTGTTATGTTTGTTGTATTGTAATAATTATATGTGTATTAATATATATTATTGTTGTGCTATATTTTCATTTGTTGTGTGTGTTATGTGTATTGTATTGTGATTTGTGTTTTTATGTGTGTGTATGTTATTGTAGTTGTGTGTTATTGTGTTGATGTGTTATATATGTCAATATTATATTTGTGTGTGTATGTGTGTATATATGTCATTGTTGTTGTTGTGTGTATGTATTGTAATGTGTGTATGTGTTGTATGTATAGTGTGTGACATATGTGTGTATGTGTATGTGTGATAGTATGTGTGTGTATAAGTATTGTGTGATATATGTTGTGTGTGTGTTATGTGTGTGTTGATGTGTTGATATGTGTGTATATGTGTGTTGTATTATGTGTGTGTATTGTGTGTGTGTTGTATGTGTGTGTGTGTGTATTATGTTGTGTTGTGTGTGTGTGTATTTGTATGTATGTATTGTTAGTGTGTGTTGTAATGTGTGTGTATATGTGTTGTGTATGTTAGTAATTATTATGTGTAGTTATGTGTATGTGTATGTATATGTATGTATGTGTTGTGTGTTTATTTGTATGTATATGTGTATATGTATTGTGTAGTGTTGTATTATGTGTTATTGTTATTATTATATTGTTGTTTTATTTGTTATTTTTTTGTGTTTTTGTTGTATTATTTTGTATAATATTGTGTTTATTATTGTGTGTATGTTGTGTATATATTTGTATTGTGTTTGTTATTGTATGTTTGTTTTGTATATTAATATGTTGTGTTGTGTATTTATTATGTGTGTGTGTTATAATTGTTGTATTGTGTGTGTATTGTAATTTATATTATTGTGTGTATGTTATATGTGTGTTGTTAGTTGTTATGTTGTTTTGTGTGGTTATTTATTTGTGTGTATATATATATTTTTAATATTTTATATGTTATATATGTATTTGTGTTTGTTGTGTGTTTTTTTGTGTGTTGTATTGTGTGTATGTGTTTTTATATGTGTTATAATTGTGTGTTTTTGTGGTTTATTGTTGTATGTGTGTATTATGTGTATGTATGTTATATTATGTTGTGTATATTATGTGTTGTATTATTGATTATGTTGTTTTATGTATTATATATATGATGTTGTGTATTATGTGTAATATGTGTATATTGTTATGTATTATATGTGTGTATGCAGTTATGTGTGTTTATGTGTATATGTGTATTATTGTATGTGTATCTGTGTTGTATGTATGTATTTATTGTGTGTATTATATTAATATTTATATGTGTGTGTATGTATGTTGGTCAATGTATGTGTGTGATGTCATATTGTTGTTGTGTAGTTGTGTATTATTTTGTCTAATATGTATATGTGTGTGTAATATCTGTGTGTTGTGTATGTGTGTTGTTGTATTTGTATTATGTATATATTACATGTGTGATATGTATGTGTATATATGTAATGTAATATTGTATGTATTGTGTGTATTATATGTGTATATATTATATATGTAAGTGTGTGTATTGTTGTTATGTTGTGTTATATTATTAATGTATTGTGTGTATATGTGATGTTATATGTGTATTTATATGTGATGTGTTTATGTGTATGTGTGCTGTTGTATATGTTGTCGTATGATGTGTGTGTATGTGTGTGTTATTATTGTAATGTGTGTGTGTGCATAGTATGTGTGTGTATTTATATATATGTGTGTGTATATGTGTAGTGTGATTATTATATGTATGTTGTGTGTTATGTATGTGTGTGTATGTGTGTATATATATATGTGTGTATGTGTGTTATGTTGTAAGTATTATGTTATGTGTGTTGTTGTATTATATTGTGTGTGTTATTGTGTATTGTGTTTGTATGTGTTTATATAGTTGTGTATTATGTATTTTGTATTTGTATGTGTTAGTATTGATGTATTGTAATGATGTGTATTATATGTTATGTATGTGTGTATTATGTGTGTGTGTGTATGTTGTGTGTGTGTATGTATTGTGTGTGTTATGTATGTATTGTATGTGTGTATGTTGGTGTGTTTGTGTGTGTTATTGTGTGTGTTATTGTGTGTGTATTGTTGTGTAATATGTGTGTATGTGTGTGTATTATGTATGTAATATTGTGTGTGTGTGTAGTGTTTGTGTGTGTTATGTGTGTGTGTGTATATGTGTATATATTGTTGTATGTTTGTGTATGTGTGTGTATTGTTTGTAATTTTTGGTGTGTTGTTGTGTGTGTATGTGTGTGTTGTATGTGTATGTGTGTATGTAGTTGTGTGTTGTTGTAGTGTTAGTATTGTGTGTTATATGTGTATGTGTGTGTATGTTAGTGTGTATTATGTTTATATGTTGTATATATGTATTATTGTATTGTTGTATTGTATATATTATTATTATGTATGTGTGTATATTATTATTTGTGTAGTGTATTATTTATGTTTATTGTATGTGTGTGTGTATTATATGTGTGTGTTTATTGTTTGTATTGTGTTGTATGTGTGTGTGTATATATGTGTTATGTTGTGTATATGTTGTATGTTTTGTTGTGTAATATGTGTGTATGATGTTGTTTAGTGTGTGTGTTATGTGTAGTATGTGTGTTTTGTATGTGTATTTTGTGTTATTGATGTAATGTGTTGTGTATGTATGTGTGTATGTATGTATGTATATTATTATATATGTGTTGTTGTATGTGTTGTGTGATATTGTGTGTTTGTGTGTATGTATTTGTGTATGTGTAATATATATGTATTGTGTGTATATATGTGTTATGTTGTGTGTTGTGTATTGTGTGTTATTGTTGTATTGGCTTATGTATGTTGTGTATGTGTGTATTGTTGTATTATGTGTGTGTATGTGTATGTGTGTTTGTGTATGTTGGTGTGTTGTATATGTTTGTGTATGTGTGTGTGTTGTGTGTATGTGTAATGTGTGTGTTACTGTGTGTGTTGTTGTTTGATTTGTGTGTGTGTGTGTGTGTGTGTGTGTGTGTGTATGTGTGTGTGTGTGTGTGTGTGTGTATGTGTGTGTGTGTGTGTGTGTGTGCGTATGTGTGTGTGCGTGTGTATGTGTATGTGTGTGTGTTATGTGTGTGTGTGTATGTGTGTGTGTATGTGTGTGTGTGTATGTGTATGTGCGTGTGTGTGTGTGTATGTGTATGTGTGTGTGTGTGTGTGTGTGTGTGTGTGTGTGTGTGTGTCTCTGTGTGTGCGTGTGTATGTGTGTGTGTGTATGTGTGTGTGTGTATGTGTATGTGCGTGCATGTGTGTGTATGTGTATGTGTGTGTGTGTGTCTCTGTGTGTGTGTGTGTGTCTGTGTGTGTGTCTGTGTGTGTGTGTGTGTCTCTGTGTCTCTGTGTGTCTGTGTGTCTGTGTTTGCCCAGGCCGGGAGCGGGGCATGAGGCGAGGCGCCTGTGGAGCCCCGAGGGCGGGAAACGGCGGCGACTCAGGGGAGCGGGCCCGGCTCTGGGTCTGGGTCCTGCTCTGGGTCTGGGTCCGGCTCTGGGTCTGTGTCCACCCTGTCCCGGCTCTGGCTCTGGCTCCGGCTCTGGCTCTGGCTCCGGCTCCGGCTCTGTTCGGCCCGGCCCCGGGTCCGTGCCGGCTCTGGCTCTGGGTCCGTGTCCGAGCCGGCCCCGCCCACAGCGACTCTGCCGGGGCCCAGGGGCCGCTCTGGGGCTGTGCAGGAGCCCGACAGGGCTGGATGTGCCCTCAGCAGCGAGGGCCCCGCAGCCAGGTAAGCCCGGCCTGCCGGCCCCAGCCGCTCTGATGGCGCTGCCCTCACCTCTGCTCTCTGCTTTTTTCTTTTAATTAGGGATATTGTTCCTATCTACGTTTGTATGTGAACCAAGGAATTTGTATGTGCGGGGAAAATAAGTGTTAAAATAAGAAACAAAGTCTCGATATTTAGCAAAATTTAGATTGGTTAATTTTATATAGACAGAGCAAGCAGCGCGCTGGGGAGAATGTGAGGGGTCACGGCCCACTCCACGCTTCCACCCAACTTGGTTTGCAGCTCCCTTTTTATAGTATGGTTTTCCTTGTAGTAATCAATAATTGCTATTGTTTTGTTGTAGTAATTCTGCAAGGTAAGCAGTGGTGGGCAAAGAAACTTCCAAACTCCCGTGGGACAGCTCTTGGGACAATTGGTCATGTAACCATCTGGTCTTGGTAGTTAAAAACAGAAGAAGTGGGAAGCCTGATCTTTAACAGATAGTTTGTGATTGATCACACAAAGGCAGGAAATCTGATTCTGCAGAATCTGTTGGGCTGTGTGAAAGCCTTGTTTTGCAAGCTGTCAGTAGATACAACTTATTTAGGAAACATAATATTCATAACAGGGGGATTTAAACCAAATGGGTTTAATCATATATTTCCCTTTATCTAGGTCCGTGTTCTTTTATTTTAAGTATTCTGGTTTATACAAACTCCAAAACTTCTATGATTAACACGAATCATTTATCAATTATCACAGGAGGTATATATTTAACCATGTCCACTTGAGAATCAAAGAACGTGGAGACATTTCTTTTCCCTCTCTCATTTTTCTATATGGTCACTGTACCTGGCTGATATTCTGTATTGTTCACATAAATGTCTATCTGTCTTCACATAAACTTCCAAGTTTAACAATTCAGGGCTCAGACAGTAGGTGATAGGTAGTTTTCAGCATGTGTTGCAGCGAGAGGAGTTAAAGCGGGTCAGGTGCACCTTGTTCCAGGGCAGGGCTGGCAGGGAGCCCCGAGCCGCAGCGATCCCGAGCCTGCTGAGGGGATGACAGCACACCTCATCCAGCTGGGGCACAAAGGGCAGCACACCTGCGGGCCATGCCAGACTGAGCCCAGCTCCAGAGGCCAGCGCTGCTGCTGGCCGCAGGGACAGACTCTGTGAGAACGAGCTCCTGATGAGCTGAGAACGTGGAGGGTTCAAATGGACAAGGAGCCGCGGTGCTTGTCACGGTGGGTAAGTTTGCTGAGGGAAGGGTACATTGAGGGAGCCCTCATGGAGTAGAGAATGGCTTTGACTGAGCTGGCTGTGGTCTGGGTGCGGTGTGCGTCTGTGACCGTGCCCTGTGCACAGGGTGCCCCACATCAGAAACACGGGTGATCCAGGAGCCTAAGCACGGCCTTAGGGCTCTGCCTGCAGCTCCTTCTGCCAGAGCCTGCTCGAGTGTCTCATCACAGTGCCACTGCTGCTGTAGCTTGCTGTTATTTTTGGGGGGTAGGTGCAGAGACTGTCACTGAGCATTAGCTTTTTATAGCAGTTTGCTACAACTTGTGACCATCCATCTCTGAGGTGTAACATTTTCCTGTTCTACTTGGAACTGTGCTCAGTCACAGCCTTTTTAGGGTGGGATGTATCTGCTCAACAGAAAACCTAAGAAAAATAGTTCCACATCAGTATTTCCTAAAAGATGTTATTCCCAATGATGAACCTTGTGAGCTATATGCAATAGTTTTGTTAAAAATAATTGTTTGACGTATCTTTTGTGCATCTGAATTGTCTTAATGTAACAGTGATTTGGTAAAAAAAAGCTCTTAGGTAATTCAATTATCTTTTAAATCTTTTTACTCTATATATATATAACATATGCTGTAGTGTACTGGTATAGAGTTTGAATTTAATTAGATTTACTGCTTTGAAGTGTGGAAAAGCCTTCCTAATTTTTAGCATAGAGGCTCTCATTCACTTAGCAAAGGATGGTAAATGCTAACTTTGGTTTAGTCCTAGTCATGCAATTCAAGAGAAAACAATATAAAGGTGGGTTTTGGTCTTGAGCCTTTAAGCTTGCCTTAGTTCATGCTGGGCTTTTAAAAGCTGCAGCATGTAAAGTTAAGTCCTCAGAAGTCTGCAATAAGTGAAGTTTGATTTTGAAATGTGAATGAGTCAAATGATCATGAGAAGTTGGGAATACGTAATGCTGCTCTGTCGTCTGGAGTGCTCCATGTCTCTGCAGCTGCTCCTGGATGAAAGCAGGAAGAAAGGCTTTTGTGAGCCTGGCACAGGAGCACTCTGCAGGCTCTGCAGTGACAGTGGGAGTCAGCTCTTAAATGTGTGGTGTCCCCTGCACAGTGTGTGTCTGTGCCTGGGTTTGTGCTCCTGTGAGCAAATCAACAGATTAGAGATTCCAGATCCTTTCCTGGAGTTTGGTTATCTTGCCAGGAAGAAGTTCTGCAGAAGTGTGTAGCACATCTGGAATGGCATAAAGCAGGCAGCTGTGTAGTTGAAGCAGATCCAAAGCAGGTTGGTGGAGGCAGATCAGTTACCAAACACGGTGTGTCATGCCAGGGGTCAGAATTTGACCCTGCTGGCTAACAGAATTGTGACTTGTGGCCCAAGGTTGTGCTGTTACGCAAATACTGACCTACATTTGGGTGTTTGGTCTTTTTTTAATCCTAAAGACTGAGAGTTATGCCATTTGACATGCATAATGTTGGAAAAAAATACAATGTACAGGAGAATATATGATCTCCCAAAGTTATCAACGCAGAGTCACTATAATGCCATTGTAAATGGAACCATGGTAAGTGAAATGACTGATCAGTTAGCAGAGCAAACTGTGTAAAATTATTTTGATCTCTAGTTTTGGACATTCTAGAACATGGCAATTGGTGATTTTCTTGAGGCATGTATCCTGGTGTTTCTGATGGGGAGGTAAAAGTAGTCATTTAAGTGGAGCTGCAAGGACCTCAGCTTTTGCAGTAGGTAAATACAGATTTTTTCGGACTGCAGCAAGAGGGACCTGGGTAGTGCTGCTGACAGGAGGGAGCAGCTGTGTTTTCTGCACACAGAGATGTCTCAGAGTTGCACACAGTGAGGTTGAACCACTTCTGGCCTTCAGAAGCTCTGCTCTCTGGAGCAGAAGCTGATTTTCCCTTCCTGTAGTTGTCTTTGTAGCTAGCTGTAGCAGCTCCATTCCAGAATGATTTCCTGGGTCTCAGTGCTCAGAGCCCGTGGGTGTCACCTTGTTTTGCCTTGAAGGCTGAGCCCATTTAGTCTGCAAAGGCTGTGCTTGAGGCATTTGAGCTAAAATACAGAGCTGGTCCTTGTGTGCCTTGTGGCTACAGAGGGGTCTCACCTCCTCTAACATGGGGGCAGTGACCGATGCTCACTGCCTGTGCTCTGAGCAGCCTCCAGGTGCAGAGGGCGAGCCCGAGAGAGGCTGCAGCTCCTCTGGTGGCTGTACCGGATTAGGGCTTGGCCTTCCCCACAGGGGGAGTTTGGTGCCCACTTCCAGGTGCCACTTCAGGGCTGCCTCCAGAGGTGGCCACTCTCCCAGTACAGCACTGAAGGAAAGGAGCCTTGAAAAGGAGTAAGGCTTCAGGTATGCACTTTTTATTCTGTGAGTTATGTAGGGCCCGTTAATAATTATGGAAATGTTTTTCTGTTATGTATAGAATGATTTGAGGGCTGTGATGAGATGCTGAAAGCACTTGGAAAAGCTTTTAAAATTTTTTCAGTGGTGGGGGAACTAAACCTGCAGCTATTTAGTTTAACCTGGTGTAGTAGGTCCCTGCTCTTCAGTGGTTTTTTTGTGAGGATTGAATGCACTTCAGAGGGCAGGCAGTTTTTTGGATATTCTGAGTAATAATTGTAGAGTTGCACCAAGGGTTTTGAACATTAGCACATATCAAAGTTGCTGGTTTTAGTGTAAGAGTTCTTAGAGCCTGCCAAACATGGGTGGGATGCACCCATGGTGGCACAGACTGCATACCATAGCACAGACTAAGTGCTTGAGATAGCCTTATCAGTGAGATCCATATGTTCATAAGGCAAGTCTGCCAGCTTTCACTTTGCATAAAATACTGTGCAAAAAACTGACGCATTTTTCATGAAAATAAAACATTTGCTTTTTGCATCACAAGTGCCAAGGAGGCAGAAAATGTAAGTTCAGTGCATATATTCTACTTAGGAAAGTATGGTTTGGGCTGATGGGACAGGGGCAGTTGGGTTTCCATCACTCCAGAAACAGCAGTGGTCTTCTGTAAAAATACCTGGAAGGGAAAGGCCTCTGAACAAAATCTCTAGGGAGCAGAATGAAGATAAATGTGCAGGTACACCTCTCAAAATTGTCAAATAAGGGAGTGTGTTTGCAAGAGTCTGTGGGTTCTTTCTTGCTGTCTTTTGATGCAGATCTCTTGCCTTGTTCTCCTCACCCCAAACTGTACTTCCACTCAAATTCTTCATTTCAAGGAGCACTGACTGTTTATTTATTTGAAAAATCACTGGAAGAATTCCAGATGCTCATTCTGTTTGTTTTGAAAATCAACAGGCTGTTGGAAATGGGACTGAGAATTTTTTTACCGTTGATGATGAAAAACATTTATTCTGTTTAATGGCTTTGGCCCCACTGAGTGAAGTAAAGCCTAATGGAGCGTTCAGATGGATTTCATTTTTGCTAAGTTCAGGTAACAGATACATGGGCCAAAAAGCCCTGTTGGGAAATAGAGGCTGTTTCACCACTGGATGTCATGGAGAGCCCCTGTGTCTTTAGAACTACCTGTGCAAGTAATTGATGTCCAGTGTTAAAGGTAGAGCAAGCAGGGTGTCACACCACTGGACCTATCTGCTGCTGGAAAACTCTTATCAACAGAAGAGGGTAATAAAAATCTCTTCTGCTGACTTAAACCCAGATAAAAGCACAGCAATACCTGAATGTGACAAAAATGGCAATGCTGCCTGCAAGTTTGGGACATGACTTTCAATGCCTCTTGGCACTGGCTCCTCATGACAAAACCTGCATTAGCAGTCGGCATGCCTCAGCCTCCAGCAATTTATGTAATTGAAATTAATTAAAATACTTATGACCTGCTGTGCTCTGAAGTGTCTGTCTCTCCCTTTGTTGCTGCTGTTACTGCTCATATAAAAGGGGACACCTGATCTTTAATAAACTACATGATCTGCAGGAAATTTGCAAGGTTCTGGCAGAACAGTGTCAATTTGGGAGACACAGATCAGCAGTCCAGCAGGTGAATTTTAACAAGGAAGAGGACTGACCTGTCCTTGCTAGTGTTTTTGTGAACATTAGAGCTTCTCAGAAAACATGCTGAAAAATCAGAGGGCTGAATTTTGGGGGTTGCTGCTAGCTGTTCAGGAGCTGCTCTGTGTGTCTCAGGTAAGTGATCCATTGCACATAGCTGAAGCAGCCTGATGCTCTTTTTTTTGAGTGGTGGTTATTAGGGAGACACCTTCTTTGCCCCCCTATTAGATATCCAATGTACAGGATGTTTAAGGTACTGACAAGATACTGCTTATCTGCAAGGTGTTATTTATCTGCAAGTGGCAGATAAACATTCTTCTGAGGCTGTGGTGGATGCAACATTTCCTTCTCCTTCTGTCCTCACTTCTGCAAAACATAGCATGAGGCAACACCCTGAGTGACAAAACTCTTGGCACTCCAAATGGCACTGACAGGAATTGGGATTCCCTGTCCCCTGGGTCAAGGGCTGCAGGAGGGAACCCTTTGGGCTCCAGAAGGGTGACTGAAGCCTGAAGGAGATTTATCCAGCAGTCTCCACAAGCTGTGTCTCTGTTCCTGACTCTGCACCCAGAGAACATCTGTGACAAGAATTAGATTTGTTTCCACTCCCTAGTGGAAGAATCAGTGAAAATCCCTCTTCTAAGACTGCAGCAAACACATTTTCCTCAAGAAAACGTGTTTTGTGGGACCAAAAGGCACCTTTCAAAAACAGCTATTCTAGTATCTTTGTTCATGTCTCCTATTTGAGCATCAAATGAGCTCAGCGGGGCTTTCCTGCTGATAAAACACATGGCCCAAATGGCTAAATCAGTCTGATTCCTTTTCTGTCCACTGCTTGTGAGCAGCACAGATGGCTCTGGTTCAATCACATGGCAATGCTTGTTACATTACACCTATGCCAGGACCTGAGCATGGTTCTGAGAGGTGTTTTCCCTTTTGAATCTCTGCACCTATATTTAAGGCTGATAAAATTTAAAAGGTTGACAAAATTAAAAAAAAAAAAAAAACCAAAAATTTGTTAGGGAGTTCAATTAAACCATTGTATAGTATTATTAAGAGGTAGCTGAAATGTTATTTCTCTTGGCTTTGGTTAGTACCAGTATCTGTCTCAGTCTGCTTTGAAAGTAATTAAACCTAAACTTGCAAGGTGTTATGCAGTAAATAAGAAAAATAAGAATTAATTAATAAAATCAAGAAAAATCTACTTGGGAAGCAAAATGTGCAACTTGCTTAGTTTAAGGCAGAAGAACCAAACTAGCTGTAGTTCTTCAGAATATATTTCTTCTTCTCAGAAGAAATGGAAACTCTGTGTGGAAGTTGAGCAAAGTGAACTTCCAACATTGTCATGGCAGTCTAAGACTCAGTTGAAAAGCCAGCTTTCTGTGTTGAGTCAACATGAGTGTTCATTCCTTGTCAAGGAAAGGGAATGAAATCTTGCCATTTCAATGAGGATTGTTTGGGCAAGCTTCAGTCCATTTCCCTGCACTTCTTGTCATCCCATTCACTTCTAGTGTTTCCACTTGGTTTCTGAATTTTCCATTTATTTTATATAGCATTTCATTTCTTTAGCATCTTCTCAACAGGCCTTTTTTCTTCCTTTCTTCCATGACTTCAGGATTTTATTTGGAGTAATTTTAGCAAGTTTTGGTCCATTTCACTGCCCCTTTTGTCATCTCAGTCCATTTCTTTGTAGTCACTCCATTTCCAAATTTCCAGGTTTTTTCCATTGCATTTTATTTCATCTCTTTTCCAGAGGGTTTGTTAGACTTTGTCCTCTGATTCCAAGATTTCATTCCCTTTCCTGAAAGGAAAGATGTTTTATCTGGTAACAAAGGAAAGCTAAGAATGTTTAAATGCTCCTTCACCCAGGTTTCCCCTTACCCCACCCAGCCTCTTACACTTTTTGTACTTCTAGGAGCCTTGCTTAAAAACCCCCTAGAGAAACAGGGAACAAAAGACTACACAGACGTTTTGCAAAAAAGAAAAAAATATCTAAAAGAAACTTATAAATGTTATGTACTTTTCAAATCAATGTTCTATGCAGCTGCTTTTTAATTCATAATGTTTATGTGCAGTAAACTTTTCCTGTACTTAATAGCTATGTGCAGCTATTGGCAGCCAAAAGAAAGGTCGTGTTCATGTCCTAGTATCATTCTAATTGTGTGAAGTAAAGATTTTCTCTCCTTACCCATTTTTCTTTCTGACTACTGCAGCTTTCTCATGCTCTGTTGCAATAGCATTTTACTGAAACTGTTCTCAGGCTGGGCAGTTCATGCCAGGCCTGTGGTTTGCACCCCAGCACTGCTAGGTCTTAACTACTTTGGAAGTGACAAACTGTTTACTTTTAAATTTTTTTTCAGTAAAAATGTAAATAGAACAGTGATTTTGAGGGCAGTGACTTCAGGGAAAGTTATGTGTAGAGCTATAAAGTGTTATTTAAGATCTCCTCTGATCCAAATGCTAAATTGAGTAGAATTGAGACATAACATAATAAAAATCTATCTTCAAATGCTTAGCTAATTAACACATAAAAGAAACTAGCAAATTTGTTGCAGTATTCTATTTAAAATCCCTATCTGAATGTTTGCACATGGTGTCTGAGCTCAGTGTAATTGTGGGTAGCTTTCAGGATGGTGTGAAATATCCTATGGGGTTTAGCAAGGCACTGATCAACTTCACTAGTTTTGTCACGTGGGCTCTAGCTCCCAAAAATCAAGCATGTTCACAAAAATACTAGGCTCATGCTTATTTTTAAATATAGGTTTAAAACCTTCTTAACTTCTCACTGAACTGTAATTTAAGGGGAGTTAAGCAAGATACAGAAAACACTGCTGTGAGAAGTTGCTGGGCGTGTGCTGGTGGTGTTTTCTGGTTCTCTGATGCAGGATCCCAGAGCATGAAGTGACACTGCGTGTTTGGAGGTGCCCCGTGGTGGCACCGTGCCAAGCTGCAGTGCAGGGGTGGCTGCAGTGCAGGGCTGGCTGCTGGCCCATTTCCCATGGCACTGATTGCTCTTGGCATGCCTGAGCTGTGCCCTGCTGCTCCCCTGGGACCCAGTGGCTGTCCATTGCTTCCTGTCCTGTGTTGTCCTGCAGCCCTCCTCCCCTGTCACATTCCTATGTCAAGCTACTGTGCAGCACAGCCTGGTTTCTCATGCTGTAAAAGCCATTATTTTCAAACAGAGGAGAACTCTAGAATTAAATTAAAAGTCTGACCCTGAGCTCTCTGAAGGACAGGGTTACACATCTCTACCAGATGTTTTCCAAAGGAGCTTTGACCTATGCTGTGCTCTCTCTATTTAGATTTAAGTATTCCTGTCTTTGCAAAACCTGAAAATCCTTCTCAGTGGCCTACTTCAAAGAAAGAGGCCCTGTCTGTGCTCTCTTCATTGCTGTGGACTTTCTGTCTGTCCTGCCTCAGTTTAGGCATGGCTGGGTATTCTGGGCCATGTTAGAGCAGCCAGGAATGGGATGAACTTTGCTTTGCAGATTCAGATGTCCCACATCAGTGCCTGGAAAGATGGATTGGCAGATACCTGCCCTCCCTGTTATTCCCCCATTGTTTTGCCTAATTGTCTCACTGCTGTGCTTCCCCCAACTTCTGTGTTGTACCCAGCCAGTGCCAGAACCTCTCCTGTGCCCAAAGTTCCCATGAGGGACATTGGAGTGGGACACACAGTCTTCCCAAGCCAGGCTGATCTCAGAGTGCCACTGGAGCTCCTCTGTGCCAGGCTGATCCCAGAGTTCCACTGGAGCTCCTCTGTGCCAGGCTGATCCCAGAGTTCCCCTCTAGCTCCTCTGTGCCAGGCTGATCCCAGAGTTGCACTGGAGCTCCTCTGTGCCAGGCTGATCCCAGAGTTGCACTGGAGCTCCTCTGTGCCAGGCTGATCCCAGAGTTGCACTGGAGCTCCTCTGTGCCAGGCTGATCCCAGAGTTGCACTGGAGCTCCTCTGTGCCAGGCTGATCCCAGAGTTGCACTGGAGCTCCTCTGTGCCAGGCTGATCCCAGAGTTGCACTGGAGCTCCTCTGTGCCAGGCTGATCCCCCAGAGTTGCACTGGAGCTCCTCTGTGCCAGGCTGATCCCAGAGTTGCACTGGAGCTCCTCTGTGCCAGGCTGATCCCAGAGTTGCACTGGAGCTCCTCTGTGCCAGGCTGATCCCAGAGTTCCCCTCTAGCTCCTCTGTGCCAGGCTGATCCCAGAGTTGCACTGGAGCTCCTCTGTGCCAGGCTGATCCCAGAGTTGCACTGGAGCTCCTCTGGAGCTCCTCTGTGCCAGGCTGATCCCAGAGTTCCACTGGAGCTCCTCTGTGCCAGGCTGATCCCAGAGTTGCACTGGAGCTGTGCCAGCTGATCCCAAAGTTCCCCTCTAGCTCCTCTGTGCCAGGCTGATCCCAGAGTTGCACTGGAGCTCCTCTGTGCCAGGCTGATCCCGGAGTTGCACTGGAGCTCCTCTGTGCCAGGCTGATCCCAGAGTTGCACTGGAGCTGATCCTCTGTGCCAGGCTGATCCCAGAGTTGCACTGATCCCAGAGCACTGGAGCTCTCTGTGCCAGGCTGATCCCAGAGTTGCACTGGAGCTCCTCTGTGCCAGGCTGATCCCAGAGTTCCCTCCTCTGTGCCAGCTCCTCTGCTGTGCCAGGCTGATCCCAGAGTTGCACTGGAGCTCCTCTGTGCCAGGCTGATCCCAGAGTTGCACTGAGCTCCTCTGTGCCAGGCTGATCCCAGAGTTGCACTGGAGCTCCTCTGTGCCAGGCTGATCCCAGAGTTGCACTGGAGCTCCTCTGTGCCAGGCTGATCCCAGAGTTGCACTGGAGCTCCTCTGTGCCAGGCTGATCCCAGAGTTCCACTGGAGCTCCTCTGTGCCAGGCTGGTCCCAGAGTTCCCCTCTGGCTCCTCCATACAAGGCTGAAGTGGCACTGAGGCTGGAGCCCTCCTGTGTGTACTGAGCAGAGGCCAGCTAGAGTAAAGAGTGTTTGCAGGCTGGCTGGCCTTGTGGCCACATGTTCACATTGGATGAAAAATGTCCTGAATATGGGGGAAAGGGGAGTGAGTGAGGGCAGCAGAGGAAGGGCACTGAAGAGAAGCTGGGACACGTGTAAAGGGTCTCTGTATTGGAAGGTGTGGGAGTGGCTGTGGGTGTGGGCCCATCTCCTGTCCTTAGGCATTGTCCATGTACCTGTCCTGCTACCTTCCCTTACAACAGGAGATTTTATTTCTGTGACACCCCACAGCAGCAGCAAAGAGGTGCCCATTGTCATTTCCACATCACCATGCTGAAATTAGCCATTCTGGCACCTGCCTTATCAGTGTGCTCAGTTCCAGAGCTTGGACTTTGTTCTTAGCAGCACTATCCAGCACTGGATAACCTCACTGGAATACAAATGTGAGAGCAGGACCCAAAAGGATCCCAGAGCCTCTCCTTACTCAAAGGCTTGTCCAGCAGGTATCTAGTTGTACATTGGTAAACTCCGTATGTGATAGCAGAGTAGGAACCCAGTGAGGGCTTCAGCTGGAAGCACAAAACTGACATCATGAATTTCTAAGCTAATTCAAAAAGTTCAGACAGGGAGAACTTACATCCCATCGTAAATATGTGAATTACTCAGAGATTGTGTTAATGGGCTGCTCTTTAGGACACAGGATGCTCTTTGCAGCCCCTTTTGTGCAAAGGGCAGAGCTTTCTGTTCATCTAGCCAAACATTTCTATAGAATGGAACTGCTTTCCATTTCAAAGCAAAACTCGGGGTTATTGTGTGTTCTTCTTTTTCTGTTAGGAGAATTCCAGACTTTTTTAAACAAACAAAACCAGAAGACTACTAAGTTGTGTTGGGTGGTAGTTTGGTTTCACTCTTGGGAAGAAAAGTGAAAGTTTTTTAATGTTACTTTCTATGTTATTCTGTAATTAAATTGATTTAACACTATCTACGTAGAGCTTAATGTAGTCCATTTGGAGAAAATTCAAAAGTAGGTGTAGGATGGGTTTTAAATGGTCTGTTGTGTATTTGCCTTGCTCATTTTTTACTTCCTTTTTTTACCCCTTTTTATCAGGTTTTCTCAGCTCCTACCTGTTTTCATAATTCTTATTGTAGAATTGGCTGAAGTGTTTATTAGTGTTTTAAGAGATAAATGTTTTAACTCATCTCTTTTCTGGGTGATTCAGGGGTGAATTAGCTATGTCCAAGAGAAAATTTTATTTTTGAAAAATATTTTGAGATCTCAAAGTGAAAGGTGTAGGAGGTTATTATTTGTCTTGTGGTTGTAGGAAAAAAAAAATTGAATGCAAGAACAAATGGAATGAAAGGATATGTGAAAACAATGGGAAGAGAAAAACTGCTTTTAGCCTTACAGAGTAGTCATTGATTCCTAAAAGCACAAGGATAATTCCTCATTGTACAGCTTTCAGACAACAGCTAGAATATTCACTTTGAGTTAGAGACCAGAAAAATGTTAATGAACTGACAGAAGCCAAAGAAAAGTCAGTTTAAAAAAAGCAGTTAGAGGGCTAGACAAATAGCTGTTAGGAAAAGAGAAGGAAAAGTAGTGAGATGGTGGAATGGAGCATGAGCAAGGAAGAAACAGCTGTCAGAATTGAAAAGAAGATAAACTCAGAGGAAAATCAAAATTGCTTTTGTAGCTCAAGTTCAGAAAGGAATTCTGGGGCAAAAATAGAGTTGTAAGTTTAGTTTTTTTCTCGGATATCTGGTATCTTAATTTTTATCTGGTTTATTCTGAGGAATGATCTAGATAATGTGGAAAAAAGAAATTCTTTCTGAAAATACTAAACTATGCATTTGAATATGCTGCACAGACAAAAGGTTTTACACTATCTTACAGGCCTTCAGGTTTCATGTGGCACTATCACCTGAGTACTGTGTGCAGTCATGGTCTTGGAATGTTGCTAATTTTGAGGACAGTTCTTATCTTTTTTATGCATTTGTATTCTGCACAGAAAAACTAAATCACAATTGTAAAAACATATTTTTCCTAGTTTTAATATTTGTAAGTGCCTTTTATAAAATTAACATAAATTCTGAATTACAAAATTAAATTCTTAATGAAAGAAATGGTGCATAGGATCCTGCATGGAACAACTATGGTAAAGGATAATAGTAGTTTGCATTTGTGCATCAAGATTAGAGTAATTAGAAAGCAGGATTGTGCCAGTAGTTAGATGTGTAACTTACTTCAGAGAGAAATCATGAGGAAGGGGACTTAGTCAAGGTCAGATGGCCTCTGTGAAAAAAGTGGAAGCTTTTTGCTAAACTGAAGCCCTTTAAAGCCCCTGTGAAGCCCTTCTCTTGTTATGAAAATGGGGACTGGATCAGTGCTGTGCTTATGAATTGAATAGACTTCAGTCTCTCTTTGCAAAATTTCTCACCTGTACTGGATTCCATTGAAGAAAGCAGAGCAGTGCTTACTCAGAACAGCTCAGGCATTCCAGTTTGGTATTAGAAACTCTGAGAGAATATTAACTGGTGTGACTCTGCCTGGGCATGGGCACACACACAGCTCCTGCTGGGGATGGGCACACACACACACACACAGAGAGCTCCTGCTGGGGATGGGCACACACACACACACACAAACACACACAAACACACAGAGCTCCTGCTGGGGATGGGCACACACACACGGAGCTCCTGCTGGGGATGGGCACACACACACACACAGAGAGCTCCTGCTGGGGATGGGCACACACACACACACACACACACACACAAACACACAGAGCTCCTGCTGGGGATGGGCACACACACACACACAAACACACACAAACACACAGAGCTCCTGCTGGGGATGGGCACACACACACGGAGCTCCTGCTGGGGATGGGCACACACACACACACACACAGAGCTCCTGCTGGGGATGGGCACACACACACACACACACACACACAAACACACAGAGCTCCTGCTGGGGATGGGCACACACACACGGAGCTCCTGCTGGGGATGGGCACACACACACACACACACACACACACACACACACACACACACACACAGAGCTCCTGCTGGGAATGGGCACACACACACACACACACACACAGAATTCCTGCTGGGGATGGGCACACACACACACACACACACACACACACACACACACACACACACACACACACACAGCTCCTGCTGGGGATGGGCACACACACACACAACAGAGCTCCTGCTGGGGATGGGCACACACACACACACACAACAGAGCTCCTGCTGGGGATGGGCACACACACACACACAAACACACAGAGCTCCTGCTGGGGATGGGCACACACACACACACACACACAGAGCTCCTGCTGGGGATGGTCGCACACACACACACACACAGAGCTCCTGCTGGGGATGGTCGCACACACACAGAGCTCCTGCTGGGGATGGTCGCACACACACACACACACACAGCTCCTGCTGGGGATGGGCACACACACACACACACACACAGAGCTCCTGCTGGGGATGGGCACACACACACACACACACACACACACACACACACACAGACACACACAGACACAGCTCCTGCTGGGATGGGCACACACACACACACACACACAGAGCTCCTGCTGGGGATGGGCACACACACACACACACACACACACACACACACACACAGACACACACAGACACAGCTCCTGCTGGGGATGGGCACACACACACACACACACACACACACACAGCTCCTGCTGGGGATGGGCACACACACACAAACACACAGAGCTCCTGCTGGGGATGGGCATACACACACACACACACACACAGACACACACAGACACAGCTCCTGCTGGGGATGGGCACACACACACACAGAGAGCTCCTGCTGGGGATGGGCACACACACACAAACACACAGAGCTCCTGCTGGGGATGGGCGCACACACACACACACACACAGCTCCTGTGTGCTGTATTTAGCTCCATCCCCCCTGTCTTGTCAAGAGCAGCTGTTCTGTGGACTCCTGTTGCCACAAGGCTGTGGAAGCTGGATCACCTCTCCACTCAAGATGCTGAGGGACCAGGAGTCTGCAGCAGGAAGCACAGAGGAGTTATTGGAGCTCTGTGCTGCCCTTTTTCCATGTTTCCATTCAAATGTCTTGCTCGCTGAGTAGGAAAGCCTTCAAGCCATGATGAAAACAATTGTATTGCTAAAAGCATGGGAAGTGAGGACACACTACAGAGTTGTGTAACAGGGGTTTTTAAGGGACAGCAGGGCACCAAAATTCCCTAATGAGACCCCAAAGGAATTGTGAACAACCTGTAAGAATGCAGCTCGGAATGACAATCCTGTGAATGGTGCTTTGACCATTGGCCATTGACTTGTTAGCTCTCTCCAGTATCTTTATGCATTGTAGGTGTTATTGTGACACAATATTTGAGCTGCACTGTGGCTATGCATTGGGTGTTACCATATTGAGATAATGAGCATTACTAATCCTCTTCAAGTCCTAGTAACATGCTTGCCACATATGCTCACAATATTTCATACCCATGCATAAATTAGTTTGGAATTAGTCTTGTGTATGAATTCAGCTGTTACTCATTTGTTCACATATAATCCTTTTAATTTCTCCTGTATATTATCAATCACTGTCTCCCAGTGCAAACCCCTCTTGTTTCCCATGTGTTTTCCCCAGTTGTTCACTGGAATGTTCCCTGGCTTGGCTTGGCCAAGGGCATTTCTGAGCTGGGGAATCTGGATACAAAGCTAGGCTGAATGAACAGTTTGAAAATATTACCAGCCAGCTAAAGAAAGGGAGAGATGGCCATGGATTGAAATGGTTCTTAAATTTGAGGGTATTTTAGACTAGTTCTTACCCTGCATTTCACAGTTGGGTCCAACAATAGAAGAAAACAAGTGACACGAGTACCTGCAATCCTGAGCTCTGAAAGTGCTGATTATGTGGCACTGCTGAACTGTGCTGGGGTAAGAGCCAGCTGGCCCTGTGGATATGGCTTTAGATTGCTTTCTAGTAAATGACCTTGGATCCACAGGAAAAGAGCCAGTGTTGTCATGAGTAACATATAGAAGACATAGATGAACAGTATTTTTAGCCTAGCACTTCATAGATTGGTGTAGGTTGGCTTTAGTGCTTGCACCTGCTCTGTCCACACCTCCTTAGTTCCTGCCACAAGCTCCTTTCCTCACCTTTTAGTGGGCAAACTCACCTCTCTTTTGCCTGTGTAAATGGTGAGCCATGAGCAGAGCCTTGCCTCTGCAGGAGCCCTCACAGAGATGATGGCCTTGAGACTGTTTTCACTGGGATAATTCCACAGTACAAGACTCCTCTCATTTCTAAACACTAAGAACCTGATTTCTTTGGGCAAATCTGGGTTCTGTTCTGGTTAAATAACTGCCCAGGCAGATCACTGTGATTTTAGTTACCCTTGGGGGTGATCAAGCTATACCCACACAGAGATCTAAATGCAAGAGAGGGTCACAAGTAATAATTTGGTGTCTTCTACCCAATCAAGTTTTGTTCAGTATCATTTTTTCTGATTTAGGATCATTCTTTTTTCTCTGTTGACTGGTGACACAGAAACATCCAATGTCATTTGTTGTAATTGTTGGCCCATTTCTGTATAAAATTTTTTCTGAGTCACATCCCAAACCATACAGACTCCTTTCATTGCCATGACAACAGCAAGGCATGCCAATGTTAGCAAAGTCTGCTGGAAAAAGAGAAGTCAGTAAAATCAAAACACAGTTAATTGAGGTATTTAATATATAAATCCCCATTTTCTGTAATAATCCAAAATTATACTGCATTGTGGAAGAGGAGCTAAGAACAAGGCCTAGATAAGTAGCATAGCCTCATGCTGGATGTTGGGTCCTGTCCTAGGCACTGCATTATAAAAACAGATCTTATGAGAACAGTGAGAGTGGAATTGGTCATAGCCCTGGAGAAATGTTTGGATCAGAAGAGGATGAAGAGTTAGATGTGGTTACTAAAAAAGTAAGGAGAAATACTAATGGTTTCAGAAAAATATTTGATGTTAAATTGTGCATTGTTCTGCCATTATCGTACCTTTCTCTTCATTGTTTAAGATTAAAAGTACATTTGATGGGATTATGTAACAGTACATTTTAAACTAATAAATAATGCAGTAACTCATGCAAAGTAATAGGGGATCACTGATGTAAAACAGGTCTTGTAGAGCTAAATGCTGGAAGAAATCTGCCTTAGTCCAAGTGAAGCTGGGAAGGAGGAAAACTGTAGGTGGGACTTGAGAGGTCTGCAGTCATGATGAGGGATTATTTCTGTTTTAAAGAAGGGGTGAGAGCACAGAGGTAACAGAGGAACTACTACAGCCTGCTTGCCCTTAAAACCTCCACGATCATATGGGCCTTCTCTTGGCCTCCCTCTATGCTTTGAAGCTAAGGTGGAAATTATTTTGGAAATAGAAATGGAAGATGAATGTCCTGCAGTCAGGGACATTGTGGGCTGCACTCTTGAGATTGGCAGTTTTGAATACTTCTGCTTATGCTTGCTGTGAAGGAGGGGCAGAGGATGGATGATGTTGCCCACTGAAAAGCTGTCATTCAGGGATTTCTGGCTTTTGCCTAGGGTGGTCCCATAAAACTCTTCTCACCTTTTTTTGATACTTTCACCCTGTTAATATACAGCTGCAGGGGACTGAGGGCTCATCTTTTCTCTGGTATGTCCTCAGGGTACCCAAATAAGTGTCAGGAGCCTCTGCAATTTCCAAGGGATGCAAGTGCTCTGTTTTCACGTAATGGTAGTTGACTCTCAGATTAGGTGGCTGAGCTGTGGTGACAGCTGTTGGTATTGTCAGAGTAAATGTTGACTTGATCCCCTTACTGATATCCTTATTTTCAAACCTACTGCAGCTACTGCAGACTAGAATGCTGTTTGCTTTGTTTGGGTTCCCAGTAATTCTGACAGTACCTACCTGCCTAGGACAGGGGGATGGACTAGACCTCCTCATCCTGCATCAGCTGGCACACTGGGTTTTACTCCAGTTTGGAAGCTCCTGAGTCCAGCTGGCCGTAGATGCAGACACAGCTCAGGCATTGGGGGCCCAGCTCTGAAGGACAAACCGTGAAAGTCACTTGATTCATCAAAGATTGTGGTTCATATAAAATATTCACAGTTGCTGTCTAATAAACAAGCTTCAAGTGAGAATTGACAAAGATGAATAGCAGTGGTCCTCCAGTGAAACCAGAATTGTGAAATCAGTGGAAAACAGCCCCTGCACCTGCATCAGGCAAAGGGCAAGGGGAGAACCCTTGGCTTTCAGGACTGCAGGATTGATGGGCTGGGACAAGGCTTGGCAAACAGAACAGAAACCCTTGTGGTTCTGTGAACTTCATATTTAAGTGTACATAACTTAAAAACATTAGACATTTGCAAACCTGAGAAATTCCTTGGGACTTGTACAATGCTTGGCTGCAGGTGGAGCCTGCAAGCCATAAAAGCTGCAGTTAATGGTGAGGGCTTGTCTTGGTTTTGTGAGTAATGTGTGTGGGCCTGGGGCATGTGAGCATGGAGAAGAGCACACACTGCTGAGGGAGTGTTTATTCTGTTTGTTCTGCTTTCTCTCCTGTGCAATGGCAGAGCTGCTGAACATGTCTGCACTGAATGTGATCTCATGTTGGCTTTTTTTAAGTCTATTTCTTACACAGCATCCTTTAGTTGACGTATTTGAAATACTTAAGGAATGCTTAAAATGTTTTTATGATTTACCCCATTTTTGCTGGTATTTGTTAGCACAGGTGGTCTCATCAACAAAGGAGCTGCTCATTCACAGCAGAGTTTGACTTTAGAGAAAAGATTAGCTGGTGTAGAGGTACAAAACCTAAAAAAAAAAAAAAAAAATCTTAGAGCTTATTGAACAAAAATGGGTTGTTTTGACCATCATGCTGTGGGTTGATATTACATGGGTAAATTGCTATCAGAGACTTTTTTCTTAGTCTGTGATTTTTGGCTTGGTTGGGTCAGACTTTTCAAAGCAAGGCATTTGGGTGTTATTCTAATATCCTGAGCTGTGTATCCCTGAGCTGCCTTTTAGGGGGCAGAATGAAGAGCCATCAATACCTGGGATGTGTCTCCAAAGTGGCCATTTAATCCAATTTTGGTTGGAACTTGTGCTATGGAATGCAGCAGTCCCTCCAGGGAGCTGAGCTCTAGCCTTAGGGACCTCCCCCAACACTTCATAACCCAGAATAAAGCATTCAGGCTACTGAGGAGAGATCCAGGAAACACGGGCTGTACGACAGGGACATAAGAATGGGATCTCAGCCATCAGCCTGGGAAGGAAAGGCAGGAGCAAGCACAGAGCAAAGTGTCCCCAGATATTGCAGAGCTTTCTGTGGCCTGGGGCGTTTTTCAGCCAGAGATGACTTTGGTAAACTGTGATGGATTTTTTTTTTCTTTCCTGTATTTTTACAGTCTCTTTTAGAGTCCAGGTAAACTTGTACTACATTTTGTCCTGCATCAAGGTGTTCTACAGCTTGATTACATGTGAATGAAGAAACAGTAATTATTTGCCTTGTTCTTAATTTTTCATCTAATAGTTCTTCCTGTTACCTTCTAGCTCTTCCACTAGAAGAGTGTAAACAATTATTCCCTGTTCACATTTCATATCAGCAATCTTTGGAAGCTTCCACTGTTTCCCCCTTAGGCTGATGTACTGAAACACATGCAGACCCTTCTTCCACAGTTTTCCTCTTGCTTCTTGTCAGTTTTCCCACTCACTCAGTCTATGAATGTCTGCTGAACCAGCCGTGACATCCCAATCCATGTGGGTATAACTGAGATTTCTCATTGTGCTGTTTCTTGCCACTGTGCCTCTCTGATCTTGATGTGCCATTGCTGCTGCCACCATCTAAGCCCATGACAGTGTTCTCCGGATCCTTTACCCTTCGTTAGACTTGGAATTTCTTTCCTCAGTGACAGTTTCACTATTTGTTATGTTGATCATTCTGTTTAAGTAAACGCTTTAATATACTCCTGCTTGTCCGCCAACGTGACTCATTCTGCCTTTTCCGCACTTTTTATCCCTGCATGCAGCACCCATTTCTCTTCTTTTCACGGACTGCCCAACACATCAATTCCATCAGGATCCCCGCCTGAATTACCGCTTTTTTCCCGGACCTGTTTCTTTGGTCGCTTTTGTGCAGAAGCGTTTGTCGGCTCTTCCTGCATTCCTGCGGGCGAGCACCGCTTCCATGAGCCAGCCTGGCCGAGCCGGGCCGGGGTCTACCGGGTCGAGCCGAGCCGTGCCGAGCCCAGCCGAGCCGAATCGGGGTGTGCCGGGCCGAGCCGAGCTCTGCCGATCCGCTCCGAGCCCTTCCCGCCGCGGGCTCGGCCCCGCTCCGCCCCGGGCGCGAGCCGCGCGTGCCCGCGCGCCGGGGGGCGGGCGGCGGCCGGCGCTCGCGCGAGAACCGCGCGCTAGCCGCGCGAGATCGGCGGCTCCCCGCCCGCGTCATGTTTTCCGTGTGACAATCCGGGCCGGGAGGACGCGGCTCCTGGCGGGACCTCCGCGCCCTGCGCCCCGCTCTCCGCGCTCCGCTCCCGCCGGCCCCGCGGCGCTCCCGGGCCCAGCGCCGCCGCCTCCCCCGCTGCTGCCTGGTGAGCGCGCGGCCGCGTGGGGCTGAGGAGCGCGGGCAGGGGCGGGAGGCCTGGGCGAGCCCAGGGCCGGAGGGGGGCTCCCCGCGCCCGGCAGCACCGCGGGGCCGCAGCCGCGGGCGCCCGGCAGCGGGGGAAGGTGCAGGCGGCCGTGAGGGAGAGGGCAGGCAGGTGGGGCCCGTCAGGTGCCACTGAGCTGTTGCTGAGGGTGGGAGAGGGACGCACGTCCTCCCGCAGCTCTTCTCCTTTCATGAGGGGCTTTTTGTGCTACTTCAGAGCGGTGTAAACTGTACGAATTCTGATTGTGCTTCGGCTGAGGTCCTCGGAGCCTGTGCTTTTTGCCCATGAAGCTCATTAATGCGGTTGTAGTGTGGCCGCGCATTTTCTTCTTAAGTGTTAAATGCATCTCTGGCTACGTGCACCCCAGGTGGGCCCGTCAGATGTCACAAAATTCAGTCTGAAATTTGTCATGTTTGCCTTCATCAGCTGTGTGCATGATTGTGGGTAGGTGTTCCTTGTGTCTCCAGACCTGTCATCTGAATTGCACCGTCTTCCCATGGCATATTTGCTGGCTCTTGCTTACAATACTGAAACATTATGTGTGTACTTAGAGACGATTTGTTTTGTGTTTCAAAGTGAAGTCCTAGCAGGTGTTTTGTTGCTGTGTTTTGGGGTTTTTTGAAGCTGCATCTGGTTAACTTCATTAAGATGTTCCTGTACACAAGCTGCTTTTCATGTTTTTTTAGAGGGCAGAATCCTATTGTTGTGCCTCTTCCTTTCACAGTGTGTACAGGAGAGCTTTAGTGCAGTTGAAACATTTTCATATCTGATGTCACATATCTAAGCACACTGTTTCCTCATGGATGGTGTAATTTGCTATAGTAATAGAGCTGTGTGCTCTATGTTCATGTATACATATCCTGTATGTATCTGTGTATGTGCACGTGTAGATTGTCTCATGAGGTTGATCAGAGCTGTAGTTTAGTGGAGTGTTCTATGCTGGTATTTCATATAAAACCTCAAAGCTCTGAGCTGACATGTGCTGAATTTAATGCTCCTTGTTAGAGACCGTATATAGACCACATCTGCTCCATTGGGATGTGGGACTGCAGAGGACTTGGATCTTATGGTTAAGTCTCACAAAAAAAATACAATAGTTATTTAATCTGGAAAGGTAGACTGTATACCTGGTCAGTGTGCTACTGCTTCCCTATTCTGAGAGGAATCTGGTTTTGGCATGAAAGATGAAAAGCTGTACAGTGTTGTGCTGCAGGACAGAAGGGCATTGCCAGTCTCCTGAATGCTTGCACCTCCGAGGGATTTGTTAGGTGGCTTTTTCACAGTGGTTGTGCTTTAAAAAGAAACATCTTAAAGTTTTTGTCTCTGGGTGCAAACACGTAGTGAGGTTTTCCTCTCTGGTCCTCTGTTCTTATTTAAATATGTCATGTAAGTTTTGTTCATTGAACATTAAGACTAAACGTGTTTTTGTGGCTGGAAGTATAGAAGTTGAAGGGCAAGTGGGAGTGTTGAAACTTTTTGGAAACTGTGTAAAGGAGGTGTTTATCCAATTGTTAATTAAGTATAGGAATGTAAAGTCATTGAGTTATTTTTGCTGAGAGACTGCTTGGCATGGTAAGAATATAACATAGCATTTTTTTATTCATTTAATCCTTGAATTGAAAAATAGTTTATCAGTGAAAACTTGTTCTGCTGTTTCAGAACTGCATTCAGTGGGTAGTAGTTGATTAGGAAATGGTTTGAACAACTTGACTAAAATCTTTGTTGGTTTTTCCCTCTAATTTACCAATCTGACGTAGCCATAATCTTTATTTTTCAAAGAAAACAGTACAGGGGTGATCTGCATATTTTAAATCATCAGTAATAACTGGAATAGGACCATTTTATAGATGATGAAAGCTGCATGTGAAAGTAGCAATAATATTTGTGTTTGAGTCGTAAAATTATGGGTGTTTAAGTGCTTTTGTTTAAGACGATAAGACATGCATAGTATTCCAATCTTTCCTTCTGTTTTTAGTGTAATTCTTCTTGTGATGCTCATGGGGTAGAGATGCACTTATCCCCATTTAAAAATAAGTAACAGAGACAGAAATTATACGTATTTCAGGGAGGCTTAGTGCAGCAGGCATTTGATTTATGGTCATAGGTTGTTAGGAAGTCAATAGCCTTTCAATAGAACAGTCTTAGATCCTGTACAGATACTTAATCTTCCTCCGTTCATGCAACTCGAGAGATTTCTATCTTGCACTGGTGTGTTTCAGTTTAAAGCAGAATGCAATTCTTGATGGCTGCTTTGACTTCCTGCTGTCAAAGTCGTGGTAGTGAATGGTGAGTACTGTGCTGGTTGTGTTTGGGATTGGTTCTCTGAAGTACTCCAACCCTGAAATTGCTGCCAGGTTTTCTTTTTGTCCGTCTCCCTTGTAGTGACTGACAGTCAAGTGGAACATTCAAATCGAGTAGGTGTTAGCTCTTTAAAAACATCTGAAGTAGCCCTCAGAAATCAAAGCTGTGCTGTCACAGGGCTTCTTGAAATCACTGCCAGTGTGCTTGCTGTGCACTAGTCATTCAGAGTAACCCTTGGAAATTCTTAATATAAAAGCAAGGAAAGAAAGCCAGCCTGGACCCCAGCAGATGCAGGATTTGCTCATCAACAGCAAGCGTGCCTGTGACCTTGGAGCTGGCCAGGTACATTCCCTGGCCTGGGCTGCCTGTTGTGATTGACCTGATGTCCCCAAGCTTGCTAGGAACATGTTCAGGTGGCTCAAACAATCATCTTCTCTGCTGGGAGCTGGAATTAATTTGCTTCTTAAAGAAGAGCCTGCAGTTTGAGTCCTCCTTACTATAACTTTTTTCTGCTGTCAAGACTAGATAATACTGAAGTTTCATCCTCAAAACAATTCCTTACAAATGCATGAATTTACACAACAGAAGTTTCTTTTAAAATCAGTTGTAACAGGAATTCTCTTTGTCAAGAGATGCAGATATTAACAGGAAGTGTTAGCACAAAGAAGCATCCACAGCTTAGCTGGGCAACCTGCTCCAGTGTCCCACCACCCTCAGTGAGAGTTTCTTTACATCCAAGCTAAACCTACCCATATTCAGTTCAAAACCATTTCCTGTCATCCTGTCCCTGTTAACAGGGACTCCATTGCTCTACACCTCCCCTTTATATATATACATGTATATATATATGCATATAAAGGCTGCAGTCCAGCTTTGCTTACATACAGCTAACTTGAAAGTGGAATGTGTTTGAATTTTGACTGTGTGTACATATTGTGCTCTACTGTCTGTTGCTGAGTTTCTCAATTTCAAGTCATGATTTCTGGTTAAAAAAAATCTTCCAAATTTTTGTAGTTTTTGCAAGAAAATGTCTATTTCTATGTGTTGTGGTGGTTGAAGATCCTGTGACTACATAGATGAAGTACAAGTGGTTGTACCTTTTGGGGAGAGTGGTAGTGTTAAAACCTCGCCAGAGTTTTAGTCCCTTTTCCAGTGCAAGATCAGGCACCTTTCTTTGCTCAAATTGTTGGGGTGGTTTTGGTGCACGGGAATTTGCTTCTCAGCTTCTCTCCACTGACTGCTTTTGATTGTGTATGTGAAGTGTCTTGCATTCTCAGCTTTTGTTTCAGTAACCTTAAAGCATCTGAGGAGGTAATGGATTAAATTGATTTTTCTAAGTTTGTCTGCTGAACAATAATGATAATTTTTGTTTCTTCTCTACTTGAGTAGATTTTGTACAGCCCCCAGAGGCTTACATTGACAAACCATGATAAGGTTTTTGTATCACTTTCTTTTTAAACCCTAAGGGCAAGTAGCTTTAGTTTTGTATTAACTTAAAAATAACTTTATCTTCCTTTAGTCTGCCTCTGAGAAGGTCTTTGGAGTGACCAGCTGAAAGCACAGGGTTATGTTGGTTTCAATACTATACCAGATAGTGAATAAATAAGTCATCCCACAGGAACCTAAAATCATGTAGGAGGACTAAAACTGGAAGAATATCAAGTAGAACCTTACCATGGCTTACTTAACAAATAGAAGGTTAGGTGGAATTCAATATTGGGAAAGAGAAGTCGATGGCTGTTTGCATAATTAGTGCCATTCTGAATGATGATGTCATTGATTTGGTTTCCATATGCTGAGCAGGAGGCTGATACAGGGAGGGAAGATAGTGGCCATTGTGCTCAGTGGAGACAGATGTTCCCATGAGTTAATGCTGGTATGAAGAACAATCTGCTGTGGCTGCTGTTCTTGCTTGCTTTTTCTGGGTTTGTTCCTGTTGTTCCTTGCTTCCCATTCCAGATTTGTAGGAGACCACAACTCCTTTTTTCTGCAGTTTTACAGTCCATCTCCTGTTACTAGCACTGCTGCATTTTTTCTTTTTTTGCTGCTTCTAATGGCAGTTTTTGTCTCTTTGCTTTCAGTTCTTTGTGAATTTGTAGTAATTTCTATGCAGTGTCAATATTTTCTAATTTATTGTTTTCTCTTTCCCATGACTGTTTTGGATGGATTCCATTCACCTGGCATCTTTCATGGCAGTGTGTTTGAACTACATGGACAGGCCAAAAAGAACATTTGAAGAGTCCTACCTTGCATAGTGACCTACAGTGCTTTTGGCACTAGTGAAATATTGAACAAATAACTCTCCTGGGCAACATTATGTCCTGTTGGTTTCAGCTGTCCCAGTGTCCCCTGTACATTTCATATTTTTGGCATATGACAAGGCAGGATTCTAATTACTGTTACATATTCTTGGTTTCTGAATCACCTTTTAAGTAGAGGGCTTTAAATGTTGTTTGGAGCTCTGATACCTGCTGCTAAATCCTGTATACACAGTCCTTTACTTATGTAAAAAGGGATGCAAATCAGTTTGGTTTAGTTGTACTTTCAGATTGTAAAATTCTAATAAGGACTGCAAAAATTGCTGCGCTCTACCAGCTGGCAGTATGTGAAACAAGATTCTTACTGGGACTTTGTGGCTTCTTTGTAAGTTGTATGAAAGACTGGAATGATAAAAATTTAAGGTAATCTGTCATTTTATGGAACTGTTAAGAAACTGTTAAGAGCGGAACTTAGCAAAACCAGAGAAGAGGCCTTCTGTTGCACAAAACAAAAGTATAGCCATATCTTGGATTCTACATTCAGCTCTGGAGTCATATAAGTTAGGAATTTGACAGAATATTGAGATAATAATTTAGTAGACTTGAATGTAGACTAAAGACTTTGATTTACTGGTAAGAATGTTACATTTGATTTAACAAATAACTTAGAAGGGTTCTAAGTGCTTGTGCTGAGGAACTAAAATGTTGCAACTCTGAAGAGATTCCACTTGTATAATGCAGCTGTAGTACCCTCATCACTGTGAGGCAGTAAATAGAAACCTATTGCATTTGGTTTTCTGTCATATTTTAAGTAAATTAGCTTTTTCAGAGCTCTTATTGGCAATAAACTGAGAACTTCTACTTTATCAAAAACTATCTAAAACAACATCCCAGGATAAAGTTCTTTAGTAGTCAGTGTCGCAGTGAATTTATTGAATTGTATTCTCAATGAGCTCCTAGAATTATCTGATTATTCTGTTTGTGAAATCATTCCTGAATTTTGTGTGAGCCACAAAATGCTTGATTTTTCTGGCCCATCACAGAAGTTAATCAAGAGCTGTAGTGTGATCTGGCTGCCATCTGTTTAAATACTCAATTTTCTAATCCTTTTTAGAAACCACCCAGGTGACATCATGCTGCAGGGACCTTGAGCCCAGGAGGTACTCTAGGAGCTCCTCCTATTGAGAATAACAAATGGAACTGCTGCAGACTCCAGGAGGTTCACTGTCAGTGAACACACAGTGAAGAGCTCTGTATGTGTGTGGTACAGCATTGCAGGCAGGCAGTGAATAGAATTTTGTTTCACAACCAGATCTTTGTATTTAGTTTTGGTGTTTCCTGCCTGTGATTTCACTGTACTGACTGACTTCTTGTGTTACAAGCTGTTGTAATTAGGTTCCCATAAAATAAATGGAGTCAGCGTCTTACAAAGGTTGCTGAAATTGCTGATTGCACAAAGGGAGAGAGTGCTTGTGAGGTTTATTTTTCCTCTGAGAAAACTTATGATTTTTAGGACATACACTATTTACAGCTTTATAGGTGCAGTTTTTTGAGAGCTTTGCAGAAAATAAAACTTTCAGGTACTTTTGTAGGAGTTCGAAGAGCCCAAGCCTTGGCTTCTGTCAGAATAATTGTTTTTGTGTGTGCTTGATTTCTGCTGTAGTCAGACTAGGTTAGAGAAAAATGTGGTAGTATGTAGCTTTATTAAATTCCACTCTTGTTATATCTTCAGTGTGTGTGCTAGTGTCACTGCTTTGAGAAAACTGATTTCTTCATACTGATTAAAGATACTGTATATAATTTTATGCATTTTATATGCTTGAAAATCTCCATGGACTGAGAAGTTCTACCCAGCTTAAAGACTAGGTTAAAATACATTCCCGTTGTTTGCTGTGTTTGTTTGACAACACTTTATCTAAGATCAATTTTGCTTTTTATCCCTGTATTACCATGTTTACTTCTTTGGGCCTTGTACAGGGAGGAAAGCACAAAACTATGAAATAACAATTAAGCAGGAAGATTCAGGTTTGTACAAGCAATGGGAAATCACTGTGCTTCAAGATTTACTGACGTTTCTGAGCTGATTGTTCAGATTTTCCTTTTCACAGCCTGAGCAGCAGTTGTACCTTCTTTCTCCTTATCTATGGACTTGTATTATTCTTGCTGGAATTCCGGTGATTACCTGCATTTGGCAATGAGGTAGAGCCACTGTGTTGGAGATGATGTTTTGGGGAAAAAAGAGAAAAAGGGCCCTAAAATCAGCTCCTCCCTTCCACATGTTTCAGTGCTTTCTGTCTGTTGATGACTTGAGTGTGTGTGCTAAGGACTGAAAAAGCAGAACTGTTTTGTGGGGAAACTGCCACTGTGCTGCTACACTACTTAAAACAGCAAGATAATAATCCTGTCTTCTTTTTAAGGATCTTTTCTACAACTTTCTTCAAAACAAAATGTGAACCCCTCAATTTTTCTTGCTGTGGCTTTAATACTTGTATCCCTTCCTGCAGAAATTCAGTATTAGCTCTCTGGAATTGCTTAAACCAGTTCCTGGTCTTCCTGGTCTTCCTGATCTCCTCAAAAGGAGCTACAGAGTGTGATGTAGCTGCACTGTACAGCTTCTGCCCAATCTCCACCTTTCTTTAAATTGTCCCAGCAATCTTTCTCTTAGATCTACACACAACAACTTCTGAGGAGCTTTTATAAATTCTAAGCATTTTTTAATCTAAGCCCTAGAAGGGAACTTCCTGTTTACTTGTATTAGGATAAATTAGTTGGCTGCATGGAGATGGTTTTTGGGTGATAAATCCAAGTATCTCCCATAATTTCCGAGCTGACGTGGAAAGGGAAGACTTATGGAAATTCCTTTGGGGGAGTGTGTATATTCTGTCCAGGACCTGTCTTTCCTGCTGGACTCAGGAACAGGATCTTTATAACTTCACAGACTTTAACCTTCAACCCCATGCCCAGGTCCTTTGTGTATCATTCTTATTTCCCCCGGCCCTTGGAATGTAGTATTTGGGGAAGTTTCCAAAGTCCTCACTCCTTTGACTGTGTTGAAATTGAGAACTTCCCTTACTAACTTCTTTAGTAAAGCTTTTTCCCCCTTTGTCAATTCTTATTCTCTTGCATTTGAAGGTGATCAAAGCTGTCCCACTTACCTCGAAGTCAGAAGACCTAAAAAACTTCTTGGTTTCCTGAAGCTGTAGTAAAAATCTGAAAGAAATTATTTGCTCTTAGAAGTTTGACAGTCTTCATGTCTGAGCCAACCAAGTAGATTTGTGAGAAATCTTTAGTGTTTGCTTTGCTCCCTTTCTAAAAAAATTTCTTTCCATAGCTAATTTAGGAGATTGTGGTAAGTGGCTGGAAAATTTACTGTTACTTCTCAGTCACATTTTACCTTATATTTGTCACTGTATATAAATACAAAAAAATTCTACATAATTTTCTTGATAATTTCACTTTGATGTTAACTAAAATGCTTTGCAAGAATTATTCCTCTTTGAAAATAAATAATTGTTGCGGAAAGATTACTTGTACTTCAGACACATATACATGAAAGATGTTTTTAGTATCTAATATAAATACCAAAATATAAACATATACATATATATGAACGTATATATAAATATTGAAACATTTGTAGTGGACACCTATTTTATTCTGTATTTATTCTGTATTTCTGCATTTATTATTGTATCTTGGTCAGTTGTACATGAAGGTGTTAGTCATCCAGGCAGTCAGTGGCTTGGTATTGTATATGTGAAATAAGCAAGCTGGGATTAATGACAGGATCAAATTCCTCTTTCTGTTTCTGTGATTAAATTGCTGTGCTGGCAGAGGAAGGAAGGAACAGCATTCATAGTTTATCTCCTCATAATTTATTTCTGGTTCATGGAAATAACTTGTGAATGTAGTTAGATGCATCTCCAGTCTCTTTATTTTATTCTTGTTTGAGATAGGGAAATCATTATTTTTCCTTAAAAAAGATGTAGTTTTTCTCAGTGAAAGAATTGACTGTTTGGCCTATTTCATTAGTGACATAAACTTAACTTTAATATGCCCAATAATCTGTTGTGTTTAATAATGGCTTGCAGGGGGCCATTCACACTTTTAACACGTGTGATTTATTAGGTATTGTAGGTAAGCTTCCACCACAGGAATTAGTATCTTAAGTGACCTGTAAAAATCAGCTGGTGATTTCTGGCTGAATTGATTCCTATTTAAGAAAAAACAAATCCTTTAATAACCCAACATGTTTTAAATTCTTTAAAATTATTTGCTAGGCCACTGAAGACTGCATACTTTCTGTGAAATATGACAACTTTCCTCATTTTTCCTATTTTTACTCACAAGGGAAGGTCTTAAGTCTATCAGTTATTAGTGTTTGCTCTGTCTTGCTGATAAGCATTTGCAGGCTCTTGGTTTTGTGTTTTTTTCCTTAGGTGCAGCAAACACATTTAAGCCAAAACTTCTTAGAAATTAAGAGAAATAAGTGGATAAATTTATCACCAGCTTTCTTTCTGAGTTCTTGGCTGTGTGGAAATGCATGCCAATCATTTAATTATTATGGTTTCACAATCATTAGGGCTGCTTGCAAGTTGATTTCTTTAAATTTGAAAAGCATCCTCTTACTTTCTGTCTCTGCTTACTAGTTTTTGCAAGATGTGAAGAATTGCTTCTGAGCTTAGAATTCCAGTAGTAGTTTTCCTGTGTGTTTGTTGACTTGGTGGGGAAAACCATGAACAGACCAGAAGGTTTTGACTTTTGAGCCTGAGGAGACAGAATCTGAAACCCAGGGGATGCACATTCAGTCTGCAGTGGGATTCAGCTTTGGGAGTTGTAGGTTCACCTTCAGATGCATTTAAAGCAGTGCACTGGTAAAAGAAGAAAGAACCTTTGTCTCTGCTGCAGGTCATTTCCATGTTTCTTAGAACATTAAAAGTGAGCTCTCTTAAGAATATTTTCTGCCAGAATTTAAATGTTCTACTCGCCCCTTAGCTCAGGCGAAAGCCTTCCCTGATTATATTCCCCGTGTTTTCACAGGTTTCATTTTAAATTCTTTTCCTCCCATTCCCTTTGATGTGATGTAAGGGAACAAGCAGCAGTCGGTGTGTGGTGCAGTGATGGGTAAGAGCAGCTCTCTCTGTGCTCGTGCACTATTCCAGCAGGGGATTCCATGAGCCCCAGCCTTCCTTGAGCTCAGCTGCAGCCCTGCCTGTGCTGCTCAGGGTGAGCAAGCTCTGAAGGCAGGCTTGGTTTACCTTCACATCTCTTACCCTGCAGCTCAAGCTAATGTCCAGGGTACATAGAACTTGGCTTTTAGGGTTTGATACATACATTTTGTCCTCACTGTTCCCTGGAGTGAGCTTTGGTAATAGGTGTTACATTTGGTAAGGTTGTTGGAATCCTTGTACAGCTGTGAATTTTAGGTCTCATTTTAGTTGACTTTACCAATAGGCAACAGTAAAATATATGTGAACATTTACTCCCCCAGAATGGCGTTTTCCTCAACAGGAACTGTGCTTCTAAAAGATATGACAGATGGGTCATGTTGCACATTGTTGCAGTTTACTTTTTATTTATTTTTTCCCCTGAGGAGCAAGAGGAGAAAGGGAGGAATAAGGGCAGGTGAGCTGGGTTGTTTTGGTTTTTTTTTTTTGTCGTCGTTTGTTTTTTTAATGCAAATCCCAGAAAGTTCTGGGTTTAGTTTGAATACTTTAGTTTGAAGTATTTTGAGTGTTCCAGTGTTGACATAGTTTTATAAAGCTATTGCTGTACATTTAGACTGTTATAGGTTTATGATGACAAAATAAAAGTACTTTTGTCCACTTGTCTCATGTTTGTGGCTTGTCCCTTTGTGCTTGGCTGTGTGATCAGCACCTTCAGAAGGTGTGTGGGAATGACCCACCCTGCACACTTGGTACTTCCACATGTTCACCTGACCCTGCAGGAGTCAGATATAGTGAAACAGCAGTGCATATTCACTGAGTTTTCAAAGCCAAATGTATTTTCTTTCTGACTGCCCTAAAAAGAGCTGAGATGTCCATGTCCAGGCTCTGGAGCAATTATAAACCTTGTGTTTGTGGCAATGAGCTGGAAGAAATAAACCCTACCTATATACCATGCTACCACTGTTAGCTGGTTTCTGCTTAATTTCTTAAGTGATTTGTTGCTGTTACATGCAGAGACAGAGATCATCTACATTTGTATTCAGAGAGCATTTCCAGGATTATCAGCAGTGTCTGGTTAAAGCCTCTTGCCTGTCATATGAAACTGAATGTTATTTTCAAGGTGGACTCATGGATTTCTTCTGAAAGCTGCAGAAGGAGAGTAGGGCACTGCTGAGAGTTCAGCTTCAAGCTTCATTCTCTATTTTTAGAGATGCATACAAGGGCAGGAGGGAAAAAATCTATCAGTTTTCAGGAAAAGCAGCAGCATTTGCACCTCTGAGATACATGAGCACATTTAGAAGTTTCTGAAAGAAGAGTAGCTAGTGAAAGCATAAAGTCCATGAATGAGTCTGTTCAGGGAACTTCTTAATGGAGCTACATCCCATGTGTTACCTTTTGAGGAGGCACAAACTTCACATAAGACCAGACTTGGGACATTTTCATTAATTTGCCTTACAGTTCCTGTAGGATCAAATGGTGGTTAGTAAATCCTTCCTGACAAACGAGACAGTGTTGCCTTTCTCAGTAAACAGGGTCCTGGGTGTAAGAGTGTGTGTCACCTGTAGTAGTTTATATTTTTAATTTACATTTTCTCAGTGTGAAATGTCAAGACAAAACAAGGACCAAGTTGCACTGCCTGTTCCTCATTGCCCTAGGAGCATGGCGTGGCAGCAGCAGCGACTTCCACTGCATGGCAGAGGCTGCCTCCACCCCCAGGATTCAGTTGGAAATGACAGCAGAGAGGGCTCACACTACCAAAGGACATGAAGCTGTCCTGCAGGAAATGATGCTACTTTTTGGTGAAAATGTAGTGCATTAGCACTTAAAGGGTCAAAGAACAGAAGGTGATTGTTCAGAACCTATGTAACCCGTGGTTAATGATTATAAAGCAGGAGTTGAACAAATCTGTTTTGTACAATAGGAGGTAAAGCATTACTTTAAAGAAAATTCTTTTAAAATGAGCAGTTTTAAAAACTCACTTTGAGAGAGCCTCTTTGCGTATTAAGCTGTAAACTACCTTGGCAAAACTTAGAGTTGACATCAAGAATCTTCATGAAGAAACTGAAGTTCTAAATGCTACCAGCATTAAAATTAGTAACTCGAGTGTCTCTTTGGGATCAGAATGTTCTTCTAATTTATTGATTTAAAAAAATTTTCTCAGGCATAGACTTAAAAGACCCTGGACTCAACTATTTGTGATCAGTCTGTGTTTTTTTATGGGAGAAATTTTTCAATCTCGGTGTATGTTTTTGGAATTGTGATCCTTTATTCATATAAAGTAGCAAAATATCATATCATTACATGGGTGATCCTGCAGACAAAAATCATCATAGTGCTGAGGTATGCTTATCAGCCCTGCACCTTTGTGGTTCTTGCCATCTAAAGCTTAAATTGCCTTGTCTGTTAAATGCTGATCATCTCACTTAGCAGAATTTAATTTGCTTTGTGTGAGTTTTTGTGCGTATGGATTTAGAAAATGCAGACTGACTTACACTAAAATTCTTACATCATGTTGAGTAAGCTGCATATACATGTAGGTGAAATGCTGAAGCTGGTAATTCTTGGTAACTTATCTTTTGCTGCTTACCTTCTGCAAGGATTATTTGAGTTTGAATATTAATATGCTGTAGATAATATTGCATACCTATTGACAGTTTTTTTTCATCTTCAGGACTAATGGCAAAGAAGTAAACCAGCATGGCAGCTATGGTCCCACCTGTGAAGCTGAAATGGCTTGAACACCTGAACAGCTCCTGGATCACGGAAGACAGCGAATCTATTGCCACAAGGGAGGGAGTTTCTGTCTTGTACGCTAAGTTAGTTAGCAATAAAGAAGTAGTGCCATTGCCCCAGCAGGTTCTGTGCCTCAAAGGACCTCAGTTACCAGATTTTGAGCGGGAATCTCTCTCCAGTGATGAGCAGGACCACTACTTGGATGCCCTTCTTAGCAGCCAGCTGGCACTGGCAAAGATGGTGTGCTCGGACTCTCCATTTGCTGGAGCTCTTCGAAAGCGTCTCCTCGTGCTGCAGCGTGTCTTCTATGCACTTTCTAATAAGTACCACGACAAGGGGAAGGTGAAGCAGCAGCAGCATTCCCCAGAGAGCAGCTCTGGATCCACAGATGTGCACTCTGTCAGCGAGCGCCCCAGGTCGAGCACAGACGCTCTGATAGAAATGGGAGTTCGGACTGGGCTCAGCTTGTTATTTGCCCTGCTGAGGCAGAGCTGGATGATGCCTGCAGCAGGGCCTGGCCTCAGTCTCTGCAATGATGTTATCCACACTGCAATAGAAGTTGTGAGCTCTTTACCACCTCTATCTCTAGCCAATGAAAGCAAGATTCCCCCAATGGGTTTGGACTGTTTGTCACAAGTAACAACTTTTCTTAAAGGAGTAACGATTCCAAACTCTGGGGCTGATACTCTAGGTCGTAGATTAGCTTCTGAGCTGCTTCTTGGTTTGGCTGCCCAAAGAGGTGCCTTGAGATACCTTCTTGAGTGGATAGAAATGGCTTTGGGTGCTTCAGCTGTAGTGAACACCATGGAGAAAAGCAAGTTGCTGCAGAGTCCAGAAGGGATGATCAGCTTTGATTGCTTTATGAGCATCTTGACCCAGATGCGACGATCTCTGGTAGGTGTCACCAGCTTTGGTTTTCTACATTGCGCTGTAGTTGCATTCTTAACAGAATAGTTTCTCCACACTGAATACCAGTTTGCTGAGTATGTTAGAAAGGGGACTTTTTTTTGTGAATTATTTTCCCCCATATTTCCTTTTTTACCTACCAGATCATTCTCTCCCTTCCTGCCCACCTGTTCCCTCATAGGTAAAGATGAAGCAGCAAAACAATCTCTGTGTTGTCATTTTTGGTGTTATGCTGTAACTTCAGGGAAAAAAATCAAGGACATACTTGATCCACTTGGACTTGTACATTTAAGTTCATAGCAGAAAAAGTTAGAAAATTCAAAGTTCTGCAATACACCTTGTTTCCTGTTAGTTACTTTAATTACACTTTAATTCTTGCTTCCCCATTCACCTAGGCCTCTGCTTATACATTTTCAGGATGTTCATCAGTTTTCCCGATGCTCAGAAATTAATGTGATAGAAAATGAGCTAAATGGGAAGTATGGCACACTGCTTTGTATATTGAGTGCTTATTGCTGGTTCCAGATGAATATTGCTTTTAAAGGAAGTAAATGACATTATTGCAGTTGTAAGCTGTGGCAAGCTTCTACCTCATGGTGCTCAGACTGAAATAGGGAATGACTTTTTCCCTCAAGTGGTCATTCTTTCATGCTTGTACTGCTTGTTAATAAGCATAAATTTTAAAATCCAAAAAAGATTCTAAAAAAGATCTCAAAAGCCTTTTGAAGAATGGGGTCCATGAGAAGAGCATGGCAGTAGCAGTATCTGAATCGGATTAAAGGTTGTGATGGGCAGCTTTATTTGTTATTGGGTTTGGGCTATATATACAATTAGAGACCAAAATATGAAAGATATGTAAACATAAAATTAATTATGATTAGTAATTTAAAAATAATTATCACTTTAAACACAAATATCGTGCATTTCATTACCAAATAGTATTAGGAGAAATTAACTTCGAACCCAGATACTTTCACAAAATGGAGTCAGTAAGAATGTTGGACCAGCACTTGTGGCAGTTTTGTTTTCCTGAAGTGTATGCAGGTATCACAGCTCAGGAGAGAGGTGGTGTGCTTATGGAAAGAGCCATGAGATTTTCCTTAGCTATAGGAACAAATCTCTGATGTATTTCGTTCAGGGCTGTTGCTGTGCTGGGAGTGTGTTTCTCCTAATAACAACTTTAAACCTTGTAGGGATCGTCTGCTGATCGAAGTCAATGGAGAGAGCCAACCAGAACATCTGATGGCTTATGTTCTCTGTATGAGGCAGCTCTGTGTTTGTTTGAAGAGGTATGTCTTGGCAAAAACTTTTAAGGGATTGTAGTTTGCCTCCTCCTCACTCATGGGATTGGTGTAGTCCAGTGTTGGCCAAGTTATTCTGGGGTAGAGGAGATGCAAAAAACATTGAAAAACTAAGATGTAGTGAGACAAAGTTATTTGGGCAAGCTAATGATATGGTGGTGGTGATTTTTATTTTAGGCAGTTACCATGTCGAGGGGCAGTTAAAGCTGCATTAAACACTGTGACTGTATAGGAAGAAATATAAAATTTACTGCAGAGTAGTAAATCTCTGATTTGAACAGGTTTGCCGAATGGCTTCAGACTACTCAAGGACGTGCGCCAGCCCAGACAGCATCCAGACAGGAGATGCTCCCATTGTGTCAGAGACCTGTGAGGTGTATGTGTGGGGCAGCAACAGCAGCCACCAGCTGGTGGAAGGAACTCAGGAGAAAATACTGCAACCCAAGCTTGCTCCCAGCTTTTCTGATGCACAGACGGTGAGTGACATTTGTTAGTGGTACATGATGTGACATTCAGCAGCTTCATAGTCACAGTACGAAAGTGGAAATAGTACTTGATTCCTGGGTGCCAAGTTGGAGTGAAGGGATGATGCTCAGAACTGCTTATTCTGCTGAGAATATCTCAATAACTGCTTTTATTGATGCCTCGGAAAAACATTCTGGTTTGTTTTCAGTGACACGCAGAGATAAATATCCACGTAACATGAATGACTGAATTACCTGACTTGCTCTGTGGAAACAAGAGTAGTTGCCTGTGCCTGTAGGGTTTTTTTTTTTTTTTGTGGGTTTGTTTTGGTGGTTTTGTTTATTTGTGTTGTTTTCTGTTTTGTTTTTTAAATTGTTGGTTAAAAGGTGTCTTAATGACTTCGTGTTCTTTTCCATTGGTGGTTTTCACACCCAGGATTGCTGAGTTTAAAGCTCCAGACTGGGCTAGCTGCTGACACAGCAACCTTAATTAGCTTTCTGAAAATCAGTGTACATGCTCTTTCTGCTCTCAGTCACAGATTGTGCAGTTGCAGCTGAGCACTTCTATTGATGCATGACCTAGTATATAATAGTTTACTTTGCTGGTACTATATTGGCTTTGCAGTGTTGACTTAAGTAAAAGCACTTTCTGGTCACTAGACAATTCAGGTGCATTTTCTGGAATTGTTTCTATGGACATCACTGATGTATTTTATATTCCAATAGGCTGCAGGACTGGACATCATAAAAAAGTTTATGCATTCAGAAAACTTTCAAAACATTCAAAAGCCTAGTACACAACAATGGAATGCCTGATCTGAATGAATGGATTGCTCTTTTAATTGTACTACATACAACTATACAACAAATTTATGTGATTTTTCCACTTAGCCTTCGTTGATGATTTCTGTAGGATTATCTGTATGAAGGCATTAATTCCCATTAAACAGGGCTGTGGCCACCTGTTTGGGGCTGTTTTATGATGTGCCTTTATGCTTCAGATGGAACCTGCTCCCCACTTTGCTGTTAAGATTCCTATTGGGAATGATTTCTGATTTTCCTAACCCTGTTTGCTGTTGGGTCATTCCTCAGCTGAGCACTGACTTCCCAACAGGGGCAAGTTCTTCTTTTCTTAAATGCTTTTAATCTTATTTCTTTGATGTTCATGTAATTAAAGTTCATAGTCTCAAGTGAGTGGAATTTTAGTATTGGGTGTATTTCTTTAATGTTATTGCTTGATACTGGTTAAAATTAAGCAAAACTTGCAGTGTTTTATCAAGCCATTACTTTGTCTTTGCCTTCAAAAATTAAGATTTCTATCTATGAGTTTTGGAGATCTAAATGCTGCACAAGTTCTGTAGTCTGTAGAAGAGATTCAAATAAATAAAATAATCACTGTTTATATACTTTAGTCTGTTATGAAAATAGATTCAATCATAGATTCAATAGATTAGATTCAATTAGATTCAATTCAACAAGAATTTTAGTTTTACTGTTTGCTGAAATCCAAATTATTTTAGTTTATACATCATGTTATATGAAGAAACCTGAAATTCTGTTTAAAAAATACAGACTTCTAGACCTACATGTAAATTCTGGGTTTATCCAAGCTCTGCATTTCTACATTACATCCTTTTCTCTCTTTGCAGATTGAAGCTGGACAATATTGTACTTTTGTCATTTCTACAGATGGCTCTGTTAGAGCCTGTGGGAAAGGCAGCTATGGGAGACTGGGACTGGGAGACTCCAACAATCAGTCCACATTGAAAAAATTGACTTTTGAGCCTCACAGGTCTATTAAAAAGGTGTCATCTTCAAAAGGATCTGATGGTCACACTTTAGCATTTACAACAGAAGGGGAAGTCTTCAGCTGGGGTGATGGTGACTACGGAAAACTGGGACATGGCAATAGTTCAACTCAGAAGTACCCCAAACTTATCCAGGGTCCCCTGCAAGGGAAGGTATGTTTTGTACAGTAGAGCACCTGTTCTTCACTTCAGCTGGGATGTTGTGTAAAGTCTGAAATAGATAAAACCCTAAGAAAAAGTTCTGTGTTTTTTTTATAGACTTGTCTTTGAGGCTGGATCTGCTTTCAGTAAAACATCAGAACTTATGGTTGCCTGTAGGCCCAGGATTTGGGCAGTGGCATTGTCAGGAAAGCTTCTCATAGTCTTGAGTCAAACTTGTTCAGGGGCTTTCATGGAATTGCAGTTTCAGTTTTGCTAGCTGCAACATCAAGGCTTTCATATATAGCTTCTTTAGTTCTTAAACATCTACTGGTGCTGCTTTTTTCTCCTGTAAGACTAGGATATCATGATGCTAATGCTGCTTAATAAATAAATCACTACTAGTTTTACATATAAACTTCCCTTTTTATATACTTATTTCCCCATATCAAGTAAATAGAAAAGATTGCAAAGATTGTGTGTACTTGATTCATGTGAATGAACAAGTTAATTCATGTAGGCTCCTGAAACTTGTCTCTCCCAAGCCTTCAGACTTGCCACTTGAATGGTGTAAAAACTTCATTTTCCTTTTTCCCTTTGCATGTACTGTAGGTGGTTGTGTGTGTGTCGGCGGGCTACAGACACAGTGCTGCTGTAACAGAAGATGGGGAGCTGTACACGTGGGGAGAAGGAGACTTTGGAAGATTAGGTAATTTGAACATTTCATGAGGTGCTTTTGGAAGAATTCCTGTGTTTAATAAGGATTTTATACATCTGTTTGCCTTATTCTCTAACTGTCCCCTCTGTTACACGTGCATTCAGGTGTGTGTGTACAACTGGCAAGTGCAGAGGCTCTTTAAGGTTTCTAATGCAGTTAATTTTACAAAGATTTTTTTTAAAAGGTTTTTCATTTTGAGGCAAGTTGCTTTTAATAATTCATAAGACTTTATGGTTGCTAATGCCACTGGAATGTAAACAGTAGACGTTTTAAATAAACTGGAATTCTAGATGAACCTCATCTAGTGTGATGGTAGAATGAGCCTTTGAAGAGTCAGGAATAACTGGCTAATAATATCAAGGGTCTGATTCTAATAAGGATACTTGATGTTACATTTGCCAGAATGGCTTAGTGTCCTTTTACCTTAATTCATCTAAAAAGTTAAATTTACCTGAAACAAGAAACCCTGTATTGTTCTTCAAGTTCACTTGCCTGTTTCATCATCTTTGCTGTAGAGCTGCTATGCTTGGAATAAAACTACTCTTCTTAAGCAAGTTCATTTCAACCAACAGGTTTTGCATAGAAAGTTGTTTCAGTTGAGCTTTAGTTCCCTTCTGTTTTCTTTGGCTGTCACAATCATCAAGCTTAGAGGGGTAAAAACAAGCAAGTGGCAGGGGTGGAAGATGAGGAGTGTTTGACAATTACAGCTTTCAAGGGAATCAGTAGAAGTTCAGAGTGTATCCCTGTTGTTAAGAGAAGAGCTTTGTATTAGAGATTTAACTGGAATTTTGGTGGGAATTGTGAAAACATTCTCCTTGAGTTTTAGATTATTGTGGAGTTTTGATGTCCTTTGCAGGTCTTGGAGCGTTCAATGGTGGGTTCCAGAACGTAGCTAGACAGTAACATTTCATTGAGTTATAGCAAATTGTTCATATTTAATCAGTTATGGATACCAGTGATATTAATTTTCCTCTCTTCTCCATTTTTCTTCCATATCCACAGAATTTCTGGAGTTCAGCAGAAATGACACTTGTTGTAAAGTGTAGGTGATGAGTGTAATGTTCATGGTTTCTGCAGGAAGGAGCTGTTGGAGCTGTGGCTGCTGGTGTGTTCAGTCTGTGCAGTGTGGGCAGCAGTGCCAGGGGGTCCCCGTTGCAGCTGCCTGTGCTCTACAGGGTACCAGCTGCCCACTGCTGGGAGTCTGGCTCTTCATCAGCTGGGATTGAAGGCACTTGTGCTAGAAATTCTTTTCAGCCAGGTAGAAGATAATGGTCAGTTTTAGAGGCAGTGAGATACAAACAGGTGTTCTGGAGTAAACCCTAAAGATTAAATGTTGAACTTTACAACAGATGTCTTCCAAACCTTACTACAAATCTTCCCAAGAAGTCAGCAGAAATCATCGTTTGTGATGGCTGCAGTGCAATGTGGAATTTGCAAAATCTTATGATTGCAAAACAGAAACAGGACTTTAATCTTCACAAAAAGAAAAGACGTTTTATTTTTTTCCTTAGGTCATGGTGACAGCAACAGCCGCAACATTCCAACTTTAGTGAAGGATATTAGCAATGTAGGAGAGGTGTCCTGTGGCAGCTCACACACCATAGCTCTGTCCAAAGATGGGAGAACAGTGTGGTCGTTTGGAGGAGGAGACAATGGTGGGTAAAACTAATGTTTTTGTCTTGTTCCATCTGCCTCATAGTTTCAGTACTATTTGCAGTTTGATTCTGGTTTTTATTTGTTGTTTGGTGGCTCTTCAAGGAAGGGATTCTTAAAAAAATCTGATTACAATATCTGAAGTTCACTTGCAAGATAATAGGGTTAAAAAAAAAGGTTTTCAGCAGAGGAGGGGTTTTACAGCACAGGGAGGTCAGTGAATGGATGAACAATTCTGGAAAAAATGCTGTGCTGATAAGTTTCAGATAAGTTCACTCATGATATGACAGTAGCTATTTGTGTCCTACAAACTATTACATATAAACTGCCTGGGATTAGTATTTCAGTTTTAAAACAGACTAAAATAAATATATATTTCTTCAAGTCTGTAGTTACTGTAATTGGAAGAGAATGGGTTTTATGAAAATTATAATATATTTTAATTTTAAAAAGCCACTCTGACATTTTTGGAAAACCAAACAAAAAAAACTTTTGGGGTACTTTTTAAATTGTTGTCTATCCATTGAAAATACCTTCTAGCTGTGTTTCCTCCTTTTGCAGGCAAACTTGGTCATGGTGATACAAATAGAGTATATAAACCTAAAGTGATAGAAGCTTTGCAAGGAATGTTTATTCGAAAGGTTTGTGCTGGAAGTCAGTCTTCGCTTGCCTTGACATCAACAGGGCAGGTATGCAAAACCAAGTTTTCACTTAGATTGTGGGAGTTGGTGAAGAGGGTCTGGATTCACATTATCTTGGCTTTTATTATTTTGACTGTTGAGGAAATGTTCAGCTAGTACTTAAGTAGAAGTGAAGTTCTTGATTAGGGGCTGAAGTACCTAATGCACAAGAGTATTTCAAAATGTGCTAAGAGTCGTCTAAAACACACTTGAAGATTCTTGCTTAGTCATAGAAAATGTAGTATTTTTAGGTTAATAAATGTAACCAGCGTAAATCAAATTGGATTCAAGAAACAAACAGCAGTGGAATGCTTTTAATTTTTAATATAGTAACCAACTCAGGCGATCTAGTGATTTAATAGTTTTTAAAATGTATGTGTATACTAGAATATAGGTGTTAACAGCAAGTTTTTTTTTCTGATCTGAAAAATCTCAGGAGAATTTGGGGATAAGTGTTGAGTTGCTAAAGGAGGGCCCTTCCTGGCGTGATGGAGACATGTCCTCCAATAAGCATTTTCGCAGGTGGCCTCCCCACCTTCAGCTCTGTGACTCTGGCAGTGGGTTTTCCAAGAGGGAGTCAGGGATATGGGCATTAACTGCAGCAGCCTCCCTCTCCAGTGCTGTGCTCTGGGGCAGTGGGTTAGGGATGCTGGCATTCACTGCAGCAGTTTGTTTCCCTGCAGCAGCCTCCCTCTCCAGTGTTGTGCTCTGGGGCACCTCTGTGCTGGGGAAGGAGCACTGTAGGTGTGTGCTCAGTCAGGAGTGCTGTGCCCTGCTGCTGGAGGTGTGGTTGCAGTGCTGTCAGGGGGTTTGCTGGGATGCTGTTGCTGTGCTCAGCAGCTGTTGTGTGTTGCTCTGCCCCAGGTGTACGCGTGGGGCTGTGGTGCCTGCCTTGGCTGTGGCTCCTCGGAGGCGACTGCTCTCAGACCCAAGCTCATTGAGGAGCTGGCTGCTACCAGGATCGTTGACATTTCCATTGGTGACAGCCACTGCTTGGCACTTTCTCATGGTAAGGAGATCAAGCTGTGAAAATACACAATCCTCCTCATTATCAAAAGCAATCGTATCTCAGCTTTTATTTTCTACTTTATTCATGTTTCTAGATAATGAAGTTTATGCTTGGGGTAACAATTCAATGGGACAGTGTGGCCAGGGAAACTCTACTGGCCCTATTACTAAACCGAAGAAAGTCAGTGGTTTAGATGGAGTTGCAATTCAACAGATTTCAGCAGGAACATCCCATAGCCTTGCCTGGACAGCTCTTCCAAGGGACAGGTAACAATGACATTTGGGACAGGTATAATTTTATTCTTTTATAGAAGTCCACTTTGAGATACATTTACCTATTTCCTGAAGGTGTTCCCATATCATGTGTGTCAAGCATTCTGGCTGGAGTGTTTTGGTCTGACAAAGTCTTATTCCTCTCCTCTTTCCTCCCTCTAATTGTTGCATGTTGCAAGTGAAAATGTATCAGCACCAAATGTTTTGATATCTCTTCTTTGTATATGAATGTCTCTTACACGTAGTTAGACAAAACCTACCTCTGTTGACTAAATATTGACAAGGTAATCAGTGGGAGGTGAAACAACTCAGTGTTTTTTATTTTTTGCCTCTGAGGGGATTTTTTTATGGCTTAGGAAGTTTCTTTTAGTGTAATAAGTAGTACGCTAATCAGGAGACTTTGGGAAAGGGGAAGTTCAGGCCAATTACTGAGGTACATTTAAAGATCTTAAAAAAAAAATTCTGTATGGTTACATGTTAAACTGAAAATAGGTACCTAAATAAATAGTTTAGTTATTAATATACAGTAATTCAGACGCCAAAGATGTTAGCAAGTGATTGAAGTGACTCAGTAAACGTTTATGTATGGACTAACACAAAGGACAGAAAAACTTGATATATGGAAGATAATGCAAGAAAAATTTCAAATGCCCTGTTTTCAAGGGAGCAATCAACTAAGGAAATAGTGAGGCTCAAATAGGAGTAAGTGCTGCTTCCCCTTTTGTGTTCTCCCTGCGTTTTATCAAAGTCTCTAGCCTGAGATTTGTACTAAAACAAGCTTTGTGAGTACTGGTCAGCCTTTGCATGAATAAGATTAAATGCATATGGCTTCAGATTTATGGTATTGAGGTGTTTTTGTTCATAAATGTGGGGTATTTGATTGTAAAGAGTTTTACAGAAAAGAGAGCAGCAAATACCTTCATGGGTCAGGAAGGAGTACTGCCATAGTTATATTAGTTTGCTCTAAGAAAGAAACTGGTTTAGTTAAGTGTGTATTCAACCTGTTTAAAGTATTAATTTATTAAAGCATTTGAAGATTTCCAGAAGGTGATTTTCTTTGATGTTTGATTCCAGGCAAGTTGTGGCATGGCACAGACCCTATTGTGTTGACCTTGAAGAAAGTACCTTTTCACATCTTCGTTCTTTTCTTGAGCACTACTGTGACAAAATTAACAGTGAAATTCCTCCTCTTCCTTTTCCTTCATCAAGGTACATACAGCATGTGCATGTTACCGGTTTCTAGATTTGTTGTTTCATTACTGCAGTGGTGCACAGCTTAGTCCTGGTTAGTCTATTCTTTAGCAAGCATAAGTCTGGTTTACTTGCTCGCTCAGGTGCCATTTGTGTAGAATTATTCTAATGCATTTGTATAACAGAGGAACTTTACAGTGTCTTAAATGTAGCAGGATCTTTACTCTGAAATTTATTTTCATTCTGCAGTGAATTAAATGCTTCAGAGTTTTCATTTGAAACACATTTTTCTATGTAGTTGAATGCATTTGCTATTTCCGTGTTGTCAGTTACTCCTGTAGCCAGTGTTTCAGATTTTTTTTAAGAGGACTAGAAATGAATATCCTGACTTTTTGTTTGTAACCTGATTGTTGTACTTCTAAATCTTCTGAGAGAAGATTACATTTATTGCTTCTTTTTTTTTTCCTCTGTGTATCATGTTATTCTTTATTTCTGTATTTTGGAACGGTTTTGCCTCATAATTCGTGGGACTACTAATCTAAAGTGAATGCCTCTTGCAACCATTGTCCACAAAGACACTTCTCTATTCTAGTTTCAGTTTTTGTTCTTTTAAGGAGGTTGGCAGTAAGTTGCTCAGAGGAGTTTCCTTAAACTCTCAGTTGGAATTTACTTGCCTTTCTGGTATGAAAAATCAAAGGAGAGGTAAAAGTTTAGCACACAAATAAGAGGAAGGGAGTAATGCTAATAAGAGCAGAGGTTAACAGGTATACATTTCTTTTACAGGGAGCATCACAATTTTCTTAAATTGTGTTTGAAGCTGCTTTCTAATCACCTTGCACTTGCACTGGCTGGAGGTGTAGCCACCAGCATTCTTGGCCGGCAGGCTGGTCCTCTTCGAAACCTCTTGTTCAGACTGATGGACTCTTCTGTCCCTGATGAAATTCAAGAGGTAAGTAATGCCTTGTTGTTCACATGTGAAAATTGTACTACTCTCTTCTCTTTTTTTTCCCCATGTACTTGGATATTTATCAGACTTTCTGAACGATTCTGACTTGCCAGTTTTACTCAGGAAAGTTAAAAAATGTAGTCACCATCACTGTTTTATGATCTGAAAGCAGAGGAAAATGTTTGCATAAGAATTTCAAAAAGCTGCTTTATTTTCTAACTTTTAAATTATTCTTCCCTGTAATAGTGAGCCTAAAATGTTAATGTGGTGGATTGAGTAACTAACTTGGTTGAGTGATTCTCCTAAGATGCACTCTTACAGCAAATAGCAACTTGTGTTGGTCTTGTTTCACTCCTTCAATGAACTGCACATGTTTGTGTCATAGCATAAAAGATTGGTGTGCTATTGTGTGCTAGAATTCTGTTATTAAATGAAAATTAAGCAGATATTTGGGGTTTATCGTATGTAATATACGGTGTGTTTCAAGGATACAGGTGGGTTGGTTATTTCCCTTCTCCACTGAAGAAGTATTTTCTGCTGCTCTAATTTTAGGTGGTAATTGAGACACTGTCAGTTGGAGCAACTATGCTGCTTCCTCCATTGCGAGAGAGGATGGAATTGCTGCATTCTCTTCTGCCCCAAGGTCCTGATAGATGGGAAAGCTTATCAAAAGGACAGGTAAGGTCAAGTAAAAATATGCCTGAGCGCAGTTGTGGTTTGCTTTGGGTTTTTCTGTGAGAACATTTTGGGCTTTGAGGTGAGCCTCATCTGCAGAGTGCAAGCACATTTCTGGGGAGATGCATTGCAAACCCCAGCATAACAAAATCTGTAGGGCAGCCTGGCTAAACCAGAAGGGAGCTAGGCAGGGAACACTGCTTGTTTTCTCAGGTGAAGGTCAACTACAGAGAGCTTAGGCATTGCTTAGACAAGTTTAGAGATGAGATAATTTTTAATACTAGATTGATTGAACAAGCCTTGGTAAGACAAAAGTAACTGTTTTCTTGGATGAATACTTGTATAATGCTTTCTCTACATGGATTTTACCCTACTTTGCAAAGATGACTGCAAGGTTCTTTTCTGTACCCTTTTTCCTATGTAAAGTGTAGAGTGTACATAGGAAATTGTGTCTCTCCCACCTGTCTTCCCGAATAATCTGATAACCAGGACATACTGGAGAAAGTGTTTGGTTCAGTGTCTTGCCCTCATTGCCCACCACGTGGACAATCTGGTTTCTATCTCTCTTAATCTCCGATTTTTACTAGGAATGGTCAATCTAATTCAGTATATTTATCCATTCTCTTGTAGTACATATCTTCAGGAAAACCTGGAGTATTTTGTTAAAGCCCTCCATGTTATTTCTGTGTCCCATTAGAATATTTTTGTTGGGTAACTGTGCCTAATGCTTCTTATCTTCTTAACTCATTATTTTATCTTTATTAACCAAGAGTGATTTTTGTGTCTGAACGTTTTCCTTTAGAGAATGCAGCTGGACATTATTCTGACAAGCTTGCAGGATCACACCCATGTAGCTTCCCTGCTTGGCTATAGCTCCCCATCTGACAGCACAGAAACTTCCTCCTTGTGTATCAGCTATGGAAACCTTTCTGATCAAGCATATGCTGTCCAGAGCAGTCATCCAGATACTCATCTAGCTGAAATCTTAATGAAGACTCTTCTAAGAAACTTGGGATTTTATACAGTATGTACAGGCTTCATATAGATATATTTTTAAAATTACGTTTAATTTTTGATACTTTGAAGAGTGCTTATTTCCCCCCCCCATCTTAAGGAAATGATGCTCATTTTGTTTATCTAAAGTAGCAGTGCAACATGTATTTGTCCGTAGGTGGACAGAAGTGAGTTCAATCATCTCTAACAATATGGTTCTAATATTGCTGTAGTGGTATTTATTGTTGAAGGTGACTTACATAAATGCAGCTGTTTTCATGCCAGACTATTTTATTGCTCCAGCTTTGGCTTCAGAGCTTTTTGGAAGAGAAAACATAGCACAAGAAGTAAATTGATTGCATGCAGTGTCTGTCAGTATAATCTCAGCTGCCAGGGAACAATGAGCAGACACCAGGAGAAGTGTTTAACTTCACTGGGGTGGTAACTACCTTGTAACGGAGCAGCAAGCACAGGTGTTATTAAACACAGTGTGTCAGCAGACTGTTGTTCTTAAAAAGTGTAGGGGAGCATGAGAGCAAATCACTGACTCAGCTTTGTATTCAGCCAGCCAGTTGAATTCAACAGCCAGAAGAAATCAGAGGTTTGTGCTTCCCTGGCATGGTGTGGAGCTCCTGCACGCAGGGTGGCAGTGGTTTTAGTTCTCTCCAGACCTCCTTCAGTCAGCAAGGTGGAGCTGTCTGCTTTGGATTGCCTGTTTGAAACTCAGTTTTTCCAGTGGATTCCAATTGAAGTCAAGCAGCCATCTGTATTCTCCTTCTATTGCCATCCTAGATAGTGCAAACAGGGATTCTAATGGGAGATGCCTTATGCATCAGACCACAACACATCCTAAGGAATTATTCTTTATTTTAACTCACTGTGCTTTGGGAGCTAGATCAGGAAGTGAGCTTTTTAATCTAGTTATCTTTGTGAGCAATAAAAGCATTGCTGCATGTGACAGAAACATTTTAAGAAATGTTTGCCTGATGGCTGCCACAATCACTCCTGTGATTGGAATTTCAAGTTTGCTTATCCCATGATCCACTTGACATTATCCAATTATCCAGTACTTGCAGGTGCATATAATAAGGATAAAAGTGCTTCTCTGTAGGTGATAGTAAAGTATTATAGCTCTTGAAGCAGAGTTAATTGTTATCTTTTTCCCCCTTTTGTTTTAATAGGACCAAGCCTTTGGAGAACTGGAAAAAAACAGTGATAAATTTTTACTAGGTACATCATCATCAGAAAACAGCCAGCCTGCTCATCTGCATGAGCTTTTGTGTTCCCTACAGAAACAATTGCTGGCTTATTGCCACATCAACAGTGTTACTGAGGTGTGTGTCTTTATATTTGCCGTTTAGGAGAGAAAAAATAATTTCGTATTCATAAGCACCAGAATGTTGTAAGGTTCCTTTTGAAAATCTTCAGAGTATTTGAAAACTGAAGTGATTTGAATAGTGAGCCCCCTATATGGATTTACAGAGCTATTCTTCCATTTGTTTCCTTCTAGAATTCCAGCAGTGTGGCACTGCTTCACAAACACCTGCAGCTTTTGTTGCCTCATGCTACAGATATCTACTCCCGTTCTGCAACACTGCTTAAGGAAAGCTCTTGGAATGGGAGCGTTGGGGAAAAACTGAGAGGTAACTCTCCTTGGAAAAGTTAGTAATGATGGCTCTTTTTTTTTGCTTAGGTTTTAATTTGAAAAATCCCTTATTTTTCTTATATGTGCATAAATTCAGCATTTCAAGTCTCCCCTAAAGGAGGAGATGAGGTGTCTACCCAGGAATGACATCTGATTCATGTTTTTGATAGGACATTTTGTGTGCAGGAAAAGCACAGTTTGGAGAATGTGAATTCTCCATTCTGTTCACCTTCACTCCAGAATGTGAATGTAAACAGAATACAGAATGTGCATTATTGTTTCAGTTTCATTAGTTCTAGATTTCTCTTTTTAAAAGTACAATTATTGTGATTACTGAAAAGTGTGTGACTAAAATAAGAGATTAATAATTATTAAACAAACCCATCAATTCAACCTTTATTGTTGAAGACATTGTGAGATAGCTGAGGTGCAATTCTTGTTAAATTGTATCCCGTAACTGATATTAATTCAGGTGTGTTTTTTTCTCTGCAGATGTGATTTATGTGTCAGCTGCTGGCAGCATGCTCTCTCAGATTGTCAACTCCCTGTTGCTGCTGCCAGTGTCAGTGGCCCGGCCTTTGCTGAGTTACCTGCTGGATCTGCTGCCACCTTTGGATCGTCTCAACAGACTCTTGCCTGCTGCAGCCCTTTTGGAAGATCAGGAATTACAGTGGCCTCTTCATGGCAAGTGTCAGAACAAACATGCTTTTAATCTGAAAAATGAACAATGGCACCTTTTGTAGTAGAATTTAGTTCTCTCTTTTAAGATGGCTGGTTTTTTAAACTGTGTGTCTTGCTATATCTCGTTTTCAATTTCCTTAATGTATTAATATTCCTTGCTGTGAAATATTTTCTCTACTCCGAGTGCCGTTTCCAGTTGTATCCTTAATCTCTACATGTTTATGAGAACACAGAGAAGGTTCTTGGGCAGAGTTTAAAAGAGCCTTTACTTCATGAGCAGCTGTGCCACTGTGCCATGAATGGTGGTGGCCTCTGCTGTTCTGTAATTTTCCAGTGTTCAGTGACCTGTTTGTCCCAGCTGCTGTTTCTTCAGTTGAAAGGTTGCTGATTGAGGGGCACATCTGCCATTAACTGTGAAGTGTGATCAGATGTGCTGTTAGCTGTGAGCTTTGGAGTTGTGTGTGAGGCTGGCCGCGGGTGTCTAAGCTGGCAGTGGATGTTGCAGGTGGCCCCGAGCTGCTGGAGCCTGCGGGCGTGGCCCTGCCGCAGCCGGCGCAGTCCTGGGTGTGGCTGGTGGACCTGGAGAGGACGGTGGCGCTGCTGGTCGGCCGCTGCCTGGGGGGGATGCTGCAGGGCCCTGCCGTGTCCCCCGAGGAGCAGGACACTGCCTACTGGCTCAAAACCCCTCTGTTCAGCGATGGAGTGGAGATGGACATTCCTCATCTGGGTGAGCTGCTCAGCGTAAATGTGTTAGGGTTGGAATTTCTCATGGTGGTTGAATGGGGCTCTGTAATTGAGGGTGGTCTTTCAGCATTCTTGTCTGGTTGTGTAGTAATACAGAATGGTATTTAAGGTTATGATGTAGTCTATAAAGGGTCTCGAAAATGCATTCAGGAGAAAAAAATCCCAATTTCTCAGTGAAAGACTACAGACTTCACCCAGTTAATTGGAAATGTTTTACTCTTAGATGTCCAGCATTCGACAGACAAACAGGAATGCAATTTTTCATATTAATTATTGGAAAATCTATTTTATTCTACTTGCAAAATGTTTTTTTTTTATTAATTAGAAACAAGACCATTAATAGCAAACTTCATTATTTATGATATGCCAGAATTGTCAACAACTCAGCAGTGGTATTCCAGTCATCCCTTCCTGTCTGAATCGGGCACTTGCTTCTTTGTGCCCTGTTCCTCTTAGTTCCCATCTCCTCCTCCTGCTGGTTCTGAGCAGGCTACTGCAAGACTTCCAAGACAGAGTGTTTTGAAATAGTTTCAGGCAGGAGTTACAAGTGTTTGGCTGTGCAGTTCAGATAGAAGTAATGATACAGATTTATGCTCCTGAATAAGAATTGGATAATGCTTCTGAATCTCCATAGGTTTTATGTGGATTGTCTTTTAGGTCACTTCCCTATGTAAGGTGAATTTCTAGAAGGACAATGGCATGTCTTGACTTTTTTTTTTTTTTTTTTTTAAACTAATAGGAAGGTGAAAGGTTGTTTAAATGCTTTTAGATAGATGGTGTAATCCTCAAAATTTGCAGAGTTTAATTTCTTTGGTATTTCTCTTCTGTTAGACAAATGCATGAGCTCTTTGTTGGAAGTGGCCCTGTCTGGAAATGAGGAGCAGAAGCCCTTTGATTATAAGCTGAGACCAGAGATCACAGTCTATGTTGATTTGGCTTTGGGTTGTACAAAAGAGCCAGCAAGGAGCCTCTGGATCAGTATGCAGGACTATGCTGTCAGTAAAGGTGAGGTGCTGCAAATACCTGTGTGTGTTGAAAGCAAGTTAAATGCTCCAGCTGTGCTGCTAGCATAATCCTGTGTTTCCTTTGGCAACGAGTTTTAATTCTACAGCATGATAAACTTAATTTATTATTATGTTCCATAATCTTTCTTTTGATTTTTCTGTTACTTTTGACACTAATTTCAGTGCTTGGCAAATATGTAGCTCAATGTTGTTTTTCCCTCTGAACTGCTAAGAAGAAACTCTTGTTTGCTTACTCAGTTGTTTTTTCTGTTTTCTGAGTAGAGCAGGGTGAAACTTGCAATTAAAAGGAAAAATTAAAGGGGAGGAGATGGGGAAGGCAAAGTAACTTACAAAATATGCTAGGAATGGAATGAAGGGGAAGTCATCTTTTGTTTTTCAGGTCTCTGGGAGGCTGGTCTTAGAATAGTAATAGTTTTTCATGCTTATTGCCTAAATTCTGGGTTTCCTGCTCAAGCTTTCCAGGTTCCTTTTAATGAGATCCACTGAGCATCCAGAAATAATGTTCTGTAGCTTTGGCCAAGCTGAGCCAGATGAAGAAAAGAGCAAATGGTATTTATTGTGTGCCTGTTGAGAACAGCACAGGGAGTTCTGTTACAGTATTCCACAGAATTGGGAATTCCAGTAAAGACAATGCTGGTTATCTGTTTGCAAAACCTGAGTTGGCTAGGCTGATCTGAATAATTTAGGCTGTGGAAATGGGTTCCTTAGAAGTTGATGTGGGTCTGCTCTGTGCAGCTGGCTGAAAGTTGTACGGTCACATTAGCAAGTTGTGTGGCATCACAGGCAAAGTCCTGGAACTTCTGAGGAGCAGGTCTGTTAGACTAGACCTGACTCTGGCCAGGTACATTTTGTCACTCCTACAGCAGTTCACCAGGATTTATAGATAGCATTTAACTGAAAAATGTATTGTAAGCATATTTGTAAAGAAGGGGGACAGTAATTTTTTATTTCTCTGTGGAAAATTATACTGCTTTGTGAAGGTTTGCTTGACAGTTCAGTTATTTCGTAGTGGAGCAATATTATTTTCCTAATGGGTCTTTTTAAAGCGGGGAAAAGTTTTTGAAATTAAAAATTCAGTTCCTTAAAAAAAAAAGGGACTTAAATGGCTCAAGATATTGAATACAATATTGAACAAAGAAATATTTTTGGTTTTTGGGAGCAGTAGCCAGTTTTGATGAATCGTTTCCATTTTCAGATTGGGATACTGCAACTTTAAGTAATGAATCACTTCTAGACACCGTGTCCAGATTTGTCCTTGCAGCTCTTCTGAAGCATACAAGTTTACTGAGTCAAGCTTGTGGTGAAAGCAGGCAAGTAACTTCAAGCTGCTTTTAGAAGTTCAGCTGGACTCTGACAGGAAGTTGGTGTGATTGTTTTGTGGTTTGGGTGTGATTTTGTGCAGGTACCAGCCTGGCAAGGCCTTGGCAGATGTTTACCGCTGTGTGTATAAAGTCCGCAGTCGTTTGCTTGCCTGCAAGAACATGGAGCTTATTCAGACCAGGTCATCCTCCAGAGACCGATGGGTAAGGCTCTGCACCTCTCTGCAGTTCTGCTGCCTTCACTGACCTGTAAGAAAATGTCACATAATTGCCAGTAGTTTTTTCTATCCTGTTGAAAAGCCTTCATGAGTTTCCAAGTGAAAACAGGCAGGGTATAATTAGGAGTCCATTAGTCTGGAGTATGTGGTATTAAATCAATTAAAGCAAATGATTGGTTGGCATCTTTTGACCCAAGTCCAGCATCGAGCCTGGTTTTCCCTCTCCCCATCTCTGGAATGCTGAGCCATAGGAGCCCTACAGCTTAGCTGGAGATGGCTCAGCTGTCCTGGGCAGGCCACAGCTTTGTCTGGCTGCCGTTCCTGAATCCAGCTGTGTTATCTGGGCCTCTGAACCTCTCTCTTCCCCTTCCTTGCCTACCCCTTCTTCCTTCCTCCATGGCCACATTATCTTCTTAGTCCTAGCATTACTTTAGGGCAACTTGTCCTTGTCAGCCCTATGTGAATGTCTGATATGAGAGCACTGGGCCTGAAACGGCAGCTTCTGAAAAGCTTTATTGAGCCAGATCAGTATTGATGATGGGAGTGCTCAGTGAATTACAGGGGTAGGGCCTGTTTGGCAGTACAAAGTAGTCCTTAAAGCAGGTTTCTCTGATAGGATTTTTAATTGTGGTTTATAGTCTACAAGCAAGGTACTTTTAATGAAGAAAATTCTCCTGTAACATCAGGATTAAGAGGCTTTTTAGCTGTATTGTAAAGCACTGGTGGTGCTCTTTGAAACAGTATAGGTATGTCTCCAACTTTTGATTAATATTACAGGGCTGTGTGTGTCTTGCGCACTTCCTTTCTCAGGATAGGGGTCTAACATAGCTGCAAGACTCACCACTTTGGAAAGCATTGGGTGTGCATGCAATAAATTCTGTTACTCCCAGAAATCTTCCAACTTACAGATGCAATACGGCAAATATGATCTACACAGTAGGATTTGTTGCTTCAGGTTCAATGCCATTGGAACCCTGGCTTATGGTTTCTAAAGGCTTTGCTGCTGAAGTGTCAAGTTTGGCTGTAGTGTCTAAGTAAGCATTACATGGAGACGTTTTTCTGCAGATCATCTGAGTCATGGTTACAAAATGAAAATTAAAATTTCCAACTTAAGTATTTAAAGCCTTGAATGTAAACAACTGTATTTGTTGTTTATTTCACACAGTATCAGAAATATTTTTTGATAGAAAGAAACCTCTTATTCAGTACCTGTGTCCTTGTACATTCATCTTTCATTTTGGTAAGAATTAATTTAATTTCATTTGTGTATTTTTTTAAATCAAGATGCTAGATAACCAAGAATCTGCTGATGTTGATACTCAAGAACATTCTTTCACTCGTACAATTGATGAAGAAGCAGAAATGGAGGAGCAGGCAGAACGGGACAGGGAGGAAGGACACCCAGAACAAGAAGATGAAGAGGAGGAAAGGGAACATGAAGTTATGACAGCTGGTAGTAAGTACTGGTTATGTGTGTCAATAATGCCATGCCCTTTGGGAGGACAGTGTCTCTTTCTCTCTGAGGTAAAATTGAAAAATTGTTTAAAATTTATTGCATAAATTATTTGCATAAACATTTTGAGAAATTTATTTTTATACAGTGATGTAGTGGTTTTTATGGTTCAGGAAGTTTTTTAGGTACAAAGGAATGTGAATGCTAAGTGAGTTCACTGCAATTCAGGGCATCGATATGTACCAGCACTTCTATATACACTCTCTACAAGACTGCTTGGTTTCATCTTGTTTTCTCTAAAGTTCTTGTCAATAGTTTTTTCATCAGTATTCAGATACAGAATTTTGGCTGTGTTTGTATGTGTTATTATCTTATGTAGTAAGCTTTGAAGGGTAATGTTATTCTGAAGTTTCGAAACAAGACCATTGATTAATAGTTGACTGTGTTGGAATTCACCTCTGTCTTAGAATCTGTGCTCTTAAAAATGTGGAGGTTTTAGTCAGAGTTTGGTATTTTTAACACTATTTGCCATGTTTTCTCCTGAGTTTTCTAAATATCTTGTTTAATTCTTCAGAAGATAGCTTGAAAAAGGTGAATTTCCTGAACTGTTGTTGCACTGATTGGGGCTTGTAATCTAGCTTGATGGGGTACTGAATCCTTAATTTTTGCAGTTTCAGTAAAGCAACAGACAGTCACACAAGGTTATTTTTTTCTCTGGTGTGAGCTGAGTTTCTCCAGGACAGCATTTGCGTTAGCCTTGGAACATTTCTGTAGAATGCACGTAGCTTAAAAAATATAATTGGCTGACTTGAAATATTTTCATTAGTCGCACAGTTTTCTTTTTCTTTTCTGAATATTGTTAGGATGTTTATCTTTTTCCAGTCTCTGCTGTCATCTCTGGTTTTGCTGACAGTTTCTTATTACGACTCCCACATTTCTCTTTGGGACCTTATTGATCAAAACAATGGTGTGTGTTACACCTTTGGTTTTATAGGATAGGATGTGTCAGTCCATGGGCAGTGCAGTGCAGCTGAAGTGCACATTCATGAGATGATTTGTGATTCTAGAAGATTTACACCTCACCTGCTCAGTGTGTGCAGTATGTTTGCCTGCTTGATTTGCAATTATTCTGGGCAAATGCTCAGATCTCTCAAATTCCACCTGAACAGGGCTTCTTGGTACAATAAAGGAAATGTATCCAGAAACATCCAGCCACACAATAGTGTTACATCCACAGATAAGCAGGAAGATGATGAGAGGAGGATTCTCTCACTTGTGTTCCTAAGGGATGCTGAACCTGACATGTGGAGCTCTATACATAGCAGTGAAGGAAGTAATTCGTTTTACCATTGCCTTTCCAAAGGGGACCTGAAACTTTAAAATTAAAATGATTAAATCAAGAGAACTTCAGTTCTTTGGACATAGATGAAGAGGTCTCTCACACATACTATTTAGAAGAATCTGACCCTTTAGACTACAGCAGAATTAAGTAAAGTGTAGGCTAAGAATTTTGATAGGATCTTCATTGTACTGCCCAAAGCTAATAAAAGCCCAAAACTGTTCCAGTATTGAATTGGAGATGCTCTGGTGTCCGCAATACAGATTTACAGAAGCATTATTTTATATATATCTGCTCAAAGGCAAACATTAAATAATCTCTTTCACTTTGATGCTATTCAGACAGGAGTTGAATTGCAGTAAGACACTGAAAGAGTTTTGGTGTTCTGTCAAAGTGCATTGTCTTTCGTTTCAAAATTAACATTGTGTAAATGCTTCATTTAACTTGTTTGCATGACTTATTTTATGGCACTGTATTATTCCTGTATTCTTTTACTGTTAGAAAAGTGTTAGTTGTTGTTGATAGCGGGGCAGGTTTTGGCCGGCGCTGTAGCTGGATGTTTTATTCTCAGTGGCTGTGTGTGAAGTTAAGACTCTCTCTCTGTGTTGCGTGTTACAGAAATCTTTCAATGTTTCCTATCAGCCCGCGAGGTGGCGCGTAGTCGGGAGCGGGACAGGATGGGCTCGGGCCCGGGGCCGCGGCTGGACGAGGGCCCTGCCGCGGCCCAGCAGGAGAGGAGGATCAGCACGGACCTGACAGAAGGGCAGGATGTGTACACTGCCGCCTGCAACTCGGTGATCCACAGATGTGCCCTGCTCATCCTGGGCGTCAGCCCTGTCCTTGAGCAGCTGCAGAAGCCCCGGGAGGAGGGGCAGCTGCAACAGCCTCCCTCTGCTGCTCCCGAGGGCGTCGGGCTCATGACCAGGTGGGCTTTGCTGACTGCACCCTGCTCAACTCTCTCTGCTCCCTTAGAATTGACTCAGCACCTCCAGGCTTCCTCTGAGCATTACTGCAGTTATTTTAGAGGAAAATTTCTGCTGAGAGCAGTGTAATGCTTCTGTTGAAAACAGTGATTCTTCTCAATTTTCCTCGGCCATGCTAACTAAACCTGAAGAATTTTGTTTTGTGTGGACCCTATTTAAGATTCAAAGTTGGGCTTAGTGGTAAATAGTTCAGATCATCAGGTGTACAGATAGCATGAGGTACTTGGAAAAACTGTTTATTTTTCCTGTAATTTGTGTTTGGATTTTTTTTAACCGTATTTGTGGTTTTTTTGAACCATACTAATGTCCTATATAGTAGTGTTAAAAAGAAATTGTATATGTTTAAAACAAAAGTTTCAAAGCCTATTATGACAAAAGTGTTGTTCGTGATTGATTTTTACAAATATTCCTGTCATAGGCATGGGTAATACTTGTTGTCAGGTGTCCTGTTTTGATATTTTAAATTAAGATATTTATGGGAAAGATATTAAGATATTGGAGAGGAAAATTATATATATTCAGTGCCCTTTTATTCTTTTTGCCTCTTTTTGGAAATCTAGTCCCTAAAGCATGGGTGGCTGCCTCTGTCATTGTCAAAGTGGCTTTCATCTCCAGCATATCAACTTTAGGATGCATTTTATGGGTGGGTTTTTAATAAGTTCAGTGCTTTTTCACCTGCTTACTCTGTCTCTGTTTCTTGTCTCTCAGCTCAGAGTGTTTCTGTTTACTCTGTGTAATACTTACCAAGGCTCTAGAGCAATCACCCATCTGAGGTTGGCACTCGTTCAGTTGCCCAGTAAGGCTGTTAAGAAGTAACAAAGTTTACTAATACCCTTTATAAACATGATTGAAGCCATCAGACCACTCTTTTCCTCTCTAACGTGGTCTTGTGGTGTTCTATGCTAGTCTCCTCCCAAATAAAACTGTAGCACCTGCTACCTTTGGCTGTCAGCTCTTACCTTTGTGTAATATCAGCTGTTTTTATCTCTGTGTGTGTGCACCTGAAGCAGGAGTGAAAGTCTCACAGCAGAAAGTCGCTCGATCCATGCAAGCTCAAGCTACAGACTGATGAAGTCAAGAAGTGAATCTGATTTGTCTCAGCCAGAATCAGATGAGGAAGGTTATTCACTGGTAAGTAAACCAGCATGATGTATTTAGGGATTGTCAATAGAATGTTTGGACTAGAAGTACAACTGAAACATTTGTTTAGCATCTGAAGCATTTGTGGCATCTGAAACGTCTGTTCATTGTGTTTCGGTACATTAATTCATCATTGATAAGAGAAAGCACTAATAGTAAAAAAATTAAAAATAATTATAGCTTTCTTGACTGTCTCACATTTATGGGTGAGGGATAAAATATAAATAATGTTATGTACTACATACGATCACCTGAGGAAATGAGGCTTTTATTAATCTTTTAATCTAGAGTGGAAGACGAAATGTTGATTTGGATTTGGCAGCATCACACAGGAAGAGGGGTAAGTTCTGTTGTTTACCTAGTGAATACTAACCTGATAAATGTTAGAGTTTCATAAGTTAAACTGTGTTTGCAGTTGCCTGCAGCTTACAGTTACGTAACAGGTGTTAAAACTGAGTATTTAAAAATAGCATTTAAAATAATTGTTACCTACTGTGTTTTGTGTGAGGTTTTGTTGCTTTGTGGCTTGGTTATAGTATTTCCTTGATTATAACACTTCATTCTGGTTTCTAGAATTATAGAATTTCTCTTTTGAAACAAGTGAGGTTTTCAGTTAAGTGAATCAGAAATAGGTGTTCTTTGTTCACTCATGTGACTTCAGGAATGAAAAATTGTGAGAGAAATTTATGTGGAATGTTCTCTTCTTGTGCTAACAACAAACTTTTACCATAAAATGTGCTTGAACCTGGAGAACCTGCAGAACCTGCATTCAGAAGACACTGCTTTACTGCTTTACTTTGCATCCTTTGAACACCAGCAGAAGCAATGGGGATGATACAGAATCTGTCTGAGAATCACAGCTCAGGTCTGCTGTATCTGTTAAAAACGTGGGACTATGCAAACAGGAATTAGGTTGAGTTATGGTGTGCCTCAGTACCAGAAGGCTTGATACTGTTGGGTGAGGTAAGAGTTCTGGTTTAAAAGGCTTCATCCTTGAGCAGAGTACTCAGAGGTTTCATGCCTTTTAAAGTCTGTTGGAATTGCAAAGGGTGCTATCAGTGGCAGCACCCATTAGATTCCAGCGTTTAAGTGATATGAAAAGAGATGCCTTGTCCATGCATAATCAGTTGAAACAGTTGGACAAATAAAGGAATGCACTAGAGCTGCTTTTACTGTGGCAGCAGATGGATCATGGCATTCTCAGGGTTAAAAGATCTATCAGAAGGCCTCTGTCAGCCCCCTGATCTGTGGGACATGCTTTCAAGTCAGCATTTTTAGCTTTGTCATTACTCTGACACAGAATTCTTTACTTGACATCCTCTGTGTCCTAAAAGTAACCTAGGAGATGATCTTGGATGAGGTCTCAGCTACAATGTGTCTCATGGATTGTGGTTCCTGGGCTGTTTGCTTAGGCCCATGTTGCTTTAGTCACCAGCCTCAGGAGGTGAGGAATAGTGCAAGAGTAGACTTCATCTTTTATTACAGCAAGAAGCTTCTCTGCCAGGTCTGAACACTGAGGAGAAACTGTAAATACAGTGAATCCGCCCAGAACCTAAAAAGAAGCTCAAGCAGCTCATTTGCAAACTGAACCCTGTCACAACACGTAGAGATGGCTGTGTTTTGGTACTGGAAGGCTTCCTTGGGAGTCAGCATGCAGTAATGCAAGCTTGTGTGCTTGTGCTGGGTGATACATATGGCAGTTTTGGTTGATAACCAGGGCCAGAGTCAGGGAATGCAGGGTGCACTACAGGAAACATTCCTCATTTGTCTGTCGAGGTCAGGAGAAGACCTACAAATACCTGTGTGATAAATGGATGGGCTGTTCAGCTCAGTGTTTTTTATGGTCCTTTGTCTCTTGTGACATGTCTATTCTGTGAATCCTAGTTATCTCCTAGACCTGAAACATGGCCCAGTGTTTGGTGAGGGCGTAGCTTGCAGCTTTTTTGGATTGTCCACCCCTTGTCACTTGGCCAGCACAGTGCAGTGCCAGCTGTAGATGTTTGGTGAATCCTCTTCAGTTTTATGTTTATACTTTTGGTGTGCTGTGACCTAGTAAAGGGGGTAGTACTATGAATTCCCATTGTCTTGCAGATGAGTATGGAAGGAAAAGCATTCTCTTTTAACTTAATTAACATCTTAGCCACTCAGTCCAATCTTTATTCTAGTTGCCTTCTTAATTGATTCTATCTATTCAGAAAGAGAACTGGGCTACTCCTACTTCAGCCTGAGGATCCTTTGAGTATCTTGTTCCTTGCTGTTACCCAGTTATTTCTGTATTAGTAATCTTTTCCTTCCATCCCTACAGAAAAAGTCTTTTTGAGTAATTTTGCAGTAAGGGATGATGAGCAGCACGTTGGTTTTTTCCCCTTGTATCTAAGCCCTTTGTTTTTTCTGTTGCTTAGATCAATTTTTTCAGTTTTGCAGATCCAGAGGGTGTGCTGCAGATGTTGTAGGTGTTGTGTGCAGTGCCTGTGGGGTCTGTGCACCACGTTAGGTATACAGCAGTAAGGAAAGCACAGCCTGCAGGGCAGTCACAAAGGTGCACATCAGTGAGAGTCCTCACTCCGGGCTTGTCATCACCTCCAGCTGAACTCCCTGAATTCCAGTGTATTGTATGTGCTGCTGTGCCTTACTGACACAACTGAGCTGCTCCAAAAAAAGCAGCAACTTAACTGAAATCCAGATGGAATTGAAGTGTTTTAGTGTACCTGCAATCATGAATTCTGCCTTTGAAAATTGACAAATCCTGCTTAAGGAAGGGACTTGAGCATACAAAAATACACACATGAATGCATACAGCTGTGCTACAGGGGATTATTGCTTTTTCCTTGAAGCTGGAGAATTTGGGAAGATTTATCCAGGCTGCATTCATGCCAAACTAGAGTAAATATTTTTTCCATGTACCTTGCTGCTTGGTATATTGTATTGATTGAGATGAGACTGATTGTTTAAGTCAGAATAATATGAGGCAGAGATTTTATGAGTATGTTACCTTCTGTTTCAAATGTCTGTTTTTGTCTTCTGGTTCTTGTGTGGTGTAGTGTATTTACTCCTTTTTGGCCACTTGAGCCCCAGAAAAAAGAAGAGCTTCAAGCAAGTAAATGATGGCATGTTTATTTTTTGTCTCTATAGCTTCCCTACATATTTTTTGTTTTATAAACTGTGCATTGCAGCTGTGCCACATTCATTTAGAAAACTCATTATTACAAGCTGGCTTATAAGGACAAGTAAACTTCTTGTTTTACTGTAAGCTTCAGGTTTATTGGTCCGTGCAGCTCTGTTCATGTGATTGTAGAGGCTTCTGGAAGCACTGTGCTGCAATCACTTCTGTGTGATTGGTGTTACACAGAACCAGGCTGAGCTCCAATGTAGTTCAAATCATACATTTAATTCTTCTGCTGATACATAGTATCTTCAAAGGTGAAAATATTGCTTTCAGATCTCTTTGCTCTAATGGTTAAAGATTTTTAGTTCTGAGATATGCTCCTTTGATTTCTGCAATATTTGTGTTTAAACTGTCTCCTATCAATTATAACTTCTATTGTTTTACATTTAATCTGTAATTTGTAATCATTGCACTTTTCTCCAAATTAGAGACAAATTTACATTGGTCTTATATTTAAACATTCTTGCATTTTGTACTGAAACAATTAGCTAAGACCTCTTTGTCTCTTCAATTATGAAATAATTTAGCGTTTTATTCATACGTGGTTGGGTTTCTTATAAGGTTTGTTACCTATCAAAACTAAATTTTCTCCTGATGTTCCGTAAACCTGTTAAAGATTTCCTTTAGCTTGTGATGTAAGCCCCTGGACTGGATTTTGTCTTTTTGCAAATGCTTTGATCCTGTGCAGTGGCATGGTGCAGTGTGGGGGCAGTGGAGGGGAGGCAGCTGAAGTCCCCGTGGGCTGCCTTGAGCTCTCCTGCTGTTCAAAGGCTGGAGGGCTCTTGGGGCTTTTGGAAAGAGCTCGAGTGCAGGCAGCATTTTGTGCACTTGGAAATGGTTTGGCTGTGCTTCCTGTGGGTAATCTGAGGCTTCATTTATCCTCTCCCCTGGGCTCTGCTCACCATCCACTTGCCAGGAAACCAAGAATTTTAGCACCTCTTCGTTCTGTTCTGTCTTATTTATCTTGTTTCTCACCAGCCACTTCCCCATGTAACTTGGATTTTAGAGGAAAGCTTTAAAGCAACTAATCTAAGACTTGATGTTAAAATTAGAGTAAGCTGATCTGTTGTTTGTTTTAAATACTAATGCTAGGTATGAATTGTAAAATTGAGTAACAGAATTTCTTTAAATTTCTTCATAGTAAACATGACATGTAGCCTTACTGTGTTGCATAAAGCAGCAGAGATTAGGAAATTAACACTTTGAAAAGAAGTGTTTTAACATGGTCTTTACATTATCCAAAATAAACTTAAGTCTATATGACCAAAGTACTCTGATGGTTCTTGCTGAGGCCATAGCAGTCTGCTTAATAGCAAGTGTAAGGAACACTATGGAAAGCTTGCATAATCTGTAGCCCTGACAATTAAATTTTTGGCAACTAAGTGAAGGTAACCTGGTTGACAAAAGAGAAGCAAAATTTCGCAGTATTTTGAATTTGTAAATTGCATGAAGGTGCTAATTGTGACCTGCAGGTGCTGACTCATTGGCAGAATAACAGCATTTTGCCTTTACTTCAGAAAGAAAGTTATGTAGGTTGCTAGGAAAGTCAGCCCAAGTTCAAAACCTCTGTATCTGTCTTTGCTTGTTGCTATGAGCAGCTGCTGTAGGCAGTGTTTAAAGGAGGCCCTGAAATTTGGATCTGGCTGTTGCCATTGGAACTCAGCCCTACTTATGAAGGCAAGCTTTGGAGAAATGAATTCCTATGAATTTGTGGGACTTTCTCTGAAAATGCACGTTTAATAATGTTTGAAGCTGATACCCTGCAGAAAGATGTTTAAAACTGAAGTAATATACATTTGTACATTTGTGAGCAGGGTGTGATTCTCCAAATTATCTTACTGCAGACAAGGTAGTTAAATATTTAGACATTTTTGTGCATTATGTAAATAACCCAAACTTAAATTTCAAAGCGAGTCTAAACAAAGTTTAGGTTTGCACAGAGGTCTCCAGACACTGTCTGTCTGTACAGATGGGAAGTTCCTCTGAGCAGGATGTGCCCTCTTATAATCTTTGCATGGCACCTAGTGGGCAAACAGCACTTACAAAAGCAGGCAAATACTGACTGATGCCTATCAATTAACTGCTAAAGAAGTTGTGACTTGAGTGGCATGGCACTCATCTGTGCCGGGGAGGGAGCTCTAGCAAAACTCTCTTGGAAATGAGATCAAACCTGTGGTGATAAATTCCAGTGCTGTAGGCTGAGGATTGATTCTCATTTGAAGAAGTCCATTTATGAGTGGCAGTAAAGTTTCAGGTAATGACATGCTGATGATAGGAAATTCTTGAAAAAAGACTTGTGAAACTGCCAGATGACAGAGATGTATGTTTACTCTAGGTGGTGTTTAATGCACATGTATCTATCTTGAGTCAAAGTAAATGTTCTCTGTTAGTCTAAAAAATTTTCTGTTCTCCTCTGCATTTATGAATTCTGTAAATATTTCATTCAAAATAACATTGTGCTTTTTCAAAATTATGAAATACAGTGGCTTGATTAAAAACACAACCGCTTTTTATGTTTAAACCACAAAGTAAATATCCAAGTGCCTAAGCTGTGTTGGTAGAAAATCTTTTCTTTACTGTTTTGTCATTTAGCTGCAAAGCATTTTTATTCAGTGTTCTTCTATCTTTAAGCTGGGCAGTTTGAGTGGCTTCCTTTTGTTTTTTCACATGGCAGCTTGTTGCAATAGTGCTTAACATTTAAAAGAAATTCAGCCTTTTCTTTAAGGAAATTGCTGTAAATTTAATTCAAGTGTTTTGCTCTAAGCTGCTTAATGCATGGTATAATTAACATGAATATTCATTTTCCACCTGTGTGAGTAGCAGCAGCTCAGCCTTTACCTACTGCCAAAATGTGTCACCTGAACTGGAGCTGATGAGACTTCCCTTGTGTATCTTTAGGGGCAATGCACAGTCAGATGGAATCTCTGAGTGACTCGTGGGTTCGCCTGAAGCACAGCAGAGATTGGCTGTACACATCCTCCTACTCATTTGTTGAGTCTGATTTTGATCTCTCAAGATCCCTTGGAGTACATACTCTGATTGAAAACGCTGTCAGTTTTGTAAGTGGAGATGTGGGAAACTCCCCAGGATTTAAGGAGCCGGAGGAAAGTATGTCCACCAGTCCACAAGCATCAATAATTGCAATGGAGCAGCAGCAGTTGAGGGCTGAGGTAAATGTCAGTTGAACAGCTCTTCTTAGTCTTCTCACATTATGCTTACTATAGGAATTTTTTTGAAAGAATGTCCAAATTCAACCTATTTAAGTAATTTTTCCTTCTTTTCTGTTAAATATCTTAACTGGAGCTGGGAACGTTATCTAAACAAACTCTAAAACAAAACTGGAAGTGTTCCCTTTTTAAAAAAAATATGTGAAGGAGAAAGCAGTGACCTTCATCCTTGCTGATCCAATTTCCTTTTCTAGGGGTACTGGCTGCTTACTCAATGTTGTCTTTCACCTGTCTTTTTTTTTAGCTCCGTCTGGAAGCACTTCATCAGATTTTGGTGCTTCTGTCAGGAATGGAGGAGAAAGGCTGTGTGCCGTTAATGGGGAGCCGCCAAGTGCCAGGATTTCAGTCTTCTTCCCTGCTCACTTCTGTTAGACTGCAGTTTCTTGCAGGCTGCTTTGGCCTGGGCACTGTAGGACATGCAGGGGCCAAAGGAGAGAGTGTGAGATTGCATCACTACCAGGTGTGTACTGCAGCACTTTCTGCTCTTTCAATAAGCCAGTGATAAAAATGGCTCAGTTTCTATATTTGTTTGTTTGTTTGGCCCAGGATGGTATCAGAGCAGCCAAGAGGAGCATTCAAATTGAAATCCAAGTGGCTGTGCACAAGATTTACCAGCAATTATCTGCTACGTTAGAAAGAGCTCTGCAAGCTAATAAGCATCACATAGGTAAGTGAAAAGCAGATTTGCAAACCAGATGTTCTCTAATGTACAGTAAAACAGCTTGCATGTTTTCCAAGGCAGACTTTGATATTAGTGACCATATTAGATATTAGAATTCACTGAATTACCTATCTGACTTTTCCCAGAAGAGAGAAATCTGCATTTGTTGGTAGAACCCAGTGGCCATTCTTACCTGGGTTATTTTGGTGTTTCACTTTGAGAAACAATGTGAAACAAGTACAAAATGAAGTATTTCACCCCATTATCGTTACCTTAGAGAGAAGATTCTGGTTTGAGATTTAACCTCAGAACATTTATATCACAAGCTAGATCTGCCTGCTACTCTTTCTTGGACAATTTTGACACAGAGTTACACTGAGTTAAAGAAGACCACAATGGCTCATCAGAAAGAGTACCTCAAAGTGTCTGACATTACTCACTTTTCTTTGATAATTTAATTAATTAAATTATATTTTAAAATAAACTGCTGATCTTTTGTCTTAGTGTTCTTACTCTGAACATCTTACTAATGAAAAACAACTTTATTTTAACCTTAGAGGCACAGCAGCGTCTCCTGTTGGTGACAGTCTTTGCTCTCAGTGTGCACTACCAGCCTGTGGATGTCTCCTTGGCCATTTCCACGGGGCTGCTGAATGTGCTGTCCCAGCTGTGTGGCACAGACACCATGCTGGGACAGCCCCTGCAGCTGCTGCCCAAAACTGGCATTTCTCAGCTCAGCACAGCTTTGAAAGTAGCCAGCACAAGGCTGCTGCAGATCCTGGCTATCACCACAGGGTGAGTGTCCCTTGTTTTTGGGAAACTTCATCACTGAGCTTGTCAGTACCCTTGAAAAATGCTGTGGGAGCTCTCATTAGGACAGTAAGTATTGCTCAGGAAAGCAGAAGTGAAGGGGGCAGGGGGAAGAGCAGTCACCTTATTCAAAAGAATGATGCATGTAAGGCTAACAGATATTTTTCAGCTGTGAGTGTTTGAACTTGAATAGTCACAACTTTGTGGTCTGTAAACATTGTATTCTGGTAATCCCCACTTTGCTACTTCAACTTTGTGTGGAGGTGTGTTCAGTTGATGTGATAAGACTTTGTGTTGCTGTGTAAAAACAATGCTGATAATGTGGGAGTTCCTCAGAGCAGGACATTGTGCTTCTTCCCAGAATATGAAATAATTTTCTGAGCTATAGTGGTCTCTGCTAGACCACGGGACAAGCATGCAAAGTCCTAGCAATGCTTAAATATTTAGTCTTACTCAGTAAGAGAGCACACCAGTGGAGAAAGTATTTTCTAGCTGAAGCGAGAGTATGGTTTGATATTCAGTACATGCATCTTCCTTTCAGTCTTTGGACAACATTTTTCATTTACCTGCCAAATCTGTTACGTAAAAAAGCCCAATAATCCTACACCAAAAAAAATTCCCCGTAGAAACAGCACCCCATCTTTAGAAATTGCAGTGGAATTAGGATTAACAGAGTTGTTGCTATTTTCCCTAGAAGATACTGAAAATTTATCCTTTGACTCCAAAATTAGACCATTTTAATTTGTTTTAAAAACAGACTTAAAATAATGAAGAGAATCTAAGCCTGTAGTGGGGAATGGGGAAAAGTAACCTGCTGCAATTATTGTTCCTTGGACCAGCTCTCAAGTACTCTTACTTTTTCTTTGTGTGTGTGTACAGAACCTATGCAGATAAACTGAGCCCAAAGGTGGTGCAGTCCTTGCTGGATTTATTATGCAGCCAGCTGAAGAACTTGCTGTCCCAAGCTGGTGTGATGCTGATGGCTTCCTTTGGAGAAGAGGAAGGGGAGGAAGGTGAAATGGAATCAAAAAAGGCAGATTCGAATGGGGATAATGAGAAGAGAGACTTCAGAGGTAATCGTCTTGCATAATTTCTGTTACAATTCTAAAATGCCAGGAAACATAATAGAGGAAACCACCGAATGCTGAGGTCTTCATCCATTCTGTTGTATTTTTGGTACTTTGGTTTTTGTTGGGTCATTTTTAATTCTGTAAATTAGATTAAAGTAATCAAATGATTTTGTGCTCAGTTGAGATCTATATAGAATTGATCCACAAAGCTGCAAGGATAGGAACAGGCTGAGAATAAGAATTAGTTCACTGGGTTTGGAATTAGGAAGAGAATACGGTTTTTCTTGAAGAATGAGTTGGTGATCGTCATGTTTTCATAAATGTGGTCATAGGAATTAAGGAAATTTCAAACTACAGATAAATACAGATGTTTTCTGGAAATTACTGTGTTTGCTTTGTGTTATGCAGTTTTGCAGTCCAAGGTGACTCTACTGTGTCATATTGAAAAATCTGCAACAAAAGATTTTATGAAATACTGGTATCCTCACATAGCTTACAATCCCTTGATGAGCGTTTTGAATTTTGGTGGAAATTGTATGTGAAGAATTTTAATTGTAGCTTGGTCTTAAGTGTGCATATGTTTTTGTTCATGCTTTTAACTGTCTTCACTTATAAACAATGCAGTGTCTGATGGATTAAGAAGATAATTAGTCAGGAATTAGAATATGAGGTCTTCCCACAGAGGTCTCCCTCCCTTACCTTGACCCACAAAAGTTTAATGTCATTTTGTCTCAGTGTCTTGCTGAGGAGCAGGAGTGAGAGCACAGCTTGGTGGGCACCTGCCAGCCTGCCACAATGTAATAACTGATCATTGTGCTTTTACCTGCAGAGCAGGTTGTTCCCAGTAACCAGGACTGCCAGTCAAGGTGTAATATTAAGGCTATAAATGAAAACTTTTGCTTCAACTTCCCAGCTGCCCTCCGAAAGCAGCATGCAGCAGAGTTGCACCTGGGAGACTTCCTTGTTTTCCTGCGTAGAGTTGTGTCTTCAAAAGCAATTCAGTCCAAGATGGCATCTCCAAAGTGGACAGAAGTCCTTCTCAACATTGCTTCCCAGAAGTGTTGCTCAGGTATGATCATGTCAAAACGTGCTCCATGGTTACTTTGCATTTCCGTAGTGCAGTTCCAAACACTGAGCCCTGTTAGAACATGAAATCCATCGTGAGTGTTCCTCGTGAATAGTTCAAACCAACTGCAGAACAAGTGTTAACAAGTGTTAAGGGGTTAACTCTGGGGCACTGGGGGTATGGAGCCAAGGGCAGGCCTGAAGCAGAAGTCATTTTAAGATTATTGACATGTTGTTCCATCTTCAGGAGTTCCTTTGGTTGGCAATCTGAGGACTAGACTGCTCGCACTTCATGTACTAGAAGCTGTGTTACCTGCTTGTGAATCTGGTGTTGAAGATGATCAGATGGCTCAGGTCTTCATATTTTGTTATAAACTTTCACATTTCCTCAAAAAGTCTCTTAAACTTCTAAATATTTCATAGCTATTCTAAATAGTTTCATAGCTTTCAAAATGCAAATCAAGCAAGGCTCAGTGTAGTTATTTGTTAATCTAAGAACACTAAATATTTTGATTTTTATACCCACAAAGCAAAGTAAAACAATATGATGTTGCTGTTGTCCTCATGTTGGAGTTACAATGACCTGAATTGTGTCCCAATGCCTCAGGTTGTTGAACGACTGTTCTCGCTTCTGTCTGACTGCATGTGGGAGACTCCCATAGCCCAGGCCAAACATGCAATTCAAATAAAGGAGAAAGAACAAGAAATGAAGCTCCAGGTAACAGCGCTTGTGCTTTGTCTTGTGACTGAATGCAGGTGAATTGCATTTACCACACATGTTTTGTCCTGTTTCTGGTAGAAGCAAGGAGAGTCTGAGGATGAAGATGAGAATCTTCCCATCCAGGAAGTGTCCTTTGATCCTGAGAAAGCTCAGTGCTGCATAGTGGAGAACGGGCAGATTTTGACTCATGGGAGTGGAGGCAAAGGATATGGCTTAGCATCCACTGGAGTTACTTCTGGGTGTTACCAGTGGAAGGTAGCTTTCATATATGTGCATTTGTTATCTTCTCTCACATTGTTCTAGAAATGTGCTGTGATTTATTCACAGCAGCTGCCTGTGCTTTTCACTGATGACATGATTCTTGAGTAAATGGCAGTGTGACATTTATGGTTGGGCTCCATGATTGTAAGGTTCTTCTCCAACCTAAACCATTCTGTGATTTTCAGTTTCAAGGGAAAAGTTTGTGGCTGCTTTTGAGTGGTGAGATTTGAGTATTCCAACATGCAGATTGGAAACTCTGAACATGTATTGTGTATGGTTAAAGGTAATGGTACTTGTCTCTAAGGTCCATAGGCAGCATGGATGTGCAGTTTTGCAAAACTTACCTACTGAATTATGTAGATTTAGGATTTTTTTTTTTTTGTAGAAGAACATTTCACAAAGCATGTTGTTTTCCTGCAAAAAGACTGACAAGAACAGTGTTTAATACATCATTTGGAGGGATTTTTTAGTGGTTTTACCACATAAACTTACTGTTCTTCTCATTAAAAGCTTCTGTGAAAGCCAGTTAAAAGTGGTCATACATATGTGTAAGGGAGGTTTTCAGTGCTGTGTGTTACAGTGTGTGTTCCTGATGGCTTTCCCTGTGCGTTTGTTTTGCTGCCAGTTCTACATTGTGAAGGAGAACCGGGGCAATGAGGGCACCTGTGTGGGAGTGTCTCGCTGGCCCGTGCACGACTTCAACCATCGCACTACCTCAGACATGTGGCTCTACAGAGCCTACAGTGGCAACCTCTACCACAATGGAGAGCAGACTCTGACTCTGTCCAGCTTTACCCAAGGAGATTTCATCACATGTGTGTTAGATATGGAAGCAAGAACTATTTCCTTTGGTAAAAATGGAGAGGTATTTAACATCAATTAGTTTTTTGGTGGGTTTTTTTGCGATAGTAATATGGCTTGGATAAGCATGAGAGTTAAAACATGTGGCACTTACAGTACTTAGAAGGTTTATAATGCAGATATAACTTTTTAATGTTTCATATTTTTACTTGTTAAGGTCTTCTAAGATTGAGGAGGTTTTGTTTTGTTTTCTCCCTAGGAGCCAAAACTAGCTTTCGAAGATGTGGATGCAGCTGAGTTATATCCTTGTGTTATGTTCTATAGCAGTAACCCAGGAGAGAAGGTAACTTAGATGTTCTTCTGTGGAGGTATTTAGGCTGGTATCATCATAGCAGCCTGTATTTGAATTACTGACCAGAACAGTGTTGCTAATACACAGTGGTTTAACTATTGTAATTGTATTGTAATCTATTGTAAATTTAAAATGTATTTTACTATTTAGAATAGATTTAAAGGCTTCATGTTCTACACAAAAAATTCTATTCCCCAGAAACCAAGGAGAACATAACATTAGGATTTCTAGATAGTCTTGTGTGAGAAAGCATGAAATATGTAATTTTTTTGCTCAGTTTTAAGGTGGATTTCCTAGGGATTGAAACGGGAAAAAAAGACAGTGCTAGTAATTATTTCTATTCAGCAGGCAACTCCAGTATTAATAGGAAGAGCTTGTTGAGGTATGTTGAGAAGATAAACTGTGCTTTTCACACAGGTGAAGATCTGTGACATGCAGATGCGTGGGACACCCAGGGATTTGCTGCCTGGGGACCCCATCTGCAGCCCTGTTGCTGCAGTGCTGGCAGAAGCCACCATCCAGCTCATCCGAATCCTGCATCGCACTGACCGCTGGACACACTGCATCAATAAAAAAATGATGGAAAGGCTGAACAAAATCAAAACTTGTCTTAAGGAGGCAGGTCAGAAGCTGAAGAAAAGTCGCTCTGTTCAAAGCCGAGAAGAGAACGAGGCGAGGGAGGAGAAGGAGAGCAGGGAGGAGGAGAAGAGCAAGCATGGGCGGCACGGGCTGGCCGAGCTGTCGGAGCTGCAGCTGAAGATGCTCTGTGTGGAGGTGTGGCCTGTCCTGGCAGTCATTGGGGGAGTGGATGCTGGCCTCAGAGTTGGAGGCCGATGTGTCCACAAGCAGACGGGCCGACATGCCACCCTGCTGGGAGTGGTGAAGGAGGGCAGTACCTCTGCCAAGGTCCAGTGGGATGAGGCAGAGATTACCATCAGGTATGCTCATTTCCTGTTCTTTTCACTGTCTGGTCATGGTGGTTTGTGGTGGAAATGCTCAGAAGTGACCTATCCTTTATATTAGAGTCATGCTGATCAATCGCTTCAGGTGTAGACTTCAGTGATATTGAAATCGATGCTGCCTTGAGGTAGTGTTTATTCATTCTCCCAGCTGCTTCAAGGCTGGAAGGAGATGCTCTTTTTCCCACCCATCTTGCAGACAAGCCTTCAAAGGGAAAGCACCTGGGAGGAAGCTGAAATGAAGCTTCTCTGAGGTTCTTGGTGCTCTCACATCAACTACCTGTGTTTTTGTGTGGAAAAGATTTTATTAACTTAGTTTCTTCTGCCTATGTATGAAGAAGTCTTTTGGAGAAATTGAGCAATGATTTTTTAAATTTTTTTCCCTGCCAGTTACAATTATGTTCTGAAATAGCCAAGGTCACATTACTTTTCCAGCTGTTGCAGCATTATGTCTGTTTTGTCCTCAATTTGAGTAAATATCCCAAAGTGCAATTGATTTAGTTCCAGATAGAAATTCTTTCAAGTATGCCCATGTGACAGCATAGCCTTAAAGTAGCAGTACCCTTAAAATAATTAGAAGCTTTATTTGAATGATGTGGAACAACACTTGGAACATAAGCAAGCTTTTGGTAAAGCATTTAGTTAGGTTCATTTTATACCTTTTTAATTAAATCCAGTCTAAAGCTTGCTTTCATTTTTAGATAGAAGTTGACATGGTAAGATGGGAGAACTTTCTGAGATAATAATAGGAAGGTTTAAAAGTCATTTGTCTGCTGGATGTATGGAAAATACAAGGTCTATGGAAATATAGGCTGGTGAATTTTTGTCCTGCCTCAAGTGAAAATTAGTTAAGTGTCACAGTCCTAAATAGTACCTTTTCAAAGGTCCCTGTCCTGGCCAGGTGATCTGTCCTGACACATCAGAGACAGAATTGTCCTGAGCTCTCAGTCATGTGCTCCTGGTAGTGAATAGCTGAGGTCAATCAAAGCTTTTTTCCTTAATGTTTAAAAGTTTGCTTTATAAGCTTTTATACCTCTTAAGATTTAGGTATGATGTTAATATTTACATTTGGGTAGTTTTTCTTAATAAAAGTCTGTTACCTATTTCTGATAAATAGTATATTCAGAGCCTGTGTCAGCACAGAATGGATAGCTTCTGTGGGGTTTCTGGGTTTCAGTGCTTGTTGAAAACCTGTGTATGCTTGTTGCATTTGCTTTGAAACCATGTCTCCCCATTTTCTGATCATAACCTCATTTTCCCCTGTTTGTTTTTAATTTTTAGAATCGGTTTGTTTTATTAAATATATTTTACATCTTATTTGCCTACATTATTTCCTGTACTTTCCTCCTATCTCTCCCTCACTTGCTTTTTCCTGTGTCATTCTGATCTTTATTAAAGCTTCCCAACTTTTTGGTCGCCTAGTGATACTCCATTGTATAATCTGGAGCCCTGTGAACCACTGCCTTTTGATGTTGCGAGATTTCGTGGGCTGACAGCTACTGTGCTGCTGGATCTTACCTATCTGACTGGCATTCATGAAGATACGGGAAAGCAAAGCACCAAGAGACATGAGAAAAAACACAGACATGAATCTGAAGATAAAGGGGAAACGGAGCAGAGAACGGAGGGTGACATTGGATCAGACACACGATTGGGCCAGAGCGCCGACGATAACAAAGGACACGGTGCTACCACCTCTAAGTCAGAAAATGAAATTGTTTCCTTCTCTTTAGAGCCATCAACACTAGGTATGGAATCCCAGCACCAGCCTGCTGAAGGAAGGAAGAAGAATCACGAGCACACCGCACGGAGTCACGATATAGCGCAGTCGGAGATCCGAGCTGTGCAGCTGTCTTACCTTTACCTCGGCGCCATGAAGTCTCTGAGCGTCCTGCTGAGCTGCAGCAAGTACGCCGAGCTGCTGCTGATCCCCAAGGTGCTGGCAGAGAACGGGCACAACTCGGACTGCGCAGGGTCGCCGGCGGTGGCCGAGGACGCGGAGCTGCGCGCGGCGCTGCAGTTCCTGATGCGCCACATGGTCAAACGTGCTGTCATGCGCTCGCCCATCAAGAGGGCGCTGGGGCTGCCTGACCTGGAGCGGGCGCAGGCCATCATCTACAAGCTGGTGGTGCACGGGCTGCTGGAGGAGCAGTTCGGCAGCAGGCTGAAACAGGGTACGTGCTCCGAGTGACATTGCTCCTGTTCATTGCAGTGACAATGCCATTAACACGCTCTTGTGGGTTTAGAGTGGTTGTACTGCAGGGGAATCTTCATCCCACAGAAATTCTGCAAAACTGGGAATTTTGGGGGGATGTTTGGGGGATTTTTTGAGGAATTTTTTGGGAATTTTCTGGGGAATATTCTGTGGATTTTTTGGGGACTTTTGTTATAGATATAGATATATAGATATAACACTGATTTTTCTGCCTTTTTCCTGATTCCTTATCTTAATTAAAAGTGAATGTGTATCAGTCAGAAATAAGAGTTTTTATGTCTTTGATACTTTTAGAAATGAGCAGTACTGTATGTACTTGTCAGAAGGCTTGCACTTCTTCTAAACCAGCAAAAAAAAACCAAACCCTTAAAAGTGCTACTTGCACACCTGAACTAAAAATAGCTTTATAGTTAATCATCTGTATTTTTATATCTAAGACCTCTCCCCCTTTTGTCTGTTTTAAGAATAATCCAATCTGTTACAACCATAAATCTGAATATCATAAGCTTTGACTAAGTAAATGGTTTGTTTGCTATTTACCTTGCATCTCTGCGAGAACAGCAGGAGCTCCTGGACTGATTGCTTTACTCAAGTCCATGAGTTAGTGGCAGAATCTGCACACCCCTTTCTTTCTCTGGGGTGAATTCTAAATAATGATAGTTATTTTTGAAAGTTGAATGTTTAGCCATGGCTACTGTTTTGATCTACACAATTATATCAATGTTGCTGTAACATCCTTATTTTTCCACTGTTGCAGAAGTGGAACAACAAGTAGAAGAAGGTGATCAGTCTCAGCAAGCCCAAACACCAGTCACCACCAGCCCTTCTGCTTCTAGCACAACATCTTTCATGAGCAGCTCTCTGGAGGACACCACCACTGCTACTACTCCAGTAACTGATACAGAAACAGTTCCAGCATCAGAATCACCTGGTGTGATGCCTCTCAGTCTCCTGAGGTAAAACACCCTCACAGCCTGTGTGATCCTGGGGGTGGAGGGAGCCAGCTGTATGCTTGATGTACAATATATGTCTTTAGCTGCCTAAGCCTTTGCAAATGCTGCCAGGAACTTACCCTACAGAGGCACACCGTTTAAATGTTACTTGCAGGTTTGTGTGTTTTATTAGAAAGATATTAAGAAAGTTCTGTTCTTTTCTAAGAAAGATGTTACAGCTTTTGCTATACATGTGTATAAATGTAATATCTGAATTCTTTAAGAAGGAGAAAATGTTCTCCCTAGGTTGTCCTTCCGTTCTCGTGTTTATCTGGTATAGTTCAAATTACATGTCTCTGAAATTCTGTATTTTTAATGACTGCTTGATTCTCAAACTAGAATAGATCTTGGTAGGTAACATCCTGTAGAGTTAAGATGCTGTTTTAACTTACCCTGACATACTGAAATGGAAGATAAACTAAATTTTTAATTTTAATTTTAAATTGCAGAGGCAATTTGTGCTGTTGTGGGAAATCTGCTTTACCTTGCATAGAATACTTTTCTAAGTTTATTAATTCATAGGGTTTTGCAGACATCTTTTGATAAAAGCCAGAACAATGTCCTCATACTAGGACAATGAAAATAAAATACTTACCTGATTTATTAGTCAGCCTGAGTTCTGAACAAACCATGGAAATGGGAAAAGTGTTTATTTATCTTTTATCTCCTAGGACAGCTCCTGGTCTCTGAGGGTTTTTTTTAATGTCATGCTTAGAGTTTAACTGTACAGATAAAGTTGGTAGGAATGAGCTGTTGCCTCAAAGTATGTTGTGTCTTACCCTTACTAAACTCAATTGCATCAAGTAGGATTTGTCAAGTGAACTCCAACTGGATGTTCTTCTTGTGTCAGACATTTTCCAGCATGGTTCTGTTCAACATAAATGTTTATTGTTCTTTTTCAAGGCAAATGTTCTCCAGTTACCCTACTACAACTGTTCTTCCAGCACGACGTGCTCAGACTCCTCCAATATCTTCTTTACCAACATCTCCTTCAGATGAGGTTGGAAGGAGACAAAGTTTGACCTCTCCAGATTCCCAGTCTGCAAGGCCTGCCAATCGCACAGGTAAACTTGTCAGGGAATAGAAATGGGACAAGTTAGGAAGGTCACAGGAGCTCAGGGGCTTTGTTTTAAGAGATGGAAACCCAACAGATTCTTCTTAAGGCAAACTGACATGCAAAGCATTGTTGAAAACTTTTTAGTTGCTATCTTAGGAAAAAAATACAGATTATATAGCTGTAGACTTTATCAAGCAAACAAAATGAGTTTTTAAAAGGTATGGATTGGATACAAAAACAAAGTATAATTGGTAACTGCTTAAAAATGTTCATCTAATTTGGGCTTGTTTCCTTGGTTGTGTGCTGCTGGTAAGTGCAGTAATTTTCTAGCTTTTGTTAGATCACTTAGCACACAGAAAACAAGAATTCATGTGTTTTATGGTATATGCACCAGTACTTTTTATTCTTGCCCTTATATCTGTGCTATTAGTTGGGGAATTTAGTGGTTTGTGTGTTGTGTAGCAACTGGTCTGCTCATTTTCACGTCTCCTTTTTTTTCCTTTTGATTTGATTATGAGATGACTTGCTTCTAGTCATGATAGTATCTTCACAACAGTGTTTGTTTTGCTCTTCACTGATTGGACATCACCTTTATGGCAAGTCATAAAGAAACTGTGGGTTTGGGGCAGTAACTGACCTTTTTAGAGTCCCTTGAATGACTCTGCACAGCTGTCATCCACATAGAGGATTTTCAGATACATTCCCAGCTGAGCTCTCTTTCTGTACCTTGACAGGAATGTATAATGATCTTACCATTTGGGAATCTCGATGATTTGGACGAGGATCACTTTATCTAGACTACCTAAATATAGATCAGATAGATAATTTGATGCAGTTCAAAATGAAAGCAATAGAAATTGCTTAAATAGTTCTTTGCATATCATCACTATCCTACTTGATCAGTCAGTCAGTCAACACAATCTGTGTTGCGAAGAAGAATGAACTCCATATGGTTTTGTTACAGAAGGTATCTTATTTTGTGGAAAGTAATTGAGAGAAACGTTGAGAGTAATTATTTCCTTTGTTCAAGTTGATATATCAGACTAAGGTGTAATAAAGGAACACTAGAGAAAGATTGATGTGCTTTACATTTATCATTTTCTGTCTTTTAAGCTTTGTCTGATCCAAGCAGCCGACTTTCAACATCCCCTCCTCCTCCTGCCATTGCTGTTCCCTTGCTAGAAATGGGCTTCTCCCTCAGGCAAATTGCAAAAGCTATGGAAGCTACAGGTAATCTATAGCTCTAATATCAGTTTTACTGACAGACTGGATACACATGAAACACTTGTTTTCCAATAGAATACTTAATTTTTAAGTAGTATAACCATTTCTGTGGAAAAACAGATTGGTTTTTTTTGTAACCATCAGTGCTAGAACTGTTCCAGAGTGTGGTTTTCCTGCTCTCAGGTGCCAGAGGAGAAGCAGATGCACAGAACATCACAGTGCTGGCCATGTGGATGATCGAGCACCCTGGAAATGAAGATGATGAGGAGCCCCAGTCAGAGGGGACTGCAGAGCCACGGCATGGGGCAATCGTCCCTGGCGGTGGTGGCAAGTCTGGGGATCACTGCTATTTGCAGTCTCCAGGTGATATCCCTTCTGCTGATGCCACTGAAATGGAGGAGGGCTTTAGTGAGAGGTAAAAGAATTTTCTTGTAATTGCTTGTAGTTTGTTCCTGAAAGGGAAATCTCACAATTAAATTAGGTGTATATGATGCATTTATTTTCCAGTGCTTGTATGCAGAACTGGGAAAGAATGTAACTGAGCATCTTTTCTTCACAACAAAAAAGAAAAAAAATGAGGTCTTACAGTTTCATTTTAACTAAAAGACCAAGTAAAAATGAAAAATTCTGTTAAATTCATGTTTTGCCAAATTCATGTGTAAGGCCAAAGGCGAGTTGACTCAGCCAGCAGCAACAGAGATGATTTTGTTTCTTTGAAAGAAGATAAGAAGCTAATTCAAGCTGATAAATTAACTATTCAAGCTACTAATTAACCTAGTATAAAATGAGTTCTCTCAACATTTCTACTGTGCTTAGGTGCTCTGGAAGATCAAATAGGTGTTGATTTTGCTGCATCTAATTTGTTTGAGGTAACTCTCACAGTCAAAACAGTGTACGTGTGCTCCTTGAAACTGAAGATTCTTGAATTCCAATTTTTTTTTTTTTCTTCCATTAAAGAAAGGAAGAAATGCTAATGAATATGACTTAGTTACTGTATGTAGCTGTTTAAAACTTGCTGTGACTGACTGTAAGTTCTGCACTGCTGTAGCCCAGATAACCTGGACCATGTGGACAATGCAGCTGCAGCAGCCCCTCCCTCCAGAAGCCGCTCGGCTGTCACACGGAGGCACAAGTTTGATTTGGCTGCCCGGACCTTGCTGGCACGTGCTGGTAAGGGACTGAAGGAATTCCAAGGGTTTGCTTAGCCAGGAAATGAATGGGAGGGGGACTGGGACTTTGCATGGCATTTAGAAAATGCCTTCTCATGTGTGTGCCAATGTATATTAAGAGTTTTATGTGGTGATAAGTAGATTGTTTAGCAGAAGAGTTGAAAACGAAAAGGAAATTGGGAGTACAGCTGCCAGTCTGGCGTGGAAAATAAAATTCTCCTTTGCTGTTTCTCTCTTCCCACCTTGAGCGGGGCTGTACCGCTCAGTGCAGGCGCACAGGAACCAGAGCCGCAGGGAAGGGATCTCCTTGCAGCAAGATCCAGGGGCACTCTATGATTTCAACTTGGATGAGGAGCTGGAGATTGACCTTGATGATGAAGCCATGGAAGCTATGTTTGGGCAAGACCTGGCTGGTGATAATGATATTCTGGGAATGTGGATCCCAGAGGTACTGGATTGGCCTACCTGGGTGTGTGTGACTGCAGCAGGGGCTGCTTTAACTTACTGCTTTTTGCATGCTTATGTTTTTAAATTCAAAGTAATGTGGATGCTTAAAGCCTGTTTGAAAATACCTTACAAATGCCAGAAGTGCTTCAAATCATCTTGTGTTCTGTAGCAGTGCTTCTGGATTAAGAATAGCGATTTCTTGTGTTTCTTGCTCTGCACTTCCCCATGTAGTTTTCTTGTCCCTCCCCTGAAAGATGAGAACAGAACTCATGGTTGTTCTGATGATACCAGTTAGAAATCAAGTCAGTTTTCCAGATGGCTTGGCTGTGTAAGATAACAAACACAGTTGCAAATGTTTCTTCTGCTACTGCTACCTGTAGCAACATAATTTGCACTTAAATAATTTTTTCTTAATTTAATTGTGTCACGTTTTCCATTCTTTGGTAAGGATGTGGTGACAGCCCTCACTGAGCTGTTGTATAGAGCACTAAAAAAACTGTTGAGATGAAAAACAAATATAATAGCAGCACTTTGTTAATCTTTGGATCATCCATGTCAAATTAAGACAATCAACCCATAAGACTCAGCTTTTTGTCTCCTAATTATGATGCTACCTAGCTCTGATATGGAAGCAAGTTGCAGGATGCATATTGAATTTTTCAGAGCACTTGTTTCACTGAAACATCTCAATGCAATTACTGACTTAGGAGAGAAATGTAACTTCGAAAAATTGACTTTATATTGAGATAAAACCTTGATATTTGCTGACACAAATGGTAATTTTTGTGGCCCAGTAAGTGTAAAATCTGATTGTCTGAAAGCAAAAAAGGATTTTTTTTGCTTTGTTAGCTCTAGTTTCAGACAAGTTCTGGGGAGAACCAGATACAGTGTTGAACCTGAGAGGGTTACAATGAAAAGTTACACTGTCAAGAATTTTTGAGTCAATCTAACATGAAATAGGGAATTGTCTCCTCTGAAACTTTGCTTCCAAATGTTTTTCCTGTTCTGAGATGGTCTTCCTGATGTTACAAATTGTATGTTCCTGCTTTGCTGTTGTACAAGTCAGCCATATAAATGCCACTGAGTGACAGAAGTGCACAGGGACACCCACCCCAGGATCTTGGCATGATCTATATCCAAGGCGCAGGCACGCATTCTGCACAAATAACACGCGCAAATCTTACTGTGCAGCACGTCTGTGAATCTGAGGACAGAGAAGAGGTGGTGGTCTGTGAGCTGTGCGAGTCCAGCGTGGTGAGCTTCAACCAGCACATGAAGAGGAACCACCCAGGCTGCGGGCGCAGTGCCAATCGCCAGGGCTACCGCAGCAATGGCTCCTACGTGGACGGCTGGTTCGGCGGCGAGTGCGGCAGCGGCAACCCCTATTACCTGCTGTGCGGGCTGTGCAGGGACAAATACCTGGCCCTCAAGAGCAGGTCCAAAACCGCCGCCTCTGAAAGGTGCAGGGACAGGAAACCCCACTGTTCACAGGCATCAGCTCCTTAAGGGTTTGGTAGAAGAGATAAGAGTTCCTAGTGTGGTTTTCTGGTACTTAAAGTCGTTCTCTGGTGTTCGACAAATGCATATTTAGGAAAAAAAGGGGTCCTGGTTTCAAAGACAAGTGTTTGCTAAGAAAGGCAGGAGCCTCTCTTTGAAACGGAGAATGTAAACCCCCTCGTCCAAATTACTATAATTTTGAAATTAAGGGGCTCTCAGGCAAAGATATGGGAATAGGAGTAATAGTTCCTTACTAGGAAAATTAAAATAGGAATACAGTATTACAAAGAGGAAATCCAAAATACTAACTGAGTCAGAATCCAAGCTGACACCCCATCAGTCAGTCAGGGTGTTGGCAGCAGTCCCATTAAATGGTGGGTGCATCCTCCTGCAGTGACAGATGTGGTTCAGTTGAAGCAGTGCTCCTGTAGAAGGTGCAGTTTTACTTCGAAGGTCCAGTGATAATGTGGAAAGGTCCAGTTTTCCTCTGGAATCCAGTAAAAAAAGGCTGTTTTGGTGTTCCAACTCTCAGTTTTTATCTAGGTAGGAAAGGCTTGTCTCCCTCTCCTGGGGTGGAGCATCTCCCAATGGGATGATGTAATTTTGTCAGTCATACAGTGGGACTTAATGGTCCATTAAGAGGAGATATCTTCTGGAGGAAGGATGGGGTGAGGAAAAGATAAAGATGACTGCCCCACCTGGTTTTAACAGATGACCCATTAGCAGAGAGTATCTCCCACGGAGATAAGGATCACTTCCCTACCTGGTTTAACAGATGGGAATAGAATACATACTTTTGGTCACATCCTGTATTGCAACTTAAGACAAAAGGTAGATTTGATATTTCTGGTTTTTAAATTAAGAGCAAGGAATAGTTTCTTGGGATGTTGTCTCCTTTGAAAACTCTTTATCAATTTTATCTGACAATTCCAGTATTTTTCCCATGGACCTTTTAGACATTAGTGCTATGAAGTGCTTCCCCCCTCCACACACACACTTCCAGAAGCCATTTTATCTGTTTCTCTGTTACTAGGCTTTTCTGGAATCATTCATAAATATGTGTAGACCTGAAAGTGAAGTTAGACTAAATAGGGAACCAAATTTAAAATTGCTGTGTATATTTATCAAATATTAGAGCCCCTCAGTAATTTTCTTTGTTATTTTTACATACAGGTACAAAGGCCAGGCTCCTGATCTGATAGGTAAACAAGACAGTGTCTATGAAGGTAAGTTTTTAAGTTGCATGGGGTTTTGTTTTTCTCCTAAGAGGTACTTTCATGCAAATAAACCTGAAGGTCTATTTTAAAATCTCTTCCAGTTAGATACAGTATTTTACTTTTGGGGATTTATTTAGTTCAAGTCAGAAAAAGAGATCAGTGACTTCTTTCCCGTGTAAGCAGCTGAAAGGGCAAATACCTAACTTGTTCTTGATAAGGTTTTGTGAGATACATCTAGAACTGCACATTCAAAATCTTGTGTTCAAATATCTTTCTTCAGCTGCCTTTGTGAGAGAAATTAATTAGTGTAAGTTAGTGTTCCATTAGTCTTGCTCTTAATTTTTCTCCTTTTGTCCAAGTTGAGAGCATCCTGAGGGTGGCTTTCACTTCAAACAGTTTATTTCTGATGTGTGTAGAAAACCTATCCTGTGTGCTTCTGTGATTCTGGTTCTTTCTGTAGCTCCTGCCATCACAGCTGTGTGATTTACTACATTTGTCTATTTGAGACTAAATGGGTGCTTCAGTACTTAAGGCAAGTCTGTCTGCTGTAGATCAGACATGTTCTGATTCTGCTGTGTGTGGAGTGAGACAGAGCAGACGGATCAGTGAATATAAACTGTGTCAATGGTTGGCAAGCAAAGGAAGTGTCTTACTGAACTGCAGTTAAAGTGTTTTTTCCTTGTTGTTTGGGGTTTTATTAATTCCCTGGGAATGAAAAGCAGTAGCCTGGGTGTTCAGTTATAACCCATGGACTAATGCATGCTTTTTTGATAAATCGGAAGACCAGAAATTTCTGACATCTGTCTTTACCATTCAGTCCTTTGGAGTACACCCTTGTTACCATGATTTAAAGCTCAAGTGTGTGCCTGCACTCTTCACTGTACTCCAGGTTTTGGGGCTGTCTTTTGCTGTATGTGATGATCCCTAATGTCTGTATTTTTAAAGTGTAGCTAGTTTGATACTTCAGAGAATCTTCCATAAACCTTCCCTGCAGTCTAAAGATCAAGCTGAATAGAGAGGACCAAGAACAGGACTTTGTTTTTCTGATTTACTTTGTTGTGTCTACATCAACATCAGGAGATGAGTTTGTAATGCTTCTGTGCTGAGGATTACAGAACACATTTCATACCTTCTACTGTTTGGTTTTTTTAATAAATTGAAATTATTTCATATGTGAGCTTTTGTAACCAGGTCTAATTTCTCCAATTCTAGAAGACTGGGACATGTTAGATGTGGATGAAGATGAGAAGCTGACAGGGGAAGAGGAGTTTGAGCTGCTGGCTGGGCCACTGGGGTTGAACGATCGGCGCATTGTACCTGAACCCGTCCAGTTCCCTGACAGTGACCCCCTGGGGGCTTCAGTTGCTATGGTGACAGCCACCAACAGTATGGAAGAAACACTGATGCAAATAGGTACATTTGAAATCCAGTTCATTTAAAGAGAGAACGATGATAGTAACAGCAGCAGCAACAACAATAATGATAACAGCCATCACCACCTCCTCCCCTTTGTAGTGGGTTTTTTCTAGAGGCAAGGCAGGAACAGCCTGACAGTATTTCCTGTCTGCCACCATGAGGATGTGGAGACTGGCTCTGAATTGTCCTTTTATTATAGGGAAATTAGAGAGAGGAGTGTGAGGCATTTTATACATTGACAGGGTTGAATTTTGCCAATAAAGCTTATGATTGTAGTCCAACAGTAGATGCCAGTAACATATTTTGCAGAACTCAATGAATGGATTTAAGTTGGGGCTTTAAAATAGTCCCCTCTGATGAAAAAGGGCATCAGAGGAATTTAGATTATGTTAGATTGTGTTCATGTCTCTATGAAAGTAAGGTATAATTAAATTATGGGGTGTATTTCAGGAGTGTATTTTCCTCTCAGTCATTATTATTGTAGTGTTGTATGTATGAAATACTGAAAAATGAATAACTTAGGCCCACTTTGCTCTGTGCTTACTGCTGTATGATAATGTTTTGTTTTTCTTTAAACACTAATGCAAATCCACATTATTTCCAAGGCTGTCACGGCTCAATAGAAAAAAGTTCTTCTGGCAGGATAACCTTAGGAGAACAAGCAGCTGCCCTGGTAAATCCGCATGACCGTGTCATGGCTCTCAGAAGAGTGACAGCTGCTGCCCAAGTGCTCCTGGCAAGAACCATGGTTATGAGAGCACTCTCACTTCTGTCTGTCAGGTTTGTGGCATCTTTGGCAGCACTTCCACCTTTCCTTCTGTAACCAGTTCTGTTTGACAAGGATGGAATTTCAAACTGACTGGGGAAGCGATTCTCGTGTCTGTACTTACATAATAAAGTTCTGTCAGTTTTGTTCTTTTGAACCAAGGGCTCTGATATCCATTTCCACAGTGGTTCCAGCTGCAGCCTGGCAGCTGGCCTGGAGTCCCTGGGACTGACAGACATCCGCACTCTGGTCCGTCTGATGTGCCTGGCAGCAGCAGGGAGGGCAGGCCTGTCCACGAGCCCATCCACAGTGTCCAGCCCCACAGAGAGAACCAGGGGCATCCACAGCAAAACCAGCAAGCCCATCTCCTGCCTTGCCTACCTGAGCACTGCAGTTGGCTGCTTGGCATCAAACACTCCCAGTGCTGCAAAGCTGCTGGTGCAGTTATGTACACAGGTAGGACTTACTTGAGACTTCTCTGATTATCTGTGCTTTTACCTTCTCAGCTGGGCTGAGACTGCCTCCAGTTTGAGGATCTCCCTAGAGTCCTTTTTTATGGCTTTGCACAGGGATATGTTTGATTGTTGGTAAAAAACAAGTAACTGTATGTGTCTTTACTGAGTACTCTTTTCAGGTGGGGAAAATGGATGTGCTTTTTCTGTTCATAGGGTTTTTCTGTTAATGCTTTGGTTTTTTAATTGAGTCAATTCTATGTAGAGAACAGAAAAAAAGGGAAATCTGTAAAACTATGCACAATTTGTGCTACTGAAAATGTTTCTAAATTTGATTTGTTTGTTCTGATTATTTATCATCAATTATTTCTTTTCAGAATTTGATTTCTGCAGCAACAGGTGTGAACTTGACAACAGTCGATGATCCAATTCAGAGGAAATTTTTGCCAAGTTTTTTAAGAGGAATTGCAGAAGAAAACAAACTTGTCACATCTCCAAATTTTGTGGTCACTCAAGCACTTGTAGCATTGTTGGCTGACAAAGGGGCCAAGCTGAGGCCAAACTATGATAAAGCTGAAATTGAAAAGAAAGGTATGATACAGCTTTGTTTTAGAATATTAATCATTAGATCTTCAGTTCCTCATTTGCATATAAGGGAGAGACCTGCTAGAATAGTGTATAAAGATACACTTTTTAAAATGTACAAAACTTGCTTTTATCAATGGATTGTTATGGTTTATGACACACATGTTACTTAGAAATAGAGTGTTGTTCTGTAATTGCATCTTTTACCACTTAAAAATTTATTCTGAATATATGTGTATTTAAAGCCATAGAGCTGAGACATTGAGCCTGCTTGTGCCTCCTGAGGAAATCAGGAAACATAACAGCTGATTGCCACTACCCAAGTGCTGCACTGTGTCTGAGGCAGAAGTCTGTGCTGCCTCTGTTCTGAGAGGTCAGGGAGCCAGCAAGCAGCAGCTGTGCTTCCCCCCAGGCTGCTGCTGGGATAGAGAGGGAAGGACAGGTGACAGCAGCAGTGGCAGGTCTGTCAGAGGAGGCTTTTCCTGTTTACGAAGCACTCACTCTTTAAGCAGCCATTTTTGTATGGTGGGATTAAGGGTATTTGGAATTCTGTTATTAAGATCCTTTTTGTGGAAATGAAGCTGGGGTTATTTTGCTCTTAGTACCAGAGGAGTGTATTTACTGTACTTCACATGATGGCAAGGTTCTGCTAAGATGCTCATTGATCTTTCTGGAAACGCTGGCTGTGCTCACGTGTGTACTCATGCAGGCATCATGTCGCTGTTTTGTCTGAGCAGGTTTAATTGCCCATTTGTATGCCCATCCTTGCTATGATCCCTCTGCTGTAGGCCCTCTGGAGCTGGCGAATGCGCTGGCCGCGTGCTGCCTGTCGTCGCGCCTGTCGTCGCAGCACCGGCAGTGGGCGGCGCAGCAGCTGGTGCGGGCGCTGGCCGCGCACGACCGCGACAACCAGAGCGCGCCGCAGACCCTCGCCGACATGGGCGGCGACCTGCGCAAGTGCTCCTCCATCAAGCTCGAGGCCCACCAGAACAGGGTAAGCAGGGAAAAGGAAATAGTGTTGGTTTGCAATTGCACTGGTTTGCACCACTTAATTAATTAGGGGTTTGTCTGGAGTCTCTTCTGTCTTCACTCAGAGCCAGAATTAAAAATACATGAAGGAAACAGATGTTCTCGTGTTCGGGCTTGGTTGTTTATTGAATCTTATATAAAGTACAAAAAGTTCAGTAACACTTCCAGCCACCAGCTAGAAGCGAGCATGAATCCAGCTAGCTACAAGGTCTCTTAAAACTAACCAGTCCAATAGAGAACTAACATCTATATTATTTATACTTTTAACCCAATAACCAAATTCCCATGACCCCAGTTAGTGTGACACTAACTGTCCAACCAGAAACAAGTACCTGAAACCATGAAGCAGAAGGAAGATAAGCACCGAGACACGACCCAAAATCCTCCATCTTGTCCCTTGTATTATAAAAACCTCATTCAGCAAGTGAAATCACACACTTCTATTTAACTACACACCCGTGATTCTTAACTCTGTCACTCAAATTTGGAAGCCTTCTCCAAGGCTTCAGCAGGTCTCCAGGGGGTCAGTGACAGAAGGCATAGAAAGCTCAAAAAACCCAGATTTTTGGGATCCAACACACTGGCTGAAATGATTTCCCACTGGAAGTAATTTTTTGGAGATAAAGTTATTGCTCAATCTAAGTTATGGCACCTCTAATGCGCAAAGATGTTGGCTTCTTTGAGGCTTCAGTTGTCATGAAAATGTTCTCACTGTATATAAAGTCAGCGGGATCACTCTGAATATTTCCTTAGATGTTAATTTGCATTACCTTTCCTGTCGTAGCAGTTAACGTATTTGTGCAGTCTTCTGTGCAATAGCTGCTGTGAAGTATGGGGCTGTATGAAATGTGACATCCCTATCAAGCCTGCTTAATTGCAGTAAACAGTGCTGTAAAAGTAGAGAAATAGATCTAGTTTGGTTTTTACAGGGTATTTCAATCACTGTCTCATTGGTTAGTGTTTGCTTAATATTAGTGAGCAAACATACCTGAGTTTTAAATCTCAGTTTTGCCATGATTATTTTGGTATTTGTAGGTCATGACATGTGTTTGGTGCAATAAAAAGGGGCTTTTGGCAACAAGTGGGAATGATGGCACCATCAGAGTGTGGAATGTGACAAAGAAGCAATACTCATTGCAACAGACCTGTGTGCTCAACAAGCTGTAAGTTGATCCTTTACAGCAGCCAAATATTTATTTTAAGCTGTGATTGTGTAAGTTAGTGCAGGGTTGGCTGTTCTCATTATCTCCTGCACTTAAAATCTCTCATTCGTTTTCTGTTGCTGTGTGGCACGCAAAATAAATTAAATAGCTTAAAACTGAAAACAGAACTTAAATGTCAACCTGGTAAGAGTCTCTATAAAGAGATCATGTTAATGCTGTTTCAAAACATCCTTAATTAGTTGATATAAGAGACATGGCTAAAATAAAAATGGAATGGGACTGTCATGTAGCAGAAAAGTGAACATCCCTTCAGTGGGTTCCTGTGGACAGGTCCAGCATATAACATGATCATTGCAAGTCTGGTCATTTGATTCAAGTGTGAAAAAATAATTTTGACTTCTGAGATACAGAAACTAAATGTAATACTGTATGACTATCTTGGAAGTACTTTTTTTTGTCATTTGGGTGTGTCCAAAAAAGAAGAAAGGAAAAGGAAAGATTAAAATGGAATTCTTTAGTGAAGCGTAGGTGAGTTGAACTTTGAAGAATGAAGAAGCAATAGTGAACTACCAGGTTGTTCTGTGACAATTTTTTAGTGGTTGGCTTAGTTCTTGTTTGCTTTCCACTGTTAAATGTGGCCTCAAAAGTAACAACCAGAAGGATACAACAGTATTATAACCTTCATTGTTCTGGTACTAAAGGCAGTAAAAAATGGGGCTGTTTTGTATGATCTTATGGGCAATTAAAGCTATCTGCAGTTGTGTTAGAGTTAGACAAGGCAGACTTTAAAATGGAGTTTTAGAACAGTGTAACAAGATTGTAACAGGAGGAAGAGTTTAAAGTAGAATTGATAGTAGGATGTGCCTCTTCTATTTCTTATCTGAGCTATTGTTTCGTTTAATGACTTCCCAGAAGATTTTGCTGTTGCTGAAGATGTTAAATTTGAGAAATAAGCAGGTAGAGGTAGGAGTTTCCATTTGAAACCTAACTGGAAATTTCTTGGAAATAAGTAGTATCTCATTCTGTAATTTGAAGTGTGGTATTGTGAGCAGAAAAATGTATTGTGTAAATCTGCTGCGATAGCAGGACTACAGGTTCTAGCTCAGATACCTTATGAGTTCCAGGCTTTCCTGTCTGCTTAAAGGAAGTGCCCTCTTAATTCCATTATTCTGTTCTATTACAGAGAAGGTGACTCTGAAGAAAGTCTGGGATCACCCAGTGACCTTAGTTTATCTCTTGTATGTTGGAGCATCAGTGGCAAGTACCTGGCTGGAGCTACAGAAAAGATGGTGAACATCTGGCAGGTCAATGGTATGTCCTGCTCCAGTACATTTCTGGGGGAGCTGCCAAGCCACTGCATGTTTGTTTACCCCAGTGTTTCACTGTCCAGTTTAAAATGCCAGCTCCCACAGTGTCTTGTGAACTTGTTTAGTTTGAAAAATGCATTAACCCCAAGTGGATGTGTGATGTACATCTTGGAGAGGAGGACTTTTAGTCCCTGTGATTTGTAATACTGGGAGCTTCATTCTGTTGCTTTGCATTACAAAAGTCACCAGTTACTGTGCCTATGGTGATAGACAGTCCCCAAGAAAAGTATGAATGTACTGGGTAGTGAAGAATTCAGCTTCCTCCCTTAAGAAAACTGCCTAAATAGAATGATAATTGAGATTTGTTACCTAGGCTTTGTGTCTGCAGATATTAGTTAACCATTGCTTTGTATTCTTGTCACTTAGGTGAATTTGTAGTATGTCCTAGTTCTCAAATAAATCTATTTTTTTCCCATGGAAAGCATGATTGTCTTCTTCTCTTTATGAAGTAGTTTTATCAGACTTTTTGATCTCCTAGGAGGAAAAGGCTTATTAGATCTTCAGCCTCACTGGGTGTCTGCTCTAGGCTGGCCAGAAGAAGGGCCAGCTGCAGCATGGACAGGAGATGCTCCAGAGCTGTTGTTAATTGGGCGCATGGATGGGTCTCTGGCTCTCATTGAGGTTGTGGATATTTCAGCCATGCACCGCCTGGAGCTGGAGCACTGCTACAGAAAGGATGGTAAGACACTGCATCAGGATTTCAGAATTTGAAATTCAAACTGTGAACACACTCCCACTTTTTGTTAAGGAAGTGTATAATCATTTTTGGTTATTGTTCATGGGATATGGTTTCTGGTTCATGGGAGGAGAAAAGTCTGGGGGATCTCTCTCTGCACCCTGATTCCCCCACAGCAAACAGTTTGTAGTGCCCTGATAAAATCCTGCCATCTCTTGCCATTGTGGACAGTCAGCAGGGATCTCCTGCAGTGTGTGCTCTGTCTGCAGATGGCAGGCACAGTATCATTTGGATTCCTCAAGGATTGCCATTTTTCCTTCATAGTTCCAGTCTCACAGGACATCAAGTAGCACATCTTTAGTGGTATTGTGTGGTTTTGCATATTGCTTCTTCAGAAAGCCTACAGATTTTTTTTTTTTTTGGCAGGATCAAGTGAAGCAATAATTACTTGAAGGAAGCAAGTTGTTTTCAGAGCATTTTTTAGAAGCCTGTCTCAGATACATGTATAAGACTCAGTCTACCCTTTTTCTTTGACCTGGTATAGTTCTTTTCGCTATGCCAGGAATATAAATTCAATTATTTTCATAAAAAGAAGAATGAGAAAACTAGTACAGAATAATCTCAACAGCTGTCATTATAGTGACACTCAGTTTTATCTCTACCATATGAATTCAAGAAAATTTTCAGACTAGAATATGTTAAGTGACCTTGGTGGGGGTGGACATTTTTATGCACTTCACAGTTCAGACAACTGCACTGCAGAAACCTGTTTGGTAGGAGTGAAGTTCAGTTTAGTTGAATCAATGTTTGTGTTGTCTGCTTACGCAGTGTCTGTCACGTGCCTGGCCTGGTTCAGTGAAGACAGACCATTTGCTGTTGGCTATTCAGATGGAAAATTGCTCCTGGGAACAAAGGAGCCAACTGAGAAAGGAGGAGTCATTCTCATTGATGCACATAAGGTAGAGCTGGTCTTAAACTAATGTATAATTTTTATAGGTAAAATCTGTTTAAGCTGTTCTCTCTATTAAAAGCTGTTGATAAAGACAAGTTTTTAAAAACTCTCCCGTTTCTGATACATATTAACATAATGTGCTCTAAAGGAACAGTCTACCAATTGTAACAATTAAAAAGGAAAGATAAACTTGGTGCCTTCTTTGCTGTCAGAGACTGTGAAGTGTATGTACCTACAGTGGCAGAAGTGAATTGAGCACACAACTGTGCATTGACTGGATTTAAAAGACTAATTGTTTTACTTGGTAAAAGTGTTCATAATACATTTTAATTTTGATCGTGTCACGCGTTTTTGTTTAGCTTCCTGTGCAAAGCAAAAGGTGTTTTTCTGAATATGCAGTTGCAAAGGTTTAGAACCTTTGCTTGGCCAGTATGTTCCAATGAGTCATTAATAGTCTATGAATTATTTGTTAGGCTAAGAGCAGAATTCCTCAAATGGAGGTGTAGTAAGAGCATCTTGAATGCTTCCAGGAGCTGCGCTGGGTGTGTGAGGCAGGGCAGTCATAGAAGGGAGCACACTGTGGCAATAAATCTGTACTTGCCTTCTTACTGTGGGCTGTCTTCCTTTCCTACTTCAGACTCAAAGGTACATCTGGGGACAAATAATCAAGAAAGGTCTGCAGTGAAAAGAAAACATCTTTTTCTTTGTTTCCATTTTAGTTTCTTTCAGCAAACTTTTTAAAGTCTTTTAAATTTAATGGTTCTGAAATGGATCAGTATGACTTCATAATTACAACTCGCTGTGATTTATGTGAGAACAAAATATTTGTTATTAGTAATTAAAAGTTCCATTAGCTGTGAGAGTTAAATTTCCTCCTCATCACTGTGTTACTTCATACCAGCTTTTCATTGTTTGCAATTCAACAGGATATGGTTGTTAGTATGAAGTGGGATCCGACTGGTAAGATCCTCCTGACCTGTGCCAAAGAGGAGACTGTGAAACTCTGGGGGTGTCTGGGGGGCTGCTGGAGGCGCCTGCACTCCCTGGCACACCCAGCCCTGGTGAATGGCATTGCCTGGTGTGCTCTGCCAGGGAAAGGAGCCCAGGCCCAGCTGCTCTTGGCCACGTGAGTCAGTGCTTCCTTGCTCTTTCTCAAGTTCTTCTGCAGGTCTTTTCTACCAGTCTGTAGTGTCTGTAGCAAAGAAAGTGGTTGGTTTTTTAAAAATAATATTCCTTCAGTAAGTCAGTTGCCATGAGATTTGTGAAGTTCCAGAATTCAAATAAACAGAGTGACCCTGGTTATGTTACCAACTGTTTTCTCCATGTCCAGCGGGTGCTGGTCCTGTTGGAATTTTTTTGTTTCATCCAAATATTTTTTCTGAGAATATGTTGTTAGTAGAAATGGAAAAGCTACAGGATGTGAGGAGTAGGGAAAAAATGCATTTACCCATGGGGAGCAGGCCTTTCTACTTTAGATCAATTGATGCAATGTAGTTTTATAGGAAGGTGGTGAAGACTACTGGTATGTAAGTTAATACCAGAACACCGATACTTTGTTAGTTAATATCTTTCTTTTGTTTTTCTGATGTCACCTGACGTGCTTTAGGGGATGCCACAATGGTTTGGTGTGTGTCTGGGCTGTTCCCCAGGACATAGTGATCACACTGCAGTCCAGCTCAGCTTGCTCAGAAGGATGGTGGGAGCAAGAAACAAGTGCCAAGGTAAAAGGAGGAAACTTGGTGTGTAAGAAATTCTATTTGCTCATTGTGAAGTTGAGAGAGGAGAAGAATGTGAGCAAGGTACTTAAATCTCAACATTCCCTGAGAGAAGAAATCTGCTAAAAAAGTTTACATTGCATTTGTGTATGCATAGGCATTTTTAGAACAGGAAATTGGAACATTTATTTAATAGTAAGGCTGAAGATTATACTTCGATCTTTTTTCTTTCCTTTAAAAGTTGATCAGTTTATCCTGAAATTCAATGACAGTTCAAAGTTTTTTTGTAGATAAAGAGTGAAGATTATTTTCATCTACATAAATTGTAATGTAGTCTTTGATGTTGATGGCATTTTGTATGGGGAGGAAAGGTGATAATGTAATCAAGATATCTATAAAATATTGTCATATTCCTGAGGGTTTTTAAATGATTTAGTGGCACTTGGCCATGTGTGTGGATGCTCAGTATTTATTGCAGAATGCAGACCGTGTGTTCTGTCAGGCTGCTGCCTTTCCTGGAAGCAGTGCAGCGTTCCCTGAGTGTGCGGTTCTTGCAGGATGGCTACAGGAAGGCAGTGGAGGTGAAGTGCGTGTTCCAGCTCCGAGGACACATCACTCCCGTCCGCACCGTCGCCTTCAGTCCTGATGGGCTGGCCCTGGTGTCCGGGGGGCTCGGAGGCCTCATGAACATCTGGTCCTTACGGGTGAGATCCTCTTTGCTGGGCCTGATTCTCCTTCTTTGGAAGAGTGTCTGAAATGCTCAGGGTATCAGACAGCCTCCACCCCACCTCATGTTAGATACCTTAGAGAAAGCGTGGTGTAAAGTAATGTTATAACTTCATAAATAATAAAATACAAATTGAAATGGTACTTAGAATTGAAGTGCTTTATGGTTCAGTATTGATTGGCTCACTAGGTTTGGTCATGTTAGTTAGGCTTTGCAGAAGCAGCCACTTCCTTTGTAGTTAAGAACAATATTCTTTTATGTTGAGGACTCTTTAAAGAGCCAGATGAAGTAGATTATTAAGCACTTCTAAATCCTTAACTATATTATCTTCTTAATATGATAAAAATGAGGGATTTCTGCTTTTAGGTTAAACCGTTCAGTTTTTCAGTAATTATTGAAAGCCTGTGAGAGTATCATCCCTTAGGAATGTGTATGCACTTGAACAGAACTGTAGCTGTGTCTGCACCTGACTCCAAGCCCTTCTCTCCCTAGGATGGCTCAGTGTTGCAGAGTGTTGTGATAGGATCTGGAGCTATCCAGACTGCAGTGTGGATCCCTGAGGTTGGAGTAGCTGCCTGCTCTAACAGATCAAAGGTGAGACACAAATGTTTGGACCTGTGTGTTTTCTGGCCCTGTCGAAGCCAGGGTGGTTGGTGATAAATCAGTGGAGCTGTTTGATCCAGCTGTGTTAATTTCTGCTGTGTGATGTGCTGCTGTTGCTCAGGACGTGCTGGTGGTGAACTGCACCTCGGAGTGGATCTCCTCCAACCACGTGCTGGCCACGTGCAGGACGGCGCTGCGGCAGCAGGGGGTGCTGGGGCTGAACATGGCGCCGTGCATGCGCGCCTTCCTGGAGCGCCTGCCCGTCATGCTGCAGGAGCAGTACGCCTACGAGAAGGTACCTCACTGCACAGCTCAGCTGCTCCCTGCATTCCACCTGAAATGTCTTCCACTGCTCTCAAAGCTAGTAGTCTCCTAATTTGAAAATACTTCAAACATTAGAAAAACTGTGATTAATATTGCTCTGCAGGACTAGCTTTTAAGGACTTGTATTGAAGTGCTTGATGTGTGTTTCTAAGTGGTGTTTCATTTCTCTCCCCACTGCCCTGCAGCCCCACGTGGTGTGTGGGGACCAGCTGGTTCACAGCCCCTACATGCAGTGCTTGGCATCCCTGGCCGTGGGGCTGCACCTGGACCAGCTGCTCTGCAACCCCCCCGTGCCCCCCCACCAGCAGAGCTGCCTCCCCGACCCCTCTGCCTGGAACCCCACGGAATGGGCCTGGCTCGAGTGCTTCTCCACCACAATCAAAGCTGCTGAGGCTCTGGCCAAGGGAGCTCAGTTCCCAGAGTCCTTCACTGTCCCAGACCTGGAGCCTGTTCCAGAGGATGAGCTTACTCTCCTGATGGTAAAAGTTGATGTGTTGTGCACGTGGTATGATGCAGTGAAACATCTCTGAACTGTAAACATTTGTATTTAGTAATGCAAGCACCAGCAATAAGTGTAAGGTTTTTTTTAATTAACAGGTTAGAGTATACTGTGAAGATTGATTTCTTTGTGTGTGCATGTAATGAGTGCAAGTCAGTTGCATATTAAAATACAAAACAACCCAAAACTATGACAGTAATTTTCATATGTGATGGGAAGAAATGCAGAGCTTTGTGGTGTTATTTTAAGAGTAACATTTTGTCATATTCCCACACCAAATGATTTTGCTAGTGCCAATCCAAAATACAGATTTTTGATTAAGAATTTTTTATAAGCAAGCTTATAACGTTTCAAGCCAGTGTTTGCAATTGAAACTTTGAAAAGCCCTGTGCATCAGTAAGTAGAAAAAGATGACTTCATCACTAATTTAGTTTTTCTTTCATTGATTTGTATCGCAGGTCGTGGATAACAGTGTCATTGCTAGTTTGCACACATTTGCTCTTATTGCTAAATTGTTTAGAGTAGTTTAAATATTGTTCTTAGGAAAATATGTATTTCATAATAGAAAAATAATGTGCATCTCTTGAGCTCAATGTGGTAAATGTGGCTTTTGCTGTGTAGGATAACAGCAAGTGGATCAATGGCATGGATGAACAGATCATGTCTTGGGCAACATCAAGGCCAGAGGTCAGTAAAATTGCTAGTTTGAAGGGTTTGGGGTGTTTTGGAGGGGTTTTTATTCTTTTGAAATATAGCAAGCTGTTGAAAGTGCTCTTGTTCTAAAGGCTCCTTTCCTGCTCTTCTCTAGGACTGGCACTTGGGAGGCAAGTGTGAGGTGTACCTGTGGGGAGCAGGGCGGCACGGGCAGCTGGCAGAGGCTGGCAGGAATGTCATGATCCCTGTGGCAGCACCCTCCTTCTCCCAGGCCCAGCAGGTGACCACTGAGAGCCACTTGTGGTTTCATCATTTGCCATCTATTGTTTGTACAGCTTGTCAAAATCCCTCTCTGAGTGTCTTTTCAACTTGTTGGTTGGATTTACTCTACCTCAAAACATGGGTTTCACTGGAAAAGAAATCTTAAATTATTTGACAAGTTCTAACCAAGAAGCCACTGAGACCTGACAACAAAGAATTATTTTATATGAGCATGATTTGAAAATACACAACTATCACATAATACAGTGGCAGTTTTGCTTCCTGAAATAACATTGACTTGGTAGAATATTGTCTTCCTATAACTGCAAAGAAAGCATATTAACAGGAGGTGATGCACTGCAATGCAAGTATTACAGCACTGTTGCATTTAGCATATAATTTAATAAGATTCCTTCTTGTCTTTCTAACCTAGGTGGTTTGTGGTCAGAATTGTACTTTTGTCATCCAAGCCAATGGCACCGTTTTGGCTTGTGGTGAAGGGAGCTATGGGCGCCTGGGACAAGGGAATTCTGATGATCTTCATGTCTTAACTGTCATTTCAGCACTGCAAGGTAAAACTGCTGGCTTTGAGAGGAGTCCAGTGATGCAGCACCAATAAGCATTTTGGTAGTTAGTGTAATTGTTTCTGCTGATGCTCTTGTTGCAGATTTACTCAGTAAAATATTGTAGTTTTTATAAAGATGTGAACAACTAAACAAGATCTTCATATTTTCTTTAAGATTTAAATAGCAGTATGTTAAAATTCCTTAATTTTAAGAAGGCTTTAGGGGAGACTGCTCAAATTAGGAACGTTTAATTTCAAAACTAATGGCAGGACAGAAGCCCAAGTTTTCCGTAAGAAGACAAAGGTTTTGTTCAAAGTCAAAGTAAATTAATTGCTATAAAAAGAAGCCTTACTGCAGTTTGTTCCTTTCCCCAGACCTAATTGGCTGCCACAAGGCACCTCTGGATAAATGTGTGTAAGAGTCTGTTACAGGTGATGCTGAGCTTGGTTTTCTTCCTTGCCTTGCAGGCTTTGTTGTGACTCAGCTGGTGACTTCGTGTGGGTCTGATGGGCACTCCATGGCTCTGACAGAGAGTGGGGAAGTGTTCAGCTGGGGAGATGGGGACTATGGCAAGCTGGGCCACGGCAACAGCGACCGGCAGCGGCGGCCGCGGCAGATCGAGGCTCTGCAGGGAGAGGAAGTCGTGCAGGTCTCACCCTGTCCTGTCCCCTTCCAGCTGCAGGCCTGGGCCCTGGGCTGGGCAGTGCATGCAACAGAGCTGCTGCTGAGCAACTGCTGCTGCTCTGGGCTTCGTGGGCCAGGGGGTCATCTCCAGTGAAAGGATGTCAGTACCACAGAGATACTTATCCTCACTTGCTACTGGAGAGGACTGACAAAGAGAGAGCACAGAGGAAAGGGGGCATCTAAAGATGATCAAAGTGCAGGCAGGATTTATAAGCTCACATTTGACCTTGTTTTGGCCACCGAGACCTCCTCCTAAGTACTAATGATGCACAAAACCATATTTGCTTTCTTCTGGAGGTGTCTTCATTAAAAAATTAGATAATCATACAGAAAATTCTTCATGCAAATATCCTCCAGTCCCCCTCCATAACGTTGCCATTGAAAAGAGTTTAGAGATGAGTTGCTGGAGGAATCATTAATACTAAAATGTCTTTTAAAAGGAAATACTAAAATTTTAGCTCTTCAGAAAGGAATATAATTGAGGGTCAAGGGAAGTGTTACTTATGTACATGAATGTGTGCAAAAATAACGCTTATTTTACTTCCAGATGTCGTGTGGCTTCAAACATTCAGCTGTGGTGACAGCAGATGGCAAACTTTTTACATTTGGAAATGGTGATTATGGTCGATTGGGCCTTGGAAATACTTCCAATAAGAAACTTCCAGAAAGAGTGACAGCGCTGGAAGGTTACCAGATTGGCCAGGCATGGTTTATCTAAAATTAGCAATATGTCTTTATGTTTTGAACATATTTAAGTGTTCAGTTGTGGTTTTTAACCTTGGCTTTTATTTTGATTATGATGGCAGAAGTTGACTATGCATGATTTTTAAAATAATTACTTTCCTGACTCTTTTGATCCTCTTTGTGCAAAACTGCCTATGTTTTTAACATTTTAACATGGCATTTTTAAGCATGAATTAATGAGATTTTCTGTATTTTTAATCAGGGAAGACATGTATCAAAGGGTAATATCATCCTTTGGTTCTATGAGCTGAGAGAAAGCAAGTGTTGAAAAAATACTACTGTATTTTTTCAGTTGTTTGTGTCTTTAAGACACTCTAATAAGCAATGAAAGTTTTAGTGGTTTTACAAGGATAGTTCATTTTTAAAACACAGTTTTTCTTCTTAAAGGTAGTTAGTATGTTTGAGTTAGTAATTCAGCAAAAGCAGTGGTAATAATACTATTTCTCTCACCCAGGTGGCCTGTGGTCTCAATCACACTGTGGCTGTGTCAACAGATGGCTCCATGGTTTGGGCCTTTGGAGATGGAGACTATGGTAAACTTGGTTTGGGAAACTCCACTGCAAAGTCCTCACCACAGGTGAGATTCCTGGGGAAATGATTCCTTGCATAAACTTTCAGTGCTGTTAAAGGTGTTGTACAGTATTGAGAGTGTGATTTCCAGATGTTATTAATTCCATGGTGCTATTGTACACTCTGGCACAAAAAATTCTGATGGCAAATTATGCTGAGCCTGCTACTCTCAAGAGTTTTGTGTACATAATAGTGGCTGTGTCCCAGTAGCAGTACAAAACCTGAGACTTGCCTTAGAGGAGAGAGACTTCTTCTTTTGGAAACTGGGCAGAAGGTTGTTTACACACCCATCTACTTCTTCCCATGCCACTCCCCCTTACTTCCAGTAAAAAACTGGCATTTTGAGTCATCATACATAGAATAAGGTGTTCATTCCATTGGGGAAAAAAAAATGTTTCTGTTTCCTGTATTAATTAAAGTAATCCTACAATGTGTGTACTGCACAGTGGGAATAAAAAAATTTCTTTTTTGGAAGCAGGAGTTACAGATTAAATTTGTGTTTGCTTTTTGTTTGTAACCTTGTAATACGAGAGCTGATTTTCCTTTCACTTTACCCCATAGAAAGTGGATATTCTTTGTGGGATTGGAATTAAAAAAGTTGCCTGTGGAACTCAGTTCTCTGTTGCATTGACAAAAGATGGTCACGTGTATACTTTTGGCCAAGGTAAGACAAGCTGCTCTTTGGACATTTCTATGTATGGGCTTGTGCAGGTAAAGAGGAAGAATATTAAGACACATTTCTAAGGCTGACCTAATGCTACTTCTTAGAAACATGCTGCCCTAATCTAAACTTTGGAGCTTGAACAAAGCAATTCTAACACACACCTGAAATCCAGATTTATAGCTCTGTCTAGTTTGGTCTCAGAACAACCTTTCATTTTACTAATTTACTTTTTGAAGATCATTTTCCTAAAACTTCATTGAATTTTACACATCCAAAACCATTGGGTTACTTCAAAGATTACATTCTCTAATTATGCACATGCTTGCGCACCTTTAACAATCTGGGCAGGAGGATTTTGACTGAATGAAACATGGGGAAACTTCTGAAGTAAGCTAATTCATGTTTGCTATTAACCCATGCATTTCAGTCTAGAGGCCTTGATTTGGTAGACTTTGGGCTTGTTTCAGACTGACCATGGACACGACAGTTTTAGCAGGGTAATGAGCACTGTAGGCAGCACAGGTTTGCAGGGAGCACCCAGCCCTTTGTCCCTGCAGGAGGGCTTCCTTGTGTCCCAGCCCCAGGGGACACAGACCTGCTGTGTGTCCCTGCCCTGCTTACCCTGCACAGAAACCCCAGTGCTGCAGCCCCTGGAGCTGTGCTTGCCCTGCACTGAGCTCAGCCCCTGGAGCTGTGCTTGCCCTGCACTGCAATTCTGCAGTACTGCAGGCCCTGGAGCTGTGCTTGCCCTGCACTGAGCTCAGCCCCTGGAGCTGTGCTTGCCTTGCAGATCGGCTGATCGGGCTGCCCGAGGGCCGTGCCCGCAATCACAACCGCCCGCAGCAGGTGCCGCTGCTGGCCGGGGTGTTCATCGAGGACATCGCCGTGGGCGCCGAGCACACGCTGGCCCTCTCCTCCACGGGAGATGTCTACGCCTGGGGCAGCAACTCCGAAGGCCAGGTACGCCCTGCTCTGCTCCTGCCCTTTGGGGAGGAGAGAGCTTTGATTTTCCTTCTCTCAGCATGATCACGTTTTAGGCAATTTCCATTATTTTCTTGTTCACTCTCTCTGCTCTTCTCTCTGTTCTTTCCAGTTTGGGAAGGCACTCAAAACATGCTACCCAAATTACTCTAGCCCAAGCTTTTTGAAAAAATCACCGATTTTCTCCTAATTCTTAAGCAGTCATCAGTATTTCAACATAATAAAATTTATGGTTGGCGTCAGTCAGAGTTTTGAACTCTTTAGATGCTTCTCATAATGGAAATATTAATGGACCTTTTAAAAGGAGCGATTTTTTTTGAAGTCAGAAAAAAAGTTTAGTAAATGAGAAATTCTCCTCCTTCGCCACATATATTACTCAAATTCTTCAACTGCAGGCTACAAGTTTTAAAAGAAGCATCTAGATGCATTAGCTACTGGTGTTTCAGGAAGTTTGGGCAAACTTCATTCTGTGGTGTTTTAGGACTGAGGTTTTGAGAAGGCTGGTTGAGCAAGGTTATTGGAATAGTTTTTGTGGAACTTCTTTGAGGTGTTTTTTTAAATTTTATTTGTTTTATTTAATATGATATTTTGTATTTTCAGAAGAGAAAAGATAGTGTAAAAATGTAGAGAAATTCATTCTGAAAGCTATTTATATGATTTTTCTTGTGGTTTGAAATACTAGTTTTATATGGAGTGGAGAAAAAAACACACTTTTGTGATACAAAATTTTTAACTCAGAATATGAAGCTGGATATGGTATGAAACTCAGTGAACAGTCACAACAGCTTTAGTGAATGTTCTCTTTACACAAACTGTGTTTTCATAAACCAGGATTTACATTGTAGAGCAAAAATGTTTTATAAATAGCACAGAGGAGATGCAGGAGCTTTATTGTCCATGTATGAGAGACTGCAATACAGGACTTTGCAGCATGGATCAGATTCTCAGTCTGGGAAAGATTTTTCAAGCAGTCTCCAGCTGTTTTCAGGTCTCTTTGACACCTGGATCTGTTACTCCTGTTGGGTGCAGGTGCTGTATTTTATTAAAAATAAAAGGTGAAAATATATATACGGAAGGTATTTTTTATGACAATATATACTGTAAACAACTAGGATTTTTTACCATCTGCTCTGAGTTGGTGCTTGCAGAGTGGTAGCCATCTCCTCATGTATTGGTTGTTGTCTCTGTGCAGCTGGGGCTGGGCCACACGAACCACGTGCGGGAGCCCACGCTGGTGACGGTGCTGCAGGGCAAGAACGTGCGTCAGATCTCAGCCGGGCGCTGCCACAGTGCGGCCTGGACCGCCCCGCCTGTGCCCCCCCGGGCTCCAGGTGAGCACCCCGCTCCTCTGGCCTTCCCTTCCCTTCCCTTCCCTTCCCCCTTCCCTTCCCTTCCCTTCCCTTCCCTTCCCTTCCCTTCCCTTCCTTCCTTCCCTTTCCTTCCCTTCCTTCCCTTCCTTCCTTCCCTTCCTTCCCTTCCTTCCCTTCCCTTCCCTTCCCTTCTCCTTCCCTTCCTTCCCTTCCTTCCTTCCTTCCCTTCCCTTCCCTTCCGAAACTTCCTTCCCTTCCTTCCTTCCTTCCCTTCCCTTCCTTCCTTCCCTTCCTTCCTTCCCTTCCCTTCCTTCCCTTCCCTTCCCTTCCTTCCCTTCCTTCCTTCCCTTCCTTCCCTTCCCTTCCTTCCTTCCCTTCCTTCCCTTCCTTCCCTTCCCTTCCCTTCCCTTCCTTCCCTTCCCCTTCCCTTCCCTTCCCTTCCCTTCCCCTTCCCTTCCCTTCCTTCCTTCCTTCCCTTCCTTCCTTCCTTCCCTTCCCTTCCCCTTCCTTCCTTCCTTCCTTCCTTCCTTCCTTCCTTCCCTTCCTTCCCTTCCTTCCTTCCCTTCCCTTCCTTCCCTTCCCTTCCTTCCCCCTTCCCTTCCGCTTCCTTCCTTCCCTTGCTTCCATTCCCTTCCTTCCTTCCATTCCCTTCCTTCCTCCCTTCCGACTTCCTTCCTTCCCTTCCCCTTCCTTCCCTTCCTTCCCCGGCTTCCTTCCCTTCCTAAACTTCCCTTCCCCTTCGCCCTTCCCTTCCCGACTTCCCTTCCTTCCCTTCCTTCGACTCCCTTCCTTCCCTTCCCTTCCTTCCTTCCTCTTCCTTCCTTCCTCTTCCTTCCTTCCCTTCCTTCCTTCGCTTCCCTTCGAAACCCTTCCTTCCGAACTTCCTTCCTTCCGAAACTTCCCTTCCTTCCGCTTCCTTCCTTCCGCTTCCTTCCCCACTTCCCTTCCCAAACTTCCTTCGACTTCCCTTCCTGGAACTTCCTTCCGACTTCCCTTCCCCTTCCTGCCTTCCTGAGCTTCCTTCCTTGCTTCCTTCCCTTCCGACTTCCCCTTCGAAACTTCCCTTCCCTTCCAATTCCTCGAAACTTCCTTCCTTCCTTCCCTTCACTTCCTCCCGAACTTCCGAACTTCCCTTCCTTCCTGAAACTTCCTCTTCCCGCCTTCCTTCCCTCGCCTTCCCTTCCCTCGCCTTCCCTTCCCTCGCCTTCCCTTCCCTCGCCTTCCCTTCCCTCGCCTTCCCTTCCCTCGCCTTCCCTTCCCTCGCCTTCCCTTCCCTCGCCTTCCCTTCCCTCCCTCGCCTTCCTTCCTTCTTCCTTCCCTCGCCTTCCTTCCCTCGCCTTCCCTCGCCTCCCTCCCCTTCCCTCGCCTTCCCTCGCCTTCCCTCGCCTTCCCTCGCCTTCCCTTCCCTGAAACTTCCCTTCATTGAAACTTCCCTGAAACTTCCCTTCCCACACCTTCCCCTCCCTTCCCACGCCTTCCCCTCCCTTCCCACGCCTTCCCTTCCCGCACCTTCCTCCTGGGGGCTCCCGGGTGCTGGTGATGCCACAGGAATTTCTCAATGTTTGGGACAAAATTGCTTTTGTTTTATGGCCATTCCTTGTTTTGTTTGATATCCAGATTATCTTACTCTCCATTTGGCTTCTGTCATGGTTCAAATCCAGCACCATGGAAGCTACTGCAAGGAAAATCAGCTTCATCCCAGCCAAAGCAATACAACTGCCCTTTCTCAAACAGTGCTTGGTTTCTGTTTCTGTGGCAGGTGTTTCGGTGCCTTTGCAGCTTGGTTTACCTGATGCCATTCCACCCCAGTACGGGGCACTGAAAGAAGTGAGCATTCACACAGTGAGAGCAAGGCTGAGACTGCTGTACCATTTCTCTGACCTCATGTACTCTTCATGGCGATTACTCAACCTCAGTCCCAATAACCAGGTGAAATTCCATTTGAAAAACTGCCTTGGCTGCGTTGTTCTGCTGGAGAGGTTCTAACCAGATCTAGATGGACCTTAGTAATAGGCTATGTAATTTTTTGGTAAAAAAATTAAAAATAAATAATTCCAGAGTAAAGCAAACTTTGTGAAGGCATTGTTTTACATTTTCACTTATGCTATCACTGACAAGTCAATGTTCTGGTTTCCAAAAGCTTACTAGCCTCAGAACTAAAACCAAAAAATGCTGAGCTGTTTCCTGGAGCACTGAAGTGGCAGCCAGGGTTTTATTCTGTAAAGAATGGAATGGTATCCTTTACTGACACATTGATTCTCCCTCCTGCTGTCTTGCAGAACAGCACATCTCATTACAACGCTGGCACGTGGGGGATCGTGCAGGGCCAGCTGAGGCCCCTGCTGGCTCCTCGGGTGTACACCCTGCCCATGGTGCGCTCCATCGGCAAAACCATGGTGCAGGGCAAGAACTACGGCCCCCAGATCACTGTGAAAAGGATCTCCACCAGGTCAGTGCTGCTCGGGTACACCTCGTGTGCGTGCTGGCATTGATACATCGCCCTCTGCTGGCCAGTCTGAGCTCTCTCTTGTGACCCAGTGGCTCAGAGCCTCTCCCTGAGAGTGAGTTACATTTGTGGCTGTGTCTCTTTTACCACAGGGGTCGCAAGTGCAAGCCCATTTTTGTCCAGATTGCAAGGCAGGTGGTAAAGCTGAATGCGTCAGACCTTCGCTTACCCTCCCGTGCCTGGAAAGTGAAACTGGTTGGAGAAGGAGCTGATGATGCAGGTGGAGTGTTTGATGACACCATTACAGAAATGTGTCAGGTAGGTTTGGGAATATTTTGGAAACCTGTAACAGGAATGTGTCACAGTGCAATTGCAGGAAAAAAAACCATTGTAGCTTGACATAAAGGCAGGTCCTGAAATAAACATTTCTTGACTACTTAAAATCATCCTACCATGTTTACTTTCAGTGTTTTGTGTTAATTTGTAAGGAGTAATCATCACTGTAGTGAAATATTCTGTCTTGTAATGCTATAATGTCTTAATAGTTCTGTCATAAGTTTGCTTTCCCTCTTTCTAAGAAGGCTTTTTTGTTGTTGAATTTTAAGGAACTGGAAACTGGAATAGTAGACCTGCTTATTCCTTCCCCAAATGCTACAGCTGAAGTAGGCTACAATAGGGATAGGTAAGTTGTCCAGGACTTGTTTTTGTTGCAGACAGTAATGGGTAAAAATCCAAATCTTTTATTGACTGTTTTATACCAAATTGTGAGACTTCATACTTGTCTCTAGTATAGCTTTTCCTTCAGGGTGTGTGGTTACTTCGTTGTGCAGGCAGGGCATGGCTTTAACATGGGCTTGCTGGGTTGCTGATGGCAGAATTCAGAGTAACATTGAGATGCCAGGCTTTGTGCTCTGGAGTTCTGCTTCCCTCAGCCTCCAGTATTTTAACAGCTAAAGATAACAATGGTTTATTTGGACAGCCCTTGCTGGTAAGTGTGCTGGCAATTACTGTGCTGTGCTTAGAAGTGTTTTCCTTTTTACTTCTAATGAAGTAGCATAGAAATAGTGCTCTTTTCACTGTTTTGTCCTTTCAGGTTTCTCTTTAACCCTTCAGCATGTTTAGATGAACATCTGATGCAGTTTAAGTTCTTGGGCATTCTCATGGGTGTAGCTATTCGTACAAAAAAGCCATTAGATCTTCATTTGGCTCCAATGGTCTGGAAGCAACTTTGTTGTATCCCACTCATCTTGGAGGATTTGGAGGAGGTAGATCTGCTCTATGTGCAGACCCTCAACAGCATTCTTCACATTGAAGACAGTGGGATTACCGAAGAGAATTTCCATGAGGTAAGATAAGAAAGCTGGTGCTTTTAGATTTGTTCTGAAAGCAGTTACTGTATCAATTTGACCTTCACTTTGACCTTCACATCAGTATTTCTATAATTTCAATCTCCATTCTTGGGATAACAAGCACTTTGTGTGCATTTAGAAGAGTTTGTGATCTTACTGTGTGTAGTTGTAGATGACCTGTAGTAAAACGCTGTGCTTGGATCACTGGAGTGATTTATGCTTTTCCTGTTTTGCATAACAGATGATTCCTTTAGATTCTTTTGTTGGCCAAAGTGCTGATGGTAAAATGGTTCCCATAATCCCTGGAGGGAACAGTATCCCACTTACCTTTTCAAACAGGAAGGAGTATGTGGAGAGGGCAATTGAGTACAGACTCCATGAAATGGACCGGCAGGTAAGAACCCCGTTGTTAGTGGGAACAGGGGGTGATTTATGTCTATTTCCATTACAGTTTATTCAGTGATAAGCTTGGCTTTCTGCATCTTTCTGGGTCTCTGTGTTTTTTCTTCCCCCACAAACTGTTTTGGCCCTTTGTTAAAATTTAGTCTTGTTTTTTCTCAGTAATTGCTCAGATGGCAAACGAGTGTTAGAAATCAGAGCTGATCTTCCATTTGAGTAGCCCCACTTGAGAAAAAAACCTACAATTTTGCATGCTGGGTACTCTAACTGGAGAGTTTAACTTGAAACTGTTTCTCTTTTGTTATAACACAAATCCTGCAAATATTTCCTGGGATGTTTTGGGAAGTGCTCATTATCTATTTGCATAGGGACCCTTGTAAGAGCAGTATTCTAATTATAAGATAAAGATGCCTGTGTGATATTATCTGCATTAGAAAACAGCTTCCTCATCAGAGGTACCAAATCCCAAGTCTTTCAGAACAAGTACAGCATTCTCACCATACATACGAGCTGGAACAAAGTCTTTTTTCTGTTTACAGTTGCTTGTTTTAGCCATTGTTATTTTTGCTGCCAACTTGTAATTTTTAAATTAATTCTGTTTTGGATCAGAACGTGTTCTTTAGTGTGCAAGTACAATTAAAAATATCTGTAATATTCTCCAGGACTTTGAGAAACAATACAGCCCTTGCAGGGACTGTGTGTGGGGGAGGCTGTGCTTGGCAGACATTGGTAGTTCTGTCTCTTGATGCAGTTTCTCAGCTGAGAAGTCACTTTTGTGTTTGGATGGTGGAGGGAGTGGTGGAGTTTACAGCTGCACTTCAAAGGTCTCTCCCATTTTTGGCCAATAGGTGGCTGCTGTCAGGGAAGGAATGTCTTGGATTGTTCCTGTTCCTTTGCTGTCCCTTCTGACTGCCAAGCAGTTGGAGCAGATGGTCTGTGGGATGCCAGAAATATCAGTGGAGGTTCTGAAGAAAGTTGTGCGATACAGAGAAGTTGATGAGCAGCATCAGCTGGTGCAGTGGTTCTGGCACACCCTGGAAGAATTTTCAAATGAGGAGAGAGTCCTTTTCATGAGGTTTGTGTCAGGAAGATCTCGATTGCCAGCCAACACAGCTGATATCTCTCAGCGATTCCAAATAATGAAGGTTGATAGGGTAAGACACTATTATTATTATTATTATTATTATTATTATTATTATTATTATTATTATTTCCATAATTGTAAATTTACAGAAAAAGTATGGGATAGGATATGCTCTGAGTTAATAAGCTCTGACATTTTGGTTGTGTAGGAAGGCATAGGCTACATGAATTGCATCTTAATTTAATTGGTGAAATTGATGATTGGAGATGAAGACAAAAACAAACCTTTGTCTACTGTAACCATTCCAATCTCTTTGCATTTAGTAACTTTCTTCCTAAGTTTTAATTTCTTGTAAGTAGCAACAAATGACCACTAGTGAACTCTGAATGTTTTAAAACTACTGCAGTGAGTTTACAGTGTATTGTTTTACACACAGGGTGCATTCATTTGGAATTACCTTGGGGTTTTGTGCAGTGAAAGCACATTCTCTGTGAACAACATGAACCAGAAACTTGAGTAATTCTCAGCTAGTGGGGTTTGTGTGTCACCTTTGGTTAGGTGTGTCTCAGGTTGCCTCATGCTACGGCACACTGTGGTGTGTAATTTGAACATTGGTGTCTCACAGTGGGCTGCTGAACAGCAGTGTGATCAGCTTTTCAAAAGGCTGAATTCACTGGTGGGGTAAATTACTTGCAGAGTAGGTGCTACAGTGGTTTTGGACATACTTGAGGATGGAACAAATGTTGTAAATAAGGGAGGTCAGTCTGCTTCTTAAAAGGAATTTGAGCTAGAATGTGAAAATGATAGAGGCAAGGAGCAATGAAATGTGGATATGTTGCATTTTTAACTTCATTCACAACTTACCAGTGTCCCACCTTTTATCCATTTCCACAGCCTTACGACAGCTTGCCTACCTCACAGACTTGTTTCTTTCAACTGAGGCTCCCACCCTACTCCAGTCAACTAATCATGGCAGAGCGTTTGCGCTATGCAATCAATAATTGCAGGTCTATAGACATGGACAATTACATGCTCTCCCGGAATGTGGACAATGCAGAGGGCTCAGACACAGATTATTAACATTCTGTGAACAAAATCATCTTCCTTTTACTACAAATAGTGCCCTAAGTCCAATTCATCGTTGACATAATTTTACAGTAACCATAGATGTTTTAGGAGCATAAAACCAGAACTTAATAGATGGTGGCCACATTTTAGTTACTCTAAATGTAACAAAAAATTAGATGTTTTTATTTTTTTGTGATTGTAAAAAAGAAAAAAGGAAAAACAAAACAAAAAAAGTATGATCGGTAAGTTTTTTCTCCTTTTTTGGTCACTTTTGATAAGTTTGCATGGAGACATTTTGGTGCATTTTTGTTGGGAATAGTACATTTGTAAGCCCTCCCAGTGAACATGAAGAGGTGTACATTGTGTATAATTGTTCATTAGCCAGGACAGTTTTACATGAATATTCACATATTTATTTTGTTTTAATTTGAATTGCCTGTGCAGGGTTCCTTCTGCAGAGAAAAATAAAGCAAATTCAAGACTCGGTTGCTTGTATGCATTTGTGAACTGTGGTTGGTTTACTCAGACTTCATGCTTCCATATTTTGTCTCAGGAAATTATAGTCTTACTGTGTTGAGACAGGGTGTGACATATGAAGCATCTTAAAATGTTTACCCTGCTGGACTGTACCCTGTACCCTTCTACCCTGTAGCCCCTGCTCTGCCTGCTCCTGGCCTGAGGCCCTGGCTGCTCTGCTCTTAATTCCTCCTGCTGCAGTACAAGTTCCTGCTGTGCTTGGTTCCTTCTTGCTTTTTGTTTAAATATTTTGCCCCTCCAGAGTAGTTGTTGACAGTAATAGCATGCTGCCACCTTGATTTAGATTTTGGGCAAAATAATAATGATTTTTAATGGACATGTTGATGTAGCTGATTCCTGCTCAGAGTACACAGAAATTAAGATGGAAAGGTCAGGGTAGTAGTCAAGGCTGTGGATTTTATTCACATTTTAAATTTTGCCTTTGGTCTCATTGTTTTGCAGCTGTAACTATTAAGATCAGCATGGTTTGGCTTACACAGTGACTGATGTTCCTGTTTGGTCAGGACAGCAGTGTGCTGCACAAGGAGATCTCTGCTCTGTGCCTTAGCAAGGTGCTGGACAATTGAGAATTGCCCACTGTGTCCATGAAGCACATGACTGATGCCAAGCTCCAGACACTGCTTGGGGCTCAGAGCAGGATGTCCCTGGGGGAGGAAAAGGGGAGAGGCTGAATCCAGGTGAGTCAGGGCTGCTCTGCCCATATTTCCCTCAGCCGCTTCCTCCCTCAGCTCCTTGGGAAGAGGCTGTGGGGACTGAGGGCTGCTGGAAATGTTCATTAGTGTACATGAGTTCATTAGTGTTCTCACCTGGGGCAAGACTGGTCCATGTGAGTGTGGAGTAGTGGGTAGAAATTCCTGCTGTTTTCTGTTGTATGTTGTACATCGGTGAGGATTGATTGGGAAATGTTCTGGTTGTCCAAGACTGAGCTGCTGTATTGCTGACAGTGCTCAGAGGGAGAGCTTGGTAAGCTGTAAAAATGAGCAGATCTGGGTTTTACCTGGCGAAGTTCTCTCAGTTTGGACTATTTGTTGGCTCTTGAAAGAGGCAATAACTATGATCAAAGACCATACTGCAAGGTGAAACAGTTGGAGGGGATCAGGAGTTGGGTCTCAGGGCTCTGAAATCATGCAGACTTGGGTTCCTGCCTCACTGTGTATTAGGTTTCAAATTGGACTGAGATGGTGGTGTCCCATCACTGTTTTGTGAGGATGTATAGTCACATCTTGGCCTAAATGTATAGCTTTAATAGGTAAAAAATATAGTATTTAAATAAATGGGGAAACTGCAGTGTTCCATCCTGTATTATTGCCTTCTACACCTCATGGATGTGTCTGACTTATTTGCACTGATTTGTCAGCCTGTTTTAATCAGCACAGAAAGTAATAGAACTGTGCCTGAAAATGGCAGTTCTTTGTGGACTGTGCAGTTGGCTTTCTGGATAACGAAGATCTTTTTAGAGGCAGTTTACAGTGAAATCAGAGGGGATGTTGATTAAAGGTTTGTGTTTGATTGAACTTTAATGGCTTGGAACTAAAGAAAACTGCAGACATGTTTCCATCCATGCATTATATCCTAAGTAAAATGTCATCGTTTTCTATACTCAGTTTTCAAATTGGTTTGTGAAGTAAAAAAAATTCATTATTGATGTTGAAAAAATTTATCAGTACAATTGTGTTAATATTTTACCATGTCATGAATAAGTATCTCCATTCAAGATTGGGAAGAACAAAGTAATAAGTTAGAGCATTGTTATACAAATAGACAAAGAAACCAAGTGGAGAGTGTTTGAAGCCCCTTTTTAGCTCTATAAAAGAAAATAAAAACCAAAACAAACCACAAAAAATACCCTTCCCTCCACCTCCCAGTCCTGGTAGAAAACTGGCATAAAGGCTTAAGTAATATGTAGACAGATGCAAATGTGCTTTCATATCTTGTAGCTGCTTGAGAACCTGTTCCTGTTACGCCTGCAGACTCATCTTCCACCACAGAGTGCTGGCAGAGCTGGTGGCACCAGGAGGCCTTTGCTTGCTGCAGTGACTGTAGAAATCCCTATCTTGTTTTGGCTTGTCAGCAGTGTGTGGAACTGCTGTGGTGTATCCAAGGTATGAGTTGTGTCAGCTTCCCAGTCTCCACAGCACAGTAAATCTGTTCAGCTCAGCAGTGTCCTTTTGCGGTGTCAGTGCTGCCTGAGGATTGCTGTTTGTGCTGTCTGTACTTCCAGTTTTCTTCCTTACCTTCTGGTGCCTGAGGGCCCTACTTGAACATTAGGAAGGAGTTAATGAAATACCAGTTTTACAGTGTCATGCTGTTAAATATCTCTGAGTAATGAAGATGCAATAATTTATTTTCCTCATTGATTTACTGGGCCAGTGTTTCTTACAGGTGCTCATACTGATCAAGTGTTTCTCTAGAATTGCAGCATTGATTGACTAAGTTGCTGTAATGCTGTGATTTATTTCTTAGCTCAGCCATTTAGAGAGTACCAAGGATATGTGTGGATCAGTTAACCAGGATCAGAAGGAGAAGTAAGTATATTCAGTTACATTGAGAGCTGTAAAGTCCTTTGGTGTCAAATTTTGTAGATGGTGGCATAGCATCAAAAGCATGTTAAAAAAAAGTTTCACTTCCAGGCAGCAGAGCAGTATGCAGGAAAGGGACAGCCTTGTCCTTGGGGATGAAAATAGCTGTTGGTTTTTCTCCTGGTTTGAAAGACAGGTATCTGCCAATAAAGGCAGAAGCTTCTCTTTGAAATGGAGACTGTAAACCCCCTCCCTCCAAATTATTAGAAATTTGAAATTAAGGGTCTCTCAGGCAAAGATATGGGAATAACAGTTCTTTACTGGGAAAATTAAAATAGAAATACAGTATTACAAAAACAATCCCAATCCTGACAGAGTCAGAATACAACCTGACACCCCATCAGTCAGTCAGGGTGTTGGTAGCAGTCCGATCAAAATGGTGGCTACAGTCCCCTGCAGTGGCAGGTGTGGTTCAGCTGAAGCAGTGCTCCTGTAGAAGGGTGCAGCCTTCCTCCAAAAGTCCAGGGATGATGTAGAAAGGTTCAGCTTCTCCTCTGGAATCCAGTGGAAAGAAGGGTCACTTGCTGTCCAACAGCTCCGTTTCTATCTAGGTAGGAAAGGCTTGGTTCCTCCCCCTGGCTGGAGCATCTCCCAGTGGGATGATGGAATCTTATCAGTCATACAGTGGGACTTAATGGTCCAGCAGCAGATGGTATCTTCCTGGAGGGAGGACGGGTTGTGGAAAAGATAAAGGTGATTGCCCCATCTTGTCTTAAAGATGGCCCATTGGCAGATAATGTGTGACACGGAGATAAGGAATCACTATCGCACCCAGTTTTAGCAGATGGTGATAGAATACACATTTCTGGCCACATCAACCCAACACAATTTTGTTCTTTGCAGTGAGAAATGGGTGTTTATATAGAGCTGGTCTGTAGTGTATTCCTACTTCAGCATTTAAAGCTTCAGGCTGTTAGTCACAGTCTTTTCTTGTGGGTTAGTTCTCTGAACTAGCATTTGTTTGTATTGCACTTTCTTTAATGTCAGCTTTAAAAAATCGCTTGGTACCTCTTAGATTATGTAAGTACGTCATGCAGAGGGTCTAACTGTGTTTTGTGTGCCTTGAATCCATGCTTCCCACATTAAATAAACAAGCCTGGTAAATTAGCTGCCACTGTTAACCACTGAGGAAGGTCTGTACTCTGCTTTTGCTAGAAAGTCTTTCAGGGGGTGGTTATCCTCCTTTGTGGATGGAATGACTGTCTCGATAATTCCTTTAACAGAAGGTTGTTAATCACTCTTGCCCTGAAATTTCTGAAAATCCTACAGTGACTACAGTGGCTCTCTCTGGTGTGGCTTTATGCCCATTACATAAGGAGTTTTGGAAGTGAGGGTCCAGTCTGAACCCCGTGACCCAGTGGGAGTCTCTTCCTTAATGTTTGTGTTCTCAGGTCCTTCTGTGTCTCATTCTGCCTCAGTTCACTCTGTCTGTGTTTCTTCCATGCAGTCAGTGAACCTTGCCATCAGACTTACTGCACCGTGTCAAACTACTGCTAAACTTCCTTAAGAGTCCATAAAATTTATTGAACTCCATCAAGTTATTTGGCCTCAATAAACACACCACTGCTTTCTTCTTCTGAGTGAGGTGCATCTACAGCAGGAGGGTACCAGAATTGCAGTTTTCAGCAGGTCTGGCATTTTGTGACAGCAATGCAGGGTTTTCCAGTTTCAAGGAACGATAGAGAGCAAATTTTTTTTTTTTTTTTTTTACCTGAAGTCCATCCAGGAGGAGATGCATGCCCTTTCCTAGTACACTCTTTACAAAACAGTCATTTGTTTGGACTTGACCAGAACCCATGGAAGTAGCCACAGTTCACTGCTACCTCAGTAATGTAAAATACCCACACTGATTATTTTGCTGCATTTAAAGCTGAACCAATTTTCTTGATGCTTTTTCAAGCATCAGCTTTTTTCCTGGCCTACTGTCAGGGATCATGCCAGCACTCCTGTCTGCCCTCAGCATTACTGAAGGACACCTGGCCCTGACTCTGTCCAGCCCAGCCCGGGTGACGTTGCGGCAGAAATCCACGTGGAGCGTTCGCAGCGATGCCCCGTGGAGGGTCACTGCCTCCAGGCTCTGGTCACTGATCCGCACACAGTTCTCCAGTTTGAGGCTCCTCAGCTTTGGGCAGCTCTTGAGAAGCTGCAAAATGCAGTCATCTGTAACATGGCCACATCCAGAGAGGGTCACAGACAGCAGATTTGGACATCTGAAAGCAGGATGTTGACAGGTGAGATGGGAGAAAAACATCACAGAGCTTGCAGAAGCAAAGAGCATCAAGAATAAATATGAACGCTGGAAAAATGCCTCCTCTTCATCAGGAGGGGCAAGGAGGCACAAGTAGGTGAGCACACATGTAGATCCTAATGTTCAGCTTAACTAAAGGCAAAGCTTACCTCCTTTGCTCTTTCTGTGGTAGCAGCATCTCCAGGTCAGCTGGCACAGGGCCATTAGAGGCCTCTTTGAGCTGCAGCTGCACCATTTTTTCTTAAGGAGTTGGGTGGTGCTGTGCTTCTCCAGGCACAGACAGTAGAAACCCAGTAGGGAGAAGATTGATTTCAGGATGGAGGACAGTAGAGAGAAGAGACTGCTGTGCAGACATGCTGAGCATGAGCAAGTAAGGCACTCCCACTCTTCAGGAATTATGGATCTATTTTATCTCCTTGGAATTACTGAATAGGTGCCAGCTGCTTCCTGGAGGGCGTTGATGTTTGAACTCCACACAGCTCTTAAACTTCCCTTTTAGTCACTGAAACTGGTAACTCTATTGTTAGAAACAATGGTGCAGCAAATGAAAAAAGCTTTTTCTTGCTGCTTAAGTTGGCCTGGGGAAGTGCAGGAAAAGGCCTATCCCCAGTGGGGTGTGGATGCTGTCCAGGGACTGTCCTGGAGCAGCTACTGTGCTGAGCAGGGCCCTGTGCAGCAGCCTACAAACCTGGGCTGTGTCTGGCTCCTGGCTCAGCCCCCTCTCAGTATCCCCCTGTTCAGCTAAAAAGAGCATATCACACACAGCTCTGTGTTAACGTGGCTCTCGTGAGACCTCTAGACAGAATTTTTTTTCTTTTAACTCTTTTCTGTTATGAGCAGTTGGAGGAAAAAGCTGGCAGCAAGCAGTCAAGAAAGGCTCTAACAGAATAAAATTACTTCAAACTCAGGGAGAAAAGCTAGATATTTAATTTGCATTTGTCTTTGTACACAATGCTAGGAATCTTGACTGGGAATGCTTTCAATGGGTTGCAGCAACAAGGGGCAGTATTATCCTTTCTAGGAACAGGTGTGCTGACTCCTCAATTAATCCAGATTTTTATCCATTGTTCTAGAACATTTACTTCAGAAATCTGGCACTTGCAATTTAATCCCTGTTTTGAAGCTGCTTTTCAGAGCTTGTTTGGAGATTGCACTTGGCTCTCACCAAGACACTCGGTCCTGTCGCTATCCATAATTTGTTGGATTTTTCAGTAGTTGTTCCAGAGCTGAGGGCTGGCTGTGGCACAGGTGTCAGGGAGGCACTGCCAGGGCGCCTTGGCTCTGCTTTGGGGCCACACACAGGACTGGCTCTGCCCCTGAGCCACCCCCTGTCACTGCTCTGCTCCTTCCTCAGAGCTGCCTTGCAGCAGCACAGCTGTGAAGGAAAAGCTGTGCACCCACAGCTGCTTTTTCATGGCAGCATTTCTCTTCCCTCACTGTAGTTTAGAAACAGCTAGGAGTTTAAACTTCAGTATAATAACAATATTTATTTCTTAGACTGAACGGAAGCTGGCACTTAGTAACATGTTAATTGAACTTGGTTGGAATGAGGTATGTTCACTGTTTGAAATCAGGGCTCTGCTCCAGGCACCCTCTAGACACTGCCAGAATGGTACAGTTCAGCAGAGCAGCAGTGCATTTTCCCATAATAATAACTAATTCTTAGAAAAAAAAAGAAGGAAAAAGTAGGCTTTAGGAAAATCTATAACAAGTGTACTGTAAAATGAACTTCGATCACACTAAAGTAGTCGAGGCAAAACAGTCATGTACTTCATCCTCTATTTCAGGCAGGGCTATGGAGTATTTGAAATAACTCTCACTGGACTCATCTCAAGGCAATTACTGCACACTCACACCCACAGAACGTACCTGTTGCAAACGGCTTGTAAAAAATCACTGACAGTGTTCTCATGCCTCTTACAGAAGTCTTTCTGGAAACTGTTTTTCATCCAGTCCTCAATGTTACACACCTTGACTCTCTCTGAATACCAGCAGATGGATAAGTGTTTTAAAGCAGGTCCCAGGAGAAAATTATCCTTCTTTAGTTCCACTGGAGAATGAAACTTCAACAAAGACCACAGTAAAGGATCCTGAAACACTTCTAGCAACTTGTGACATGTTTTTGCTAGATTTCTCCTACTGTTTTTGTCCAGGAAAGAGAAGAGATGTAGAAGGCATTCCCGATTGAGCTGGGTTATGTGCATTGCCCAGCAGCAGTGACAGAGCTGCTTGGCCTCGTGGAGCAACAGCAGTGCTGCACAGGGCTTGCACTCACCAGGAGCCTGTTGCACATATATGGTTGTGGAATGGGGGTTATTTTTGGCTAACAAATGGTGCAGAAGCTCAGAACAGGGAAAGGAAAAGAACCACATATGTAGCTTGTGCTTCCTTTCTCCAAGGGAATGGAATGGGCATGTACAACTGTCGTGAAATGCTTCCTTAAAAGGGATATTTTTTTCCCCTTATAGACTCTCCTCAAGTTTAGCAAAGTTCTTGTACTGAGTTACTGGAGTGGGCTGGGCTTTAGCTACAGCTGTTGGGCAGATCTTTGTTAGTGTTTCCCAGCCAGGAGATCTGGCTTTCTGAGCAGCACTTTGGTTTTGCAGTGTACAACACCTCTACTCTCTATTTGTTCACTGGTTTTTCTGAGGTTGCACATTTGGTTCATGTTAAAGGACTGCTACGTGGTAACAGAACTCTCATAAGCAGTTCTTAAGAAGGAGCTGAAGAATTCTCTGGGCGCCTTGAAGCACACACACAGTGTGCAGTTCAGTTTTCATGCCTCAGAGGTAGGGGCCGTTTCCTGCCCACAGTTATTTGAGGCTGAACTGACTCTATAAACAAAGCTGGCTGTGTCCCCACCTTCTGCAGGAGGGGAGCAGTGACACACAGGCAGCCACGTATGGGAACAGCAAGCCTATATTTAGTTCCTTGTGGGCTTGTGCTTTTAATAGATGTCTTCTATTGACTCAAGTTTTACAAGTTTGGCTGTTCTGGTTTTGTAAGTTTAGTTCTGTTACCATGGAAACCTATCTTTCCACCCTTTGGTGGAAAAAGGAGATATGAAAATGAAAGTGGTTTTCCAGGTATAAATACTTCTTGTACAGTAATTGGAGAAAGTGTAGCAGAAAGTTGTTTCTAGAAGAAAAATAAAGCTACAGCAAGGGCAGGTTGGAATTAAAAGCAGTAAGCATACCTTTAACTTTCCTGCTTGTGAGTCAAAAATGCATGAGATGAAGTATTTTATAGTCACCTTCTGCTTGGTGTTAATACAAGAGAATAGATATATTCAAACAATCCATAAAAAGTTACAGCAAACAGCACTGGGGGAGTTTGTCAAGTGGCCTGCTCGTAAATAGTAGCTGGGAGACATTATGTACCTGTGGCATTTTAATTAGGAGTGTTTTAATGCAGGAAAACGTTGAGTGGGACCCAATTTTGCCTCTTCACTCTTACCCTGAGAATGCAGTTTAAAATTCAGCTCTGACAAACAAGATCTGAAATTTGTTTGTAGTCTGCAACAGTCTGGCTTGAGGAAGCACTCGAGTGCTGTGTGTGTGAACAGAGCTGGCATACACACAGAAATGGCAGCTCCTGCTGCATGCTTTACTTAGTAACTTTCTACTGTACACAGCGAGCTGTGTTTTACAACTGCTGCTCTTTTGGGCTTTATATTACGTGTCATTTAATCTTGCTGTTCCCCCTCCCCCTTCAGAAACAGCTCTGCTCAGTGCCTCAAAAGGGACAAGAAGATTTCACATACCAGGTAATGCAGTCACTGGGAAACAGCAGCTTAAAAGGTGTGTGTGCCTGGCAGGTGTTCCTCCTTCTCATATGAGCATTTACAACTCTCAAGAACTTACCTTTGTTTTCGAGCAGGCTTAAACAGCTGAGACTTCTCAGTTATACATACAGAAATACTATTTTAAAAATATTAATTAAAACCCCCCCCCAAATTAACAACAACTCAACAATCCAGCAAAGTTGAACAACAAGGATGTCAGGATGCTGGACAGAGGGGACACACCACAATCTGACAGAAAAATTAACAGCAGTTGGGTGACAAGGTGTTTAAAATGGAATGTCAGGTCCTCTTTGGGGTTAGGTGCTAAGTCTGGTAGAGGTGTTACAGAGTTAGGAGCACTGCAATTGCTCCATTTTTTTTTTCCCCAGAACAAGGTACAGTACTTTGCCATTTGTGTTCAGAGGACTGACACACCAATGTTTTGCAAGCCTGTAGAAGGACAAGAGAAGTTTCATTTTCTAAGGAAAGGAGACACTTTAATGGCACATTTTCCATAAACGTACTGTGTGATGAAATAGAATTCACATTCATCCTGGAAATGCTCCAGAAACACAGAAGATGAGCACAGTCAGTAATCCTCACTGAAAATTACACACAAGATTTTAATGGTAAACAATTACAACTATGGCACTACAGTACTTGAGAATATCCTAAAGCACGTTGGAATCAGCTGTCAGGGTGCCCATTACCTCATCAGTAAGACACAGACACATCAGTAATGAAACACTGCTGGGGGAACTTCTGAACACGTGTTACACCTCCCAGTGATTTAGTAAAATCTTCAGAAATGGCCTCCTGCTTTTGATACAAGTCCACTGTCCCTGCCTGTCTCAAACTTTGGAACTCTCCTCTCTTGCTGACATTAAAGAGCTGGACATTTTGCCGTTTTGATTGACAGAAATCTTGGCTCCAGTTGTATACGTGGCTAAACAATCACTAACGGAAAGACAACCTTTGATTGGACACATTTTGTTGAAAAAGATGCAAGTCCTTGAACTGTAGAGAGCAGCTGCTGCTTGCAGAGCAGTCTCAAGCAAGAAAAAAAATTCTTGCCAGCTAGTATGTACTATGATGAGCAGTAAGTAGAAAAGAAACGTTTGGCTTAAATGAAAGAGGTATTCCCCCCACAAGCTAGTAGATAAATATAGGATATACAAGCTAGGTTAAAAAGATAATACTAGGCCAGGTGCAGTATATGTTACTGGTTCAGTGCTCTTTTTTTTTTTTTTTTTTTTTTTTTTTTTTTTTTTTTTTTGACACCACACTGAATAGAATACAGTGGATAAGCAAAGTTCTCCACCAGGAAGAGAAATACTTGTGTTGCCACAACAAACTGTTCATACTGTCCATCTGGGTTTGCAGTGGGAGAAAGTTAAATTAGGAAAGGATTTACAATGTACTTGTTCCAGCAAAGCATATGGCTAAGTCCTGAGCAGCACCTGCTGCAAGGACAGCCTGCTGTGATTGCATTGTGTTCCCAGGCAGCCCCACATGGCCCTGCTAGAGATACCACTGCCCAGGAGCTGGGTGGGACACAGCCAATGGACTGAAAGAAAATGCTCATGTGAGAACATAACTCTGACCCAAACAATTGCTGACAAGTAGAAGCTGATTGAAATAAGTGAATGTTGCTGAAGATTACAAATATAAATTTCTAAAAATGCAGAAAGGCACATTTACATCACTGTTTTGCAAGAACACTGCGTACACTTGACTACTGTAAGTTAAAACTGTTGCTGGCCCAGAGATAGTTGTGTATTTTAAGCTTGGCATTCTCAAAGGTAAAGTCTAAAGCAATCCAGTCCAAGCAGCATGCAGAGAAAACACAGCTAGAGGTGGCATCTGTGCTGCTCCCTGTGAGCAGCAGGAAGGGCAGCAGTGTGGGACAATGCTTTACCTGCCCTGCTTTCTGCTGGTGCAAGGATCAGCAACCTAGTCTCGCTGATGAGAAGAAAGGTTCTGCCTGTAAGGAAGGGAAGGTGACAAACTACCTAGAGTTTAAAGCAATGACAGGTTCTATTTACTATTCAACTAAAGTAAAAGACAACATCCTTATGTCACTATATCAAATAATAACTTTACAGTCTTAACCTGTGTACATATTCAAAACCCATTAGCCATGGTGAACAATTGCTGCAGTTTTAGAGTAAGCCATTTTCTCCCTTTCCTGGTGTGAGATGCCGTGACCAAGCTGTGAAGAATGGCCCTGTACCAAAGGTGTGACTGTGATTTGTCCTTATCCCAGGGCAAGGCACTGCTGTCACTCCCTGTGCCCCTGGCTGCTCTGGGCTCCACTCCAGCCCTCCCATGTCCTTCAGGGGCATTATAGGACTCACAGCTGGAGTTCCTGTGTGTTTCAGACAACTGTATTTTCTGTTAACACAACTAAGAGCTGCTCTTCTGGTGCTGGGAGTCTCCATGAACCATATTCTCCTCTTACTGAGTTTTCAGGAGCGTGCCCAGCTCCTTGCTTGGCACAAGGGAGCCAGCTAGAAAGGACAGACTGGGGGAACAGATCTGAAATGCAGTATTTCTCCAAATTCACATTTTCTGTCAGATTCCTGGCTTTTACAGTATTGTCCTGTCTGCCTTTCTCACCATAGTAGCTGACTTCTACTCATCAGCAGTAGAGCTAAAACTGGTTTGGGTTTTTCTAACGTAGTCTTTCTCCATTACATAGCCAGGTTTTAGAAACTGCACCACGGCCCCAGTGTTCACCTAGAGACTAAACAAAAATGCATCCTGGGCCAGTGTGTAAATGCCAGAGGAGCTCCCTGAGCCTGCTCCAGTCACAAGCATTTGGCCTGGCCCTCCCCTCTAAGGGCTCTGCTGTGAGAGACTGAGCATCTTCCCTTGAGTTTGCATTTGAACTGACACAACAATTCCATGCAAAGCACCTGTAGCACCATCTGTCTCCTCCTGCTTCTAAGTGAACTGTAGCCATGGAGCAGAGTTGCATTTAGACCCAAGCCTGTTCTCACAAACCCCAGCCCTTGGGGCTGCACTTTCAATTCCCACCAGGAACTAAGGGCTTCTACTTAGGATTCTACTGCCAAGAAGTCCCCCCAGTTTTCAAGTACGTAAATGTTCACAATCAAATTTTAGGATGACAGTCTAAACCAAGAGATGTCGAATGCAACTTAGGTTCAGTTAAAAAACCATAAAGCTCAACATAATTTAGATAGGTAATTTAAAGATAATTGTTTAAAATCTGAAGGGGGCAGAGCATATCTGAGCAGGACTTGAATTAAATTGCAGTATTGATAGAATTGAACCAACTGTTTATTTACAATGATTCCTGAAAGTCACCAGCCTGAATACACACCAATATAGCAGCAATGACCTGGTCTATTTAAGAATGCCACATCGCCTCTCTTCTACAGACAAAGGATGATTGGTCAGAGGTCACTGTTTAAGTTTCTTGCACGGTGGAAAATAGTACGTGCAAACAATTCCTCGATATAAAGAGATTAAATCGTATCTACATAACAGGACTGAGAACAGCACAGAGTTGTATTGCTCTTCGTGATCAAAAGCACATTTATCTTGCTTGTAAGGAGGAGAGAGTTTCTTTGATGTAAATGTGCCTTTAGAAAGTGAGAACTGAAAAAATTAATATAAAAAAGTCAAATAACTATTTCATGAAACTATATATATAAAAATTGAGTTATCACAACTAAAGCAGCAAATCAAAATCTGCTGAGGTTTTCTGGTATAACTAAAAAAAAGTTAGTTTGTGTCCAAGTTCAGTAAGTCAAATGCTACCATTGACACAACAAAACAAAAACCCACAAGAGGAAATTGGAAAGTGCACAATGAAATTAATAAGTCTTGGATCAAGTATTTATGGAAAAAATGGAAATGTTTGTCCGGTGGACTTGTTAAGTAAGAATGCAAAGGAGGTATTAAAGTTTCTCTGCTGCAGGCTTGGCTGGGCGCTCCACATAGAAGAGGATGTAGGCCTTGGCCTTGCCCACGGTCTCCTCGTCCGTCAGGGTCACAGTGCTGTCGTTGAAGTGGAACCAGCGGCCCTCGTGCGCCGCGTACGCCGTGTAGTGGCCAGAGCCGACGCTGTGGGCAGGCAAGAGACAGGGACAAGTCAGGGACACACCACACCTCGCTGGGCTACTGCCCTGGGGCTCACAGCCCTGCACAGCACATGCTTCTCAAAGTTCTCCAAATTAAAGTTCTGCAGGAACACACTCTTGGCCCTTCTACTGTTACTCTCACCAGATCTGGCCAGGGCTGGGAAAAGTTAAAAAGACTCCCAGTAACTTTACCTCCAAATACACACAGCAGCAGCCCTGGGTGTGCCTGTAAGCCTTCACTGCTGTGGCAGGAAAGGCAATGGTGATCTCTCTCACCATGCTTATCTCTGGGCTGCCATTGCTCCAAGCATGCTCACACACTTCTTGAGCATAAATGCAAATGCACCTTCCAACATGAATAAAAGAGGAAAAAACAGTCCCATTTTGTAGTAAGAATTCCAAAATGCGGCAGTAATTCTGGAAGGTCCCCTGACTCCTCCTCTTGGTTTAAGGCTTTTCATTAGTAGAGGCACTAGACTATTTTCATTTCATCTCACATGTGTAACCCCAAAGGCTTCCAGGGGCATTCACAGGTCCCACTCTATTGGATCTATCGAAATTAATTCAGCTTAGCTCCCTGCCAGTTTATAAACTGCAGCTTATTTCCCCCAATTAAAATGCAGGTCCTGGAGACAGAAAGCCCTTCATGAACTCTGCATGTACCCAAGTGAGAGAAGGTGTGCCAGGGGGACAGGCTGGATCCTGTACTCACCCTGAGCCGTGATGCACCACCACAGCCACAAGGTCATACAGGCAGCTCTCTGGGCCACTGTTTTCAGGCTGTGGTAGGAAAAAACCAGAAAACTCTTCAAATCTCAGTAGCACCCACTGTAATTTGTAATAAAGGCATATGTCATGGAACAAATCCCTGCAGGAGGCATCAGTAGGTTTTCTTACCTCTAACAAGTAGCATTTCATGTCTAGGCCTCGCAAGGGAAACTCAACATAGGTATCAACCTTGTTTCTCAGATAGGCTGTCCAGTGAAAGCGTTTCAAGTGTAAGCATAGCACCTGCAGGGGGACATTACAAAAGGTGCCTTAGAGGGGGCTGAGCTCGTGCTGGACACTGCACTAGCCATGAGGAAGGAGAGGTCTTGGTTGAACCATTATTTTCTTTGGCATTGTTTCACACTGTAAGTTCTCATGCTTATACAAACCTTTGGTAGTTTCTGAATCCAGAATTTTTTGGTGGACTTCTGTTTCTTTTTGCATTTGTGACACATGTACAGCTCTGTCTCATCAAGTTCTTCCAGGTCTGTAAAACTGCGAAGACAATCTAGGAAAAGCAGAACCACCAAGTGATTTTTATAACGTGAAATACAACAAATACAGTTAATTAACAAATACAGTTAATAATATGCACTCATCTGCTGCAGCCATTCTAGTTGTATCCATCTGAGCAGCAAAAAAGCAGTGTAATAATGTTTTAATGCAATAACATGTAACATGCAACCTTCCCTGTTTCTGAAAGCAGTTAGTTTGAAAGAAAAAAGATTCAGCACAACTGCTTTCAAACAAAGATAAATTGCTTTCTAACATAGAATATTCAACTTTTAAAGCTTATTTGGCTTTAGGTAGAAAGAGACCAGACACAACAACAGGGTTTTGTTGAATATTTCATGATTTTCAGCAAGTCTATTCACACATCTGTAAAAACTACCATCCTATAAAAACCAAGGTCAGTAAGAGCACTGCTGCCTGACCTGCTGGACTGCACTAATGTGGTTTAAATGCAGAACCCCCAGGAGCCACCCTCACTGTGGGCACAGCCCACGCTTCCAAGGACAGACCCCAGCAAACACCCACAGGCAACACTGCACATCAGTGTTTGGCAAGAGTGAAGTACATTAGAAAAGCTCTGGCTAGAAAGCAAATGCTCAGAGGCCCGGTGTGATGTCATCAGGCAGGCACTCTTACCTCGTAGCGTGCACATTGGTCCGCTCTCCTGGTTTTTAGTACGTTTGTTTCTGAACTGACTTGGAATATCTAGTGAAAGGTCTAGAAAAACGATTTAAAAACAAAATTAGGGCTGAATAGAACAATGCCTGGTCTTTTCAGGCTGAAACTCTGGGTCTGTCATGTGACATCTAAATATGTCAAGCCTCAGATTTGACTTTCTGCTCTAAGTCACATGGTATTTGAAACACAGGAGGTAGGTAGCACCTTACCTAGGAATGGGTCAAACTTTCTAGATTCAGTCCCACATATTAGGCAGTTGACTTCATTTTGAAGAATGCCTCCAAAAATGGCAGTGACAACAGTAGATGCTCCATTTCTAGACAAAGCACAGAGAAGTACAGTCAGCCAGGTTCCCAATGCCTGTCCTGTGTTTGGTGCTCCCACCGAACACAGGATGCACAGGGACTGCTCCAGGGTGCTCCAGGCAGAACGGGCCCTGCAGCTGCCCAGGGGCACATCACACCTGTGGTTCCTACACTGCTTCATCCTGGACCTAAGGAAAGGTGGACTGGGGGACTCTAAGCAGATGCTCAAACTGTCAGAGTTGTGGTGCATTTCTATAGTGGAACTGTCCCCGATGCTTAAACAGGTCCAGGATTTTAACCCTGTAATTAAGCCTTTATCTGAAACAAAAATTCTTTCTTCTTAGGTAGGTCAAGCATATTTTTGTTTTAACTCTATACCCTTTCTTACATGACTTTTGACTTCTTTGAGCACATTTCTGCACATCGCTGCCAACAACAGCTTAAGCTGCATTAAGACATGATAAACAATGTTCAAGATCAGCATTGTTCTCTAACCTTTCATTTCTCTCCTACTTAATTTTTTTAGCAGATTATGAAATGGGCCTGCTTCTCATAGTCCAATTTAAAAACCACACAAACAAATTTTAAGTTACATTACTATACAGCACTAAGGCTTGCAGAAACCTGTGTTCCTTGCACTCCACCTACCTCTTTCCAGCTCATCTGGCTGCTTCCTGAGCAGGAGGAAACATCTGCTCAAATGGACTGGTGCACAAGAAGACTGCACTCACAGCCTAGTTATTGCTTTACTGGAAGCAGTAAAATGCCCTGGCCAGAAGGACAGCTTACCCCACCTCACTGTGCATTTGAACAGCCCTTCTCAAGAAACATTTATAGTAGATAGGTGAACAAAGGTTAAATTCTCCTTGGATTTTGACATTCAAAATACTGACAAAACAAAATTGGTTTAGATTTCAAATAAATGTCAATTCTACAAATATTTTAAGATTCTTCTGGGGGATTTTTAAGCATCAGCAACACAACATAAATGCAGTAAAGAGCGCAGTCTGAACTCTAGGCTTTCCCTAACAAAGCATCTATAAAACCTGCATCTCAGGCCTGCTTACTCTGTTCTAATCAGTATAGAAGGTAAAACTCAAACTCAAGTTTTCTGTAGTGAATCAAGGACTTAGGGACCAAATGTGCAGGCTGATCTGACAACTTTCCTTCCTGAAGCAAATAAAAGTTTCCTCTATCTGAGAGTTTCAATCTGAGAGAAAACACAGCTAGGACACAGGTCAGAAAAAACAGCATTTTGAGAAGTACAGAAAGAGGAGTGAAACATCTAAATTACACCTGTTTCAAGGCACACAATAGCATGAAAATCAAAATTATGCAGGGAAAAAGGCACCAACTGTAACTGCCAAGTGATACACAAGATCATCTACAGGAAAACTGACTTCAAGCTATAACTGCACTACTAAGTCATTAATGCAGGAGGTCTGCTGATAATTTAAATATCAAAATCCTTGTCCGTCATTTTTGCTCCCGCAGCATTCAGGCTATCTGTCACCCTGAGACAATGACATTGTCAGGGGAGAAGGAAGAATTCTGTGGGGAATAGAAAATACAGGTTTTTATTTCTGAAAGACTACAGAATTAAAATGTCCTTACAACTTAGGCTGTGTGCTCACTCACACCTATGAAAACTGCTGATCTAAGTAAGACATTTCCTTCTGAAGGGACATAGATCCTACAGAATGCTCATCTTTATAACCTGCAGTTTTGCACTGCCTAAAGTTAGAAGCACTGAAGAAAACTTAAAACAAGGCACCCTGAACCTGAAATTTCAGAGACACCACATGCAGACCCATGCAAAGGCATGAAGGCTTTGAAGAAATTAAAAACCACTTCTTACATGCAACATTTGTTGCTTGCAGACAGGTTAGAATTTTCTTGCAAGATTACTGAACGTGAAACACCATTGAAGCCACCCTGGAGTTCCAGGTGTAGATGGTCCAAAAGGTAACGCATGAACTCATGGGCATCCTGTTGCTGGTATCCCCTTAAGAGAAAAGGAAACAACAAAAAAAATTGCTTTAGTGGCAACACACAGCAAGCACCAGGGTCACAAGAAAAAAACCTTTGCAGACTTTCCATCTCCTTTGGTACTGACTATGTTTGATTTGTGCCTCAGCAGAACTGCTTTGAATCTCATTCAGACAGGGCACTATTTGTCCCTACTTTGCATCTGCCACAGATTAGGGTCAATATACTGTAATCTCAAACCTGCTAAGATTCAAAATGAGGACACCACAAAATCTATTGTTTCCATGTGGGGTGCAGAGTCAGTATTTCTTAGTGGTTCTCACTCAGTCACTGATCCCACTCGCTTTGGCAGGTACAAGTATTTGTCTGTTTAGTCCCCTCCTTAAAAAAGGCAGGAATTTAGTCTCTACATTTGTTTTCTGCATATATCTTTCAGCATCAATATAAAGTCTGAAATAATTAGGATGAGAGTACCATTTCTTCTAGGACAAGATCTACAGCCATGTTCAGAGTTGTGCAACTTAATTTTTCTGGGAGAGGGAGGTAAATGGGGTATTCAGAGCATCTCCTGAGCTCTTAGATTTGGTAGGACAAGGCTCCAGTGTCACATGTGCTGTGCCATCAGCAGCAGTGCTGCTCAATCACCATTAGTATTTCACCACTAACAAACCTTACCAAAAGGAACAGAGTACAACAAAAGAGAACATGAGGGTAAAATGTGCCTTTTAAGTTATTTAAGCTAAATCATGCATCAAATTCATCAAACAACTGCTGTTCACTTGCCATTAAGCTGCACACTGAGACAATGCAGGACAGGATACAGTGAAACACTGAAAGCTTTGTGCAGCACTGATATTAGTATGTGCAGGTCATTGTAGGCCTAAGCTACAGAAATCCCTACACAGCAAGAGCTGCCTTCCCCTCCACCTCCTGTCCATTCCCACAAGCTGTTTCATCAGGCCTCCCCTTTCCCACCTCACCACTCCACCTAAGTGCTGGCAATAACTGTCAGGTAGGAATGTCTGGAAGAGAAGTAAATGGATTTTTAATGCGAGTGCTCAGGGGAAGGAAAATCCTGTAAGACTCTGGGCAGAGTACCCAGAGGTGGAGAGAAATGCTGAGGGACTCACTGCAACAGAAATATGCAATGTGAGGCTGATGTGCTTAGTGAGGAACACAGATGCATCCTATCAGAGTATTGCTAGGAGATAACAGAGCAAAAACAAAAATTTTCACCTTCTAGGACTACAGTAATGTTTTTTTCCAAACCATCAGCTTTAAAATAAATCAAGGAGACTGTATATAGACACATGAGCAGCACTGCCTACCTTTTACAACAGAAAACCCAGCACACAGTCCTGTACAGCCAAAAATAGGACTTACTGTCCCAAAGTAATTACACATTTGTTAAAACAAAGTAGTAAAACTAAACTCTGCTTCAAAGCTGCATGTTAATTGTGCACATCTTTGAATTTGCAAAGGTAACACAGGATTAGCTTACTTTAATGAATAGATTTCTTCAGTAACCACATAAGCAACTACATTAAACAGACAAAGATTAAATTTATGGAAAATCTATGCTTCAGACACTTTTTCAACATGAAATTCCTCATAAAAGAGCTTGGCAAACTTGCTCTGCAACAAATAAACCTCTGGAATTGTTCCACATCGTTGGCTGTTCTCCTGGTGCATGTATTTATACTTGCATATAAGCATGCTAATTATAGATGGAAAATTCTTTAGATTTGTTAAGAAGCATAATTATAGATATGGATCTTTAAAAGGACATGATGATATGGACAACACACTGGTTAAAATAAATTATGATGTTAAAGCCCTTCAGCAAAAAGCAGAGTTACTCTGATAGTCTGCTTGTGAAACAAAACTGATGTCTGTCCACCTGAAGCAATTCAATTCAAGCTCACCCTCAACATTCTTTTTCCAAGTGGCAAGAGAATAGGATATAAAGAGGATCAGTTACCAGGAAACTAGAGCACACTATTTATACAGCAGTAAATCAGCAAAACTCACATCTTGCAACTAGGGCAGCACAGCAGCAGCCAGGGAGCAGGACTTGCACAGCAGCAGGAGAGCCCAGAGGCTCTGCAGTTGTGCCTGCAGTAACTACAAATGGCATTCTCTGCTCCCTGCTGCACTGAGAGGCAGAGGGGCACAGAGGGCAGCAGCAGCAGCTTCTCTAACCTTACTCAGGAGAGCAGCACTCACAGTCCTTCACTTTAACAACTGCAATCTCATTGGAATAAAACAACTGAACCCATTTCCAGCTGCTCCTCCCCTGCCCCAGCACTTCAGGCTCCACACGTACACCCAAAGTGGCTGCTCTGCTGCTACCAAGCTACTCTTCAAGACATCCATCCATCTGCCTCCTCCCCATCTCCCAGAAGCACACAGGACACAACTGGAATCTCAACACTGTTAACTTTTATAAGGTTCGACTAAGCACTGAACAAATTCCAATTTTCTTCCTGGATCATGTGGGAGTATACACATATTAAAAGCAGCTGACTCTATTCTCCATTTGATTTTATGAGTTCCCTTATGCATTAAAAGTGGACATGGTCCCAGAAAACTGGGAATAAAAAGGGAAGAGGGAGAACCCCAACAAACAGCACTTTTTCTTTTAAGAACCATATAGACTCCAGAGTGCTGAAAATTTGCTTGAGGAACTTCAAGGAACAGGTTCCTTAGTTGGTCTAACAAGAATTATAGAGAAGGCTCTAATAGGGAAACCGGCCAAAGACATAAGGGATGATGTTTGTTTGCCTATAATGTTTTGGTTACTGCTTGCAGCTACTGGTAAAACTTCCTTGATTCTCATAAGCCAAATGAAACATAACTGGCAGTGTGAAGAACAGAATAAACAGGGTTATTCATTGAGCAGATGTGTTCACAGCATCTTTTCAGCACTGCTGGAGATGTAACAGGTAAGAGAACATCTTTACTATCTGGAACATGGAGCAACTGTGGTCGTTTCAGTTCACCAATCTGAGCTTTTCATTTAACACCCCAATTAATGTAGTGGGGGCTAGTGCTGGCCAAATGCCAGTGCACTCACTAGAATTATTCATTTTTTGCTGTGAGATAAGGATTAGTAGGAGAGCAAAGCAGGCTCCAAACTTTAAAGGGTATAAAGGAAACTTTATTAACAGAACTAAAAGAAAAATAGTATGCAATCAGAATAAACCCTCAGAACACTTGTCCCTCCAGCTCTTCTTTCTTTTCTCTCTGACAATGTAAAGAGACAAAATTTGCTATTTTCAGTCAGTTTATTACTTTTAAAATAATCTTTCTTTGGTCCACTTAGGGAGAAGAGTCTTTCTTGCCATGTCATGTAGACTTTTTCACAAGAAACAGTTTTCATGGTTTTAATTTTCACATAGCAGCCACCTGGAAATTTGCAATCCTGAAGTCTCTCCTATGTTTGGTAGCTTTTTTCACAACTCCCAGCATGAGTCATTTCAATTTATTGGGGAACAGTTTTAAGGATGAGCTGCTCTAGTATAGAGACAAAAGTTTTCTTCATTAATTTTTGGGAAGCAGAAGTCTTCTTCTATCCCTAGGCAAGGTTTTTCACCATTTTCATTTCTCTCTATTTAAGCTTTTCATCAAATCACAGCTTCTTCAACATCTGCTTGGCTTTAGTAGTGGTGCTCCTAACCATGGCTGTGGTTAGAACACTACACCTCTCCAATGCATTTTATGAGTTACAGGGAAGAAGAGTCTGATGAATTAATTATATCTTTATCATAGCCTTATAAGAGAGTTCTAGCTTAGGACTAAGGCATTTTTAAATTTTTTTCTCATTTGGTTTTTGACGCTTTTTTTAAAGTGATGTTGGTGCCTTTATGTTGTTCTTTTTCTGTGCTTTCACTTTTTTTTTATTGAGAGAAGTGGCACTCACAGGTTTGTTTTTAAATGGGATTTTATAGCACTGAAAGAGTTAATTTTATTTGGGCTTTGCATTAGGAAATGGCTTTTTGTTGTTGGTCACATGGTTTCTGCAGGGCAGTGGCTGCAGAGGCTCATGGTGTTGGTTTCAGCTGTTTCTGCACTTCTGAACAGGATTATGTTGTTTGCAGTAATTTCACAGAGGCATATTTAGCTTTTTTAAGTGGTTTAACAGGGTGTTAATATTTAAAATTAGCTAGCTGATTGGTTTTGTCAGGTCTGAAAGAAGCTGTTAAGGTTTTTATAGGGAATTACTTCAGTAGTTGGTGGATTTTTTCCTTAGTTAAAAACCAAACTAAGTTAAACTACAACAGCAACTTACCTTCATCACAATAAATCCTAACAGGTTTCAGTGCTCCTTTGAAAGAGATTCAGGGGCCAGGACAGGGAGATCTTGGAGAGGAATGATACTTGGGTTTACTTGCATAACCTTTTTCCCTTTCTCTTTCTTGTCTGTTTTGTCAGTATGGGCCCAAAATGCTTATTATGCACAGGATTTTTCTCTTATAGTCCTTGTAACACATCCAGCTGGTGACTACTGTATTTTGAGAGAATCAAGGAAGTTTCAGCCAGTATGTTTGCACTTAGGCCTGCAGGTGCTGTATCTTTTTTAATCTGACTGCATCATTTTGTTATCGCAGCCAAGCCTGGGTTCTGTCAACACTCTGCACTTGGCACTTACCTACCAGTCAATAGGTTGATTCTTCCAGAGCACTAACTCAAAGGTACAACTACCACTGTTTCTAATTTGAGATCTGTCCTCTCTGACACTGCTACCATGTGGTAGAAGGGTAGAAGGAAAAAACAAGTAGTACTAATGAACAAAAAGCTTGATCAAAGCAAAGATCCTTTTCAAAGCACATCTGAAGGCATACGGAAAGCTGCACAGAGTGCATCGTGTGGATGCAGCCCATTCTAGAGTAGGACCCCAGCAATAAAAAAAACTTACCTAAAATTTGGCATTATTTTCCAAACAACGTAAAATAACGACTCTGGACTAAATGCTGTTTGGTTTCCTTGCCATAAAGCACAGAGTGTCTTTCTGAATTCTTCTACAAGTGAACTGTAAAGAAAGTAAGAGCTGGTGTTTAATGTGGGTTTGTGTTACAAGCATTAGAGCTTTATTTGTTCAATGGTACAACTATCAGAAATTAGCTGGGTTAAGACTGTAATGACTGGGTAAATTTCCTTTCCAGTAGTTTCAAAGTTCTTAGGTCCAAAATCCTACCCATAATGTTGAAGACAACAGAAAAATTACATTTGGGATGTTCAGGACTCATGTGAACACCTATGCACTGTTTGCTGTTTTAGTGCAGACTCTGCTACCATCATCCCTTTAACACTTGGTCAAACAACCTACAGATCGTGAATCTTACTCCTGAATTTTTTGTTGTAGTAGTAGTAGTAGGTTGACTTGCAGTCACATCCCCTGACCCTATTTTAGCTGGAATTCAGCAGCATAATGTCTGCAGCAAGTATCAAGAGGACTTCTTAACATGATTCAACATGTCACACTCCAGCACTACCTGGCTGCCTCTCCCTGCAGCATCAGACCTGTAACAGCAAGCTGCAAGTGGTGTGAGTTTCTCTCTTTGAGACAGCTATTCTTCTGTGCCCCTGTCCCCTGTGAACTGTGCAATATCAAGTGTCCAGTGGCCCCAGCAGCCCACACTGGCTGTTCCCAGCACAGCTCAGAGCTCACAAGGTACACACAGCTTACACATTGTTATCTCCCTGGCTCCTGGTGTGGTAAGTTCGCCGGCCTGCCGTCTTCCCATTCCTCAGCTCCACCGCAGGCAACTCCTTGAAGTAACAGCAAAACTGCTGAATGTTACTAGGAAAAAGGAAATAAGAATGAAATCCCTAAAGTACAGAGAAAAAGGAGAACATTATGTATTCTGGAGCTTGTTCCTTGAAATGCATAAACACCACCTCAAGCAGTGATACAGGATGGCAATCACAAACAGTTCAAGAGACAAGAAACACTGTAGCAAATACCTTCTGTCAGTTACTGAACAGACCTGCAAATACCACTGTCATCCCAGCTTCCTAAAATCATTACATTTTGGCTCTGCTTTGACTAAGAGATACCCTGCCAGACTGAGCTATCATTTCCTACCCATCCAGACTTGCACCTGCTGAGGAAGGGAACGTATTTCACCGGCCTGGGCAGTGAAGGGGCACTCTCCTGCTCTGCCCAGGACATGGCAGCTTTCCTCTGGGATGCTGCATCACAGCATGTGTGCCTCACACCATCAAACACCTCACTGAGGCATGCACACTCACTCCTGCAAATCCAGTGGGAACTTGCCCAATTGCCCTGCCCAAGGCTGCAGCCCCCCAGAGGGGTGGGAGTTGCAGGCAGTACCTGAGCGACTGCAGGATGGCGTTCATGAAACAAGTGTTCCCCAGGTTCCGAAGGCCTGTGGCACAAAGGGCAGTGGTGCTTCCCTAGAATGAGAACAGCTGGGTTAAAGAAACATGTATCAATGCTCCCCCACTTCCCCCCTCCAGAGTCATCACTGCTGGATCAGCACAGAACCAAACAATAACCAACTACATTGAGCTGCAAAGCCAAAGCAACCACCTCAGCAGCTCCAACTGCCCTGAAGCTCCATCTTGACATGAAAACTGTTCCTTACTCATTCCTGTCAAGAGAAGACCATACCACACCTTTTCCAGTGCAAATAAAATTAGAATAGGACAACACAGAGTTAATCATAAGCTCTTATTGCCAAGGATTTGTGTGTACATATGTTAAATATTCACACTCCAATAGTGTCCACTGAAAACTGGACAGCAGTTTCCCTACAGTGCCTGTGAAAAATCAAAGTACTAATCCTCATCCATCTCTTCCCATGTCTAATATGCATGGTGTGGCCACCTCCAGGCTGTTTTTAAGTCACCAGCACTAGTCTGAGTCTCAGTGGGATTCTGTGGTGGCCAGAAGGGTTTTTGAAAGACAAGACAACACCATTTATTTGGGAAATAAACAGTGAAGTTAGACTGTGCAAAGAACAGGCAAAGTGTTGAAAAAAGAGAAGCAGAATACACACCATTTACAGCCTAGAACAATGAACCCACAGATGAGCTTGCTTTTTGTTAAATTATCTCCAGGGTGGGTGGGGAGGAAAGGGAAGAAAAATATGAACAATGTTGTATTTATGATTCTAGAATCTGCAACACTTGGACACATTCCACTGTCCACAAAATACCACACTGGAAGTTCATCTAATTTCTGGGCATTCTTAATTGTTCTAACAGAATTTAAAAACTGGGCTATCTTTTACTATCTCAAAGTACAAACACCACAGTGTCCTGAGCACATTCTTTTCTCACTCTTGCCCCAAGTGCCACAGCACAGCACTAACACACACAGCATTGCCCCTGCAGTTCAAGACAAGGATTCAACATGCCAACAATAAAAAGATAATCTGTTGTTAGAGGCAATATTGAAGAATTAAATAAAATAAGTGTTTAGGTCATGCTTTCTAATTCTGTCTTGTCCTTACCTAAACACTGCCTGGAATTTTTCTTCTGGTTTTTACTGGCTTTGACCTTGCCAGACAATGATGCTGTGTACTCCCGTAGCAAGAAAGCCCCACTATTTCTCCCAGGCTTCCTCAATATCTGCAAGATTGGGACAGTACAGCAGCACATCTAGACAACCCTAAACTGACTGCGGTAGTGCATTTTTTTAAAGTAACTAAAGCCCTCCAGACTTTGTCAAACAGCAACCAACTGCTCTGCTCCACCCCAGGCTCTTATTCCCATTTGTCCCCTCATTCCTATGGCTGAAGAAGCTGCTGCTTCAGCTCCCTTTGGTGACACTGCTGTCCCACAGCCCAGCAGCTCTGCTCCATCTCTCCCCTGTTTTCCCAAGGGTTAAAATGAAGCAGTTGAATAGAGCTCGGTCAGTATCTCCCCTCTCCACCATCAAATTTGGGGAGAAATTATGAAAATAAGAAACTGCCTCAACCCAATCTGTGCAAAGGAGACATCTGACTTGGGACATTTTTTTGTCTGGAAGAAAAGATGCAGCCCTTCAGTTATCTAGCCAGGGCTGGATCCTCCTCTCCTGGGTGCAACCCTGGAGATCTGAAGTTAAAATAGCAGGAAGATGAAACAAGGAGAAGAAAAGTTTAAAATAACCCACAGTTCCTCTTGAAAGCAAGTTTTACTAAGCATTTTTTTAAAAACTGGTAATATTTTTTACTTTTTCCTAACAATTACTCTTAGCCTCCCCTCAAAAGTGTGCACCTCCTCCTTTGCCTTCTGCACTTGGGAGAATAAAAACCAAAAAACCAAAAAAAGACAAAAGCCCCTTGCCTGCTCAGAAAAGCAAAGCTCCATCTTGACATGAAACTCTTCTAAAGCCCAGGAAAGCTCAGTCTACATCAACAGAAATGCAGCAAAGTATCAGCCATGCTTGTGTGTGACGGGCCTTTTTTAGGTGTGTGGTCAGAAGATGCTGAAGTGCACCAAGCAGAATCTTGGCCTAGGCCAACCATAAACCTCAGCAGGTTTACAAAAACTCTTTGAACTCACTGTACCAGATCTGTTATACTCACATTTACTTTCAATAACTTGCTGTTCAGAGATGAGTTTTCCAATAGTTTTCTTTTCCTATGTCTGTCTGATGTAAAGGCTGAACTGTTGGAAAGCAATTAAAAGCAGTTATCTACCACAAAAACAATGTATTGTGTGGACTGGGCCAGAGAAAATCAACTCATACTCAATAGAGTGATTCCATCTGTCACCAGTTGTCACTGACAGCAAACAAGCTCCTCACTGCTGCAGTCTGAAATTGGCTGCACCTCCCTTAAGGCACAGCCCCACAGCCCACCAGGGAGTTCATGCAGCATGTTCTGCCCGGGGATGTGTGCATGTGTGTCCTCAGGAGTGGCCTTATTAGCAGCCACTTGTCATCTAAAATATTCATCCTTTTCCTAGGTCAAAGAAATTAAATACTTCTGTCAGGAGAATCATCTAAGCCTTTAAGGATTCAACTTCAAAAAAATCAGGATGAAGTTAAGTTATCAAAAATTAAGAATATGTGGAATGTTAGCATTTATTTATTATAGCTGACTTCTCTTACTTAAATAAAAATACATGAAATTGTAACATTTGTGTAATACTAAGTTACAAAAATAATCACTTAGTCTTTTGCACATCAGTATAAATTAATGGCCCCTCAATTAAGCCAGATGGTAATTTTTCTCTAATTTGATTGTGAAATCATAGTTTGTTTCAGGGTTTGGTTGGTAGGTTTTTCCCTCTTTTTTTTTTCTTTTTCATTAAAAAGCCCCCCAAGCATTCAAAAACCACCATTACACAGAATGGAAGCCTGCACTGTATCTTTCATCTCCCAAGAAGTTAGATGGCTTGGACATTTCCAACTCACTTCTCATTATGTACAAGGTCATCAAAAGAGGATGGAAAGCAATGAAAACATTAATATGACCTACCAAGTAATCTATACACTACTTAAATCAGGGAGGATCCAGACATTTGCCCAGATCACAGTATTTCTTAGCAGGAGTCCTGGGTGGACTCAGGGGCATTCTGATGTATTTGGAAGCACTGAATGCACAGGTATTTTCCCTTGGCATTAGGTAAGATTTCCAGGCCAACTGTGCAAGCACTCATTGCTCTCAGGATTGGCCACAGCACATCCATCACCCAGATCAGATTATCTGCATGCCAGGGGAACAGCACCAGAGAGAGGCAAAGGAAAAAATGTCTCTTCTGTGCAGTTGCAAGTTCATAAGCCTTCTTAATCTTAGCAAATCAAACTATACAATTAATATGAAGACTACTTTCACCTAAACTTCTTGAGTTTCACTGATAAAAAAGCTAATTCTGGTTTTTTTTGACAAAGATCTGACTAACACTGTTTGTTTCATTCTGAAAAATCTCTCTCGTTTTTATGGAAAAAGGCAGGAATTATTGTTTAGGTGGAAATTCTGCATCATCCTATGCTGCTTCTGCAAGATTTGCTGTCTAAGAAACAAGACACATGATCATGATCAATCAATCCATTTGTTCTGCACCTCTGCTTCTCAGTGATGAAAAGGTTTTTAAACACAGTGTCAGACACAGAAGGATTAAGACATGTAATTAGATTACATAGGCACATATGAAACAAATACTAGTTAAATGATGCACTATTACAAGTCTGCCCAGGGCAGTCTGGATGCAAACAAACTACTTACTTTTCCAAGTTCTGTAGGTGCTCTCTGACCTTCTGTACCAGGCCCAGCTTGGTATCATTGACTACAAAATCATCACAGCGATAACTGCAAGAAAAAGATTTTTCAGAATATGCAAAGCACCTCAGTGAAGCAGATCAGAGCACATAAGGCTCCATGTGGGAAGCACCAAGGGGATCCAGTAAAAGACACTGAGGAGAACTGGGGAGCACACACCTCCCACTGAGGTGGGTTCCCTCTGAGACCTGCCTCCAGCAGAAGAGGATACAGGAACATAAATACACGGGTTTTCTTCTAGTTTTGTTCTTTATTAGAAATCAAAAGCATGAGGTACTGCCTGGCCCAAGGCAGGATTCCAGTACAACAAAAACTGAACAGTGTAACCAAAAGCAGACTCAGTAGTCTATCCACAGATTCATCAGAAAAGACCAACTGACCCTTGGTAAGCAGAATACAAAGCTTTTACTCATTTTTAAATTATTTAACATTGTAAAGTTATCACTGAAACCTGAAGTGCTGAACAGATACTTACAAAACATAAATGTCTGTGCTACTAAAAAAACACCAGGGAAGATGGACTTGAGTTTTCCAAAGTCAGGCCAGAAGTCTGCGGTAACTTGCACCTCGTGCTTAACCACAAATATTATTCCATCACTCATCAGTTTCTGTACATACTGTGAAGTATCGAATTACAGCTTCAAATTTTGGCAGGCAAGTGAACATGTCCTGTGAGGAAAACTAACTTTGGATATGTTTAATATCAGACTGTAACTATGTCTCTCCTTTCTCTTTGGCACAAGAGTGACTCAAATGCAAAATACATCATCACCTCAGGCTATTCCTCTGCTGGAGCAGATTCACATTTGATTCCTAATTTAATGAAGCTACTGACTTCAGGAACAACTGGAATTCCCAACACTCTTGGCTGCATAAATCTGCAGTATCGTCAGTGTTACATCAAACAATACATTCTTGAAAAGGCTACAGAGTTGAGAAAGTGAAGGTCCTTGCCACTGAATGGAGTCCCTAAGGTCTGTGTGCTCTGATTTTTGCCCCAAGAAGAGAAATTAATGTGACTCTCAAGACATCCAAACAATGCACGCAGCAGCTATGGGTACTTACAGGAGATCTAGAAAATAGTAAAATTACCTTTTGTTTTTGTTTTGGGGTTTTTTTGTTTGGTTTTGGGTTTTTTTTGTTTGTTTGTTTTGGGTTTTTTGTTTGGTTTTGGTTTTTTGTTTGGTTTTTGTTGTTGCTGTTTTTTGTTTGCTCTTCGTTTGTTTTTTACGTTTTTAAAGATGACCACAGACCAGGTTAGTTTGGGAGGGGGAAGAAGTCTGTTAATGTGCTTATTTTTCAGCCATATCTTAGGTAGTCCTTGTCAGCTTTTTCAGACACCTCCAGACCTAACAAGGTGCTCCTGCACTCAGGACAGGAGCCCAGGCAGCTGAAGGCACAGGTTGGATTTCTGAGCAGGGGCCCCAGCACAGTCACTCTGCCACTGATGTACAGGAGCTACTGCTGAGAAAGCAGGGCAGGGAAGCAGGTACAAGCTCACTGAAAGCCTCTGTGAGATCTTACTGCTGACAGATGATTTCATTGCTCCCATGCCCCGAATATCACATCAACCTTATCTTTAAATACCAGTTTAGCACCTGGCCCAAGATGGAAGAATAAAACCAAATACATTAGTAAAGTCAGGGTCCTTCCAACACTGGAAACGTGATTTTAAGTTTCACTGAGAATCAAGACAAACTTCTATTTCTCTTTTTAATGGGTAGGCTTTTTTAAACCACCTCTCTTGCAACACTGAGGATTCAGCACTACTATTAGAAATAACAGTATTACTTCCAATCTATTTTGTATAACCAAGTAAACAGATTTAGAAGTAGTTTATGTTTTAGTAACTTAACTTTGCTAAGCCCACACACCTTAAGGGAAAACTGCTGAGAAAGTACATCCTATATGTGAAGATGAAATTCAAAACAGCTGCTTAATTTGTGATCCTTAGGTTTACTGCAAATTAAAAAACACCTTTTTTGGATACAGCAGCTCTACAATATGCTTTAGGAGCAGTAACACAGAACAAACTCTATACCTTGCAGAGGGTCCCTTATATGGCCTAGCACAGAATTTTCCTCTATACACTCTATTTTTAGTACCTCTGCTACCTCCAAGGCCTGGCCTCATTTGCTTCTGAAGAGGCACTGAGCCAGTGAATGTGTGCACTGCTCTGGGAACACGAGTGCTTGATGCTGTTACAGTGCTAGGAGGGACAGAACTTCATGCTGTGTTTAAAAGCCCTGATTAGATTTGAAGAATTTGAAGGATACAAAAAATTAAGAAAATTTAGGTTTCCTTAGTTATGCCAACACCTTATATGAGTAAACAAAGCTCAAGTTTTACTGTCTAGATAAAAGGCTTTTTTTTTTTTTTTTTACTCTTATTTTCACTGACTGTAGAACGCAAAATAATAGTAACTAAGCAATCTCATTTTCCAATGCTTATGGCACCAGCACAGTAAGTCTGGTTTGTTTTTTAAAGAGAACCATCTTCACAGAGATTACAAAAGAATTTTTCTAAGCCCTCGACAGTTGGTTATTTTTACACCAACCAGGAACACACACACCCCCTGACACCACTATGCCCCTATAAGGGATTACAAGGAGGGCAATGGGTGAGAAATCTGAGCTGCAAACTGGGTCTGGGATTAAATGAATACAGGAAACATATTTTACAAATATACAAACAGGGGAGCCTTTCTTCTCCTGTGCCAACTGTCTGTGCACTAGCACAGAGAAAAGCAATTTAGAAGAGTCCTCTTTCAGGAAAGCAGGGTTCTTACACCTATCATTTTACTTCTCGTGCACAAAAAAACAATTAACACAGGATGAGAAAGCACCCTATCATAGTTTGAAGATAAAAAAAAGACTGGCGCTTTTTGCAAACTCTGTATTGTTTTATTTTATGTATTACTTTACAACTAGCTGAAAGGCTGATTACCTGCAAAAAGTGGGATTCAGGACTCTCTTTTTCTCAGCAGTTAAGGTCTCAAAGATAATTTAGCCTGAGGGTTTAGTACTGCATCTACTGTATCAAAAGTGACCCAAGAAGAGAGTTGTATTCTCATAATTAACAAAATATTAACAAATTATCCCAACTTTTCCACTGGTAAGTCTGAGCAGTTGAATAGGAGGACTGAGTAAGCAAACAACAAAACTCTCTGGAAAGACTGCAGGACAGGTTATGGCATGGCCAAAGGAAGGCAAAGGGTCAAATGCTGCATTCTTACACAGCCTGTTCACTGCTGCTATCATGCAAGCCAAGGCACACAGTAAATCGGGATCCACAGGATAAAAATAGAATAAGGGTATCCTACCCAACTTTGTGCAGTAAACAGAACTGCAAATAAAAATGCAAAAGCCAGCACTGCATCAAAGTATCTGCATTATTTTTACAGTAGAAGTAAAATTCAATTAAGTCTTAGGATGGTATTTTATTGACTTTCAAATTATTGAGGCAGCCCAAACCGGTAGCATAAAATATTCATCTTTACATAAAAGTTCACTTAAAAGAACCACCATGGCACAACCTTAGCACTGTCTACTGGATTCATGTCTATGCTGCAGCTCACAAATAGCCTTTTCAAAGCTATTGAAAGCTTATTCACTCTCCACAATAATTAATTATGTCTCAAATTTACCCAACTATTTGCTTTAACTGGCAGCACTATCTGACAGCAGCCCCCATGGCACTGTCCAGAATAAAGGGGGGAAAGTTGATCTGGATGCCTTCTGCTTCATCTTTAAATTTCTGTGCTCATTTCAACTGGGTGCAGTAACAAATTGCAGTAACAAATTGCAGTATCTTTCCCTGATAATCATGTGGGAAAATCCTGAAATATCCTAAATGAAAGCAAAGATAAACTGCTTTTGAAACTTGTTCAACTTCACATGAGCACAGAAGTTATAGTTTGCTGGTGAATTACCCACAACAGGAACTCCCCAAGGCAAAGCTAGCTACAATTAGTTCCAGTTCATCCACAGATGACTCAGCCCGTCAAGTAGAGCAGGAAAGACACCACAAGCTGATCTGCTTCCCTGCTGTGCTCCCACAAACACAACCCTCTGCAGGTGCAGGTTACAGCTGGGGTCACTAACACATCCCACATCCCATAGCCCCCAGCCCGGTTGCTGGGATTTTGCAATGCCCATGCCCATGTTTGGGATAAGGTCAGCAAGGTGCTCAGACTTGCTGCTGTAACTCATCAAGCCTCAGCAAATTGGGAACACCATTTGTCATAATGGAGATAGAATCAAAGACTTCAAACACCCTGCTAAAATTCCTCCACAGATTATTACCTTCAGAATGACTGGAAGACAGGGCGTAATTCAAACAAAACAGAAAGCCACAACACAGAACTCAGCTGCTCACTATAATACTCAGTAAATAATACTCAGTATTAATTGGGAAAGTGAAACTAGCTTCCCATAGCTATTGCAATGCTGGTAACCTGTGCATAAGTATCCCTTAGAGAACCTGACTGTTTTCTCATGGATTCATATTCACATAGGGGTAGATAAAAATGCTGGTCATTAAAATAAAATGCAAATAAAAGCAAAATTCCCCTACACCACTGTCATGGTTAAGCCATGACAATCACAAAGCTACTCAAACACTTCTCTGCTTAAATGACTACAGCTGCTTGCACCACCATCAGCTCCAAACAACATTTCTTCAGGTGAAATCACATAACTGGGTTTTACTCGAACAAAGTATCAATTAGAGGAGCCACATATCTAGTAATTTTACAAGACCATAATAGGGATTTCCCTGAGATTAACACTGCTCACATCTTGCCACATTGCACAAGTAACAGCATATATGGGAAACTGTGGAGCGCCTGTAAATGTGGAAGGACAGGTTTGATTAAGGGGGAAGAGGATGAAGATGCTGAGGCAAAGAGCAGTGCTTCCCACTGCCTCTCAGTCTTTGCCCTCTGGGGAACATTGACAGTGAGGAATCCAGCATTAGCAGCATCAGTATTAAGTTTCCCTGAACAGTGTTTATCACACTGCAAGAACCCCACAGAAGGAATCAGTCCAGGCCATTGTGCTGTTTGAAGAAACATTTCTGATTCTTTTCCTCACTCTTGCCAGAGACTTGATGCTGCTTCCCAACAGGATCTGTCACTTTCTCAGACTCACAGAAGGTACACACACAAACACAGCTCAAGTTCAGAGCTCTTGGGCAGGAATTACAGCGTAATAGTCTGCTTTTTGAATCCTGACAAATGAAGGATATGCGAAAGGCTCACCAGCTTGATGGAAGGAGTAACAACAACCAAACAGCTTTTGCAATTAATGAATTCTGTTTGCAAAGCAAACAGAAGCAACTCCAAATCCCGTAACACTTATTTCAAAAAGTTTCTTCTGTTTAAGACATTTGACATGTGAGAGTTTAGTTACAGCCAGTGTTACAATACATATGAAAAAGCAGTGTTCCAAAAAGACAATCTGAAAATCAAAAGATGAAATGCTCAAAAATGTGTGTAACATAATGCTGCACAAGAGTCTGATGTTTTCACCTTCTGGTATATAAAAAGTTGTTAAATTGCAGTGTTTAAACCCTTACCAGTATGTACTGTAACTACTGCAATCCATACACACAGTATGCTGAACCTTCTCCTGCTTTTCTGTTTTCTTATGATTGGTCATAGGAATCTGTGCATCTTCGTAATGCTTTTTTGCATGGCCGTTCACATATCTGAAATAAATGTAAAAGAAAGAAGTTTATAATTCTAAACAGCAGACCAACATTCATTTAAAAAATAAGAATAAAAAAGGCACCCGATATTTACACCAGCATGACAATTCACTTGTGTGAAAACCCTGGCTAAATTTCCAACGTTTCCCCCCTTTACTCTCTCCTGTGGTCCAAATTAGCCCCTCATCTCCTTGGCCAAGCCCCAGCATGTGTGCTCTTAACAGACTAATGCACTTCCACAACTGAGAAAATCCTCAACTCCCCTTTTCCACACCTGTAGTGCAGTTAGTTCTCTGTACTGCTTTCCCAAACACTCTTCTTACAGCTCTACTTTTTTTCCCCCAGCACTTGTGCTTTGGATCCCTTTGACAGACTGCTGACCTCCATTTTCAGCTTTCCCATTCTGCAGCATGATTTAATGTTACAGTTAGCAAGTTCATGAACTTGAAGGGCTCTGGAGCTTGTGGTTACATAACAGAATAAGAAATCTAAAATCCTGCAGCTCTTTTACTGACACAATGAGCATGCTCAAAGTTTGAGATATAGGAAATTAAGCACCTTCAATTAAAAAAAAAGAAGTGTCATTATAAGTGCAGGAGCCCTAAGGTATATTTTATCTTCTTATTCAATTATTTTCCATTCTAAGGATGGGAACAATTTGGAAAGACAAACTGCATAAATAACTGACTCAGTGTCTACCAACTACACATAAGAAAGGCCATTTGTGGACAGTAGTAATTTCTTTTAAGATTAGTAACAATTAAAATATTTAAATTGTTTATTGCACACCATTGCTTACCTTAAAGTATCTCCCCCTCTCTTAGCTCTCACCAAGTATAAATTTATTAAATAAATAGAGAGGAAAAAAGGGTTGGTGTCAAAAACTCTGTAAGACCCATTAATAAAACTGTGGCACTTAGAGCTATCCAGATCAAACAAACAAAACCTGGAGTTCATTCAATCCACTTTAAAAGACAAAGTCACTAACCTTAATGATGCTGAAGAACAGCACACCAGCACAGATGTTACCTAACAGATGAAAACCCATCCACATCTCAGACACTGTCTAAATGTCAACACTAACTATCCATTCATATATGCATCTCAAACATTTATGCAGCAGCACATTTTCTACAATTATCCTGGCATATAAATAACAGCATTGACTGTATAATTCCTCTGCAATCTATTTGGTGTACTTCAACTAATACAGACATCAAGGTGAAGCCTGAAGGAATCCTGATGGCAGCTACTTCCTACACGCCGTGGCAATAACTTTAGCTCTGAAACTACACTGCAGTACATTTAAGCTATTTTCAGTCTCAGCTGGATAGTTGCTGTTTCTCTCAAAATAAGCTGTGCCAACTTGTGGCTTTGCCAAAACTTTTATTGTGTTTGTCTTATCACAAAAGAAACATCTTCCACAGAATGGAACTTTACGATAACCTACTAAATTATCAGTTCTACACACAATTTTTGAACTGAGCAATCACATTTACTGTCCGCTTCACTTTAAAAACCCAATGAAATAAACCCCCCATATCTTGAGTATAATCTCTGGACTCTCATTAAGTAGCGAAGAAGCATGTTAAGTATAAACACAAAATGTTAAATGAGAAAATGAAAGGTTTATTTCAGGGAAATTTTGAATGAACTCCTCAGAGTCAAGCAACAAAGGAGAAAGATAAAGGTCGGATGAAAAGATTGTACCCACCTTCCACAATGGACACTTGAACACGTCAGACAGACCCAGGGACTTTTATTTGACCGGCACACTACAAAAGATTTTTTAAAAAGTGTCAAATGAATGAAGTCTACTTGATTATAAAATACAATACAAAAATATCTGAAGGACAAAAACACTGGTAAACCTTCCAATTCTTTCTTTTGTCTTTTAATAACAGTCCAGTGAACACAGGATAAAAAGCTATGGCACTTCTGTTCCATAAAACTTGTTCTAGAAGAAACCATTTTAAAGAAGGTGTTGCAAGAAAGCCTGGCAATCTGATAAGAAGCACACAGAATAAATTACTGTGCAATGCATGATAATACACACCACTTAAACAATGTGCATTCCTACTTGCAGTGCTGGTAAAGAACTTATCCACAATGGCTTCACCCTCAGTCCTACAGGAGGAGCTGGAAAGTTAAAATGTAACACCAGTGCTGTGCTTCACAATCTACTCAAAGACATCAGATGATATCTAAATTTTTCACTGTCAGATTCTAAGTCTAGAAAATTTGAAACATGGATGTTTTAAGTTAAAGGGCTAATAAAATAAAAAAAAAAGTGGCAAACACTAAAAATAAGATGAAACACCACCCCAAGACAGAGCTGTGGAAATGGGATATTGCAACAACTCCAACCCAGCAGCAGGTGACTGAAAGAGGGATGCTATGAAATACAACACTTAGATTTTAATGAAATAAAATTGTTAATAACTATCCATTAACAGAATTTTAAAAAATAATATTACACTTTCAATTACCCAACTAATATGATGAGAAAATTAAAAAAAAAAAAAATGCTAAGGGCAGAAAACAAAATACAACTTAAATTATCCCCAAAATACAAAAAAAGGTGTGATACCAGACCCATAAATCTTATACACCATAAATTTCTGCTGCTTGGAGCAGGAAGGGAAGAGACTAAGGGAGGAAAGAAAAGGCATTGGGAACATGAGGGTCTCTGAGGCCAGGGGGTAGAAAGACAAGGAAAGGAGGACTGACCCTCGTTGTATATGTAAACGACTCCTTTTGTTATTTCTTGTGGGAAAGCTTGAGAACAGCCCTCCCTTCTGGAGTCACACCTTCAAACAAGAACTGAAGCAGCAGGGAAGCTGCTCCAGGGTAGGATCATCTGAGCAGGCTAATTCACGACTTGCAGCAAAACTCATAATACACTTCACCAAGCTACGAACCATGGTACAGAGCAAACTCTTAAGATCCAAGACTATCAGAGAAAACCAAGCTAAAAGCAGTTCCTTTATCAAATTAAATGTTCATTAAAAAGGTAGGGGTCAATTTTCATTCAGCAGAGAACTGACAAGCTTAGCTGTTTAGAAGAGCTAATATATTTTTCCAGATTTTACCTTTTTGATTTAAACTGGGTGGAAAAAAAAGAGTACACTGAGTTTTAAACAATTCTTTTATGCATTTGAATTCATTATTACAAACAGTTGCTGTATTTCAATTCAAAAGCTAAATCCAAGGCATGTTTAAAACGAGAATATTACTGTGTTACATGGGGAACAAAGGCTTATTCTCCAGAAATATTTTATGAAGTAACTTCAAAATCTTTAGTCAAGACTCCAGAACTGCTTCCTTAATTTACTTTTCACATGTCTTAGTTGGCTGGCATTGGTTCAGCAAAACCCAATTCTTCTATTTCTAAAGCTGCTTATTCCCACTGCTGAGATGGTCATCTTGCAATAAATAGAGGGCAGCCAGGTAGAACTGCTTTGGTTTACGTTTCAACTTAGGAATGTGGAAGAAGTTTGTCTAATTTGACCAAAATGTTACCAAGAAACCCAAAATTTAACACTGGCAAACAGAAGAGAAAGGGAAGATCTTAAACAGCCATTATCAATTAAAAATGGGCTAAAGGAACCACTGGTCTACCCTGATACACTATTATTTGCTTGAATTTACAAACTGCAACTTAAAATATTAACCAGAAGGAAAGAAAAAAAAGCCAAAACCATTCAGGCACTTAATCTGTGTTTAAGTGCAGCATGAAGAAAGTCCTACCCTACACTTTCCATACCAGGAACATGAAATCATCTTCCTAGGATTAAAATCCCAGCAGAAATCTCCCACTGTGAAACAACATGTCTGCTTTCACTATGTTTTCATCTATGCATGGAACTGGTTCTTAACCAGTAGGCCAAAGCATTGTGATGGAAACTACTAGTCCTACTTTCCACCCCTACCAGACAATTAAAATTTCACATTCAGGTACTTTGAATACCTGTACTGCTTGTTTGTCAAGTGTTACATTACACTGAAGGAGTGCTTACTCTACAGGTTTAAATGTTCTGCACAGAGCCAGCAAACAAGTCCAACCTGTGCACAATGCCAAAAAAAAATCGTATACACTAAAAGTTTCCATCTTTCATATCAGGGAATAGGAATAGACGGCTCATCTGTTGCCTTTAACTTTCAGGAAGAACTTAGCTCCAATTGCATCACATCACAAATGTGTCGTTTATCTTCTGCACAAACATCTCCACCCACAAAGAACTCACACCACATGGAAGTGACTCCCACTAAGATTAAACAGAATCCAGTGTTACATCTGTGACCTCCAATTGCTCTGCTCTCAGAGAATGACGCAACTGATTTTTTTAACACATTGCTGGAGATAGCATTCTGTATTTTTCTGAGGTTGGCTCAGCAGCTGGCGGCATTAAAGCCTGGCTCTCCAGGCATTCCTCAGTTCAGATCCTGAAGCAGTTATTATCTTGCTACTTTATAATTTAGACTGGAAGTTTCAGGCATTAGGCAGGACTCTCAAGACAGGAACTATGGAATGTACAGCAAAACTACAGTCACTGTCCAGAACTACTTATAATCTAAACTAGAGGTCAACAGTTTGGCTTCATGTGTAAAGACACTGCACATTATTCCTTTGAGAGGAGGTACTGACATCAATGCAGTAAGCTTCAAAGTGGACCAGAAGTGAGAGGGAGAGATCCATAGCAAATCTCTTCTCAACTGGAAGAACATTTCACAGCCCTGGAAGTTAACCCCTAAAATAGACTTGGATGCTCTGGACTTTCAGGTCAGATACACTAAATCATGAGGAATGACTTTCAAACCCATTTGTATAGGCACCGATTTATTTGTTCCCTAATCAGTTTTCCAGTTGGGATTTGGCTTGTTTTTCCTTTTAGCACCACTTAAAAAAGAGAGGGGAGCACTACATTAGCATCCCTTACTTTGGATTAAAATTAAGGTCAAACACTGTAACCGCATTTAAAAAAATTACCTGTCTTATTTAATATACAGACCAAGGAACACTGGCTGCTTTCTCATCTTGAACCAAAGTTTGGCTACTGAAACAGCTACTAACTGCCTCAATTTGCTGTATTTTTAGAACAGATTCAAGTGGTCAGGCAAAGATAACACTAATGTGTCAAAAGACAAAGCTGCAATGCCACAATCTTATCTGAGGCCATTTGCCACCTTACATCAATATCATCTTAATTCAGAAGCTTAGCAACACAATTTTTCACCATGTAATAGGAAGAACTCTTTTACAGAATTGTTTCTCTAAGTAAAACCTGAATACTGACGTGTTACACAGTTTGTAAAGGCCTCTCTAAATGAAGAGAAACATCAGTCCATCCCCAGGAGAGCAAAGACTCATATGTAACTTTGGGAACACTCGGAGACACCCACGCAGCTTCCACTTTTTGCAAATCACCCGGGTAAGGTTCACTGAGTTATGCCAAGTAGAATGAGTAAGATAGGGCTAAACAGTTTGGCGTTCTCACCACAGGGTCCCCACCCCATCCTACCCCCATGATCATGCAAATATGTACTTCTTGTGCTTGACTTTTTTTCCTTAGTGAAAACTGACTCCAAGTGCACTCATGTGAAGCACGACTGCTCCTGGCAAACAACGCAGTTGTTACACAGCCAAAGTGCAGACTGCCACTGAAGGAAAGTTACAGTTATGTAAAAGTATGGAACGAATGGGTTTGTTTCAACAGCATGCTGCATAGCTGAGAAACTGGCAACAGAAAAAAGCAGCAGGAAGAGGAAGAGACAAACAGGAAGCAGTTTTTGTACAGCAGCCAAGTTCAGAAACCTGCAAGATGCAGTGTCTGCCAGAGATCTGGCAGCAGCACAGCCGCACCATCGACACAGCACGAGTGACCCCGGGCCAGAGCTGCTACAGAGATGTGCTCACAGGAAGGGTTTAAAATAGCCCTTCATTGCTACACTGAAGAAAAGGTCACCAAACATCAGCATATTAAAATACTTTGGTCCTTCTGTTAAAAGCACATTGGATAGAAACAAGATTAGGGTCACTAAACTATTTCAAATAGTCTCCAAGCCTTTACCAGACCGCTGGGCTTAGCTCTCAAGAGCAGCTGGAGCAGCACTCCATGTTACTGGCCCAATTATACACCTTAAGAACACAGTGACCAGCACAGAAACATCTCCAGACTAACATGAAGTCAGTTCACTTCATGTTCACACAATGGGTCAGCTATACTGAAACAAGCTAAACTGAATAAAAAAAAACCCCACTGTTGCTCCACTCAGGAAGAAGGATCAATATTTACATACTTGTGGTGTCAGTGGTACACTGACAGCAAACTGAGGAAATCATCCCACAAACACTTGGTGACAAACATACCTATGCTCCATAAGCACAGCATGCTGTATCATGTGACACATGTGCCTCTCCAAAAAACCCACAGAAATACTCTTACACGAAATGGACTACTTTTCCTTTCCCATATTTTAACCTTAATTTTGCCTTAAAAATCTCTCAGTGTCCTGTTTAATTATGATTTAGTAGCAGGACTGCCATTTTGCTCCTTACAAAACCTGACAATTGCAGCAAAAGAGCGCTGGGCAGTCTCCACTAGCAACATGCAAAGAACAACGCAGCAACAATCCACACAAGAAAATGAGAAACCCTTTCTTTGCAAAACATGACCCTTCTGCTGTGACACATCAGGCCTAAGGAATCAGACTCAAAGCCACCATTTCCAAAAATCTGGAAGTAAAGGTAGGAGAAATTTGCAAGCAAAAATACTGGTGACAATACAAAATTCTGTAAAAGTATTTAACAAAATTTATACAAACTCCTTTAGTAACAGCATTTCAAATGCAAAGATTTTCAGTCACGGGATTCAGAGCATGCCTCAGGAAGCCCATTTCCATTTTACAGATGAGAACAAGAGATTGAGTAAACAATTTTACCAGCATATATCAGAACTGAAACCTACTAGTCCATATACCTTGGTCCTTCAAATCATTTTACCTGCAGCCAAGGGGGAGATATCCCAAAAGCCATCACTCTGTGCAAAGTTTGTAGGATGATTTGCCAAAGCAGCTCTGAATTGAACACATAAAACCTCACATCTGCAACAAACAACAGGCATCAGATGTCTGGTATTCTAAGCAGGGAATCACTCAAGTTTCTAACCTACGAGAAACATCAAGGAGACAAGCACTTTGGATGTGGTCCCTTCTCTGGGCTTACGTGCAGGAGCTGCAAAAAGGCTCTGCCCACTGCTGGAATTCACAGCTCTGGAACTCCCTCTGGATGCAGGCGTAAGTCTCTTCAAAGACTGAATAAACCAGCGGAGGAGTTTTCTCCACAAAATCCCTTTTCATTCGCAATGCGAACATCTCAGGTTTAATGCTTGTACCTCCTACGTTTGAAATACCTTTACAGACAACTTTTAAATGCTGAGAGAGGGACTGACAACTCCTTTCCATGAGTACTTCTTCAGGGGAGCAGTGAGATAAAGCAAGAGACAGAGTGAAACTTTCATCCAGCCCAGCAGTTACAGCTTTCACCAAGGCTGCAGGCTCCACAGCAAGGAATATGCATGCACTCTACATTCAAAACCCATCACATGAAACACTCAGTTGTTAAAATTGAGAATGGAACCAAGGAATTTCCATCAAGATGAATAGACCAAATCACAACATTAGAGAACCACGTGCACTCTTTCCTCTGGGCCCACAAACAGTTATAAACCAGCATATACAATAAGCAGCATTTCAAGGCAAAAAATACAAGTCTTCCTCATCACAGAACATCAGTCAAGACTGCAGGGTATGTGGATACGTGCAGAATCAAACACTCTGGCACTGCAAAAACACTTTATTGGCAGAAACAAAGAAGCCTTAAAGAATATAGCTATCCTCCAAGGCACATTAGTATTTTTATCAGCAGTATGTAAAAATCCCTAACAGGCAATGTAAGTTCCTTACTACTGAGTACACATACACCAACACAACTGATCAGCTTCCCAGCTTCAAACACTCATTTGTGCGTTTAAAAAGGCAGTTCCTCCAAGTGTACACACAAGCTGTATTATTATTACCTGACCCTACTGCATGTTTACATTCAGAAGGAATCAAAAGTACTGAAAAGACAGGCCAGGCATTAACATACCCAGAAGTGCAGTAAGAATGCTAACACTGTCTCATAATCTAGGAAGAGGTTCTTAGAAGTTAAAGACAGAGTTAAATGTGTGTGGTTGTTGACTGTGGGGGTTTTTTTTGTTTGGGTCGGCAATGTTTAAAGTGTATTTGCATTTGGGGAAAGCATCTGCTCCACATTTAGGAAGGCCAGTCAATTCCAGGTGAATAACTGTAATAAAAGTCAGGTGACTAAGAAAGGACGTAAATGTTGCAAGAGCATTTTTTTAACCTCTGAGCAGATAAAAGCCCCATTCTAAAAAAAGAATGCAGCAAAAAGGAACATTACAGGCTTTGAAAACTAGAGACACAGTTCTACACTTAGAAGCCAGCTGGTTTTACTGTCCAGGTTTTAAATACACAAATTTGTTTTCAAACTTAATTTCAAAGTTTTTCTTTCCTTCCCTCTGCCCCATTAAAAGAAGTTCATACTGCACTGAATTTGCTCTAAACTCTTAACTGCTACCAAAAAAATTTATTCTATTTAACAATATATTACATTGATTTGGAAGACATCTTTACTGCATATTTTAGAAAAACAGCATTCTAGCCAAAATGAAATCAAACAGAAGGGGAAAAGGTTTTAAATTATACTATTTAAAATGCTTTCTTTTAAAATGAGCTAACATACACATAACTAAAGTAAAAGTTAAGAAAATATTAAGGAAATGCCAATTACATTTTTATCAAAGCAAGAGAATTCACAAGGAAGCAAGTCTCCTGGTAAGCATTGCTAAACATATAAAAATTTTAAAGCCCTCTTTAACAATCAAGAAAAGTCTTAACAGTATCAAGTCGTAGCCTTACTCAAATCACAGTCAAATAAGATTCCAAAGAACATTTAATGAAAGAAACAAACAACCCTCGCTTGCAGCTATGCAAAAAACCCGGAGTTACTTCCTCTGTCTTTATCTATCAGCCAAAATCAGAAAGATCAGGTTTTTAGTAAGAAGACAAGTCATTTAGAGATAGTTTGTGAACTAATGTTTGTGTTCATGCATACCTGTACACGTAGTTTCCTCCTCCTTATGCTAAATAAAAGCATTGCTCAGTCTCATAAAAGAAATTTCACAGATGGTTACAGCGAACCATTCCCATTTACAGTGGAAAACCCTACACAATTTAGATATACTAAACACCACCCGAGTGAGAATATAAAGCACGGGTAAGAGCACAACTTTTCACAGAATAAGTAGGTCCCTGAAGTGCCCAGCACATTCCTAACGCTGAAGAATGTCAGAGAACAACGTGCTCAGCTTCATCTGGCTGGAATTCCCCTCCCCTACACTCAACCGCACTGGCTTCAGTTCAGCATTGGGATTACACAATCACAGTTCCATTAGGAGAAACGGGGCTCTTACAAAAACGCAGTTTTTATTTGCCTCTATTCTCAGTGCAGCAATGGAAAAGCAGACAGAAAAACTTCTAATAATTACTGCCTCTATTTCTCCTTTGCACTCTAAAAATATTTTTTAGTTGTTTGGCAACTTTGATAACTAATTAACATACAAATTTAAATCCATATATTTTAAAATTGAATGCTTTTAGCCTTCACAGAAAAACAGGTACTGTTCCTCATTGTAGCAGTAGCATCCACAAAAAAAATCTTTATGTCAGAGCAAGACACATAAATGCTCATTTTCAGAGAGCAGCCAGAAAAAAAACAGCAAAGTCAACAGTAAGCAACTAATAACAGGTCAAAATATTCAAGCTGGGAATAGGAGGGAAAAGAGGGGAAAGACAGAAAGAAGTCTTCTCGCTTTCTTTATATAATCTTATTTGTTTTTTTGTAGTTGCCACTATTAAATTCCTGCTTCCCCAATACCAGCAAAAGACACATTAAACCATCCCTGTGACCAAAAAAAACCAAAAGAAAAAAAAAAAAAAAAAAAAAAAACCAACATGGTGGATGAAAACTTTAGGAAATCAAAGCATGAACTGAAGGGTTAAACCCCCCCAAAATTAAAAGAATCAAGGCTATTTTGAGGAAATACACCTATTTTGACACAAACAAGCAGATGCTCTTATTCCCACCTATGAATTACCTAGAAAAATCAATATTTCCCTGCTTGATACTAATAAGGACCTTGACCTCCACCCCCGAACCTGAGTGTATCACCTTGCCCCACAGGCAAAAAGCTATCTGCTTGCACCACCAGGAGCAGGCCAACTTGCAGATGCATCACCTTGTTCTGCCAGGCTGCCTGGGGGTATTGGGATTAGATTCACCAGCGTAATTAAATCCGCCACAGAAATCTCAAACTATGTTTACAAGACCCAAAATTATGCAAGATATTCCAAAGGGGGTAACGCCATAGGATTGCTTTGACATACCAGATAAGACTGCTAAATGCCAAGTGTACTCATCTTGTCAAGTACCATTTAACACACCTTCTCATAACCAAGAAAAAGGAGTTTTAAGGACAAAACCTTGCACTACACTCCCATAACAAGGGCACCATAAAGCAATTCCAACTCACTCTACAATAAAATCCATTTCCTCCAACAATATCAAAGTATAAATCAGAACAGCCTTAACTAGTTTTTCAGATCCAAATTTTTTATTAAATTGCACTTTTTAACCTTCATGGAACATTTAATTAATGGCCTTTAATCAGTTTTTACCTACATAAGGAATGTTAGTTAAAACAGAAAGCAAAGCATGAACTGCTTACTAAGCGAAGTGAGTGGTACTGATCAAATGAGAAATGGCTCAAAGCTTAATTTCATTCCAAACATTGGGTCAGAAATTTTCACTCTGTCAACTTCAGACACGCATGTGCCAAAAAAAAAAAACCTAGCAAGTCTAAATATGTCAGCCTCAGCACCTTGACACTATCAGATAAACAAAGCCCAAAACAGTGATATTGTTTTAACACCTGCATACCCTGAAGAGCTTGAGAAAGGCAGGTGAAAATCATCCTGCTTGCATTGAAACCAGCTGTAATGAGATTTTCCCTAATCTGAGGTAAATCAAGAGTCTGCCATACACAACAAGTGTCTTATCCTGCTTCCACAATTCCTCAGACGATCCTGTCTCCTCACCTGCCACACTTTGAAGAGTCATTTCAAAGCACTGGATGCTTAGAACAGTCAGTAGTAAAATTTGCCCTTCAAAGTTGATCTTCAAAATCATCATAAGATTAGATCTAGTTTCTCAAAGGCAACATATTAAATGTCTACTTCTTTCCTCTGAAGGATTTCTTCCCCAAGCTAGTCTAGGGTTCAAATTTTGTGATAGATTATGATTTTTCAGTATAGTATAAACAAAATTTTGAAAAGAAAATCTAGACAATATTCATCACCACCAATTTAAGTTTACTGAGTTTTTAAAGATACTAAGCATCTGAAAATAAAGACTCGCCTTTCTTTTTGAAATTAAAAGAAAATTTCCATCTCATCTGAAATTAAGACTTTTATCTTACCTCAATAAACGTGCATCTTCTAACAGAACTGGTTCCAAAGCAGTGTGCTCTCACAAGCCAAGGTGGCCACTTGGTTACATCAGTAACCAATTCAAATGGAAAAAAAACAACAACCAAACCAATTTTAAGGAAAACCAGACTGAGTCTGAAAAAACCCAAATGTAACAAGCTAACTTAAAACAATAGCCAGGGAATGAATCTTAGGAGATAAAACAACCTACAGAGTTACTAACAAGCACTCCTGCATAGCAGTGACCCAGAGAAATGAAAAGGTGAAAGAGTACCCAACTCTGACATTAAAGTGACTGAATAAAAAGGGGCAATTTGTTATATATTTACTTTGTCATTTAAATTTCAGAATTACCCTGGCAATTTCCAGGCCAAATTAGTTTTCCAGATGTAGGCTGACAAATAATTCTCACACACAAAATACAGACCATTAGGTCCACACACTGCCCATAATCTTACCCTGCATTTACATGCAGAGAACTGAAGTTTTCTTAAGAACAATATACTCCTCTCCAATTTCAGCAAGTTTTCCTTCCTCCTAAACTACAGTAATCATGAAAAGACAGAAGAAATCAGGACCTCTAGTAATAAAACTGGAAAAGCAGACAGAGACACAAATAGCTATGGAAATGGAGAAGCAACACTAAGAAGCAGCTGGGATGAAAAGGAGAAAGTCTGTAGCTGTGCTTTTACACTATACCTGTTTTGGCATTGACTGCAACTGTCCAAAGCCAAAAATCACAGTGTGGCAGAATGGCATTATCTACCCCAGTGAAAGCAGAGCAGTGGGACTAATTTAACTGAGAAAACATAAACCTGATGGGGGGCAGGTGGGGAAGCAGCAAACAAAAAAAAAACATCAAAAAGCAGACTGATCCAGTCACATTCTACTCAGCCCAAAACATTTGGTCTCAAATCTAAATAAGTACTCAGGGATATATGGGGTTATTCTGAACAAACTGAATTTACCAAATATTTTAGTAACTTTAACACTCACAAAAAACCCCCTTGTTAACTCAGCATGTGGATTTCCACCACAATCACTGTTCACTAGGCCTCAAACAGCTTGCTCATGCTGGCTCTCCTGTCTTTCATATTCCCAGTGTAATTTCCAAATCCCACAACGTATTTTTCTGACCACTGGTGCAATTACAATTCTTATACAATAGAAATCAGAATGCAAAAAACTGATGCCAGGCACATATATGCAGCTTTTACAGGAAACACCAGTCTACAGCCAGAACTGCTCTTCAGTACCTAACAAAATTATGTTATTTAAGGGGAAAAAAAGTATTCAACCAACAGTGATCTGAAAAGCAAGTTTTTTAAGCATCCTTCAAAAGTACCATTCTCCTTTAAAAACAAAACAAAAAAAATAATCACAGAATCTCTACTTCAGCAGATGCAATCCTATCAGTCTGCAGTTGTTCTTCCAAAGACAGAACTTCAAATTCTACACTGAACAACCAATGAGCCCAGTGAGAACAATTAATGAATCCTCAACCACACAGAAAAAAAGTTGGAAAACCTCTCCAGACTTCCACAGGTGTGCTTAGAAGATTGCAATCCCCCTTAGGTGAGGCAGGGCTCCCTGTGGTTTGATGAGTCTATGAAAAGCTGTTGAGAAATACCACATCTGAGCTGCTCCAGAGCACTTTTCATTATTATGTGATTTGCACAACAGTGCTGAAGGTGTGGCACATGGTACAACAGCTTCAGTCTGTGACACAGCACTGCCAACGCCTCCAGCTACTCTGCTTCCAACTCCAGCACAAGTTTCAGAAATAAAAGTGTGTGGAAAGACTGCACTCCAATTGGAATTAGCAGATATCTACCCATATTATTTCACATGACAGCACCGATTAAAAGCCATTTTCAGTTTCTATGCCATTTCTACTTTACATATATATCTCCTCCTAAATGCCCAATTACAACAACAACAAACTACCTATGGATCTACAAAAAACCCCAAAACATTCTGTGCTCTCTTTTGATAATCTTGAGGCTTCTCAAAGCAAATACATGTTGCTTTCTGCACTGCTAACTGTACAGAGCAGGCCTGACTGGACTAAATACCCAGGGGAAAGCACACCACTTTCTGAATTGGGAGCCTTAACCTCTCTGACTTCCAAACTATGCAACAGGAACATAAGAGAAGATGGAGAGAGTTAAAAATGAGCATACTGCATTACTCATTAACTGAGAGCAAACCCATTGATATTTGGATCCCACCCCTGCTGTCAATGCTTCCTCTCAGTGCTTTTTAAAGAACCTTCCTTTGCCACAAGACCTCCAAAGCAACTCTGGCAGGAAGCTTTCAAGGGAAGCTCATTTAGGCCAAGGGAGCAGCTCAGGCTGATGCACGTGCTCCTCTAACCAACTCACTACCTTCAGTAAGGCTGGCTTCCAAATACCAGCACAAAAGGCAACACCCCTCCACCACACAGTCACACAGTATTCAAGATCAAGTAACAATATTCAAAAGTGCCTCTCTATTAACTTGTGAAGTTATTGTTGAAATCAAAGAGTTTTTGTGAGGAGACAAGAAAAAGATACTTAACCAGTGTGCATCATTCAGCATGGCAACTACAGCTCCACAAATCTCTGGTACACCAGGTAATGATAAAAACAGTCACTGGCAGTCTGAACTAAAACTCACTCTCCGACCTATTCTGCAACATTTTGCTATCACTGGCACATCAGGTGGCTGCCAGAAAGTTTCCTGGATCACTATCCTTTTCTGGAAAGGTCAGCAGCAACTACAAACAGGACTGACAAGTTCTGAGTTAAAGACAATGTACTTGATGAGAGCTGCCCTGTAATTACAGACTGCAGAAAACTGCCTTCCAAATATTTTTCTACAACTGGGACACCACCACCAAACAGTACTAAAACCACAAAATCTTAAGAGAACAGCATTAAAAGTAATAGGAAACACATTAAATGTTGACAAGGTATTCACTTATATGCAGTATTTTCTGTTTAATTTTATACTACAAAATTACATCAAACTCAGCAAATAAGACATAGTATCTACTGTGACTTGATATAAACCCGTATTACATATCTTAAAAAAACTTAATGTCACCAAAAATTAGTACAAAGAACAAGAAGACAGTACTCTACATACTATTAGAGAGTTAATGCAACAATAATCACATATTACTAGGTGGAAGTGAGAACTGAGGCACTATAGCTTTACTATACTAGCAGAAATGCAACATTTATTTAAAAAAGACCCACAACTTAATTTGCTTTAGATTAATAAGAGCCTGCTGTTTGTTCACTGGACTGTTTTAAGTTTAATGTACCTAGTTTTTTTCTCTAGCCACTTGTTAAGACTTCTACAGTTATCTATGTGAACGCTGTGTGACTTACCTTTATTTTCTTAAAAAGCATTACAAACAAAAAAACTCCCCTAGAAAACGGTGCCATCATTATTATTCAGTTCCCAAAGAGCCCTCACACCTTCCTCCTGCCTCAGCGCTGTAAAAGAACTCGGGTGATTTGCCCAGCAGCTGGCTCTCCCTATAAGTGCTCGTTCGTGAGAAACTCCTCTGAACAACGAAAAAAATTTGTTCTAACTGCTGAACTTCTTCTTTGAAAAGCAGAATGCATAAGAGGGTAGCCATAAACTGGCTATTATTTTAAGCTAGGAAGTTATATTAATACCACAGCATGTATTTTTAGTTTTGGTGCTTCTATCTTAAGTTCTCTGAAGGGTGGTTCCTTTCTGCCATATGCTTCTTGTTGACAACTTTGCTTACCCTTGATATTCTGAAGATAACAGATAGACATGCAGAGTTAAACTTCTTGTCAATATTTCTTTTTCTTTCTTTTTTTTTTTTTTTTTTGGTAAGAAAACATTAGAACAACAATTTTTCCTGTACTTCTCCTTTCCTTCTAATCATTTCTCCACATGACTCCACTGTAAAGCGTAAACCCTCTAAATCAAAAGTATTACAGAGAAAAACAACTGGTTCTGCAAAAGGAAGCAGAAACAGTACCACACCTTGGTTCCCGGAAACTGCAATCAGGGAAGAAGTTAAGTAAGCAGCAGCCTTCCCACACGACGGCACCGACACTACGAGACAAAGGAGAGCCATCTCTCCTTTAAAAAATAAAAAATACACCGTAGAATACATGCAGCCCTTGAGCGGTCGCTCATTACCAAAGGAGGTTTTCTCTTTCTCTCCGGTGCCGCAGGCACAAATCCCTCTGCTGCTCTAAGCAGGGCCTACCTCCCCCGTTAAACCGAGGTGCTTGTGTCCGCTTTAGTTCGGAGCATGACCGAGTACAGCTACAGCAAACAAACCACCACAGCAAACACCGGGGGTTAGCTGTGGGCAAAGCTACGTTTAAAACACCTGGCGCACCACACGTTTAAAGGGAATGCCCCTGAACAAGCAAGATCACGTGACGGACAATTGTGAGGACAGGATATTTGGATTATTAAATCAAAGAACTAAAAAACAGACGACCTCTACATTCCTACCGACTCACAGGCAGGTGAGCGTGCCTCCCAAACCCCCACAGGCCACCTCCACCGAGATGCTCCTTGGCCTGAAGGAGGGTCCCAAGCGACGCCTTCAGCCACAGGAGTCATTAAAACTACGCTCTCTAAAGTCCTTCCGAAAAATGTATATTAAAAACAAAAGGAAAATAACCTCAGGCCGACCAGAAGAACACCCTGACCCTGCAGCTGCCAGCGGCTCCTCTGCCCTCAGCCGCGGTGCCGGGGCAGAGCCGAGCACGCAGCTCCCCCGGCAGACAAAAGGAGCGCGGGGCGGGGGGCGCCGGCCCCGCCGGGACAAAGTCCGCCGCCCGCCCCGGGCCGGACAGCGCCGCGCCGGGAGCCCGGGGCAGGGCCGGAGCCCGGAGAGCCGCCGCCGCTGCTCCCGCCCCGACACGCGGCTCCCCGCGGGCGCAGCGGCGGCTGGAGGGCGCAGCCCCCTCAGAGGTCCCGCCGCACGGCCCCGGCGGGTGGGGGCCGGGGCAGCCGCCCTCCCCCGCGCCCTCGGGCCCTGCCCCGCCCGCGGGGCGCCCTCCCGCCGCCGGGCAGCGAGGACAAAGGAACGGCCGGGCCACCTCGGGCCGGGAGGGCCGCGCGGCGCAGGCCGCACTCACCGCTGCAGCACCAGGAGGAGGGCGAGCCCTGCGGGAACTTGGCCGAGTCAGGCGCGATGCAGACGCTGGAGCCGAGATGCGGGCACTCCATGGCGGGCGCGGCGGAGCGGAGCGGGGCGGGCGGGCGGCTCCTCGCGGCGCTACAGCGGCGGCGCCCCGCGCACAACAGCCATCTTAAGGACGGCCTCCCGGTCCGCGCTGTGCGCGGCCGGGCCGGGCTTTGCGGGCAGCCGCCCTCCTCCCTCCCTCCCGTCCGCTCCGCGCGCCGCTCAGCGGCTGCCGGGCTTTGCGGGCAGCCGGCCGCCTCAGGGCCCGGCCCGGCGGGCAGCGACCTGCGGGGCGCACTGAGGGGGCGAGGGAAAGCTGGGAGAGCGCCCGCCCCAACCCTGCCTCTACAACAGCGCAACTGCTCCAGGCAACTCCAGAACCATTGCTCCAGGCAGTGCCCCTTCCAGCCTGGCCTTCAACACTTCCAGGGATCGAGCATCCTCAGCTTCTCGGGGTAGCCGTCACAGTGCTTCACCACCCTCACAGTAAAGAGTATCCTAATAGCTAATCTAAACCTGCTCTGCTATATAGCCATGCCTCATCTTTGCTGCGAGGTCCCCTCAGGTGCTGGAAGGCCACAGGTAGGTCACCCTGAAGCTTGGCTGGACAATCCCAATTCCAGCAGCCTTCCGTCACGGCAGGGCTACTCCACCCCTCTGATCGCCTTGGTGGCCTCCTCTGGACCCTCTCCCTTGTTACCTGGCCTCAAATTTAACTTGCTACTTCATTTCCTACTCTGTGACTGTGACCTTTAAGTGGTAATCAAAGTACAGATGTTGTGTTACAGCTCTGCCAGACAACGCAGAAATAACAGTTTTATCGCTCAGCAATTTGCAATACCAATATGCAGTTCCTTTTCAAATAGAGCATAAAAGTGTGGGTTTTTTTAGTCTAAGGAACTGTGACAACTGCTGCATATTAGGAGTTTTAGACCTTTTCTCTTACCATAACTAATGTGAGAAACAGGATTTTGCCACTGGTTTTGTGACCTTTATATAGACACAGAAAGCATCTATCTCACTGCACTATTTCATGGAAGTATATTTTAGAAACTGACAGTTCTGTATGAATTTTCAGATGAGATACTTTAAATATTCATATCAAAGGTGGTCACTCATCTCCTTGGCAGAACACCATTCTTTACCCTTTGTTCTTTTTCACCCTGTTTACACAAGGGGGAAAAATTCAGATCATGGAAGATCCAATTCTTCACAGCATCAGAAACTACTCTGACTACACTCCATGGAATTAGTTTGAATTTCTAGCTGTGTAACTAGAAGCAGCATTAGGTCGTAGATACCAAACTGAATTAAATGGCTGCAAATGTTGCCTTGATACAAATCCATAGATCTTCCTCACATATCCCCCATCCTTCAAACTTGTAATATTTGATCTATTAGGTAAGTAACTTTCTCATACTATACTTTATAGGTTATACAAAAAGCATATATGTATGTAATTTTCTAACAAGCAAATACAAATAGAGAAAAAATTAACTGGGAAAATAATATTTTAATTTGCTTCATAAAACATACAAACCTTGATATACGTCTAAGAATTACTTGTACAGATTTAGGGAGCTTTTAAAAAGGTGGTCATGTTAGCATGCTTTACATTAGCCAAAAGGTCCTTCTGTTTCATCTGCACCCTTTGCCAAAATGTATAATGAAGACAATACATTAAATTAAAGCAGCAGTTTTACTGCCGTTGCTGTCTTTTCTAACCAATGCGTACATTTAATGCTCGTGCTGTTCCCCAGCCATCCTTACATACAAACAATGAGTAAGAAACCTCCATTAAATCTGCTTTTCTCATTTTCCCCTTGTTCCAGCATCACTTGGCCTTCTCCAAGCAGTATAAACCAGAGTTTAACCTAAACAGTCCGTTCTTACCTCTGTGTGGATTATGTGAGAAGTATAGTTAGTCTTTCAAAGTAAGGAAACAATGTACTGCAAGATTAAATATGGTGAAATAAACACGTTAATATGCTTTTGGTTGTCTACTTTCACTTTAGCACTGCTATTACTGACTTTATGCCTTGTTCCTTTGCAAGATAATAATGGAGTTTTCTTTCTTTTTTCATTTGTGGGTTGACACCCATTCATTGAATCTTTGAACAGTGTAATTCTGTGCAAAATGTGCTCATTTCTTTTAGTTGCCATGCCCACAGCAACTGTGGTAGCCTGTAAATATTTTTATCTCTAGCTGCCAAGTACTTCAGTAAGGATGATTTTATCTGTGAGGCAGTCATGATGCATAGCAGTTATCATGTATGTGAGGATGCATAAGGGCCAGTATTAGCATGATTGTAATGCAGTCTCTTTGCCTGCTGAAAAATAATTGATCACTAATGCAGCTTTCAGCACTGAGATCTCAAAAGCTTTGCTTACAACAAGGATAGTTTTAAGTGGCTTGCAGTGAGGTCTGCATGTTGAATGCAGAGGAAAACTGGAGTAGGAGCTCTGGGTATAATTTTCCTTTTTTGTTGTCTTTTTCATTAAGATTTCTTCAGTACAAATCACTTGATTTGGAACCAGAGTCTGACCTGTTGCTCCCATCCTTCCTTGGATCAGAGTACTTTAGATGGTAGCTAATATAAATCCTACAGGTATGCTCATAATAGGTGCAGTCAGTGCAGAACAGGAGCTTGTGATTTAGAACCGTATATTAGAAATTTCTATTTCATATAGCACATCATCGTCTCTACTACAACAGAGGTATGTCCTACAACATCCTCTTCTGGGATCTGTGTAATCATCCATCTATGCTGTAGGCTCCACCTGAGAGCACTTGAGCTTAGAATTTGGTCCTCAATCGATATCTTGAATATACACTAAGAACTTACAGTGGGAGCGAGGGAGTTTGCATGGAGGGTTCTTTTGTTCTGCTGTATTCCTCAGAAATAAAATTGGTGGTGTTAAATATTTGAAAACATTGCCTGCCATGGTCTAATGATGCAGTAGCAGCATTTTTCCTTGTGCTCTTGGCTTCCTTTAAAGCCACTAGATGAACATCTCTCAGTGGATCAAGTGAAGCAGATTGTTGCCTTAGCTGACTTGCACATTTGCTGTGGAAATTGGAGAGCGTGGAATGAAGAGGAATGTACAAGTGGAGTGAATGCTGGCCTGAAGGACTATAGTTCAGTCTTTGCCAGACAATTCTTGTATATCACCTGGCAAATGATTTAAGCCAATTTCTTTACAAAGTAGACCTCTTTGCTTGTTTGAAGACTAATGTCCTTCTCAACTACAGCTGTGAAAAGAGGCCAGGTCTGTTCAGACCACACACATTGGACTTTTCCTATCTCTATGGATACACATCCATCTTCCACTCCTAGATTAAATGCATAAAGACAGAAAGAATATCATCTCCCATGACATGTTTCTTCTCATTCAAAATGAGTGAGATTGGCCAATGCCCTGAACACTCAGCTGAAATGAGCAAGCCTTTTGCTCTGAGCACTGGGTTTAGCCCCAAGTGACAACTCAGGCCCACACAGTGTCTCACAGTGAGCACTCTGAACACACTTCATGCCAATCCACACTCAGTAGCAACTTGATAAATAGGGCTTTCACCTCTAATTTCCCAAAGGAAACATCCAGGTATGCCTGCGATAGTGATGGAGACCACAGAAGCCCAGCTCAAGAAGTGCAGATGCAACTCTGAAACAGATGCTGGCAAGCAAAATATCAATAGAAAGCATCAGAATACAGGTAAGTTGTAACACAAGGTCTCAGCTTAATAAAACCTCAGCTGAAGTTGGCCAAGCAGTTCTGTGAGTTCTATGCCATCTGCAGTGCACAAAAGCTTAGCTGTGTATGAAACTACACTAGAGCAGGTTAAATACCAGAAGCACATTTCTGCTGGCACGTTGTCTCATTAACAAATCTATTTCCATTTCCTATATGGCCTCTGAAAATACCTCACACCCTTTTTCAGTGTTTGATCATAAGGACACAAGCCGGGACACTGCCAGACTCCCCTTGAGGGCGGTGTGACACCAGGCATGGAGCGAGTCCTGCCCTCTCCCTGCTTACACCGGCACTGCAAGAAATCCCCAGGACATCTCCTGCCACGGGATTTATGGCTCTCTCCAGTAATATGGAGACATCCCTCATTTCTTAATGAGTTGCTTCCTGTGGGAAATGAGGTTGACTTTGGCAGTACGAATGGCAATTGGGCTGATACAGATTCCATCAGAACAGAAGATTGTGTTTATTTTTTGGAGTATAATTCAAATATGTATCTGAGATTTCATTTCTTTAATTTCTAAGAGCCTATACTAATTTTATGTCACTTTTCCTAGGATTTCAGGAGCATTGAACAAAAAAAGGCAGACTTTTAATTCTGCCCCAAATATTGCCTGTTCTGCACTATCCCAGCTCAGGCACAATGTAAGGGAATAAATAAAGGTGAGTGTGAGTAATCTCTTTGGTAGGTTTTTTTGAAGAAACCAATGAAGATGTGACAAACAAATGGTACAAATAAACTGAATGCTTTTCATAAGGTGTTATTCATACAGACAGAGTGATTTTTAATTCATGCTTTAAACAAATGCCTGAAAGTTCTCATATGTCTGACTGCTTTCAACACCAGCTTCATCAATTGTTCACTGTCCTCCAGAGCTTGCTCAATAACGCAAGTGCATCAGGGTGACATCCAGCAGTAGTAATTCATGTCACTGGTATTTAGTTTTACTGTATTTGTTATGTAAACTTTACATTGTTCCCAAAGGCAGTCTTGAAAACAATCATTCTGTACTTGTGCTTAAGTTTCTTTAAAGATCAGCAGACTTTATTTCATCCCATCAGGAGAGGACATTTTATAGCCAAGATAACTAATTTCTCTTCATCACAACTGAACATAGCTTACTCATTAATTTTTGGCAAATGAGAGAAGTACAGGTATATTAAAAAAAAAAAAAATAGGCATTTCAGCTTATATACTGTATCAGAGCATGGAAAAGAACTTCCAAGCATCCTGTTGAAACAAAACCTAGTAGTACCTATTTGCTGGAAAACATCATAGTTGGGACCAGCTGATCCATTTGATCAAGGAAGGGAAAATTGTTCAAAACCGCTCGAATAAGTCCAGAGCCTAAAACTCACTGGTACCATTTCTTGTGTCACAAGGGGCAAACTCATAGTTGTTTCTAAGCCACGAGTACTGCATGTTTCAATGACATTCAGGGTTTCAGTTTCACTGCTATGATTAGTTAATTAACAAATCTAAGGACAACAGACAATTATCCAGACACAAAAAATGTAAGAAGTATTACCTTGATAACAACCTGGGAGGATTAGGAAGATAATGAAAGGGTATAGAATTATACCATTTCAGATAAAATTTAGGAATCAGAATACAAAATCTACTTGCCAGTGAAAAGAACATGTAAAGAAACCACTGTAAAAAATTATTTAAATTAATTTCTGAAGTCCCATCTCAAAAACTTACAAATGGAAAGTCCCAAGATGAACTGAGTGATCTAAAATGAATTTTTTCACCTCTAAACTCTGTTATATCTAATTGTATATACTAATTATATCTTTAGAACATTACTACATTAAAAGTATCATATATATCTGTGAACTGTAAATCTACACAAATGATACCAATTTTCTGCTATATTCAACAAGTCAAAGCACTGTACAAGCTATTTCTGCTTCTTTGCTGTAAGCTACAAAGGCATCCTACCTCTCTGCTGCACGTACTTGCTTCCAGTTTTGTACAAGGAATTTTGTGCTGTACTGCACACAGATCTTGGTTCTACTTTACTGTCCACAAAGAACTGTAAATACTAACACAAAAGGAGTCAGCATCTCAGAGCATTTTGGTTCTGAAGTTTTTTTACTCCAAAGCAAAGTATCCCTGGAAAAACTTGCCATTATACACAATGACAGTATACACACTTCAGTGATAACTAAGTAGAGACTTAGTGATAACTAATAAGACTTGTGTTGGTAAAATGGCACATTTTATCCTGTTTGGAGATTGGCTCATTACCAGGGAAACAGGAATTTCCTTGCCATGCCACTAGGATTACATTATCTGTTATTATGTTACTGTTAAGGCCCAGTTATTCACAACATTGAGTAGCAAACTGAATTGTGAAATAGGAGACCATTGGCCCAGATTTCCTTTCCTCACTGCCTTCACTTAATATTTGTGAATTCAAGGACTGAAAAAGGCCTTCTGAAATGTTTCTGTTCCAGCTGGAACCTGAAACTTGAGACAGCAAATTCTCAAGGGAAAGAGAAATATTCAGCTGCTTCTGAAATAAGATGTCAGGACGTCTTGCATGCAGAACTAAATATTTGAAAGCAGTCTTGCCACGCTCCAAATGCTCCAAGGTCCTGGGGTGCTGATCAGGCTGACCCCAAAATTTACCATACCCATGCTGCCACAGCTCCCTCCTCCTGCCTGAGCACCAGAACTAGCCTGGCTGGCTGGGGTAGGGGCACTGCACTTGTGCTGCCAGCAGGCTGCTGTTCAGGCAGCTCTCCTGCCAGTGCCCAGAGTCACCCCTGGCTGCTCCTTGTCATGGGAAGAGCAGCAGGTACTGTTGATGGTACTGTATAAGCATTAACAACATTAAACTACAAGGTATCTATGGTCAAGAAGCACAGGACTGCCTGCAAACTTTCTCCTGCAAGCATGTGCACTGTGTACTTTTTCTATCTGTTGCTGGCACATGCTGCTTACAGTGTTTACAAATGATTCTGTTCTCAGAGACACCTACAGACATTTCAGTAGTTTGAGATTATATTTACTCAACTGACTACAAGTTGTCAGGGGTTGTGGAGATGCATCACTAAGGGCTGAAATGGGAAGTGAAATTAAAGAATCCATCTGACTTACCATCATTTGAACAGATTTGTGGAAAATGTGGAAATGCAGATAATGTGGAAAAACTCTTCATGAGTTGCCTGTCAGTGAAGAAGTCATTCCCATTCACCTCTGTAAGCAAACAGCTGCAGCATTTCTTGGTTCTGTAATAGGAGAGGCTGTTCAGGAATGTTCTCACTCTACAGCACTTGGCTATGCTGGTCCCTTTGATCCTATTTGCTATGATAATGTGGTTATCAGTGTGCATGAACTATCACATTGCAGCTCTGGACACAAGACTGCTGCAGCAAACAAGCTGTGGGACAGCTCCAACAACTTCATATTCCAGGGCTGCCTGAAAAAAGTCCCTTGTGGGGAGATTTCAAACCAAGAACTGCACCACTGGTGCACTGCCTTCCCAAAGAGAGCACAGGCCAGCAGATGGGGACTCCCTGCATTCCTGGATGACAGCCAATATCTTGAAATATTTTGGGGACATATTATTAAAAAGTAAGCAGAATACATTTAATTTAACACTTTTTCAGCCCTTCATGCAAAAAACTGGCTGACATTTCTCTCTCTCTCTCCACTCGTAACTCCGTGGCTTTTGCAGTCACTATGAAGGATTTACATTTCTGGAAAACTACAACACTGACTTCTTTCACATTGGCTTTTAAAGCCAACATATGACTGGCAAAGTGTTTACCAGCAAACAAACCAAGCAAGCTTTTTATGTCTCCAAAGATAATAAAACAGTGCTTAGAGCACAGCCTGCTTTGAGTTTCTGCATGAAGCTCCACAGAAGGAAATAGCTATTTTAATCATCCTGTAGTTTCTTAAGCATAGGTTCTCCTGTTGATTTAGAACAGGCTCAACCCAGAACACCAAGCCATAAATACATTTGGAGCTGAGGCTGAAGCAGAATTAATATTCATCTCTCTAATTTTATTTTAAAATATACCTTTAAATCTCTTGATGTGTAGCAGAGTCAGTGAGTCACTCCAGACAATTTAAAGATATTTTGGAAAAAGCTGTAAAGTGAGTTTTTTTGTTTGTTTTTCCTTCTTCCTTTTTTTTATTTTTTTTTTCCTTCCAGTCACAAGCAGACTTGCCTTTGTTATTTGGGTTCTTTTTTTTTAATAGAAGAACTAGAGTTGCAGTTAATGAAAACATAATCTCCCTCAGTGACACAGACACTCCAAGAGAAATGGAAGGACATCTGTTTAGACTCTAGCCAGCTATCCTATGTTAATGGAGCTGGTGGAGTAGTGACAAGGGTCCTCTGCATCCTGTGCAGCAGCAACTGCAGTGACCCTCAATGCTCAGAGCAAAGGGCACAGCTGGAAGGAGGAAAAAGGCAATTTTTCCACGCTTCCCCACTTTATATTGCCTTACGGGTCTGACTGGCTGCAATGTAGAAAGTATGCAGCACCTACAGATATTTAGAGAGAGAAATGAAGCAGAAGGAAGTAATTCCCAGAGTTAGAAAGTGACAGCCAGCATGGGGACTGCCGGCACCCTGCCCTGCTCACCCTTCTGGCCTGCCAGCTCAGAACCCAGCTAAGGCCAGTGCAATGCCACTGGGTCTCTGCAGCAAGGCTTTAGTCTGGCTGCTCCTAGCTCGAGCCAGCACCATGACCATGTGTGGTGAGTGAAGCAGACAGCAAAGGCCAGCAACAAAAATGATCCTGTTTTTCTGAGGAGTATTTCTGGCAGGATCCAGGGGTGCAAAGCAATGAGGAGAAAGCTGTGTTCCATCTTTAGCAGAGTGCCTCACTTTGTTGTACTCTATTTCGTGACTTGTTTGCTTGAGCCTTTTTTAACCACGCTTTTGGGCTTTTCATTGTGTGCAGACAGGACAAATATAGTGACTTACAAGCATATACCTATTATTTAGTTGTTATATAAAGCCCACCTGAGCACACCATGAATTCACATTTTAGGTTTGCTGGAAACTTCTGCTGGAAATTTGTTCTGGGCTGTTGCCACCTTGCAAGGATCCATTCTCATCCCCCCCATACAGGCAAATCCTCAGCTTGTTTCTAAATTACTACATAGAAGTAGTAATTACTGCCCTATTAGTCACAACAGTGACCAAAAAAAACATTTTGCCTTTGAAATTCTTATTTCATGCAACTTTCCTAGGTAACCTTTCCTAACAAAGGATACCATTTGTGCTTGTTATGTGGTGGCAGGGTCACCATCCTGTTGGTGACAAGGAAATGTGTTGGAGCCTATTTTAGATAACAGATCTTCTTGCACATGATTCATAGCCATCCCAATGGACACCACAGCCCACTCCCCTGTGTGGGCCCCAGGAGCACATTCACACCTGAGGTGATTCCTTCCCTCATCCACAGAATGAGCCATGCCCTTGCAGAGTGTGCAACAGCCAAGCCCTACAGGCCAAAGCAGCAAATTCACCTCATCTCTGAGACTGAGAACCTCTGTTAAATAATATTATCTATTAGCACAAAAAAACTTCATTACCTTTGTACATAATCAGTTTTTTATTCACTACATACATTCCCCATATGCAGCTAAGCAGATACTTAACCGGTCTTTTTCTCAGAAACCTAATGTACTGCCTTGAAATTAACTGGCAATATATTTCTACTTTGGATTCACGTGCATGCCAAGATTAGCAATATTTCTAGCTAGTTATAGTCACAGACACTGTAAATACAGCATTCAGTCTGCTTCTTTTATGGGTGCTGTCTAACCTATTCTAAGCATCATAGTTTAGTGTTCTGTTTAAACACAAGCTGGGTTTTCCCAACAGCTGGGACCTGAAGTCAAGTTCCTTTACAGTCATGTTTTACTGTAATAGGTTAACTTCAGTCCAGAAATGCAAGAGAAATTAATCCTTCTGAAGACATACACTGAACAAAATCGATACAGGCACTCAGAGGGAGCTTTAGGTCTGTGCCTGATGTGATTTTATGTGCTCCTGTAAATCTGTTTCAGAGCTGACTTCAGGGAAGACAAACACTAAATCTGAATATTGGTTTGAACAGAAAAAAGTAAACTGGGGAAATCAATTTGAATTTGGGCAAGTTGTCACACAACAGTGCCTGACCTTCTCTTACAGGAAATCCTGGAATTATTCTCTGCTCAGTCTGCCAGTTCCTAGCTCATTTAGCATCTTCTTCAAAACATGCAAGAACTCTTTAATATGGCTTTATTGGGCTAGTCTGCCACAGCAGAGACTTCTTCCATAAGGGCATAATATTTTGGGGAGGGCAGATGGGAAATTGCTAACATATAGAGAATTTCAAGAGGTAGAATAATTTAGATGGCAGAGCATTGGAATTTATGAATTCCTGCTCTAACTCTGTAGCTTGCAATGACCAGGGATCAGTATCTTGGCTTTGTGCATCATCTGTAGTATGGAATGGTTTTTAAAAGAGCAGTTCTTACCTTGAAAACTTGAAGAGGTAATGAAAATGAGGCAAAACCAAAATAAAAACACAGCAGAAAAATATCTACCATTGTGTACTGCGCCTCAGGAGGCACATTCAGATGTGATATAAGCAAAGATACTGGACAATTTCTTGAATTTCACAGTAACTTAGAAATGTTGTTTTATAAGACTGAAAGGCTTGAAGGAAGATCATGTCAAGGGAGCAAGGAACTTGCTTGAGATACAAATAATAAAATTCCATAATTTGGAAATGGCCAGTTTAACAATAAAGTGTCCTTTCTAAGTGAATCAGTGTCAAAGAGAAGGCAACAAGTACTGCAACTCTGAACAACATATTTTATCTACACCATAAAGACTCCAAGAGATTGGACTAAATGGCAGCATGCACTAGCATTTCAAACATGGATGTCAAGGTTTATATTCCAGCACAGTTCAAATATGAAAGCAGGGCTCAATTTCAAGGCTGTCTGCTGTCCCTCATGCAAACTGCCTGACACCCAAGACTCCTCAAGCACTCCTATGGTTTCTGACACAACTGTGCTAAATCTGTCTGTCAATGTTGTGCCCTTCCTCAGACAGCTCTGGGGTTAAACTTTTTGCTAATGGTTTTGTATTTGAGCCTTGCATCCAGGCACTCTCACTGTGCCCCTTGCCAGCAGTGCCCTCAACACCCACCCACCTCCCAAACTGGGGAATTGGTGAGACCCCACAAGATGGCCCTATGACCCAGACTGATTTTAGTTACTGCAGATAGTGAGGTAATTGCTTCTTTTGGATCCAGCTGACCCTCTTTGCTTTCTGTGTACAGTATGCAAGAGGCTCCATAGTCTGCTTGTTATGGCCATTTGTCTGGATGTTTGCTAAAAGGCTTTTTAAAGAAATGCAGTATCAGCATCTCCTCCAACATTTGGCACTGTTCACATCAGAACAGAACCACAGAATGAGCTAGACTGGAAAAGACCTTCTAGATTATCAAGTCCAACCTATGACCTAACACCTCCTCATCAACTAAACACTGAGTGCCACGTCCAGTCGTTTTTTAAAGTCACAGCCAGGGACCGTGACTCCACCACCTCCCTAGGCAGGCAGTTCCATTGCCCAATCACTCTTTCAGTGAAGAATTTTCTTCTAATATCTGACCTAAACTTCCTTGGTGCAGCTTAAGACTGTCATCTTGTTCTGTCAGTGGTTGCCTGAGAGAGGAGCCCGACCCCCACCTAACTACACCCACCTTTCAGGGAGTTGTAGGGAGCGATGAGGTCTCCCCTGAGCCTCCTTTTCTCCAGGATAAACAACCCCAGCTCCCTCAGTCATTCCGCATAGGGCTTGTGTTCCAAGCCCATCACCAGCCTTGTTGCCCTCCTCTGGATGTGCTCAAGCATCTCAATGTCCTCCCTAAACTGAGGGGCCCAGAACTGGACACAGGACTCAAGGTGCAGCCTTTGTTACCCATGCTGAGTGCATGAGTGTACATGCACTACAGCTGGGCTGCTGATTTCACCCCTGACTCTGGCTTACCACCCTTGGGCTTGCTTGTGGAGAGCCCAGTTGCATCCTCTTCTCACTTTGAACCAAGCCCTCTCAGTGAGTTGGGCCAATTCACGGGCTAGAATCCTTTTGCCCTTAACAGATAGCTGGAGCCCATCTAGCTTCAGCAGGACAGATGCCATAAAAGCTGCCCCATGATCAAAGAACCTAAAAGTCTGCTGATGGCACCAGACCTTAAGCCACTTGTTGATAATGCAGGTTCTCCCGTTCCTTTCATCATTTGTGTCTGCCACTGAAGGCACTTGTTACTGTATAGGGGTTACAGAGTGGCGAAAGGACACAGTAGCATGACTCCCTCTTGCATGCAGCAAGGAAGAGCAAGAAAGAGTGATTTATTGAAGAAAGCCATTGCTTTAAATAAGAGAGTTTGTGAAAAACAAAATGCAGACAGTTCATTGGTTAGAAAGGAGACACCTCTTGTCTTTCTCACAGATCCAGCAGATGTTTATTTTTTGTTATAATTCTTTCTCTTATGTTTACAATAGAGAGAGGCCTCTAGCTTGAGAAAAATCCTAGCTAAGCCTGAGAAAGCTAGACTGGAAAAATCCTTTAAGATTCTCCCTGGGCCTGTAATGGCCACAGGCACTGAGCAGACCACCCATGCTCCTGCCCCATCGACCCAGAGCCCTGAAGTCCCTTTTAATTACCCTGGTGCTCTTCTTTTCAATCTCATCACTGCCAGCCTGGAGTGTCAGCAGTGGGCAATAACCAGAGGGCTGAACCAGCCCAGGAAGTGTCTCAGTGATATCCCATATCCAGGCCCCAGGGAGGCAGCACACCTCCCTGTGGGTGGGTCTGGTCGATATACAGGGCTCTCTGTTCCCTCAGAAGGGAGACACCCACTACGAGTACACTTCTTTTTAATGCTAGAGGTACTGATCCATCTGACAGATGAAGTGTTATTGGGAGGCTCTCTGGGCAGATTATTTTCTTCTGTGTCATCTGGCTGATCCTCTGGATCCAGGGCCTCATACCTATTCTGTAGTGGCATCTGGGTAGATGATGGGGGTCAGGAGGAATTTTCATTACCTCCCCAGGGAGGGAACCCATTTCCACTCCTCTTCATCAACTAGGTCTCCTCCTCCTGCCTGGAGAGTTGCACCCTTCCGTTCCTGAGAGAAGCCCATCAGGAGTCAGAGATGGGGTGCCTCCCCCCTCTAACAACCTAAAATTTCTGAAAACCAGAATAAAATGCAATCTCTATGTGGTTTGTGCAGAACACAGGCAGGTAACTGTGTCAGGGAGCTTTTTTTTCTCTTCTTCCATGGCTTATACTTGGGAAGCAAAGAGCTTTCTCTCCAGCCAGCCTTGAAAACACAGCACTGCATGAAATTCCTCTCATAGATGTGAAGCCAAAATGGTTTCTGCTATAGAAGGAACTTGGGGAGAAGAGGTACAGATCGTGAAAATGCAAAAATGATCTGGGGGAGATTCTAAGAATCAGAGCACACCACCGTGGTCAGTGTTCAAGAACACTGGCAGAAAAGATGAAGAAAGGAGATAAGAAAGCACTGTTTGGCAGATAGCTCAGTCCATACACTCCTACACAACACTGTCTTTTTGTAGAGCAGGTAATTTTCAGCTCTAGATACCAACCTTGGCAGCTTGTCAGACAGGCTGCTAGCTATGTGAAGGCTGATGACAAAACCACTTCTCCTACAGAAACCTCCAAAACGGTGTTTCCAAATTTTTGTCAGGTTAGGAAGGTCCTGCATGTGGCCACAGCTATGTGCTGATAGCCCCATGCTGAACACACTCAGCATGCCTTTTGTACCAGTGTGGTAGACAGTGTCCCTCTGCTTTGGACAACGGCACTTGCAAAGTCATGTAAAAAACATTTTCTCCATAGCTTACACCCTCTCATTTGATTACATCTATCTGAACTGAAACACAGAATTACAATCTAGGTTTACAAAATGCTAAGGAGAAGTATGAGAGGAAGTGTTCTCAACTACAGCTGCTTTCTAAAAGGCTACATTTTCTAAAAGGACATTAATTGGTTGCTGCTGCTCCCTGCAGACTTCCTCTACCTAAACTGGGAGGAACGGGCTATGCATAAACAGCAGCAACAGAGCAGAACCATGCTTTGCAGCAGAGCCCTGCTTGGGATCTAGGCAAAAGTGAGCCATGTTCCAGTCAACTTTCCTTTCCCCTTATCAACCTCATAAATGGTAGGAAAAAACAAGCACATCTAATAACATTGAGCAATTATACAGTAGCTAATAAAATGTGGAAAATAAAGTTTGACCAATCAATAATAATACATTATAAAGTTGTTACTGATACATAGCAAGCTGCTAATTACAATTATGAATAATAATGTACTCAAATAAAATCAATAGTCTCTTCAATCCCACCTTCTTCTCCTCAGCTATCCTCACTTTAAGAGCTTCACTGACAGAAGACAACATTACCTTACCCCTGTGCTCCTCTTTACCCCTCTCCATACATGTCCTGAATAATATCAGATTCTGGGACTGTTGTTTCATGACTTTTTAGTCCTCCTTACTTCGTGTGTCCTCCTGGTTCCAAGAGCCTTCACCTCAAAAAAAATCTCTTCCTAACAAGTTGGATGGTTTTTGTGGGAAGTGTCCATGGTCCCTCTGAGTTATTACCAGTCCCACACAGAGCCTCATTTCTCCTCCCTTCCCTCCAGTCCTCACAGTGGGCCATTGTACTATATCCAACTGATCCAAAAATGGGAGCTGAAGGAGACTCTCTGAAACAGGCTAGAAAAACTCTACTGTGGCATAGCCCATAGCAGAACAGCTTTTTTAAACATTTTTGTCTCTGCTAAATAATTTCTCAAGTTCCATGTTTAAATTCCCTCTGTAAGTGCTGGAGTCTGCCCTGTGAGGACCTCACTAAAACTGAGGTAATGAAGGATATGATCTGAGGGTGTTGTGACATAGAGGCAGGTCTGATTACATCATTTGTTTTGGGTTGAGTCTCAGGAGCTTTACCAAAAGCAGTCCTAAAGGCAAGGAGAGAGTAAAGGGGAGAGGAGGGCAATAACTCATTAGCAGAAGCTCTGCATGTGTGCACTCTGCTGTTTGCCACATGTCTACAAGGGAATTTCTTCAGAGTGCAAGAAAACCTGTGGACTGCTGGAATACTATGTCTTTCCTTGAGATGTCAGTCAAGAGCTTCAGTACAGCCACAGTGGCTACTGTGCTTATTTTCTTCTTAAAGATACAGCTCTCACTGCAAGCGCCGTTGAATGGTAAAGTCTCCCAGCTTTCTATTTTATTGTCTTTTGTGCCTTAAGGCAGCTATTTATATAGAAAAATGGCATCCTTTCATTATTACTATTCAATATCATGCTCAAAGTCATATATTGCTGCAGTCTGTTGTTGTTTGTAGTTATTATCTTCATTTCAATTTCTCAGAATAGGTATTCTGACACATACTGGGAAGAGGAATTTTTCTACTGATTTAGTTGGCATTGCAGACTTCTTGTATGCTCAGCATGCTTTGCTTTGTGATCTTTTTATTTCTCATAAAATGAAGCAGAAACTGGCCCTTTCAGAATTAGTGGAAGCATCACACCTTTCCCTCTGTTTGTTTATTTTTAAACCAGAGAGAAAAAAAGCAATCCCTGTAAAGGACCCCATACACTAGAGATCATTCTCTTACAATAAGACAGTTTCAGGACTCTATTCACTCTCTTTTTAGGAGCCAGTACTCATCTATAATAGCTAATTATAATAAATTTCCATTTTTTCAAACTAATTATAATCTACCTGGTGTTATTATAGGATATGAGGGGAATTGTTGTAAAGTTTTGTGTGAGAGCACCTACTCAGCACATATATTCATGGGACAAAAATCCAGGAGGTTCAAACATAATGCAGAGCTGTTGGTTCAAGCAGGGTTCTGTCAGAACAAACATTTTACCAGGTTTTTTGCATGAGCAGCAAAAGGTATGGAATTCAGACTTTTAAGGTCATCTTCTTATTTTGTGCCTATGTCCTCTGAAAAATACCTATATTCTACAGCAGAATCTCCCATCTGAAGGACAGAGGTTCCTAGAGCTTGATGCTTTCGAGAACAACAGAATAAATAAAGCTTGATGCTTTACAGCTACTTTCGGTGACCATACAGAAGGTTTGGAATAGAAAGGATGTGTTGAAAGGAAATGTCTTCTGATACATCCTGAAGGGATGAGTGCCTGTCTCAGACTTAGGAACCTAGTACCAAGAAATGGCAAGAGCTGGAGTATCTGCCTGCCTCAGATATCTTTCCAAGTAAATTATCACACCTACAACCATTCACACCTTCCCAGCTCTCAAGTGACACTGGAAATGTATTTTTTCAATGACTGTTGATCAGTTTACTGTACACTGGCTCTAGGAACCTCCTCTGCCATGCATGGGCATGTAACTGTGTTACTCATCGATACTCATCCCAACATGAATAAAGAGCCAGGAGAGTGTTCACAGACACAGAGCTGTTGAATGTTCACTTCTAGATGTGAATTCTCCAATTTCACACTATGTGACAGTCTGCCTGACTCTCATTTCATTATCAGGCGGAGTAAAAGCAACCTTGCTCAGGGTCTGAGGTTGGCAGCTCTCTGTATTCATTCAGGCAAAATCAAGAAGGTTCTGCCATTTGGTAATTGATTTGTCTCCTGATCCAAGATGAAATGAGGATAAATGTGCCCTCCCCACAGCAGTTCTATGGCTGTGCTCACCATAAGTCATAATGGTAGCAAGATGCAGATCATCAAAATGCTCACAGGTTAAGGAATACTTCTCTTGGCAAAAGACTTGAAGCTTTCATTTACTTTTGTGTCAAGTGACATAACCGACCAAAATATTGTAAATGCTTAAAAGTGATTGTTTTAAGGTTGCTTTAGATTATAATCATAATATTTTAATGGTCAAGAAGAACATGAACATAGTAGCTATTGTGGTCAAGCCAGTATTTCTTCAAACCCTGCTCAAATGAGGGTATTTCTAAAACCTACTGCCAGTCATTTTTATCTTTATCCAAGTTTTGGCTACAGAATGACCAAAGGACATAAGCAACCCCCAAAAAATCCAGTAAGAGATAATCCCCTGCAGAAAAAGGCAAGAGGTGAATGAGGTTTCTCATCCTGAAATCTGAAACATTAATTCTTCTACCAGAAGAACCTGAGGACTTGAACCAGGATGATCACACAGACCTTGCTTTGAAAATTCTGATGTAAAAGAACAAGGCACACTGGTCCTAACAAACTGAGAGCAGGAAGTTTCATGTTCCCAGCACATACTAATACAAAGTGAAGTTGGTTTGCACATCCCTACAAATTAATCCCAAACATTTCAACACAAGGTTCCTCGGGAAAAACTGCATCTGTCTGTGACCACACTCCAGAGCATAAGAAATGCTACCAAGGACTGTGTATTGAGCAGACAAATGCATGCAATGATAAATATTTGCCTGCATGCATACAGACACACTCACAGGCACACTGAGTGTTTGCAAGATTTGTATTTCAGGACTGTTTTCTAAGCAGAAATGAAATTAAATTTGCAGAGAGTAAAGATCAGCATTAGCCTGATAACCCAAACTGTTCAGGTCTGTCAAGATGAGCACCTCTAATTATGCAGCAAGCTGAGTGATTTTAAGTAGGTTTCAAGACCAGGAAAAAAATTATTAAAAAGAGCATTTAATAAGTCAAGACATTTCCAAAAACATTCAGAGATACTGTCCCAAGTTCAGTTTGCTAAGAAGTGGATGAGTATTGATCATTTTAACACTCACTCACCCTCCCTGGGATTCTCCAAGTTATATGGGTTCATGTGTCAGACTCCCTGCTTTCAGAGTCCATCTATTCATTTCTGTCCATCACTTCTCAGTGTAGCAACTGCCAATCCACTGATGTCCTTCAAATTCCTCAACAAGGCACAGGGGTGCTCATTGTAGTTACATTCCACTTATATTCCTTAGCTTCCTAGCCAGAGAAAAATCCCAAGGGTGTACCTACAGACAAAGTCTGTGGATCTTCAAATTAAAAAAAAAAATACTGAGAACAGTCTTACCCCAAAATTTAAGTGACAAGAAATTCAGCCCTATGGGCAGGATCACAGGGATAATTATAACTACAATTTGAGTGAGAAAGGTTCATAAAACATCAAAACCTTGAAAGTGTCTATGTTTTGCTCAACAGCTGGGACTAGAAAGATAGACAAAAATATTGCAACATTCAACACATGGGTTTAAGTAGCAATTTGTTTCTTTACAGAGTAAAATCAAATGCAGTAATGTTTCTTTTGTCTTTAAACAGGGTCCAAATGGTCTTATATTGGTAAGTACTAATTCATACATACAAAGTTATGGCTTTCTTCTGTACCTTAAGGACAACCTGCCAAATGTATTCTGGTGAGTACTTATTGGGATCCTTCCCCAGGTTTGAATCTGGTCAATTTTCCTGAAATCTGTTATTCATCCGTCAGTTTTGGTATCTGGGAGAATCAGTTACTGAGTTCTAAATTTCCCTGTGGAATGACAGGAATTTCAGCAGCCTGAAGCTGGCTCTACAGCTGCAGAGGGTCCCTGAAGCTCTGTTTCCTCAGCAGTCACAGGCCAGCAGCATCCTCCAGCCCAGCTCTGCAAAGAGCATTCTCCCCCCACCCACATGAGTCTTCTTTTTCAAGCAGAATCAGAGTTCTCCTGTATTCTGTTACCTGAGGCTCAGGTCCCCAAAGATACCAGCAGTGACAAAGCAGAATAAATCATCTTTAGGAAAGCACTTTAGGAAAGTTAATTTGTAACTAATCATTTTAGTCATCTACTAACTTAGAAGGACCGGGTGGCTGCTCAGGAAAAGAAGTATCTAGTGTTTTTCTTCTACTTGATCTAATCCTCTAGCCAGGTATTTCTTCATTCAGAGCATTTTACATACCAAATACCGTCACAGAAGTAGGCAGTATGGAGAATTTCAGAAAAAAAATGTTTGTTCATAAGCTTTTGGTGCTGCTCCAAGACAGCACAAAGAACCTCTGAGGCTGAACTTGTGGCTAGGAACTCCTTCCTTTGGCTGTGCTCCAGTTTACCTGACTGGCTTCACATAAGCAGAAGGAGAACTGTCAGCTGCACATCTATCTGCCAGTGTCCATACACACACTTCACAAAAAAAAAAGCTTGACACAGCTTTAACAAAACCCTGGGTTTCCACTTAGACAGTAGCCATCTGATAAATCTAACCCTGCTGGGTAATAAGGAAAACAAGACTTTTTTTTGCTACCGTGAAAGCAGAAGTTTTGCCCTCCTTCCCAGGGTAATCCTTGTTTAAATTAATTACTTCTCCCTTCCTAGGAATTTGGGTACCATGTTGATTTCAAAGTGTGTTATTCCTAGTGCCTGATTTCATCAATTCCTGTTAAGCTCTTCCATACTGCATTCTTTTGTACTGCATAATGGTTTCTACATTCTAAATGTATGGAGGATAGAGAGAATGTTCACAAAACATTATCTTTTTCCTTCAACTACTGATTTCAAAACAAATCTAGAAAAACACATAAAAACAAATATATAAAAGCAACTTCAAAAAACCGAAGTGGCAGCTGAACTTGTACAGAATAGTACAGAAAAGCAGAGTTAGAGCATTGATCCCCACAGAGAAAAACAGCTATTAGAGAGACTATGCTAAGCCAAGAAAGATCTTCTACTGATCCTGGCTTCTTCTGCCATCCTAAATTTTCCACTGTTTATCTTTTCCCCTGAAACACCCTGCAGTGCCTCTCACTAAAATTAAGTCAATAGGAATGGAAAGGAAATCAAGCCATTATAATAACAGTGTAGACTGATATGAAGGTAAGGGTCAAGGTACAAGATTAAGGTGGAGGAGAAATCTGAGAGCTCATTGTCAGATTTCTATTTGTTGAGCATTTTACATATTTTACAATATGTAAAACTGAATGTTGATGCAGTATTAGTACCTCAGGCCATAGTGGCAAAGCAAGATGACACCATATGTGATCAGGCCTTATCTATTCAGCACAGGCCTTCCAAAGAAAGGAGAGTTTGCCTTGCCTGTAATGGAAACTACTGCATTAGATACATCAAATATATAGGCTAGACCTCTCCTCTGTTTGCTTCTTCCTTAGCCAAACTGCAGCAATGCTGTTTGCTGTCCCTGTTTTCACTACCCTTGTACATGCAGCATAGGGCAGTGAGGCCTGAGCCCTCCAGCCCAGGGACACAGGCTTGCTCTGTGTGCTCTGAAGGGCAGGTCCAACTTCTGTAATATGGACAAAGTAGATCCAGTGTATCATAAGGAAAAGTTAAAGAACTGAAAGAGAGGTTTCAATGCCCCACAGCTGTGCAGGCAGCTTTTGGCAATGCTGCTGTGTGGCTGTGAGGTGCAGCCTGAAATCTGCTCCAGAAAAACAACTGGTACAAGTGGATATTAGGCTTCAATTCTTTGGATTCTGGCTCTGTTGTAAGTGGGCTGGAATGAAATCAGAGAACCAGAATCATCCCTTCAGAGTGGACAAGCAGCTACAATGGAGAAAACTAGCTTTGCAGACAAGTTTGAGGTAATAGTGCAAACAGAATTATCAACAGGCTTTAGCAGAAATAGTGCCAACAGAAATATTAAAGTACTTTAGCATGTGAAGAGACAACTTCATGCTGCAATGCAGACACAAGAACTGTTGGTAACAGACATCAGGCTAATTGTACTTGAAAACTCTTTTACTCTGCTGCTGCTGAATACTCCAACTCAGTGAGGCGCTGAGAAGCTGTGCTAAGACCCTTCCACTTCCCCTTCAGAAATGCCAGCTTTAGTGAACACACTAGAACATGCCCCAAATTTCTCATATTGCACCTGAAAGCAGTAACAGCAACAGTTACAGCCCTTGGCAATTCCTCCACCTCACAAGCTTCCCTCTGGGCACGAGTGTGGATGATACACACATATTGGCTCTGTGTGCACAGAATGGTGTTACTGAGCCCTGAGCACAATGGAAACCATGTGCTCGTGTCACCATGGTGGGGAGCCTGCACTCTCAGCCTTCACCACCACCTCAGCCCTGGGCAAACAGCAGCTTTCCAGCTTCCAGCTGGCTGGAAACAGGGCAAAGGGCTCTGCCTGGCTGCAGAAATACCACAGGCATTCCCTGTGTTACTCACCCAATGCATTTTACTACATTACCTCAGATCAAGAGAACTTGCACAGACTGTGAGAAGCTGGAGCAACACCGATATCAATTGGTCATCAGAGCAACAGTCTGTTGGTACCACTGGTGTTTTACAAGGCTGTTTTCTCCTTATTTCAATGTGCCAGTGTATCCATCCTGGGAGCAGACACTGTTGCTCCTGAAGGAACACTTGTCCTGCATTGCAGCAAGGCTGCTGCTGAGGGGGTTTTGCTCAGCTCACTGGGCATTCAGACAATCCAGAGAATTATTCCTGCTTTATTTACAGATGTCTTTTATGAAATAGCTGCGAGGGCATGGTCAGGCTCAGGGCTACCTTCAGTGTGGAAAGGGAGCATGGTGCTGCAAACTCGTGTCAAGCAAAGCAGCCCACAAGCTGGATTTGAGCAGCCTGAGTTTGCACTCCCTAGGGCAGGGAGTGCTCTTGGCAGCATTGGGAGCAGTGGTAGCAGGAAGGGTCCTACTTCCAGGGACACCAGCAGCTCCCTACCTTAATATGCTGACCCTAACAGCTGAATTATTGCCTTGAGGGGGTAGGACAGCCCCATGGCATAGTAAATGCTCTGCTGGCACAGTCCTGGTTGGATCCTCATAGTGGCAAACACTTCTGAAATGCCCGGGTTGTGAATGTGTCACACAAAAAGAAGATAAATCTTAAAGATAATTTTGCAATACTTCTTACATTAATATCTTTTGGGACTTGTAGTGCAGGCCAGTCTCACATGCACATGCTGTTCTTTCTTCAGTAGTGATCAGACAAGGCTTTTGTAAACACAATGTGATTTCCACTGAATTTATCTGAGTGTACTGGCACAGAAAAAGGAAAATCAGGTTCTCAATCAATCATTCCTTTTCACCAGACCTAGCTGAGAAATGGCTTCCAGCTGTGTGGTTTATCTGCCTCGGAAATCTCAATTTCACATATGCAAAACTAAGTTGCAGTGAGCTCAGCTCTTGAAGACAGGAGTTTTGAGGCAGTGAAATTAGAAAGACTACGTGACAAAAGACAGAATTTCTATAAAAACTGGGTTTGTACCAAAAAAAGAGGTTGTGTTCGGGTTTTTTTTAATTGAGTAGGAATGAGAAACAAGCAAAATGTTCTGTAGCTTAAAGGCCTGTGAGTGGAGCTGCAGATTTATGTGAAGAAAAGGATAACTGCTAGTAAAGGTCAAGGTACATAAAGACTGTGATAACTGTATCATTTTACAGACAAGAAAAAAGTTTGCCTTCTGAACTGGCAATGTAGATGTGAAGTTCCCATATTTTGTTGCCAATTATTCCAGACGTTCAAGTCACCCAAACACAGTACAGAAAAAATGATTGGTACTTCATGACTCCCTGGCTGGGACTAGACTTCTATTTTATACATCAATCACCTATTTAATAATCAAATCTCCAAAGCTATGACTTGTAATATATAAAAATCTTGCAAACTCACTACCTTATCAAGCCTTTTAAAATTATTGAAGTATTTTTAAAATAAAGTGTCCTCACCAATTTTCTGGCATTGCTGTAATCTTAGCACCTTGTAAAGTGTTAAATTTCAGTGTCATTGTCTTGCATAGCAAGTTTGAACCTAAGAAACTGTCATTTCTTGGTATATCCTAATGCATGTTTTCCTGGGAAACATTCTTTAGCACGTATTCCATAGTATGGAATTTATGCTCTTCTGGATGTATTTGTTATTTGCCAAAAATAGGTAGAGGAGAAGCTTCTATAATGTCAGCCTAGCACTTATTAGCTTTTTAAAACAATTTCAGCAACTTTAAGACAGTATCACAAAGAGGTAAGAAGAAAGAAATTGATGTGATTGTCAGTGGAGTCAAAAATTTAAGTTACACAACAGCAAGGCCTATTTATACTGAAAAGCACTGACTGAGTCTGAGTATCCACACTGTAAACATGTCCCCTGCTAACCTATGTCTTGAATAATGTTAAACCTTTAGAAGGAAGTAAGTCTGTCTTTAAGCACCAGAATTGATCTTATTGATCCTATCACGTGCACTATGTTTGAGTCAGATTCACTCCCACTATCCATTTACTTGGCAGTTGTCTTTCATGTAAATAAAGTGAACTCCTAATAGTATCCTCCTGCCTGCTAACTTCCTTCAGAAAATATCTGAACTTGCTTTGCCATTGATGGCCTGATCTTCAAAGTGGGAATAGCATGGCTTTGGAAAAGAAGCCTTCTAATCAAAGACTCGAGGGACTCGATATGTGTAGTAAGAAAAGTGAAAAACTATATCCTCTATGTTTTAAGTACTTCCGTGAGGAACAAAAGTATGGGAACAGCAGGCTCACAGTGAAAAGCAAGCTGCCAAGGAGAGTAATTATCCATTGGGCACTAATGAAGTATCTTTTATCTACAATGCTTAAAGGAAGAGTAGATATTTATTCCCTTTTGAAAGAAATGGCCTCACAGAAGCAGAAATTGATCCAGGGAGGCTCAATGTCCTGTGCTACACAGGTCAGGCTGGGTGATCCCTAAGGACCTTCCTGCCTTGGAAAGAAGGCAGGAGTGATGAATATTCAGGAACAAGAAGAAATGTAAGTTGCAAGTACCTCTTCTGGTATTTAAATTCAAATCATCTCATCTTACGTCTGTAAACAGCTGCTAGCTGTTAATATGCAATTAAATCAAAGGCACAATTAAAATTCTCTTGATATTATCTATTCTTTATAGATCTTACCTCGGGCAAAAGGCTGTGATGAAGAAAAGTTTCACCAGAGTTTGAGCAAGTTATTGCACGTCAAATTACCATAACACCTTCCATTTTTGCAAGTCAACTTTTCACTGTGGGTTATGCAATCCTGTTGGGTAGTGCCAGGCAGTCTGTACAGAAGGGAAAAGTCTGAGGCTCTGATATAATCAGACTTGTCTCTAGGTCACAACATACTCAGAGAAATGCTCATATCCTTCATTACCTCAGTTTAATGAGGTCCTAGTTTAAAAAAAAGTCTTAAAAATTCAGAAAAGGCTTCTTTTTCCAGATTTTGTGTGAAGGCTGACACAGGAGAATTTCTAGGTTAATTGCATCATGAAGGTTTGCCAAATGTGTCTCTGTTAATTCACACAGGTCCTGATGGAGAGAAGGCCTGGCCAAAGAAATACCCATTTTGTGCAGGAGTATTCCAATCACCAATTGATTTCCACAAAGACATTCTCCAGTATGATTCTAACCTCTTGCCTTTAGAATTCATAGGCTATAACGTGCCCTCCACTGACCAGTTTACACTGATCAATAATGGCCATTCAGGTAAGTGAGGTCATGGACACCAAGGAATGGTAAGAGTTGCAGAAACCCAGTGCTTCTTTTACTTCATGGGTGGACTACTTAAATTATTAGATTAAATTAAGCTGCTAATCAGATGAGAAGGCCTTCACATCAGCATACCTACATCTACAGAACAGGCTAGAGAAATCTGGGAATGTACTAAGAACAAATGGATTCCCAGTAAGTAAAACTTTAAATAAGGAAATTTAAAATAAACTCTAGGCATGTCAGAATTAATGCCCAAGTTTTTCTTTAGCGGTGGTGGCATGCCGAAACAGAAACAGGCTTTGTGATTCTGCTGAAAAGAGATCAACTGGTAAGTTTTGAGCAGTGTGTCTCTTCCATCCATCAAAGCAGCTCAGCTCAATTACCCATGTGGGGGGTGTGGGGAAGAGGAAAAAAGTGTAGGAGCACCATTCTGTTCTTTGAACTTGAGACAGAAACCTCTTTAGTGTAAGGTAAGATAGACAGTGATAGGCAAGAAGACAGAAAAATAATTAGAAATAGTGTACAAACAGGCTCTCCCCACAATAACACTAAATCAGTGTCAGTACAGTAGGTAAAGGTAGGGATGATGCTGTCTCATAAAGGTCTCCTATAATGACACAATACCAGAGAGTCAGCCCCATCATTTTTCATTCCTTCCTGAAACACTTGAAGACACAGAAATAAGAATAGTTTTAAACCCCTCCTTCTTTGTATCCTCCTTTATTGCATAACTATCAAAATACCCTGCATTATAAAATGCCCTCAGGTCTCACACACTTGGTTATGAGTTGACCAACATGCAAAAATCTCTATCTCTATAATTTTTTCTGTGAAGCTGACCTGCTCAATTGAACATCATAAGCCCATTCCTCAGTAAGGGCCAACCTCTCGGGACAGATTCCTGGTTTTCCTCTTGATCAATTTCTCCTTTAAAACCAGGTTGCTTTACACTAGGAATGGCTGGAGCATCCTTTCCTTGTGAGCTTTCCTTTCCTAAAAGTGCTTCTCGGTCCTGGGTGAAAGGCTGGACTGTCACAGTTGAATGCACTGGGTTGATGTAAGGGACAGGCAATAGGCAGAGAAGGAAATATTGTCATTGTGTACTTGAAAGGTGCCAGACTGCAGAAGGAGCCAAAAGAACAGCACTGAGAGCCTGTCCCTCCCAAAGCAATTTCACAGGTAAAAGCAAATTCCTCGGAGAATCTAAGTCACTACCACAGTCAGATCTCACCCCTAAAATATGAGGTTTGATTATTTCCTAAGGAAAGCTGAGACAAAAATATAACTCCCTCAAGAAGATGGGAATTTATTTCCAAGATCAGTGCCCTCCTAGAAGGCAGAGGAGATGCATCTTACTCTAGAAACCTCACTTAGAAACAAATTAATTTACCTCTGAGTAACAAAAAATTAGCCTCTGTTGGACTGATCATTACACCACCTGCTGCTAACTTTTCTTTCAGCTAGAAGAAACCAGTAGGATGCTTAGTATTGTGCTGTCAAGTCATTCCTATATATAATTGATGTTCTTCACCAGCCAGCTCATCCAGACACAATTACCTACTTCAGCTAGACTGAAAACAGTAGAGCTCAAAAAAACCCTCTTCAGTAGGAGCCTAAAAATAGAGTCACAGCTGTTACTTTGCTATGGTGTTGAGCCTTCTTTCCCCTGAAAAACGTGTCCAGGGCAGTCCAGAAACAAACTGTATTCACTCTGGGTAATAATACAGATAAATTGCAAAGAAATTTATCTGCTCTTGACATAAACTGCTGCTTTATAAAGGATCAAATGCTCTAAGTGAACAAATGAGAAATTTCTGCAGGGTTGAGAATTACTGCTGTAATTTCTACACCAAAAAAAGCCCCAACAAGCCAGCCTGCCTCCCCCACTGGAGAGCCTCAGTGAGCAGAAGGGAGGGTCACACATACAAAGGTCTCTCTCCAGCACATCAAGAGAGAAAATGCTTGTTCTTAAGGCCTGGGGTTATCTTACTGCTCAACATCACTGTTCTGGGTTTTGGGAGCAGCAAGGAAAGGTGGGAGTTTATTTGGTTTTGTCATGTGCTCCTAAAAGAAGATTAAGAGGCAGCAGAGTTGAATACAACAGGAGATATAAATTATGACAAGAAATATTAATTTATTAAGCCATTTTCAACCATTATTAAGGAGATGGAAAGAAGGCACATGAGCCTAAATTTTGGTTTGACATATAAATAATTGTCTCTTCAATGTCTGAGATAAATCCACATTCTTCAGGGAGAAGAAAGATTTCCACTAGCAACAATTGTCACATTCAATCCATGTATTTAGGAATATAGAAATGAGTATGTTCTAAATGTACCAAATCCTGATTACCAAGAAAGGTTTAAAGACAACAGAAGTGTTTATTTCCTAGCACAGACCAAGATGGATTTGAGTTAAGAATCTGTTTTTTTCGTGCTCCATATGTAACAAACTTAGACATGATATTTTTATTTGCCCTGTTCCTGAGAGCTGTTGGGATCATTTGTTCCTACCTGGTTTTGGTCTGCTTACAGTGAAAATGTATCTGTCACCTGCCATGTCCATCAGAAACCTCCCCTTTGAATACACTGCATCTCAGCTTCACCTGCACTGGGGAAACAGGAACAAGTCTGAGGGCTCTGAACACACTGTCAGTGGGAAGCACTTTGCAGCAGAGGTAAGGCCAGCTCAGAGCAGGGAAAGAAGCACAGAAGGTTGTTTCAAAGTGGGATCTGTCTCTTGGGTAAATGACTGTTGAAGGCTGTGAGATTCTAAGCCAAGTATTTATGATCTGGGGATATACTAAAAAAAAATGGGTTGTGCACCACAAAATAAGATGCATTCAGATGTGCTAAGTCAGGGAGCTGGAATTCAGATTCTAAACTCAGAACTGGCACCAGGTAGCTTGAGGTAACTTTGAGCTGCACAGCACTGCTGCTCTGTTTACCTTTGCTCACCTTCTCCTTTACAGTGATGAACTGTTTATATTTTCTGATTTCTGAATTATGGATTTGGGAATAGATTTTGACAAGCAGTACCAATCAGGTATTTACTTCCAAATTATTAAAAAAAGAAATTAGTCACAATAATTTGCTTGCATAACAGCACTTTAGGAATCCACTTCTTCTCTAGTTATATTTAACACTGGGGTTTGCATTCCAAATATTGGAAAAAGGTGTTATTTTTTCAGAAAAAATTTACTAGTACTCCAGTCAAGAGTAAACTGTGAAGCATAAATGTGAGCACGACTCAGACATTGCTGTAACAAAATATCTCCTCCTTTGTAGCTGCATATTGTACATTACAACTCTGAGAAATACCCAGATGTAACAGCAGCAATGGACAAAGCTGATGGACTGGCTGTTTTGGCTGTTCTCCTCGAGGTAGGATGCAGGATCTTCTTTTTCTGTTTGTTTAGAATATGCTTTCAGTCATTCAGTTATGAGAGACCTTTAACATACAAAATTACCTACATCATGTAACAATACAGTGGCTGAATAAAGGTTCTTCATCTCCTCTTCCACAAAAAAAAAAAAAAAAAAAAAAAAAGTCAGATTCTATCAGCACATACCAAACCAGGAGCAAATGTTACAAAAAGAGGAATTCTGAGTATTTCCTCATGTTTTTTAGTAAATTAACTTCAGCTATGTCAAATCCATTTTTACATCCATTTACAAACTGGTAATGTTTATCAAACAAGAGGCAACAGTGAATTTCAAGCTCATTTACTCAAAGCTGCCTGCTGTAACATGAAGCAGTTTGAGCACAGCAGAGAGGCACAGGCAGGCACAGCCCTGCCTTTGACCACTGTGTGTAATTAACCACAGTCTTCTCCCTGCTAACTTCCCAGATTTTTTGAACCACAGAATACACTAAACTAGTACGTTCAGTGACATTTTAGATATCAGGACAGCTTTCCAATTTTCCTCTCTTAAATCCCACATATGAAGATAATAATGATTTTAAACAAAAGGGGAAAAAATAGTAGCTTGTACATATATATTTCTTCTTTTTCTTGAGGATTAAAACTCCTTAATAAGGTAACTGTGAGGATTACATATGAGAATAATTTGTGAGGATTTTCTGCAGCATAATAAACCAAAATCAAAAGTTTCTACATTTCCATCAAAAAGTAAAAATGTTCCAGTTGGCAAACAAAGCTCCCATAAATTAATATTACCCAAGCTCACTTCCTAGCACCTCTAAAATTCTGAGAGTAATTTTGTGTGCAATTTCAGTTCATTTGGAAGTTGTAGCCATGAAAAGTGTCAGAATATTATACATTATGCTAGGGAATAATACTGGGATTCTGCTTATTTCTAAGCAATGGTTTTTGAAAATCAAATTAGTGAACAATGGAGATTAGGTCTTGGAAATCCTTTCAGACAGCTGGTGGCTGTTACAGTTAATGTAAGGACACCATTTGACTATGTCGGGTTGTCAGAGGAGCTGCTAAGCACCAGCTCTGAAGAATTCATTAAAAAGGCATTGATTATTAGACAGAAAGGTTGCTGGTAGCAATTGAAAAACATAATCTTGTGTGATAGCTGAGTTACAGCCTTTGCCAGATAGTTGAGTTGTAGCCCTGTAGCCTTGTGGTGCCCAACACCACTTCCCTGGGCTATGAGGAGCAGGAGACAGATAAAAAATGTTTGTGGTTGGAAAAACGTGGCTTTGACTGGAAACCAGGAGATAGTCAGAGAAGCCTGGCAGCTGAGAACTTCTGCTTGTGATGCTCTCAGAGGAAAGGGCTTCTCTTCACTTGCACAGCACTCTGAGCAGGCAAGGGCAGTAGGGTCAGTGCACACAAAAGGTCTGCACTGCAGCTGTAAAGGCAGCAATAAAACAGCAGCTCTAACAGCCCTGGAGCAGGAAGATTATTGTGGGTCTGAGGACAGACGGGGTGTTTTGAGTTATAAAATACTTATGCCATCCTTGTACATGAGTATCTGGGCAGTGGAGGCACTTGCCAGAAGCACAGACTCATATTCAGGATGGTGATTTGCACAGCTGTTGATAATGTGACCATTGCAGATTGGACCCTTCAACCCATCCTATGAAAAGATCTTCAGGTACTTCCGAAACGTGAGATACAAGGGTGAGTGGCTAAATCAGATTGAGAATGGCTGAGAGTATCAGATGTCACCCTGAGAGTGCTTGAACTGGCTGAAGAAACAGCCCAGAGATCTCAGGCAAATCTGTCACAAACTGCAAGGCTTCCAAATGCAGTGCATTCCTGGGAAGAGCGTACGGCTAGCATGCCCCATGGGATTCTGACTGGGCCTTATTTCTTCCACGTGGTGTTTCTAAGTTGATATGGCCACAGTTTATCTTAGAGGACTCTGATTTGGCGTCTCAGACAAAGCACATAGGAACCTTAAAAAGCTGTAGTCCTTATTAAACTGGTGATTTACCAAAATATGAGTATTGGTCTAATACCGATACTAAACTGTGACAGACAAAAGACTCTCTAACAGTTTAAAGTTACAAAGTGTATGTTTATTCAGCGCTGGGCAGCAGCTTGAGGTAATCCTCTGATAAGCACTGCAAAATCACAGGTGATCACAGTGTCTATTTATTGAGGAAGGATTCAAACAAATACATATTCATAATAACAGCCCCTCCCATCCCCCGCTTCCTATGGTAATTAGCTTGAATAGCTATTAAGCATGCGTGATTGACTTCTTAAATTAAGTCTAGGGCCATTTGAATGGGGAGGGGTCTTAAGAGGAGGAAGTAAGGTGAGTCTTCCTCACCGTAAACTCTTGACCTTTTCTATCATTGACAATACAAATGATTTCTGGGGATAGTCCAATTTTTCAAAGAATGGGTTTCTGGTTGTATTGTTTATGTTTCTTTGGATCTGCTCACTAGTTTCGTCTGTTCCCACTGTAAGTGCAGCTGAGCAAACATGAAATGACAGACAATCAATAATTTAAGTTTCAGATAACTGCTCCCTTCTAACTTCTAACTTTTAATTATTTTCAACAAGATAACTAACAGCCTAATTTTCTAAGATTAGTGTTTCACTGAGATCATCTCTGATAAAAGGTAATTTTCTTACCCTAGTGATATGACACTGAAAATACCCTACTTACTGAAAACCAAATTCACTTCACTGATACCCTGCTAGTGTAGTCACGATGCAATATTTAACATGGACTGGCTCTTTTAGATCAGAAGGTCCTGGTCCCTGGTTTCAATGTCCAAGAGCTGCTTCCTGACAGGCTGGATGAGTACTATCGCTACGAAGGATCCCTGACAACCCCTCCCTGCTACCCCAGCGTTCTCTGGACAGTTTTCCGACACCCCGTTAAAATTTCTCAGGAGCAGGCAAGTTCCAACAGAGCACATTTCCCTGACTGGTGTCTGCTAAAGAACAGTAAATACATATTCTCATTTCCTGGATTTCTCTTATGTTCCTGTAAAACTGAAATGTGACCGTTGCTTAAATCCTTTAAGTGGGAAGAACAACACAGAGCTGACATAAATCAATATCCCATTCTGTTTGTTGTTAGCACATTTTGGGTCTGCCCAAAGAACAAAGGACAGACAGCTGCACAGCAATTGGTACAGTATCAGCTTGAAAAAATCCCAGTCAAGTGAGATTAATTTTGATTTTCATTATGTACTTACACCCTGCTCTGCATCTTTCCATAAGTTACCTGCAGATTATTGTTTGGGCTCCCTGTCTGAATGTTATTCACAAAGTATTTCAGTGCTACTTTGATCCTGATGGACTTGGGTGGGTTGCAAAGTTTCTAAAAAGCTTGTGTTGTGTAATTTACCCATCCTGAATTCCTTAACTTCTCTCCCAACATACATTTTTTGTGCTCATCCAATTAAATTCTTTTGCTCTTGGGTGGCCGCTTACCTAGACTATAAACTCACAATCACTATTTTCTGTTTCACCTAATTATAGACATGGTGGAAAATATTATTATCAAAATCTCTGATCAAATTACTGCAAGTTCCTCATTTTGAAAATACATTCTTGCTTTTGTCCATTCTGCCAGACCATGTTTCTAAAAAAAATAAAGAATTGTTTCAAAAAGTAGCCTTTAGTACTACTTCGGAGTTAGACTGTGCATGCTGGAAAAGTCTACCATGTTTCCTCCCATCCAGTTTTCCTGGCAGATAATCTGATAGTAAGCAGTAGTTTTATCAGGATGTAAACAAAATACAAGTATGGACTTGGAGATGTCACATTGTTTACACATTATTCTGTATTTGGGTTCACAGGCCGCATGAGACTTAATTACTACTTAATGTATCCCCTTCCCTTTGACTACACAAAGTTTGTTGTTTCAAATACTCCCAACATTCACATGCTGGCACTGCTTTCTCTGTATTCTGAGACCTGAACAGGTGCTTCCCTTTTTAGTTACTGACACTGGAAACAGCCATGTACTGCACAGAGAGTGATGACCCAGAACCCCTGGAAATGATTGATAACTTCAGAAACGTTCAGGAATTCCATGAAAGACTGGTTTTTATCTCCTTCCATGAAGGTGAGTTGTATGAATGCTCCTGTGCAAAGAAGCAGTGCACAGTGATCTGTGTAAATGTGAAGTACTGGAATGGCACTATGAAAACACAGCTGTCTCATTTCCCTGCAGTTCACTTTGTTGCCTTTTCTTCTCATATTGCATTAGTACAAGCATAAGGTATTCCCAGGGTAGGTAAGAATTTTTTTCCACAGTGGGTATCAGGCAAGCCCTGCAACTCTTCTGATCAAAGGCAAGGAGATAAAAGAAGGAAGGCACAATTGGCCTTGTCATGCTTGGCAGAAGTATTTGCTGTCACTCTAAATACTAAACATCTCCACAGCTCAGCCAGTGTAAGTGCTCAAATGGCCTTCTCTCACCAATGACATTTGCTGATTCTCAGCAAGGACAAGATTGATCTTGTGCAGACCACACATTTAAAGGGAGTCACAATTTTGCCTTTCAAGGATACTGTTTTGGGGAACAACGTCCCCAGATCAGAAGAGGTCCTTGAGGAACTCAAACTTGTCAAATAAATATAACTCATAACACCAGATTGTATGATTCAGTGTTACAAATTAAAAAAAAAAAAAAAAAAAAAGACCACCATGATTTTACAAGGAAGAACTGATTCAAAAGCTTAACTCTGCAGTGTTGCACAATGCCAACACATAAGTTTGGTGGGGGGCTTTGCACAAAAGTCTGCATCTGTGGTGAGAAGCTGAGCTGTACCCCACAGAAAGGCCTTTGAGTGCACTGTTTGTGCAAAACGTATTGTTCCAACTTCTTGGTTGCCTTGCAAACAAATACTCCTAAGGATCTGTGAAGCTGGCATGTACACTCCAGGCAGATGAATCTGGGCAAGTCACTACACTATTTGAAATTGAGAGTAGAAGATTTCTAAAAGAAAAAGAAGACTTCACCAAAAAGACTAGCCAAGCAGTAAACTTCCAAATTAATAAAATGTGTTAGCATATAATTTCAACATTTTCTTCACTGTTTAGATGAAAGAACAGAAAACACAGGAGTGTTTTGGACACTTTCACACAACAGAAGCAGTTCCCACTGCAGTAGCTGCTCCTGCTGTTGTCCCCTGCAGACAGACCCTTTCATACCATATGTCTTCTAATAGAAAGCTATAAAGGAGAAAAGTGAAAACTAGAGATCAGTCAAAACAAATCCTGGGCAAAACATTCCTCTGAAATCAGAGATGATTTAGATTTGTCACCAAAAATTGGTTGATCTCTTAAAATGAGAATTAAACTAGGTTTTCTCTTGTTGCTAGATTCTAAACATAATACCTAAGAAGATTACAAGTTTACCACAGTCCTTAACAACTCTGTTATTAAAAGACAAACTGATACTAGTTGCACAAACAATATTTTGAGTAAATGAAAAGATGATTGAATAGTGAAAGAGGGAAAGAACTGGAGTATGTCAGCCTTTCTTCTGCTTTTATGGACTGGCCAATCAGAAGAATGTCCCCATGGCATTCTTGTATGACCACAAAGAGGTTAAAACTTTCTTCCCCAACCTCCAGTCTCAAACACTGACTGATGACTTAAGAGAGCTAGTTGGGTCCTGAATGCCTGTTTTAATAGTCCTCTTCAAATCTCTGCTCAAGTCAGATTATGTGCAATGATTTCAAGCAGCAGAATTTGCAATACAGCTTCCATGTTTCTGAGACTAAGGCTTCCTCTGCAGTTCTTAAGTCCCTGCACACACAATCTGCTATTCCATTGCAGAAACACTTCCTGGACTACCAGAGCTTCCAGACTGAGCTCCCTTGTGATTACCACAGGTTCACCATGGGATCCTAGCAATCCAACTTTGACATTTTCTACCCTCATCCTCTGTTTATCAAAATTCACCACTTGGTGGGCATGGCAAGGGTATGTTGTCAATTCCTAACCACACCTGTGAGCCATTGATCTGCTGAGTCCAAGTGGTCAGTCAGAAATGAGAAATGCAGTTTTCCATTTGTTTCTTAACCTGACCTTTCAGCACCTGACTAAATTCTATCTATAAATCACACTCAGTACTTAATAGTAGAAGGTAGAGAGTTACAATCCATGATCCCTGTAACTGAAAATCAGACACTATACTTTTCATCCAGGAATCTCCAAACACTTCACAGAAATAGTGTAAACTTTATTATTTCCATTTATAGGGGAAAATTTGACCCAGATGCGACTTTTTCAAAATGGTTGGTGGAACCAGAGCCAAATGAAATAGTAACATTTGCTTCTGCCTCTGTTAAACCATATTTTTGGCTCCCACACAGAGATGACACTAGCCACAAAAGCATTTTCAATGTATCTTTAAAACTGGCGTGACTTCGCAGAGTTAAACTGGAGGGGTTATTGCCCATCCTGTGTTCACACCCCAGAACCAGTCCCTGTGGCTATGAAAAACATAGCTCAGTGCTACTTTAATAGAAACCCCATTCAGTCTAAGTACATTTAATTACAAAAGCTCATTGACTCCATCAGTGAACCATAGAAAAATGTTCAAGCCATTTCAAAAAGGCTATTCATTGCCCCTGTAATCTCACATTCCACTTACTGCAGTCACAAAAGGTCCCTCACAGGTACAGCTCCTCACCTGAAGGGCAAAAAAAGGAAAGAAAGTAAAAAGAAAAAAAAAAAAAAAAAAAAAAAAAAAAAAAAAAAAGAAAAAAGGCTCCTGTCAAAGCCCAATGAAGTACACCTGGCTGCTGCAAGTGCCCAGCCTGATGGTTCAGTCAGCTGAAATGCTGAAATAATACCTAATTAATTTTTCTAAGAAGATCCTCTCATAAGACAGAAGTGCTTCCTACCCCTTCCTCTTCAAACTACAAGTTCTTTCTCTGCAGTTATGTCTTTGGTGTTATATTTTTGTGTCCATTTGACACTCCTTTACTATAATAAAACTGACCTTTTGTAAAACAGCTCTTCTTCAATTCCATGGATTGCAAGCTTCTTCCATCCAGCTGGACTTCAAATTAATGGGTCAAATGCAGTTAGACTCCATGTTTTACATTTGTGTTTTATCAACAGCTAATTTAATAGGAGAAAATATTTAGATAGAATACATGAAACCTGTTAGCTTGACTCTGAAAGAGCTGTGATGCTGCTTAGAGAGAAACAATCATTTGATAAAATATAAAAACACAATATGTAAATAAATAAGGAAAATGCACTTAAGAAAAGGGAACTCACCTCCAGGATCTTTGTGGAGGCCAGACTGAATAAAAAATTCTTCCATTGCCAAAAATGTACATGAAGCTCACTAACAAATACAGTATTATGATAATAATCAAACCTTTATTCAAACAAGAGGTCACTCAGCTCTTCATACTAATATCCTGAATCAATTTTTACCTTCTTTGATGCCTTTAAGCAATGTTCTCAAAAGCAAAGGGTTTCATTCTTCAGCTGTCCACAGTCAGTGGTGATCCCAGCGAGAAAAAAAAGGTATTGAATTGAACATCCTTGATTGCCTGGGCTAAATTCTTTGGGTTTGCTTATGATCTCTAATTTGTTATAGCATAAAGATCATCTTCCTGCTATGACCTGCTGTGCTTCCACCTTGGCACTGTGACTTTATCATGTCTCACGTCACAGCACTGTGAGCTGTGGATCCAGCTGTGGGACTGGGACATTCCAAGGAGCATCTGTGCCAAGTTACCCATCCATAGTCACAAAGTGTTGTGAGCAGGCTGTAAAAAGGTTGCAGATGCAGAATGCAAATGTTACAAAAGACTGGAGAGTCACCTTCTCCACTCAAGGCAATGATATTCACAGTTGTGCACGTTTTCTCTCTTCTCCTAGGTTTTGTGGTTTCTGTTGTGATAGCCTGCATTCTGGGAGTTCTCATCATTCTTGCAGTAGCCTTCTGGCTGCTGAAGAGGAAAAGGTAAAATGTCTGGCTCTCACATCAGATTAAAAAAATGCAAACCCTATTTTTCCTCTAACACATAGAAGTGTTTGCAAAGAAAGTGTCCAAAACTTTGCACAATTTTAGTGGTAAGGTTTGATCTTTTGTAAGAAACGATCTCTTCCTACAAACTATGATTTTTTTTTTTAACCGTAGACATTATTTCCCTTGTGTGATATCAGGCTGGCTTAATAACAGACTTACCAGTTTTTCTATTTCTCAAATGCCATTTGTTCTTTCCTTATTGTTTTTGCTAGCACTGCTGCTCCTAATTACTTTTTGGATCCTTCCATTTTTTCCTGGAACAGTAAGTGTAACAAGGAGAATGGAATTTTAGGAAAGCCTCTCCCAATAGTCACAATATTTTAGAGGAAGAAATATGTACTGCCAAAAGATCATTAAGCCACTGTTTGTCAACAAAACCAAATCCTGGGAAAAAAAATCTAAGGTTGCAAATTTTCCTAGGGCCTGATTCCCTTTGCATTCAGCATTGACATTGCATACAAAATGTGTTCTCCTGAAATATTTGAAACAATAAGCTACGGTGACATTTGCACGAGTACAGAGAAAAATAATCTCATACATGCACAACAGACAACTTTAAATAACTAACAGTTCTTTTCCTTCATTAGCTTTACAATTATTTAATTTTTTTTTTAATTTCAGCAGCAAAAAGGGAAGTGAAGACAACAGAGGAGTCATCTACAAACCAGGCATGTACAAGGAGGAAGAAGACATCTCCAAAATGTGATGCCCTGCTCTGTCACAAAAGCCCCTTTTTGTTCATAGCACTGATTTATTTTGGATTGGTGAAACACATATTTTATTCTTGATTAATGACAACCCTCAAGAGAGCTCTAAAAACACATACCAGCCAAAACTTTTCTGTAGCCCTTGTCCTCTTGTTTTCCAGAGAGCTATGACCAGTGAATCTCCCTGAGCTGAATTCCTCACCACATTCTTTTCATGTCTGATGCTTACTGAGTCTGGGTGTTTTAATTGATTTTACAGTTAATCCTAAACTCCAGTTTTATGGTTTGTTTAGCACAGGTGTTCAAATCTGAAGACAGTCATCACTACAAGCACTCTTCTCCACTAAAACAAGGTATTGGTTTTAGCAGCATGAATATCAACAAGATAAAGGGCAAAGTGTATTTGCCATCACTATCTGAACTGGGTTGTTCAGCAGATACAGTTGTGAAAAGCACAGGATATGATGCCAAGGGAATGGTAATGTTAGAGGAAAAGACAAGTGTGAATGCAATGAAAGCCACATGGATTATTAGTGGGGTTCAACCTCAGGAACTCAGTGCTGAGAAAACACCACTGCTAGAGGAACAGCCTCACAAATCTGTTAGGGAAGTAAGCCCCTCACTGTCACAGGAATTAGAGAAGCAGATTATCTTCTAATCCTGCTCTTAACAATAGTGTGTGTATGAATGATGTGAAGATAAGGTGGTTGCTGCTGCTTTTAAGCAGACTTGTTATTTAACCACGAAATCCTGATAGATTTTACAGTATATATTACAGCTGCAATTACACAGTAGACTTTTTTTTCTGATTTAATTATTTTAGTAATCTAATTCCTAGAAAGAAAGCTAAATTATCTTTTCAAACCTCACAAGCTAGATACTCAGAGCTTCATGATGCTTTGGAAGTGAGAAGTGTAATTTTCATTAATTCTGTAGCAAGATCAATACACTAATTCTTGTCTAAGACCTAGACATCATTTTCACGTTACCCTGAATCAAACACATAAATGTATTGTTGAATCATTTGTCTCACTATTGGAGAAAGCTACAACTGAGCTATTCAGGCGCCCAGATGTGTGGTACCCATGAGAAGGTTTGAACTGCGCATTTCAAACTGCTGCCTGACAAAAGCCAAGTTAAAAAGCAAAAAAATACTGATTTTTTTTAAAAAACGGTAGCTCAATCAAGTACTAGGAATGTAAGTAACATCCAAAGCTCATCACTTGAGAAGAGATGGCTGGTGTGAAAGAGCTGGAGGGGCGAAATGAAAAGGCATAATTTTAAAGAAGTGGGAGGTTTTAAAAAAGCAGGGGCGCTGTAATAATCAGTGTGTTGGTTGCAGCCGTGTGCCCCCATTTCAGTGCATTGGATTAGGAGACCCAGTAGCACAGCAAACAACAGAGAGAGAAACTACTTCCAGCTCATGGCTGAGTGACTGGATACCCAGAAGTAGCCATCTGCTGGGTGGGATATTCCCTTGAACTTTCACACTACAAGGAGATCACCAGGTGGTAGCTCTGTGCATTTTAGAGGGGCTTGATGATCTGCCCCACTTTTCACTTACCTTCTGTCAAGACCTTAAGGAAATGGACTGGTGAATTCACAACACAGATGCCATCAAGTAGCTGAACAACCAGCACTGCTGGCAAGGCTTTTATGTTATTTGCAAGTAATCACATTTTCAGAAATTCTGAAAGAAAACTATAAATAGTTATTCTTACACATTAAGTATATTTCGAGAAAACAGTTTATAACTTAATTGTGATGTGGGCTTTTTTTCAGCCGCAAATACAGTATAGGATATAAGAATTCAACAAGACACTTAAGTTCTTATTATTAGCTTGCAAGGAAAATTTAAATCTTATTAAGACTTTCACTTTATTTTATTTTTCTTGGGTTTTTTTCCTTCTATTTAAAAGACGCTTTCCTTCACCACTAAAAAACATTTATTGGAGCTTCACCTACCACACAAACTTTTAAAAGCAGGCAATATTTATATGTTCTACATTTCAAAAATGTCAGATAATCAGAAACATTACAAAAAAAGTAAAAACTGACAGCTTGTTTCAGTTTTGGCCACATATTCAGCAGGAAATGTTTGCAGACAGATTTCAAATTCCCTGTACTTTAATCAAGCCAAACAAAAGCCAAAGGAGACTTTGTAACACACACACACACACAAAATCTGCCCACATGTCCATCTTTCAGAGTGGGTGAAAAACCACGAGGAATTTTCTGGATGGCCCTAAAGGACTGTACAACCCTTGGGGGGGAGGTATCCAGCTGCCAAGAACGTGCAAGCTGACTCTACCAAAGGATCCAGCACGAGGAGATGGTGAAATCTCCATTTCTTTATCGTGCATGTTTGGGATGTGCTTGGCTCTTTGCCCTGGTTTGAAGGACAGTTATCTGCTAATAAAGGCAGAAGCTTCTCTTTGAAATGGAGAATGTAAACCCCCTCCCTCCAAATTATTATAAATTTGAAATTAAGGGGCTCTCAGGCAAAGATATGGGAATTAGGAATAACAGTTCTTTACTGGGAAAATTAAAACAGAAATACAGTAATACAAAAAACAATCCCAACCCTGTCAGAGTCAGAATACAACCTGACACCCCATCAGTCAGTCAGGGTGTTGGTAGCAGTCCCATTAAATGGTGGCTACAGTCCCCCTGCAGTGGCAGGTGTGGTTCAGCTGACGCAGTGCTCCTGTAGAAGGGTGCAGCCTTCCTCCAAGAGTCCAGGGATGATGTAGAAAGGTTCAGCTTCTCCTCTGGAATCCAGTGGAAAGAAGGGTCACTTGCTGTCCAACAGCTCCGTTTTTATCTAGGTAGGAAAGGCTTGGCTTCTTCCCCTGGCTGGAGCATCTCCCAGTGGGATGATGGTATTTTATCAGTCATACAGTGGGACTTAATGGGCCAGCAGCAGATGGTATCTTCCTGGAGGGAGGACGGGTTGTGGAAAAGATAAAGGTGATTGACCCATCTTGTCTTAAAGATGGCCCATTGGCAGATAATGTGTGACACGGAGATAAGGAATCACTATCCCACCCAGTTTTAGCAGATGGTGACAGAACACACATTTCTGGCCACATCAACCCAACACACTCTTCACAAAATACATAGGAGGTGACTGAAGAGACTGTGACTTGGAAGGCTCAAGAAGCCAAGCAGCTCACACAACCCGTCAGAACTTTTTGTGGTTTTAGATTGCTTGGTTATGGTAAAAGTTCCAGAGGCTCTGCCCACATTCGACTCAGAACTGTAACCCACTGACTGCAAAGCTTTGCACAACTTAAGTATTCACTGCTGGTTCTCAAACTGATCAAGTTGTTCCGTAGTGAACCTAACTTGCTGCACCTTGTCCAACCATAAAACAATTTTGAACACAACATAGTAGCCACAATTTCATAATATCATTTCTCACTGAGAAAAAACTGATGGCCAGCAAGTGAAAATCAGTATTAGGATCTCTCAAAATAAGCAGTTTTACCAATAACGAGCATTCCTGTGAATGGAAAGTTCTACTTTGCCATTCTCACAAAAAAGCTGTCCAAGCCATTTTGCAAAAATTACTTTGGAAGCTTCCTCATTTCTGACCTGCTAAACAGAAAATCTAGTGGCTAAACTTGGAAATAATATCCATTATTTGTACCTAACTGGCAATAATGCTAAAAAAGCCCCCAGAGAAACATAAAGTTCTTAAAGCTTAAAGCTGTTGCTCAGCTCCTCCTCTAACCACCTTCCTCTCAAAACCATCTGTTTTGAAATTAGGAACAGAAACACATTTTTTCAGAAAAATATTGCTCCAAAAGTACCTTCCTCTGTAAGGCATTCTGTGGTTCTACTGTATCTCCCCAATGACAGAGCTTTTATGAACAGTACTTGGAGAGTCAGCAATGTCCAGGCTCCCATTTTTATATCAGGGTAGACACCTCAACAGAGGAGAATCTCAGAACGTGACAGGCAGCAAAACACAAGTTCCAAGTATTTCTCTTGCTAACCACAAGTGGAACAGTCTGGAGAAGGCAAGCCTTGAAGTTTCTTCTGCCTACAAGGCAACAAACTCGCAACAAAGGAAGTGCCCCAAGCATTGATCTCGTGCAATCAAGTACCACATTGCACATTCTCATCATTACAGCAACTGCTCTCTTTCCCACTATTAGATCTAAAAGAAAACAAAACCCCCTTTCAAGGCTGAAGCATGTCTCTTGGGTAGAAGGAGTAAAATGCAGGTGTTTTAATCCAGCATGAGAAACTTGCAGAAATACTGCCTATTTCATTTCATAGTCTGTCAAATTTTGCATAAATTAAATTTTAAAGTCTGAATAAAACATATGCATCAATGTGAAGATGATTATGCATCATCTCTTTCCACAATTCACTTTAGGATTTGCTGTGCTAGAATTTTGGTGCTCAATTGTAACATATTTCTCTGTCAATATTTTTTTAGAAGCTCTGAATGATATGCATGTTCTCTCATATAGAAATAAATGTAATGGTCAGCTCTTTGACATAAATGTCAAGGAAACTTAGCAAAATCCATCTTTATCAAAACATAACTTGGAAAAACTATTCTTACCCAAAATCTCTGCTATTTATGACTATTTCAAGATTTTGTGTTGATGATTAATCTATCATAGCTGTTTTCTCACTCCCCTGGAAATGCATCTTCATAATTTAGGAGCATAAATGACATTTTGAAAAAATTCAACATCTTTTAGCAAAGCTGCAGCAGCTGCAAGACAGTAATACCTTGGAAAAAAACAATCTTTTATGAATGTTGAATACTGCTACTGAAATACCACAAAAGTAGTACACTACAGCAATAACATTCACACTATTCACTTTGTGGCTTGGCAAAACTCCTGTGATTGAGAGCACTGAAGAAGCAGAATATTTCAAATATACAGAAAGCCATGTCTAGTGAACATATATTCTAGCAAATCAAACATTCATAGATGTTTGAGTCTCTGTACACTCTACAGCCCATACTGTATCACTGGATTTGTGAACATACATATTTCAATAGACACAGGTGACTTGAAGACCCTGGACACCAAGTATCAACACTTAAAATTGTTGATACATAGAAAATACTTGCTGAGCCCAGTAAGAAAGGCAGTCATAAAGACTCCTGAAAGGTATCTTTAAGGAAAGAATGAAAAAGACAAAGTATGAAAATAAAAAAACCCACCTAGTCATGTAACAGGCGTTCTATTTACATTTCTAGATCTATCAGAAACACCGGGGGGCAAAATAAAAAGACAGCTGTTATGATTTTGTAACTTTTGGAACATGACACAGACATGTAACGAGTACATAAAATGATTTTGTTAAAAATATATCAGGACACAGTATGCTTTTCCTTATTCAAACATGCTTTGATTTGACTTCCATGAATATGATGCTAAATTCAGATGCACACAATTGCTCAATGTACACCAAACTCTTTGTTTCATGAAGTATTTTTTCTGGACAGTTGTAAAAGTGACATATATCACTTATTATTATTACATGGAGGCATATAATACATCACTTATTACATGGGGGCATGTTATATTTCACTTGTTACATGGGGCATGTAATATTTCACTTATTATGTATAGCAATACGCAATATGTCACTTATTACGTATAGTGTGTCCGAATGTGAGCCTGTGTGACTGTGTCTGAATCTGTGTGCTTGTGAGTGTTCCAACTGTGAATGTGTGTGAGTGTGTCCGAGTGTGTGTGAGTTTATCTAAGTGTGTGTGTGACTGTCCAAGTGTGCCTGTTGGAGTGTGTGTTTGTGTCCGAGTGTGTGTGAGTGCGAGTGAGTGTGTCCGAGCGTGAGTGTCTGAGTGTGTGTGTGTTCGAGTGTGCGTGATTGTGTCCTAGTGTGTGTGAGTTTATCCGAGTGGGTGTGCGACTGTGTCTGAGTGTGCATGTTGGACAATGTGTGTGTGTGTCCGAGTGTGCGTGTCTGTGTGGGCGTGAGAGTGTAAGAATGTGCAAGAGTGTGTGAGTGCGTGCATGAGTGTGCCCAAGTGTGTGTGTGTGTGTGCCTGAGTGTTTCCGAGTGCGTCCCAGTGTGCATGTGTCCAAGTGTGCGTCTGTATCCAAGTGTGTCCAAGCGTGTGTCTGTGTCCAAGTGTGTCCAAGTGTGTGTCTGTATCCAAGTGTGTCCAAGCGTGCGTGAGTGTGTCCGAGTGTGCAAGAGGGTGCGCGTGTCTGAGTGTGCATGTCTGAGTGTGTCCAAGTGTGCATGAGTGTGTGTGTGTCTGAATGTGTGTGTGTGTGTGTGTGTGTGTGTGTGTGTGCATGAGTGTGTTTGAATGTGTGCGAGTCCGAGTGTGTCCGAGTGTCGGTGAGTGTCTGTGAGCGTGCTCGAGTCCGCATGAGTGTGTCCGAGTGCGCAATAGTGTGCGCGAGTGTGCGAGTGTGTGTGTGAGTGTGCCTGAAAGTGTGTGTGTGCGTGAGTGTGTCCGAGTACTTCTGGGTGTGTCCCAGTGTGCGTGAGTGTGTCCGAGTGTCCAAGTGTGTCCAAGTGTGCGAGAGAGTGTCCCAGTGTTCATGGGTGTGTCCGAGTGTGTCTGAGTGCATGTCAGTGTGCTCAAGTGTGTGTGTGTCCGAGTATGTGTGTGTGTCTGAGTGTGTATGTGTCCCAGTGTCTGTGGGTGTGTCCCAGTGTCTGTGGGTGTGTCCGAGTGTGCATGAATGTGTCCGAGTATGTCCGAGTGTGTCTGAGTGTGCGTGAGTGTATCTGAGTGTGTGTGTGTGTCCAAGTGTGTCTCTGGTTATAGGGGGCTGGGCATGTGATATATCCCTTATGATATGAGGGACATATGACAGATGACTTATGATATATAGGGCATGTGATATATCACTTACTATATGGAGGGCATGTGATGGGGAGTATGTGATTTTCCCAAATTTCTTAGTTCCTTAAAATTCACCCAAAATTGTCCCAAAGATCCCTGAAATTCCCTCAAAATTCCCTCAAAAATTCCCGAAATTCCCCCCAAAATTTTCAAATTTGTCCCAAAATTCCCCAAAATGTCCCCAAAAAACTCCAAAGTCCTCCAAAAATGTCCCAAAATTTACCCCAAAATGCCCCCGAATTCCCCAAATTGTGGCCGAGCGCCCCCTGGTGGTCACGCCCGAGTCCATCACCCTGCGGGAGCTGCCCCTCCCCCCACGGCTCCGGGAGAAATCCCCAAAAAACGGCAACAATGCAACTGGGGACTTTGGGGGCACATGGGGAGAGTTTGGGGCAATTTTAGGGGCTTTGGGAACATCTTTTGGGGTTTTTTTGGGAGAATTTTTAGGGAATTGTGGCAAAATTTAAGGAGAGTTTGGGTCATTTGGGGGTAAATTTAGAGGAGTTTTTGGCACAATTTTTGGGAATTTCGGGAAAATTTGAAGGGATTTTGAGGACTTTCGGGGACTTTTTTTTTTTTTGGGGGGGATAATTTTTGGGAGAATTTTGGGAAAATTTGGGTAATTTTTAGGGGGATTTTGGGAATTTTGAGGCATATTCTGACATTTCTCTTGACTTTAAATAACTTAAATATTGCCTTCATTGTGCCGAGTTTATTAATATTTAAAAAATAATAACATTCAGAATTAGCAAATATAATAAAAATTTGGGGGGATTGGGCCTTTTTTAAGGCAAAAAAATTCCCTTTTTTAACCATTAAGTTACATACAATTGCATTTCTGAAATATTTATTTAAATTATTATGTATTTATTAAATTTTTAAATTGTTCAATTAGGTTTAGGCATCTAAAGTCAATTTTAAGTTTTAGGGAGTTTTGGGGGCAAAATTTGCCTTTTCTTTCCCTAAAGAATTAAAAAAAATCCCTTTAGGTAATTAATATTTAATGATTAACTAATTACTATTTCCATTTTTTCCATTTCCAAGCAGATTTTCGCCTTTGTTTGCCCCAAGTCGCCTTTTTTCACCTTGTTTTTTTCCCCCGATTTTGCGTGATTTTCAGTGGATTTTAAGTGGATTTTTGGTGGATTTGGGGTGGATTTTGGGGAATTTTGGGTCATTTTCAGTGGGTTTTGAGTAATTTTCTGTGCGTTTCAGGGGTTTGGGGTTTTTTCCAGTGGATTTTGGGGGGCGGATGGGGCAGTCTCCAGACATTTGGGTCATTTGAGTTTGGGTCATTTTGAATGGATTTTGGGTGGATTTGGAGGGGGTTTGGATCATTTTTTTGTGGAATTTAGGGGGTGTCAGTAATTTTGATTGGATTTGGGGTAATTTTCAGTGAGATTTTTGGGGATTTTGAGTGGATTTTGGGTCCTTTTCAGTGGATTTTGGGTCCTTTTCAGTGGATTTTGGTTCATTTTCAATGAATTTTGGGGGGCTTTGTGTCATTTTCTGTGGATTTTTGGTGGATTTGGGGTAGTTTTGAGTAGATTTGGGGGCTTTTGAGTCATTTTCGGTGGACTTTGAGTTATTTTCAAGCAATTTTAGCTCATTTTGGGTAGATTTTTCAGTCATTTTGAGTTATTTTAAGTGGATGTTGGGGGTTTGGGGTAATTATCTGTGTAGTTTGGGTCAATTTTAATGGATTTCGGGGGGTTGGGGTACTTTTTGGTGGAATATACGGAGTTTCACTAATTTTGATAGGATTTGGGGTCGTTTTCAGTGAGATTTTGGGGTTGAGTGGATTTTGGGCAATTTAATGTCATTTTTCAGGGAGATTTTCGGGTGGATTTTTGTGGATTTGGGGGTGGATTTTTGTGAAATTTGGTCATCTTCAGTGGATTTTGGGTCATTTTAGTTCATTTTGATTATTTTTTGGTCAATTTTAGCTCATTTCACGTGGATCATTGGGTCCTTTTCAGAGAGATTTTTCAGTGGATTTTGGTCATTCTCAGTGTTTGATGGGTAATTTTTTGTCAATTTTTGCTTATTTTGGGGTATGTTGTGGGTGAATTTTGACTCATTTTGAGTATTTTCATTTCATTTTCAGTAATTTTATCCCATTTCCCCCCTTTTTTCCTCTTTTTTTTCTTGCCCCAACTTTATCCCACTTTTTCCCAATTTCCCCCAAGTTTTTCCCAGTTTTTCCCAGTTTTTTGCCATTTTTTCCCAATTTCCCCCCTTAATTTTAACCCTTTTCCCTCAATTTTTTTATTCCATTTTTCCTAATTTACCCCATTTTTTATACCATTTCCCCCATTTTTCATCTCAGTTTTATCTCTTTTTTCCCCACATTCCCGATTTTTAGACCCATTTCCCCAGCCAAAATTCCTAATTTTTAAATCCCAGGTTTTCCCATTTTTCCTAATTTTTCAGAAATTTTATCCCATTCCCCGCCCCCCCCCCACCAGTTTTTCCTTAATTTTTGCCCAAATTTTCCTCGTTTTTATTGCATTTCTGGAACCGTTTTCCCCATTTATTTTGCATTTTTTACCCTTTATTTTTTCCATTTTTCCCAGTTTTATCCCATTTTTTATCTTGTTTTCCCCCTTTTCTTCATCTCATTTTTATCCAATTGTTTCCTTTTACTCCCAAATTTTTTCCCAATTTTCCCCTATTTTTTCCTAAATTTTTCCCCAATTTTATCCCATCTTTTCCCCAATTTTATCCCATCTTTTCCCCAATTTTTCTCATTTTTCCCCCATTTTCCCCCAGTTTTTCCCAATTGTTCCCGTTTTTTCATATTTTTAATCCCTTTTTCTCTCATTTGCCCCAACTTTATTTCATTTTTTCACTTTTTTTTAAATCCAATTTTTTCCCAGAAATTGTACTCCATTTCCTCCCCAATTTTTCCCCAATTTTATCTTATTTCTCCATTTTTTCCCCAATTTTCCCACTTTTTCACATTTTTTATCCCATTTTCCCCCAAATTTTCCCAACTTCCCCATTTTCCCTTTTTTTGGGCATTTTTTAAATCCCATATTATCCCCAAATTTCCATTTTTTCCAGTTTTTCCTCAATTTTACACATTTTTTTCCATTTTCCTTGCAGTTTTATCCCTCTTTTCTTCATTTTTTCCTACTTTTATCCCATTTTCCCACATTTTTTCCTATTTTTACCCCATTTTCCCCAAATTTTCATCCCATTTTAATCCCAATTTTATCCTAACTTTATCCCAATTTTTGGCATTTTTATCCCAATTTTATCCCCTTTTTCCCTCAGTGTTTTCCCAATTTTATCCCCAGATTTTATCCCAATTTTTTCCAATTTTTTATCCCATTTGTTTCTCAGATTTTCCCAATTTATCCCTTTTTTCTTTGCATTTTTTCCTCCCATTTCTTCTCATTTTCCCCTAGTTTTATCCCATTTTAATATGATTTTAATCCATTTTTCCCCAAATTTTCAATTTTTTCCCCAATTTTCCCCAATTTTCCTGTTGTTTTCCCTAATTTTATCCCACTTTTTCCCAATTTTTGCCAATTTTCCCCCAAAATTTATCCCTTTTCCCCCAAAATTTATCCAATTTTTTCAATTTCTTTATCATTTTTATCCCCTTTCCATAATTTTTTTTCCTTTTTTTCCCAATTTTTTCATGTTTTTTTTCCCCTCAATTTTCCCCCAATTATTTCCCCATTTTTTAATCCCATTTTTCCTAATTTTCCCCCCATCTTTATCCATTTTTTTCCAAAATTCCCAATTTTTAAATCCCGTTTTTTCCCTTTTTTGTCCTATTTTCCCAATTTCTCCCCAGTTTCCCCCCCTTGAACCCCATTCCCTCATTATTCTCATCTGTCAATCACGCCTTGGCCCCGCCCAGCACCGCCATGACCTTGTTCGTGATTGGCGGATTGGGAGGCCCCGCCCCCTCCCGCCGGAGCCCCGCCCCCGCGCTGCTCCCTCCATTTTGGGGGCGATGCTGCAGCTCATTCTCGCGAGAGTTTCCAGGAGGCAGTGCAAGAACCCGCTCGCTAGGGGGCGCCACCGCGGCATTATGCTAATGAAGGGGCGGGGTTATGCAAATAAGGTCGGGGTGGTTCCAGTCAGAGGATTTTTGAGGCATTTTGGAGGCAATTTTTGGGGGGATTTTGGGGAAGAAAATGGAATTTTTTGAGAGGATTTTTATGTGAATTTGGGGTTTTTGAGGGGATTTTGAGGAATTTTGGGTGGTTTTGGGGGAGTGGATTTGGAGGATTTTGGGGGGAACTTTTGGGGCATTTTTAGGGTGATTTTTGGGTGTTATTTGGGGGAATTTTTGTGATGGATTTCGAATTTTGGGGGGAATTTTGGGGATTTTTGGGGTGAATTTGGTGAATTTTCGGGTGATATTTGGGGTGCATTAGGAGGGATTTTGGGGCGGTTTTGGGGGGATTTTGAGGGTGGATTGAGAAATTTTTTTGTGGAAATTTTGGAGGGATTTTGGGGATTTTTTTGGGGAGTTTTGGTATGGATTTAAGAATTTTTGATGGGATTTAAGGAAATTTTGGGGGATTTTAGGGGAAAATTTGCGGGAGTTTTTGGGGCACTCTTGGGGGGATTTTTGGGTAATTTTGGGGGAAATTTGGGGCAATTTTGTGGGAGTTTTGGGGTGGATTTGTTGGAATTTTGGGGGAATTTTGGGGAATTTAGGGCGTTTTGGGTGGATTTTGAGAAGACCTGGGGATTTGGGGGTTTCTTGTGATTTTGGGTTTTGGAGTGGGTTTGGAGGAATTTGGGGGAATTTATGAGAGAATATTAGGAGGATTTTGGAGTGGATTTGGGGGAATTTGGGCAATTTTGAGGGATTTGGGGTAGTTTTTGAGAAGATTTTGAGGGGTGTTTTGGTGGATTTGGGGCAATTTGGGGGAGATTTTTGGGTGGTTTTGGGGGAATTTCGGAGTGGATTTGGGATTTTTGGTGAAATTTGGGGGAGAATATTGGGTCTTTTGAGGGGATTTTTGGGGAAATTTGGGAGGAATTTTTAGGTGATTTTTGGGGCAATTTTGGAAAAAAAAAATTGGGGTCTCAAATGGAAATGTTAGGGTAGCTTTGGGTGGATTTGGGTTTTTTTTTGGCTGGTTTGGGGGCGTTTTTGGGTCCTTTTCTTCCCAGGATTTAACATTTTTGGGACATATTAGGGTTTCCTGGTTGATTTTGGAGCGGTTTTGGGTGGATTTTGGGGTGGTTTTGGGTCATCTTTGTAGAGGAAGTTTCGGTGACTTTTCAAGAACTTTCCCATTATTTTCCCATTATTTTTTTTAACATTTTCCCCAATTTATCTAATTTTTTCCCATTTCTTATCCCATTTCCCCTCAATTTTATCCCAATTTTCCTCAGTTTTCCCCCATTTCCCCCCCTTTTTCTCTTTTTCCATTTCCCCCCGATTCTATCCTATTTTGTTCCTAATTTTTTCCAATTTTTAAACCATTTTCCCCAAATTTTTACCACTTTTTCCTCATTTTTTCTCAATTTTATCCTGTTTCACCCCAATTTTTCCAAAATTTTCCCCATTTTTTTCAGATTTTGCCCCAATTCTATCCCATTCTTTTCCTAGTTTTCCCAATTTTTTATCTCTTATCCCAAATTTTTTTACTCGCATTCTCCCTTTTTCCCCCCCAATTTTATCTCATTTTTCACACAACTTTTTCCACAATTTTATCCATTTTTTTCCCATTTTTGCCCCAAATTTCCCCCATTTTTGATTCAATTTTCCCAAATTCTGATATTTTCAACACTTTTCCCTGTTTTTTCCCCACTTTTCCCCCTTCCCCCAAATTTCCCAATTTCCTGTGTTTTCCCCCTATTTTTTATTCAATTTTCCCCAATTTACCCCCCATTTCCTCCCCCCGATTTTTTAACTAATTTTCCCCAATTTTTCTACTTTTCCTTCGCAATTTTTCCCAAATTCCCAAGTTTCCCCCTCCATTTCTGATCAATTTTTACCTTTTTTCCCAAATTTCCCCTCTTTTTTTCCCAAATTCCCTCAAATTCTCATATTTTTCCCCAATTTCCCCAATTTTTTCCGAAATTCCCCCAAATTCTTACATTCTTCTCCATTTCTCCCCGTTTTTCCCAAATTCCTGTGTTTTTTCTCCCATTCCCAGGTCGAGGAGCTGCTGGCACCCCCCAAGGAGATTGAGGCAGTCCCAGGTGGGGCCGAAAACCCCAAAATTCACCCAAAATTCGCCCAAAAATTCCCTCAAATTTTCCCAAAATTCCCTCAAAATTTCCCAAAATTTTCCCAACATTTTTAGTTCCTCAGAATTCACTCAAAATTGTCCAAAAGATCCTAAAAATTCCCAAAATTCCTTAAAATTTCCTCAAAATTCCCAAAAATCCCCTAAAATTTGGGAATTTTGTGAAAATTGAGAGGTGTTTGGGTCATTTGGGGGACAATTTTGGGGATTTTTTGGGCACAATTTTTGGGAGAATTTTGGGAAATTTTGGGCCATTTTTAGGGGGATTTTGGGAGTTTTGGGGATAATTTTAAGGAATTTTTTTTAAATTTGAGGGGGGTTTTGAGAAAATTTTGGGGGAATTTCAGGGATTTTTGAGGTCAATCAGTGGTCACTCATTAGTCACTCATTGGTCACTCAGGAGTCACTGGTCACTTAGGGGTCACTCAGAGATCACTCAGTGGTCACTGGTCACTCAGGGGCCACTCAGTGGTCACTCAGTGGTCACTCAGGGGTCACTCAGTGGTCACTCGGTCACTCACTGGTCAGTCAGTGGTCACTTAGGGTCACTCAGTGTTACTCAAGGGTCACTCTGATCACTCACTGGTCATTCAGAGGTCAATCAGTGGTCACTTGGGTCACTCAGTAGTCACTCATTGGTCACTCAGGGGTCACTGGTCACTCAGGAGTCACTCAGGGGCCACTCAATGGTCACTTAGGGTTACTCAGTGATACTCAAAGGTCACTCAGGTCATTCACTGGTCACTCAGGAGTCACTCAGGGGTCACTCAGGCTCACTCAGTGGTCACTCACTGGTCACTCAGGGTCACTCACTGGTCACTCGGTCACTCACTGGTCTCTCAGTGGTCACTCATTGGTCACTCAGGAGTCACTGGTCAGTTAGGGGTCACTCAGAGATCACTCAGTGGTCACTGGTCACTCAGGGGCCACTCTGTGGTCACTTAGGGTCACTCAGTGTTACTCAAGAGTCACTCAGGTCACTCACTGGTCACTCAGGGTCACTCACGGGTCACTCGGTCACTCAGTGGTCACTCACTGGTCACTCAGGGTCACTCACTGGTCTTTCAGTGGCCACTCATTGATCATTCAGGAGTCACTCAGTGGTCACTCACAGTTCCCTCAGGGTCACTCAGGGATCACTCACAGGTCATTCACAGGTCACTTACTGGTCCCTCAGGGTCACTCATGGGTCACTCAGGGGTCACCAAAATCTGGGAATTCGGAGCCCCGAATTGGGATTTTTAGCAGCAAAAATTTTGGGACATTGGATCTACCCGTCAATGGGGATTTAGGGACACCTGGCTGTCCATTAATAGGGTTTGATGGGGAGAGGTTGCTGGTTAAACTGGGAGCACTGGGACCAGGTAAGGGGGAGAACTGGGGGAGGAACTGGAACCACTGTGGGGGAACTGGAAGCACTGGAAGGGAGGAAAGGGAGAAACTGGGCAAACTGGGAGCACTGGAAAGGGTTCCTGGGAGCACTGGAGGGCAAACTAGTCAAACTGGGAGCTATTCCTGGGAGCACTGGCAATGGCTAAGGGGGGGGCACTGGGGTTACTGGGAGCACTGGGTCATAACTGGGAATATAATTATATATAATTATATATATATATAATTAACATAATATATATAATTAATGCAATATATATAACTAGTGAATATAATTTGGGGATAAACTCCAGGACTCCAGGTCTACCCAGCTGAAGTCAGTGGGGATTTAGGGACAACAGGTCTACCCTGTCAAAGCAATGGGGATTTAGGGACACCAGTTTTGAGGGACCACAAGGGTTTTGGGTGATCCAGGTGTCCAAGGGGGTACCCAGGTATATCCAGGTGATTTTTGGGGTGATCCAGGATATTTATGGGTACCCAGGTGTATCCAGGTGATTTTCAGTCGTTCCCAGGGTGATCCAGGTGTACCCAGGTGATTTTTGGGGAAATCCAAGCGATGTTTGGGGCACCCAAGTGTCCTGACTCACCTTGACGGGCCAGGAGAAGATGACAGTCACTGTTGTGTCCTCCTGGTCAATGTGGACACAGATGATCCTCAGCAGCAGGGAGGATGTTGGGGGGCACCCCAGCAAAGGCCAACTTGGCCTTGGTTTCCTGTGCATCCACCAGTGCCTGCCAGTGTTCCCAGGCATGGACTGGGAGGGCACCAGTATAAACCAGTATAAATTACTGGGAGCCACCCCTGAGCTTCTGAGGCCCATGGCAGCAGCTCCCAGTATAAACCAGTAAGGCCTCATGCACCCAAATACATTCCCAGAGTAGTCTGGGGACCCCTAGTGTGGTCTTGGGGTTCCCAGGTTTATACTGGGAGGGCACCAGTATAAACCAGTAAGCACTGGGAGCCACCTCTGAGGTCCATGGTGGCAGCTCCCAGTATAAACCAGTAAGGGTTGATGCACCCAAAGCCTCTCCCAGTACGGTCTAGAGGCTCACAGTGTGGTCTAGTGAGCTGGGGAACAAATGTGGGTTTGAAAATTCAGAATTTTACAAGCCTGTAATATGCTTAGGCAGTTGGAGGGGAAGTAGAACACATAGCAGAAACAGTATGTAACAAACCACACAGGGACTTAATTGCCAGGAAAAAAACCAATAAGATATTTGTGAAAATTCAGCAAAGCAAGACCTAGCTATTGTACAAACCTGACAAAGCAGAAACCTGGCTCCAGAAACCAGCCAGGACTAAATGGGTGGTTTTGAGCGGGACAAGCTGACCTGAGGAAGAGCCAAACCTCCACTGAACTTGAACAGGAACCAAGGTATTATCAGTATTATTAACAGCATAACTCACTGCTATAACACTAATAAATAAACCCTGCCATAAATATTCTGTGTAAATTGTGCTAGTTGTTTGTTATAGGGTGGTGGAAGGAAGTATTTTATGTGGTGACTGGTGTTTTGTGTTTGCGTCGCTCTAATTTTGGTGGTGGAGATTTTGGGTCATGTTTTCTATGCTCTCTGTAGTGGACCTTTGCAATATCGTTGATGTCACGCTGCCCTCTTGTGTTATTGGCTGTAATTGCGACGGGTTAGGACTGCTGTTCTTTTCTGAGGAATGAGGATCTGTTGTTCCTGAGGTAATGCTGTCCTCTTGTGCCCATAACTGTAAATGACAGGTCAGTGGGGTTTTTTCAATTGTCAGAGTTAAAAAGGTGGCAGAAATTAGGAAGAGAGCACGGAGGGCTTGACCAAGTGAGGAAGCCCCTTTTTAGGTGATTTCAGCTTGAGTCCCAGATTTCTTGAGGGATCAAGGGAAACTTTTACAGGTGGTACTGGAGGATGGGGCAATAGAGCAGGTATACTTGGGAGGAATATTCTCAGATTCAATAAACAGTTATCTGGCTTTTGATTGGGAGCAACCTCTAATCGAAAGGGAACCTAGAAGGGTTAGATCAATTTCTTGTTTTACGTGTGGAATAGCAATTTGGGCATCAAGGTGGCATCCAGCCTGGGTCCTCCTACAGTGCCATTGGTGTTAAAGGAAGTGCTACTGCATATCTAGGAGGTGGACACCTACATGCCCCAGGTGTACCCTGGACCCGCAGCATCATAGTCAGGAATTAATTCAGGTTAAATGTGAGATTGTGAATTTGATCTTTGGGAAGGGTCATTTGGTCCCTGAGGGTTGGCACATTTTCAAGGAACACTGGGAGGAAGTGAAAGAACATTGCTAGCAGAGGTTTGGGAGAGGAGAGAAGAGGAATAAGGAGATAAATAATGGAGACCAATCAAAGTAAAGAGGTGCCTAGGAAGAGCCCTTTAGGATATATACTAACCCATTGGAAGGAAGTTGTGGAGAGAGGAGGAACGGAGAGCAAAAGGGTTTTAATGAAAAATTCTAATCAATGTTGGCCTCTATAAATTAGACCATGGGGCAAAGTGGGCATTGAATGGAACCATGGACTATAACACCATGTTGAAGTTCATGTTATTTTTAAGGCAGGAAGGAAGATGAGATGAGGCATCATATGCAGATATGTTTTTTACCTTACAGAACCACCCAGAATGGCAAAGGGATTGTGGTATTAACCCTCCACAAGAGCCACTGGTCCTAGCAATGGAAAGAGAAAACAGAAGGGTCCCACATAAATTTAAATTATGCTGCTCAGCCTGTAGTATTGGTCAGAGGTGCACTAAAAATAACAAGGTATATAAGAAAGAAGACTCTGATCTGGCTGATCTCCCCTCCTCAATCACTAGAGTTGGGTGGGAGCCCAGGAAGGGCACCAGATCAAACTCCAACACTCCCAGGAAGTCAAACATCCTCCCATACAAGGGCAAAGCTAGGGAACAGCCAGTAGTTTTGCAGGCACCCCTTAGAGAGGAAGTGGGACCAGATGGAACAATGATGTTACTAAAGGTGCCCTTCAATACCAATGATTTGGAAATTTGGAAAAGTAATGTAAAGGATTACAGAAAGGACCCTGTAAGTATAGCTGGACACTTTCGGTTAATAGTGAAAAACCATAACCTGGGTTGGAATGATATACAGTTACTGTTACATGCAATGACAGGAACAGAGAAACAGCGGATTCCTAAGGTAGCTGGGGATTTGGCTGAGGAGCACTGTAAGACACTGGGGAAGGATGTAAAGGAATTCTTTCCCCTCCAGGATCCAAAGTGGGTTGTGAACAGAATGGTAGAAAGACAGAAGTTACAAGAATATCAGGAATGGATTGCAAAGGGAATAGAGAAAGCCGTCCCCAAATCCATTAACTGGTCAGATTTGTATGCCATTAAACAGGGTCTCTTTGAGTCACCATCTGAGTTCTTAGACAGGCTGAGACACAATGTGTTGTAGTACACCATTGGACCCAGAATCAAACACTGGAATACAGCAGTTAGTGTCATTATTTTTAGGTCCGTCCACCAGTGATATAGGACATAAACTTCAAAAATTAAAACCCACTGAAGGAAGAAGCTTAGAAATATTATTGGATGAAGCCTGGAGGGTGTTTATCAGTTGAGAAGAAGGGAATAAGGGGAAACAAAGAAGGGTGATTGCAGTAGTTAAAAAGGAAGACAAAAATTTGAAAAAGTGGCTTCCCCCTCCCCTCCTGGGAAGAAACCAATGTGCTATCTCTAAGCAATTAGGCCACTGAAAAAATGAATGCCCAGAACTCTGAGGAAAGGGAAACAAAGGGGCACAGGTGGTGGCAAGAGTAAATGAAGATTGACAGGAACCAGGGGGCCTTCCCTAGCTGATCCCCTGGTTATAAGGATGCCAGGGGAAGGAAAAAATAAAAAACAAGTAGAATTTCTAATTGATACAGGGGCAATGTATTTGGTTTTAAACACAGCTTTAACTCAGGTGGAAGAAGATTATATTATGGTTAAGGAAGCCACTGGCCAGGCTGAAAAGGCTTATTTTTGTGGACCACTGAAATATAAATTGGGAAAACAAGTAGGCTTGCATGAATTTTTGTACATGCCTAATTCACCACACGCACTCCTTGGAAGGGGTTTGCTTGCACAATTGAATGCAACAATCAGATTTGAAAAAGCGGAGATTACTCTGGAGTGAGATACTCAACAATATATTCAAATAATGAGGTTCCCATAGGAGGAAAAATGGGTGAAGATATCATCGACCAGGTGTACCCTGGCATGTGGGCCACTGAGAAGCCAGGAAGAACTAAGAATGCATCACCAGTAGGGAAAAAACTTAAAGAGGGACAATGATTGGTAAGGATAAAACAATATCCCTTAGGAAGAGAGGACAGGGAGGGAATTCAGACGGTAATAGAAAAATTCTTGCAGTGGGGTCTGTTAAGGGAATGCGAATCTAATTTCAATACTCCCATTTTACCAGTTCATAAACCTGATGGAACATATGGAGTAGTCCAGGATTTAAGAGCAGTCAATAGAATAGTAGAGAATTTATATCCTGTGGTAAGAAACCCATATACTTTGTTAACAGCACTGACACCAGATCTAACCTGGTTTACTGTTTTAGATTTGAGAGATGCTTTCTTTTGCCTCCCTCTCCACTAAGCCAACCAAAACATATTTGCCTTTGAATGGGAAAATCCTAAAAGTGGACAAAGGACCCAGCTCACTTGGACTGTGCTGCCTCAAGGATCCAAGAATTCCCCCACCATATTCGGCAACCAACTCAACAAGGATCTTGAGTCTTGGGAAACCCCACCTGGGAAGGGGAGACTGCTACAATACGTAGATGACATCCTGACTGCCACTGAGACAGAAGATACTTGCATGGCTTGGACTGTAAGTCTCTTAAACTTTTTGAGGCTCCAAGGGTACCAAGTTTCTAAAAAGAAAGCCCAGGTAATGCAAGCAGGAAGTCTCTTACTTGGGGTATTAAATTACAGCGAGGCAAAGAACTCTGCAGCAGTCCTGAAAGGAGGATATATGCCAGACACCAAAACCACTGACTGTAAAAGAACTGAGAACTTTTCTTGGAATGACTGGGTGGTGCTCGCTTTGGATCTATAATTACAGGCTGCTTGTTAAATCCCTGTATGCACTGAACAACCCCAAACAGAAGCATCTGCAACGGGGCAACCAATGAGCCTTTGAAAAATTGAAAAAGGCCCTGATGTCAGCTCCAGTTCTGGGACTCCCCATGAGTAAGCCTTTCCTTTTGTTTTCTCATGAGAAACAGGGAATTGCCCTGGGAGTATTGGCGCAAGATTTAGGTTCACATCACAGAGCAGTCTCCTACATCTCCAAGCAATTGGATGCAACCACAAAAGGATGACCAGGATGCCTGTGTGTGGTAGCAGCAGTAATGCTAAATATCCAGGAAGCTAAAAAATTCACCTTGGGACAAAAAAATGATTGTGTTGTTGTCCCTGAGAGTGTCTGCAGTATTAGAAGTGAAAGGTGGGCACTGGCTTTCTCCACAGAGGCTCCTGAAATACCAATCCATACTGGTAGGGCGGGATGATTGTGGTCACTAACATTGTCAATCCAGCTTCTTTCCTTTGTGGAAACACAGGGGAACCAGTACACCATGACTGCTTGGAAACCATCATATACTCAAACTGCCTGGATTTGAAGGAGGCCATCAAAGCAACATACTCCAGCTGCTTGGATTTGAAGGATGTTTCTATGGAAGATGCAGAGGACTGGCTCATGGGCAGAACAGCTATGTCATAAATGGCAAAAGGCATGCAGGATATGCCATCTCCACCAGCCATGAGGTAATAGAGTCGGAACCATTGCCTGCCAATACCTCTGCACAAAAGGTGGAAATAATCACCTTGGCCCGAGCCTTAGAATTGGCCCAAGGTAAGAATGTGAACATATACATGGATGCAAAGAACACTTTTGGAGTTGTGCACACCCATGGAGCAATCTGAAAGGAAAGGGGGCTACTGAACTCTCAGGGGAAAACATTGAACATGCAGAAGAAATTCTGAAATTGCTGGAGGCAGTACAGCTCCCAAAGAAAATAGCAATTATGCACATCAGAGCACATCAAAAGGCAAACTCAGAATTAGAAAATGAAATAAGCTGGCAGGCAGGAAGGCAAAAGAAGCAGCAAAAAAAAGAGGTAAAATTGGAAGGAGCTCTAATCCCAGATGGGAAAATCTCCCTTGAGGGTAAACCAAATTATGACAAAGAGGTTCTGAAGCAAATTACAAATTTGGATGGGACATACATTAAAGAGGGGTGGGCCCATACCCCAGGAGGAAGGGTAATCATACCTAGCCATCTAATATGGTCTGTTATAAGGTAGGAGCATAGGAAAAGGCTCTGGGGAGCAGAGGCTGTGTATGAACACTTAAATCAGAACATCATGGCTAGAAATTTATACACTACGGTGACGCAGATAACTCGACAGTGCTTCTCTGCCTCCAGACTAATCCTAAAAACACTCCAAAGCCTGAAATGGGTCAAATTGGGAAGAGGAATGTACCTGGCCGGTAATGGCAAACAGACTTCACAGGACTCCCAAGAAAAGGGGAGTTAAGTTATTTACTGGTATTAACTGATCCCTTCCCTGGATGGCCTAAGGCTTTCCCTGCTAGAACTGCTAAGGCCTGAGAAGTGGCCAAGGTATTAGTTAAAGAGATACAACCACTATTTGGGGTTCTACCTGCCATTTCCTCAGATAGAGGGTCTCATTTTATCACAAAGGTAGTAGTACTTTGGGTATAGATCGGCAACTATGCACCCCACGTCATTCCCAGTCAAGTGGACAAGTGGGGAAGATGAATCATTTAATCAAGCAGCAAATTCTTAAATTAGGACTGGAGGTCAATCTGCCTTAGCCTCAATCCCTTCCTGTAGGCCTTTTTCACATACGAATTAAACCATGGGCTTAGTCCTTAGAAAGGCTGAGTCCTTTTGAGATCCTGTATGGGAGACCTGATGCATTACAGAAGGGAACATTAGCACATGTAGGAGAAGAAATTATAACAGAATATATGCTGGCCCTAGGGAAACAACTCAGTAATATAAGGAAGCTGGTGTAGGGGACTGGATGGTCTAGTACATAACATACAACCTGGAGATTATGTATACGTGAAGTCTTACAGAAAATCTTTGGAACCACAGTAGGAAGGACCATATCAGGAGCTCCTCACCGTCAAGATCAGAGAAAAAGTGGCATAGAGACATCACACTAGAATAAAAAGGCTTCACAGTCACCGTGGAGAATCAAGCAGGTGCAACCTGGAAAGCTGTGGCTCTCACAGTCATAGCCATGGCTATGGCTACAGCAGGTATCTGTGCAAGATCTCCTATATACAGTGTGACTGGCACTTATATGTGTCAGGGAAAGGCTTCTGACTTTGACTCTTGCAAGTCTCTGTGGCAGTTATTAAAAATCACAAATGCAACTGTCCAGAGAAGGAGAGATGCCTGGGGATCCAAATTTGCATTTGTTCAGGTCAGATTCCATCAGGGACCTATAAACCCATTTGAATTGGTACTGAATGTTGTGGCACATGCTTAACTGACTGTTCTAAATTCAGGCTTAAAATAGAGGGATGTGAAACCAAGGCTTTTAGAATTAAACCATGAGGGAACTCTGCTACATCCTTCCGAACACAGAATGTGGGCACGAGAGGTTGAAGAGAAGTAGCAGACTATTAACACAGAGCTATGTACCACAAGAAAACAGCTGGGGTTTCTATGGGAAGGAAATGTAAACAATGACCAAGATATCTGCCTGGATACAGAACAAAGCATCTGTCACTTTGGAATCCATTCAGTCAACCAGACAACCTTGCTCATGTATACAAGTCAGTGCTCTTCTGTGCACCCCTCAGAAGAGCATGCCCCACTATAATAGTGGACAAGCTCATTATAAATGAAATGCAATCTAATTTGTGTTTCATTTATAATGAGCTTGTCCACTATTTATGTATTTGTAACTTTGTCAAAATTGAGGGATGCAATTTCTCCTATTGGGCACCTGTTATATCACACCTGTATGTAAAGGCAAACCTGGCAACTGTGCAGGATGTATTGCCTATACCCATAGGAATGAATCTCACTCTAGATAAACAGCTACTAAAACACTGAGATCTTCAGGAAATTCTTAAAGAAATTAAAAATATGGGAAAAAAGACCTTGATCACAATACACCATGACACAGACTATAAGTAGAGCCTTTAGAAGGTTGGAGGGAGACACATACCACTGGTGGGATGTACTTTTTGGGTGGTCTCCTACTGCAGCAGGGTTTCTAAAACAATTGTGTCATCCTATAGTAGTTTTGTTAGTTCCGGTTAGTTTAAATTTTGTTTTATTCTCGGTTATGATTTTCTGGAATTTGAAACTGTCACAAAGAATGCCCACAATGTTATCTAATGAACTAGTTAAAGATGGTAGAGAATATGATAAGTATCTTAGAAAGCAAAAGAATTTGCATAATTTAGAAGAATTGGTTTTGGAGGAGATATCCCTCTGTGTCCCAGCTGACAATAGAACATACTCTACAATTTTGGTTGTCAAGTCCTGATTCCCAAAATCATTGGGGAATGTGAAACAAGTTGTCCACACTGGGTCAGATCTCAAATCACAGCTTCTCTGACTAGGATAGGCCTCCTTAAGAGAGACCCTGGATATCAATGTCAGGCACTGAATGCTGCAATCACCTCTGCTCTAAAGAGAACAACAATAAAATACACTCTTTAAAATAGGAACACATATTTCTTAGAAGCTCTTTGAAATATTTCTCCATAACTACAGCAGGACAACTTCCTATTGAACTGCACCAGACCAGAGGGAAATCAAGGCAGAGCCATGGCTGGTCAGGACTTGCTTGATCCCAGTGAGCCTGATGGTGCATTTGGTGCTGAGCCCTGGAAGCTCAGGGCCTGAGAGGAGATTGCACAAACCATTCCAGGAGTCCAAGTTAGAGGAAAACCCAACGTGTCTCAAAGCATTAATGGGTCCCACTGAGGTCCATGCCCAACACGGGATCCTCATGGACTCCTTGGAGGAGAGAATTTGAGGCCATGATTGCCCAAAAATGTCTCAGGCACTCCAAGGCAAAAGCAAAGCCCCAAAGCCCTCTGAAAAACCTGCAATCCCTGGGAACATGAAGGTGCCCCCCAGGGCCATTCCTGACCAAGGCTCCCCAGGGACTGGTCCCAGCAGATTCCTGAGGCCACTGGGATGTGGGGGGATGCTGAGGGCAGGACAAGGGGTGACAGTGCCCAGCCTTGCTGGGGCTGTGCCAGGAGGCCCCAGTGGCTCAGGACAAGGTGTCTCCTCCCAGCCCTTGGTGGCACAGACCCTGCTGTGCCCCAGGGCACCAAGGCTTGTCTTCTCTTTGTCCCCACCTGTCATCTGTGCCTCCAATTTCCTGCTCTAACTGGAACCTGGGGACACTTTCTCAGTTGTGTTCCTCAGTGGGAACCATGAATAGTATCAGAAACTTTGGAGTTGAATTATGACTGAATTCTTGAGAGATTTCCTATCAAACCATGACTCTGCCTTGATTTCCTCTGGTCTGGTGCAGTTCATCAGGAAGGTTTTCAAGTCCAGTTATGGAGAAATATTTCAAAGAGCTTCTAAGAAATATGTGTTCCTGTTTTAAAGAGTGTATTTTATTGCTGTTCTCTTTAGAGTAGAGGTGATTGCAGCATTCTGTGGTTGATACTGATCCAGGGTCTCTCTTTGAGAGGTCTTGCAAAGAGAAGTTTTCCTTTTTTTTTTTTTTTTTTTTTCCCCTAATGAAATCTAAAACTTGTAGTTTCCCCCACTGCAAACAGACACACTCCTCAGGTGTGTGCCAGCCCAAGGTGCCACTCTGGAGCTGCCCTGGGCCAGCTGTGAGGGTGGATCATCATCCCAACCTGCACTGGGCCACTGCCAGGGGCTGTGGCCATGGACACTGCACTGACCCCACTGCTGGGTTTGGTGCCACGGCAACCGTGAGAAGTTCAAGTTTCTTTGGAAACCCTGAGGAGGACTGGGACATACTGGGGAACACTGGGAATGCTGAGGGGGAATCTGGGGGGACTGGGGTGGACTGTGGGGGTACATAGAGACACACTAGGACATACTGGGACATACTGTCAGTGATACTGGGCTATACTGGGGCAAACTGGGGATACTGTGAGTGAAACTGGGGCATACTGGGGCAAACTGGGGAGACTGGGAACACTGTGGGGCATACTATGGATGACACTGGGGGGAAGTGAAAGGGAATAGGATCAAACTAAGGTTTATTGGGAGGGCCTGAGCAGACACAGGGGTTGCTCTGGGCAGTGCTGGGGATGAACTGGGCTGTAATGGGAAGGACTAGAGGGCAGTGGGCATGTATGGGGTTGTACTGGGAATGAACTGCGCTGTACAGGGATACGCTGGAGGAGTTGAATGGGCTGCTCCCGCCTCCGCCCATCACCGACAGCAGCCATTCAGCGCCGGAGATCGGGGACTCAGGGGCGGTGCCTGGTGTCCTTTCTTTTTGCCTCCAACTCCCATCATGCCCCACAGTCCGATTGAGCCTCATTGGCGCTGGGACTACAATGCCCATCATGCCCCGCGCCCCACAGAACTCCTGGTATCCGCCTTCCACATGTCCCATAAGTGTCCCCCAGACCCTCCAGGATCCCTACGTGCCCCCTCAGCACCCATTCAGGACCCCCCCCAAAAGCATCGCCTGATCCCCTGAATGCTCCCAACCCCATAGATGTCCGTTACAGCCACTTCTGGGAATTCATCTCCTCTCATCCCCGGCGGCTTCAGAGTCCCTCACAACACATTTCCGCCTCTAAAACTCCTGCCTTGCCCCGCGCCCTAAAGAGCCCGGTTAGAGCTCCCCAAGCTCCCCCCAAGTGCTCCCGAACCATATACGTTCCCCTCGGAGGACCTCAAGTCACAGCTCTGACGCAAAAGTCTCCCCCAGTTGCCTTCCAGAACCCCAAAACACCCTATTCGAGCCACTTTCGGGACTACAGCTCCCATCATGCTCTGCGGTTCCTGTAGACTGCCATTCCAGCCTTGACTTCATCTCCTATCATGCCCCGCGCCACACCGAGAGACATGGCAGCTTAGCCTGCAACTCCCGCGATGCTCCGCGTCTCCATTAGCCCGTTTTCTACCCACGCCTACAACTCCCATCACCCCCGTGCCCCAGAGAGCCCCGTTAGAGCCCCCCAAGTGCCCACCCAGATCCTGAAGGGCCCTGGATTCCCCTCCCTGACCTCCAAGTGTCCCCTGGACCCCCAAAAGCTTCCCCAGACCCCGAATGATCTGTCAGAATCCCTCAGTTCCCTGCCCAGTTCCCACCTGCCTCCCCGAAGTGTCCTCCAGACCCTCAAGTTCCCTCTAAATTCCTCCCCCAGACCCAAACCTGCCCCAAATGTGACCCAGAATTGTTTCCATGGACCCCAAAGCGGTCCGTTTTACCCTGTCTGAGAAAATTATAAAAAGATAACGAAGGATCTAAAAATAGGACTAATTATCATTAAAAGGGAGAAATCGATAGCCAGTAGTGGTCAATTAATGAATGAAGGGAATTGTATTAGAATCAATGACCAATAATTTTTCTGGTTGCTAAAATGCATGGAGTTTTAATATAAATATAAAAATAAGTATAAAATATTAGTATCAAAAGGAAAAATATCTTTCTATTTTATTATTTATTAAGTTTAAACCATAAAGAAATTTTTTAAAATAATACTTCACAATGTCAGTCCAACATGGACAATGTCAGATGTGGTGAGACTGGGAGTGAGGAGCAGGTTGTCCAAACAGGGGCTGAGATAGAGAAATTGAGAATTAAGAATCAAGCATCAAGAAATGCTTTGACTAAAAGGGGGCTGACAAAAATGTATGGAATACCTAAACATTTGCTATGCTTACAAGAACAGGAGGAGAGCAGGGCTACAAAGTGACATCAAGAGCCAGAATGCGCAAACAGGCAGGATTAGGAAATGAATATGTATCAGGCATATTGTGTAGTCCTGGTTTGTAGAGAGTAAAAGGAGAGGTGCAGGTCACCAAAGGTGTGCATGTTTTTGGAGGAGCTGTCCCCCACGCACCACAGAGCTGAATAAATACATACCTACTCTTATAACTTATTTTGTGGGTTATAGAGGCTTTTTCTGCATTTCATGTTGGCAAGCCAGGTAGGAGAAACTTGAACTGGGAACAACCTGCTGAAGGTAATCCAGAGGGGGTGAATGGGATAGTTTGTCTTTGTGGGAGATTCAGAGCTGTCAGAGGATCAAGGGGTTGGCATATGGCACAGGTTTTATTACAGTGTAGAGATTGTGAAAGATGTTGGTATTGTTGCTTTAATAACCAGCAGGGCATATGCCCCAAGTGTGAATTGAAAAGCTGTCCTAGTCAAGTCAATATTGAACCTAAAGTTCTGAAGCTGGTGTGTGGAAAGTCACATTGGGTGCCCGTGAACTGGGGTTGTGTGTGGGAAGAATACTGGGAAGAAACAGTGAAATTGTGTGAGGAAAAGTTTGAGTGGAAACGGGACAGGACAAGAAGGAGGAGATAATGGGAACTGGACAAAGTAAAGAGATTCCTAAAGCCAGGAATTGGAAAGATGCTGCTGGGCATGGGGGCACAGAAAACGAGACCTTATTCAATTCTGCAAGGACTCATGGCCATTCTATAAATTGGACGATAAAGTGAAGTGGCCACCTTTGGATTATAACACACTATTACTGCTCATGCTATTTCTTAGGAGGGAAGTGAAGTGGAGAGAATGTCAATATATTTTTAACGCTTTGAAATCACCACAAATGGCAGAAGGACTGTGGGCTCAGGGTTCCATCTGACTCTCTGGCCTTAGAGAAGGAGAATAAGACTAAGAATGGAAAGCTCAAGTGGTGTTTTTCAGCATGTAGTATAGGGCAAAGATGCACAAAATCTGATAAGGTTTACCAGATTGTAGCCCAGGAACAAGATCTTGGCATTTGCTCAAGTCTCCCCACATAAGACAGGAAAGGGATGAGGATGAGGATGCAGACTCAGAGGATGCAGCCCCCCTCCGATCACACACCGGACTAGAAAACAGACACAGATATTACAGGCAGCTCTGCGAGAGGCAGTGGGACCAGAGAGAGGAATGGTATTGGTTAAAGTTCCCTTCTCCACAATCAACTTGGAGGCATGGGAAAAGGTTGTTAAAAATTACCACAGCGATCCAGTTAACACTGCTGCAATGTATAATAAAACAACGTAATCCAGATTGGAACGATATGCAATTAATATTGGATACACTGACTGAGACAGACAATTAAATATAAAAATGGCAGGGATCTGGCAGAAGATTACGATAAAATCCAACAATTGGATGTGAAAAATTATTTCCACAATCCACAGTGGGACCCAAACAGATCACCAGAATTGAGAAGGCTGGAAAGCTCTCAGGAGTGGATTGCAAAGGGGATGGAAAGAACCATTTCTAAAACTATAACTTGGTCAGCTTTATATGCAATCAAGCAGGGGCCCTCTGAGTCACCATCCAAATTTCTCCATCGATTAAGGGGTGCAATGTGCCACCACACATCACTGGACCCTGAGTCTGAAGCTGGGATACAGCAGCCAGTGGGGGCCAGAGGCGGGGCGGAGGGAAGGAGTTCAGAGGCTCTGCTGGATGAGGCGTGGAGAGTCTTCAGTAAGTGGGAAGGATAAAAACAAGGAATGAGGAAGTCCATAGCTGTCTGTGTTGTGTTGATGTGGCCAGAAATGTGTATTCTGTCACCATCTGCTAAAACTGGGTGGGATAATGATTCCTTATCTCCGTGTCACACATTATCTGCCAATGGGCCATCTCTAAGACAAGATGGGGCAACCACCTTTATCTTTTCCACAACCCATCCTCCCTCCAGGAAGATACCATCTGCTGCTGGACCATTAAGTCCCACTGTATGACTGATAAAATTCCATCATCCCACTGGGAGATGCTCCAGCCAGGGGGAGGAACCAAGCTGTTGAAGGTTGGGATTGTGTTCCTTCAATGTATGAGTGGGGAGAATTTTTTCCCATTGTAATGCTAACAGAACCCGCTGGCTGTGCCCAGGGTTTGTGATGGCCCTGGACGGGCGGGTGGGTGGGACCGGAGCTACCCGGAGGGGGATGCGGACTTCCGGGGAGGGGGGGTGGAGGGGGGGGGGAGAGCTACTCAGGGGAGCATGAGGCTTCTGGAGGGGCCCGGCTGTTTCCGGGGAGAGAGAGGGGGAGGGGGAACTTCTCCAGTCTGCTCGGCGGTGTGAGGAGGTAGGAGACCCGGGGGCCGGCTGCATTTCAGCTGCCCAGCATCTGCCCTGCTACCTCGGAGGCACTGCTGACTACCAAAGACCAAATACTTCCTACCTCTGGGAATACAACTGGTCATCTGGACACAGGACCGGAGCGAAGAGCTCCCACCTGAGCCAGCCCGGCCGCGGCTGTTCCACTCCACCTCCCTGGCTCCCACCTGCGCCGGCAGCTGTGCCGGCCCTGCTACAGTTACACCCCCAGGAACGGACACAGACCGAGTGTGTCCGCGTCTAAGAAAGGACTACAACTGACTTTTTCTTCTGTTTTTCGTCGGTAATTTTAATAATTACTGTTGTTTTCTACTTGTGCTGTGAGTTAGAGTAGTAAAGAGCTGTTACTTTTACCTCCTTATCTCCGCCTTGAGTCCTTGATTTGAAACAATTATAACACTCGGAGGGGGGTGACATTGATTTCTCTATTTCAAAGGGAAACTTCTGCCGTTTTTTGGCAGAACCCTGTCCTAAAACCAGGACACAAGCCTTTCCTACCTAGATAAAAACGGAGCTGTTGGACAGCAAGTTGCCTTCTTTCCACTGGATTCCAGAGGAGAAGCTGAACCTTTCTACATCATCCCTGGACTCTTGGAGGAAGGCTGCACCCTTCTACAGAAGCACTGCTTCAGCTGAACCACACCTGCCACTGCAGGGGGACTGTAGCCACCATTTAATGGGACTGCTACCAACACCCTGACTGACTGATGGGGTGTCAGGTTGTATTCTGACTCTGTCAGGGTTGGGATTGTTTTTTGTAATACTGTATTTCTATTTTAATTTTCCCAGTAAAGAACTGTTATTCCTAATTCCCGTATCTTTGCTTGAGAGCCCCTTAATTTCAAATTTATAATAATTTGGAGGGAGGGGGTTTACATTCTCCATTTCAAAGAGAAGCTTCTGCCTTTATTAGCAGATAACTGTCCTTAAAACCAGGACACTGTCATAAGTGAGAGGGGGAGAGAGGAAGATGCAGACAGGGACTACCTAGACAAGGCCCATCCCGCTTGGGCAAGAAGTATGGTCACTGGAAAAATCAATGCCTAGAATGGCGACTGGGTGGTCTTCAGGACTTCTGGGAGACCAGAAAAAGGGGAAAGTGATCCCACATGTGAAAGAAGACTGAGGAGGATTGGCAGATCTCACCCCAGGAGATCCACTGGTTATATAATTGAAGCTGGGAGAAAAGGGCAAAGGGGTGGAATTTCTGCTTGACACAGGGGCAACGTATTCGGCTTTAAATAAGACTTTGGCACCTGTGGGAAAGGATTACGTTACAGTAATAGGAGCAAGTGGCCAACCTGAAAAAGCGTATTTTTACAAACCATTAAAGTATAGGCTTGGAAAGCAATGGGGCATTCATAAATTTCCGTATCAGCTGAGGTCTGGGATAAATCCTGCGTCGTGTGGAATTTTAGCAGGTAGAAGCCCAGCCCCAGAAACAGGGACCGGCACACAAACGATGGTCCTTTCCCATGAAAAACAAAACTCATCCCCCCAGTTTCTTGATCTCAGTTTGGAGGAAGTGTTTGGCACTCCAGGGGCAGGTGGAGTTCAAGGTGGGGGCAGCTTGGACAACCCCAGAGACACCAGGACCCTCCCCTCCAAGAGGAGTTTTGTTAAGGTAAATTTGGAAGGATCACCCCTCTAAAGTCACTTGGACTCGCCCATGGGGACATGGGACCCCCTCACAGGAATCCAAGGGGACCCAAAAATGGGGGTGCGGCACCTTGGGGACAGCCCTGGGGACACAGGGAACGCCCCATGGGGACACTGTGACATCCCAAAATTCCTGGATCCCTTCCAAAAGAGACTTGGACTCTCCCATGAGGACACTAGAGACACCTCTGGGGACACTGGGACACCCCAAAAGGGAGGCTCACACCTCAGGGACACCCCTGGGGACACTGGAACCTCCTGGGGACACTGGGACACCACCAAATTCTTGGACCCCCCCTAAATAGACTCAAACTCACTCATGGGGACACCTCTGGGAACACCCCTGGGGACACCTCAGGGACCTGAGGAGACCCAGAAATGGGGAAGTGACACCTTGGGGACACCAGAGACACCAGGACCCCCAGAAGAGTTTTGTCAAGTTAAATTTGGAAGGATACTCCCCCTAAAGTCACTTGGACTTGCCCATGGTGACACTGGACCCCCCTCAGCAATCTGAGGGGTTCAAAAAAGTGGTGGGAGAATAGCTTGGGGACACCCCTGGGGACACAGGGAACTCTCTTTTGGGGACTTGAGATCTCCAAAATTTACTGCACCACCCCCTAAAGTCATTTGGATGCCCCCTGGGGACACTGGGACACCCCAAAATCGGAGAATGGCACCTTGGGGACAGCCCTGGGGACATTGGGACATCCCAAAGCTCCAGGATCCCTCCCTGAAGTCACTTGGAGTCGCACAAAAAATTCCCAAAAAATCCCAAAACATCCTGGAAAACACTCAAAAGAAACATTGAAAAATTTGAGAAAAAATTCCCAAAATATTCCCCAAAATATCCCTCCAAAATTCCTGATTTTTTTACCTATCCAAGAGTTTCATCCCTGCCCCCAAAACCTCCCAAAATCCCAAAAAACACCCGCAAAAACTCCCTAAAAAATTCAAAAGAAATGCTGGAAAACTGCTAAAAAAAAAAAAAAAAAAAAAAAAGCTGAAAGGTCCCCCAAAAATCCCCAAAAATTAAAAAAAACCCCCCAGTATTCCCATAATTTTCACCCATCCGGAAGCTTCGTCCTGACCCAAAACCTGACCGAAAAATCCACCAAAACCCCAAAACAATTCCCCAAAATCCAAAAAAAACAACACATAAAAATCACTAAAAAATAAAATTAAAAAGAAAAAAAAAAAAAAAAAAAAAAAAAAGTCCAAAAGAATTCCAAAAAATTCCCAAAAAAATCCAAAAATTTCCATTCCCAAAAAAAAACCTCCAAAAAACCTCAAAAAAAAACCTCAAAAAAATCCCTCAGAAATTCAAAAAATACACTAAAAATTCTCCAAAAACTCCCCAAATTCCCAAAAAATCCCCAAAATTTTATCTATCTTGGATTTTCATCCAGACCCAAAACCTGCATGAAAAATCCCCAAAAATCCCAGAAACCTGACCAAAAATCCCTTAAAAATTCTAAAAAAATCCCTAGAAATTCCCAAAAAGTTCCCAAAAAATTCCAGAAAGTTCCTCACCTGTCCAGGATTGGCTCCATCTGCTGCAGGTGCCAGGCCACCCCCAAATGGATAAAAACACTCTGGAGCCACCAAAAATACCCAAAAAAATTCCCAAATAAATCCCCCAAATTACTTGCCTGTGCAGAATCTTCATCCTCACCCAAACCTTCTGAAAAATCCCTCAAAATTCTATTAAAAAAGTCTCAAAAATTACTTAAAAAAACCTTTCAAAATAAAAAAAAATCATTAAAAATCAAAGAAATTCCCCAAATTTTCACCTATCTGCGCGTTTCACCCTGACCAAAACCCTGCCCCAAAAAACTCCCCCAAAAGGCAAAAAAATGCCCAAAATTTTTTAAACCACCAAAAAAAAAAAAAAAAAAAAAAAAAAATTCCCCCCCCAAATTTTTAAAAAATCCCCAGAAATGCCCACATTTTCACATATCCAGGAGTTTCATCCCGACCCAAAACCTGAAAAAATCCCAAGACATTAAAAAAAAAAAAAAAAAAATTCCCCAAATACTCCCAAAATTCCCAAAAAATTCCCAAACCTCCCCTCAACATTTTTGGGCATCTGGGAACTTCATCATGACCCAAAACACCTCAAAAAATCTCAACCCAACCACCAAAAGACACCCCCAAAAATCTCTGAAAGATTCCAAAAAAAGGTGAAAAAATCCAAAAAAATTTCAAAAATTAAAAAAAAAAAAAAAAAATCCCATGTTTTTTTACCTATCTGGGAGTTTCATCCCAAACCAAAACCTGCCAAAAATCCCCAAAAAATTGAAAAAAATTTGAAAAAAACCACTAAAAATTCACAAAAAGATCCTTTAAAATTCCAAAAAACTTTCCAGGAAAATTCCCAAAAATTTTTAGCTATCTGGGATTTTTATCCTGACCCAAAACCTGCCCAAAAAAATTGCACAAAATCTGCCCCAAAGGTCCTAAAATCTGCACTAAAACACCTAAAACTGCCCAAAATCCAGCGAGATTCCAGGGATTCCTGAGGAAAAAAATACCAAGAAAACGGGTGGGAAAAAAATCTGGGTAAAATCCAACTTAAAAGGGCCAAAATACCCCAAAAATCGCACTAAAAATGGCCATTAAAGTCTTAAATCTGCAACACCCAAAATCTGAACAAACACACAAAATCTGCCAAAAATCCAAGCATTTCTGGGAAAAATACTGTGAAAGAACTCCTAAAAATTCCACACTAAAATACAGAAAAAACCTCAGTATTTAACAACTCTCCAATTCCCCCCCAAAAAGTCTTAAAACCAGTCACTGGGCATCCAAAATCTGCACGGAAAAACTCCAAACCTGCAAAAATTCCGAGGATTTCTGGGAAAAACATTGGGGAAAAAATCAGAAAAAAATGCCGCCAAAAAAACCCCCCCAAAAATCCCCCCAAATTTGCCCTAAGAAATGCAAAAATTCCCTAAAAATTGCGCTAAAATGGCCGAAAATGTCCTAAAATCCTCACTAAAACACCCCAAATCTGCCAAAATTCCAAGGATTTCTGGGAAAATTATTGGGAAAGAATTCCTGAAGAAATCTGCCCTTAAATGGCTAAAAATTCCAAAAATCCTCACCCAGAAGTCCTAAAATTGGTTCCTGGACACTCAAAATCTGCACTAAAACACCCCAAAAATGGCCCCAAACACAGGCAAAGTACCTCAAAAATTTGGCACCAAAACAAAAAAAAAAAAAAAAAAAAAATCCTAAAAGTAACCAGAGGAGCCTCAAAACCTGCACTAAAAAAGGGAAAAACAACCCCAAAATGGGCGAAATTCCAGGAAATTTTGAAGAAGATTCCCAACAGTCTTGAAAAAAATCCCAACCCTCCCACCCCAATCCCACATATTCCTCATAAAATCGGCTCTGAGACTCCAAAATCTGCCCCAGATTCCCAGGATTTCAGCCCAAAAAATGGCACTGATGGGATGCTGGCACCCAAGAGCCCCAAAATTTCCCCTCCCCCACTCCCAAACCTCCCCAAAATCCCAAAAAATCCCCCGAAAGCCCCTCCCCTACCCCCCAAACTGCCCCTTCCCTCACCCTCAGGACCCCCAAAAATCCCCTAAAATCCACTCCAACACCACTAAAATGCCCCAAAATACAAAATTTCCCCCAAAACCCCAGTTAAACCCCTCTCCCACCCCTAAATCCCCCCAAAACACCAAAACTTCCCCCCAAAATGCCCCCAAAGCCCCTCCCCCACCCGAACTCCCACCCCTAAAGCTCCCCAAAATTCCAAAGATGCTCCCAAAATCCCCAAATCCCTTCTTCCACCCGAAAATGTTCCTCTAAATTCACTCAAAAAAAAAAAAAAAAAAACGCCAAAATGTCGCCAAGCCCCTCCCCCACCCCCAGACCCTCAAAATCCACAAAAATCCCCTTCCCCATCCCCAAAACTCCCCCCAAATCCCCTCCCCCACACTCAAAACCCTTCCAGAAATCCCAAAAACTTCCCACCAAAACTTTCCCAAATCCCCACCCCCAGGCACCCCCAAATTTCCTCTCCCCACCCCCAAAAGTGTCCCAAATTTCCCTCCAAACCCCTCCCCCCCACCAAAAACACTCCCCAAATGCCAAAATTTCCCCAAAAATCCCTAAAACCCCTCCACCACTACAAAATTTCCTCCTAAATCCCTCCAAAAGTCCAGAAAAATTCCTGCCAAAACCTCCCAAATCCCCTCCCCCACACCCAAAAATCTCCAAAAAATTCCCCCACATACTTTCCTCCAGGACCAAACTCCTCCTAAAACCCTCCAAAAATTAAAAAAATTTCCCGGCAAATCCCCGAAGCCCCTCCCCCACACCCATACCTCCCGAATTTTCAGAATTTCTTGCAGAATTCGGGAGAATTTTGGGAGAAAATTAGAACATTTTTTTGGAAAATTTTGTACGTCAAAAAAATTTGGGGAGTTTTTAAAGCATCTTTAGCGGGTTTCTGTGGAGCTTCTCAGGATTTGGGGAAAATGTGGGAATTATGGGGAGTTTTGAGGAGTTTCTGGATTTAAGGCGGGGTGTTGGTGTTTTTACAGGTTTTTAATGGGATTTTGAGGGGTTTCTGGGGATGTTGGGATTTGGGGAAAATCTGGGAATTTGGGGAATTTTTTGGTAATTCCTCGGCCCATGTGACCCCAAAAATGGGAAACCCCCTCATCCCCCCAAATTTACAAAAAAAAAAAAAAAAAAAAAAAAGGAAAAATCAGGAAAAATCAGGAAAAGTCGGGGAAAAAACAGAAAAAATGGGGAAAAAATGGGAAAAGTCCCCAAACTGATGCTGACCACTCACCTTTTTCCCACAGGGAACGTAGTGCACCTGCTGGTCCCCACCTGCCCAGGTGACCCCAAAAATTGGAAACAACAGCCAAAAAATGGGAGAAAACCCCAAAATTGATAGTGGGGACCCCAAAAATGGGTGTGGCCCCCGAAATAAGAAAAGAAATCCCAGAATAGAGAAAAGGTTTCATTAAAAGAAGGAAAAAATGCTAAAATTTGGGAAAAAATGGGACAAACCAAGAAACCAAAGAAAAACCAGAAAACCAAGAAAAAATTGAGGAAATGGGGGGAAAAGTGGGGAAAAATAGGGAACCCCCCACAAAATCTGTAAAAAAACCCAAAATCGGGTGGAGGCTTGTTCCTACACCCGACCTGCAGTCAGGCTGTAAGAAAGTGTCTCCAGCCATGGACGACAGAGAAGGAGTTCACCGACAAGACTTTGGGAGGGCCCGGGGGCATAAAAGGCAGAACATCCATTCTGTAGGTGAGCCCGTGGGGGTTTAGTCCTGTGCTCCCAGTGATGATTTTCCTGCTTATTCTGCCTTTTGGTGCATTTCCATGCAAAAGGTTAATAAACCTTTGAATTTTTAAAAAAGTGAGCGTCGTTTCTCACACCCTGCACTGCCGGGGTAGGGGGTGCAGCTGGAAGGAGGGAGGGGTGGGGGAAGCTGGTTTTAAGGGTCTTCATTTACTTCTCATTATTCCACTCGGAGTTCTTGGAGTTTTCTGCCTGAAATCTCCCCCGTGCCGGGAGCTGCGGAGAACTTAGTATGTGTATTCAGGCAAATCCTGCCTCGGACCCCGGCCCGTTCCAGGGCTGTTCCTCATCTCCGGCTTTCCCCTCACACAGCCCGGAGGGCCCTGAGACCGCGGGCCGAGGCTGCTGAGCCGTCTGCAGAGCCCGCCCCTGGCTGCCATTGGCTAATTCTGCCGTCACTCTTTGATCTCGCGCGCTGATTGGGCAGAGCGGGGACAAGTCCGGCCCTGGGGCCAAAGGCGCCATTGTGGCAGCGTCTGTGCGGGCCCGGGAGCGGCGGCAGCGGCTGGAGCCCGGTGAGGCGGCGGCGGAGCTCGGAGGCGGCCCCAGCGCAGGTGGGAGCCGCGCTCGGTTCTGCGGGGGCTCGGGGCTCGCTGCGGGCGGAGGGGGCGGCAGGGGGCTCTGGCGGGTTCGTTGTGCCGTGCCCAGCCCGTGTTCCCCCTGGGCAGGAGCCGCTGCTGGAGCAGCGCTGGCTCGTCCCGGTTCCTGTGGGTAGCACAGAGGTGGCTGCCCCGTCTCTGGGATGCTGCGCTTTGGCCTCCTCTGAGTTTCACCGTCGGCTCTCTGGGCTCCGGCCGCTGCCGATGCTCTCGGGCCCACACAGACGCTCCAACAATGGCGCCTTTGTTGCCATTCGCTGGGGGCAGCACCAGGGCCCGGCTTGGTCCAGTTTTGCCCAATCAGCGCGCGACAACTAGGAGTGATGGCAGAATCAGCCAGTCGCAGCGAGGGGCGGGCTCTGCACATCGCTTAGACTTCCTTTCTTTTACCCACGCTTCGCCATTTCTCGGAAACCTCGCCTGAGGAGCGGCACCCGCGCTGGGCCCGGCCCGGGCATTGGGCCAAGGAACCGCTGCTGCCCTGAACCGCCGGGAGCTTGGGGTGAGCAGGAACTGAGGGCGGTGGGAGCTGGGGGTGAGTCCGGGATGGAGCCGGGACCCACGTGAAGCCCTGGCAGGAGCCCGAGCTGGGCAAGGGATGTTTGAGAGAGGCCCTGGGGCTGTGCGGGAAAATTCACGTGACCAGAGGTTGGTGTGCCTAAAGGAGTCAGAGGACTCCTGTAAAAGTGACTTTATTGATGAACAAAGGAAGACATGTGCCATGTGGTCTCTAAAATGCAGCCCTCATTTTTTTATCCTCATTTTTCGGGCCGCATCTCCCTCTCCCTTTCCTCACTCGCTGAGGTACTTGGAAAGTTCAGATTTCCCGATCCGCCTGCTGCATGTCCTCCGTATTATGTACCCCTCCTTTAGTGTAACATTCGATTTTCACGGCTCAAGATCTTAAGTGTTTCTCCTTCTCGAAGTTGAGTAATGGAGCAGGATCTTGGCTGAGCAGCAGTCCGTGTCAATTAGTAACATTTTCTGAAACTGAAGGTTTCTGCCATTGCTTTCTCATGTACAAGTCCCTGGCCCTATCTCCAAGCAGATTGACTCACCGACTCTGTTTTTTTCTTCCTGGGTGTTTCTTGGTTTTTAGATTATTCTCAGTGCCCTCACTCCCTGTCCTTTTGTAGCCGTTTCTGAATCAGGGGGCCTGGCTGCCACCTGCATCCCCTTGCTCACCTGCTGAATGAGCTGCACTCAGTAAGGTGTCGTGCATGGTAAGAGGATGAGAGTTGCTCCAGCACATCAGAGGAGGAACAGCATTCTTTTAAGCCAATGGTCTGCCTGGGAACCACGAAAACATGTCCCATTGCCTTTCTTTCCCTGTTTGGACTGGTACATGATCTACTTTCTCGTTTCCTTTATCTGTTTCACCACTTTTCAGTTATCTTTTTTTTGCAAACAGCAGTTTAATTTTCCAAAAACCTCTCCTCCTTCTGTTAATAGGTATTCTGATCCCATCCCATGGTGAAATGTCTTTTCTTCATTTGGCTGGATTGGTCGGCAGAAAGGTCATGAGCTGGAGGTTGCGAATTGATTGGTATTTCATGGTCTGATAATATATTTTTAGTATGTAATAATAATAATAATAACAGTAATAACAACAACTGCAACAATAATAGTATGAGTGTTAATCATAGTAGTAATAATGAGAATAATATTTATTTTTTAATCTAATTATGCTACTCAAAATATTGGTGGATTTTCTTTCTCCCATGAGTTCATTAAGGTTCCCAGGGACTGGTCCATGGATTTCTGGGATTTGTTCTGATGTCTGTTCATCTTTTCCTCATTTTTGGGCATTCCCTCCCGCAAGGCCTGCATCAATTGACCGCTTTTCTCTAATTAAATCATCAAATACTTGGATTCCCAAATGATTTCTCTGGACTAGCAAAAACACCCCAGTGCTCTAATATACCCTATATAATAGATGGTGACAGCACATGTTGGAGAGGGGAGAGAGATGATTCCCCCACACTTTTATTTAGTAACATATTCACAACGTTCTCCATTTGCTGTTTCCCTTTGCAGCTTAACCAATTTCTGTTGCAGTCAGATACCCTCACTATGGGCTCTGCCTTTAGCTTTGCAAATTCCGTCTGCACAAGCAGGCAGAGCTTGGGGTGAGGGACAGAGGGAATCAGCCCAGTTCCTCCCCCAGCCAAGGAGGCCCTGGTACGTTGTCCCCACTTTACCCCAGCAGCGTTAAATTGCATTTCTAAAGCTCCTCTCCTGGCTGTCTGGAACCCCTGCTTCTCTTCCAGAGCAGCCATTAGATGACTCATATGTGGCCCCCCACCTGCTTTTTTTTTCTTATTAACAATATTCTATAAACACTTTATCTGTTAAAGTGTCACCTTTAAGGCTTTTCTAGTTTTGTAAAATCCATCCTGAAGGTGAACATTAAAAAACCCATACTGAAATTTTGCCCTCACTAAGGTTCACCCATGTATATACAGAAAAAATTCCAATGCAAATGGTCAAACGATGCCTGTGTGAAGAAAAGTTGGGATTGTGCAGAAGGAGGAATAGCAGGAGGAAGATGAATGTGAGGAAGAGTAGGGAAACAGGAGGAGGAGGAATGCAAACAGGATGGAGTACAAGGTTCCACCTCTCCCTGTATCTGCAGCCTCTCCCCAGCCCCAGGAGTGTTGTACCCATCACATGTAGCAGGAGACCAGAGAGAGGGATCCACGATTCACAGGGGTGAATCTTGGTGTTTCTGAGCTTTATTGGGCTAAAAGTTGGTGCTTAGCTTTTTTTTTTTTTGGGGGGGGGGGGCTGAATCTTTGTGTTTTGGGGGTTTGGCCAATTTGCTATTTAGGGTTTTTTTTTTGTCTGTGTCTTGATGTTTGGAGGATTTTTTGGGCTGAATCTTGGTGTTTTGAAGGTTCTTACAGACACAAGATGCCCAACAGCTTCCTGAGTTGCACTTGGGCAAGGAGGAACCCCCAGCCCAAGGCCCTGTCCTCTTGTTTTTTTCCCAAACCAGGATTTTTCATTCCCGAGGCACAGGTGGAGGGAGCAGGAGGAAAAGCCCAGAGATCCCTCACAAGCAGGGTCTGCACACCCAGCCCAGGGAGCTGCGAGGTGAAAAGACCCTGTCTGTGCCAGGAAGGCAGCCAGAGATCCAGGGCGGAGCTCAGAGCTGATGGAGAATCCTCATGGAGGGGAGAAGCCCCACAAGTGCTTGGAATGTGGGAAGGGTTTCAGCCGGAGCTCCTGGCTGATCCGGCACCAGATGATCCACACTGGGAGCGGCCCTATGAGTGTGGGAAATGTGGGAAGAGCTTCAGTGAGATCTCCCACCTGATGCAGCACCAGAACACCCGCACAGGGGAACAGCCCTACACCTGCTTGGAATGTGGGAAGAGCTTTGGGTGGAGCTCCGCCCTGAGAAGACACCAGCGCATCCACACAGGGGAGAGGCCCTACCAGTGTTGTCCTGAGTGTGGGAAGAGGTTTCCGACCAGCTCCGATCGCCTCAAACACGAGCGGATTCGCACAGAGGAGAGGCCCTCCCGCTGCCCCGACTGCGGGAAGGGATTCAAGTACAACTCCGACCTCACCAAACACCGGCGCATCCACACGGGAGAGAGGCCCTGCGAGTGTCCTGAGTGTGGAAAGAGCTTCTCCAGGAACTCTCACTTGACCCAACACCAACGGAGGCTCCACTAAGGGAAGCCCTGTGAGTGCCCCGAGTGTGGGAAGAGCTTTGTCCTCTGCTCCAGCTCCATCCCCCATGGGAGGATCGGTGTTAGATGATCCCCAGTGACCCCTGTTGGGCAGAGCCCTGCTGATCCATGGTCCTGGTGATCCGTGTTGGGAAGCCACCTGCCTGGGGGCGCTCTGCATCATCCTGTCTCCTTGTGGGCAGGGTCAGGAACATCCATTGGGACACAAACCAACATTCGGAATTCCTTGGGGAGAGTGGATTTGTTGACTTTAAACCCCAGAAAATCTTCTGCTTTCAGTCCTGTCTTCTGGTGGCATCAAGGAATACTGAATTGTCTTGGAGGTCTTTTCCAGCTTTAGTGATCACACAATTTTGATTTTCTATTACTAAAGAGTGTCTTTCATAGCCAAATGGTCATGGTTTGGGGCAAAGACCAAGATTTTGGAGACAGTGAGGTGGAAACCTGTGGGGTTCTTTCTGACCCCTGGTGCTCTCTAGGCACCAAACTCCAGAGCTCTGTAGGCTCCTACTTGCCAGGTAATCTTAAATAAGCAAAGCAGCTAATAGTTAAAAAGATTACCTAATACAAAGCATGTCTTTTTATAAAGCACATCAGTCTCAACAGGCAAGAGCAGAAGCAATGGCAAGCAATAGTAGAAGCAGTAGCAATAAACATTAAGCAAATGGCTAGAAGCTCTGGCAAAAGCCAATAGCTAAAAGCAACAACTCTCCCGATACATAGTGTTATATAGAATTTTTCCAACAAGCTAAGATGCAAACTCAGACCACCACTCTTTAACCTATTAGAATTCTAGTTCCTTAGCACACCAGGTTACGTATAACACTACGCATACACTCAATCTTGTTAAATATAAGAAATGTAGGCAATATTCTTACTGTAACTCTATTATGTCTAAGTCCTGTCTACAGCTGTAGGCCTAGAGCCTCTACTGAAGATACGGCTATGTTTGCAACCTTCAGCAGAACGCACTCTACTGCTGTGGCATTTGAAACCTTTTACTTACTAAAAGCATCAGAACTCGCTCTAAAACTTATTCAATCCCTTATTCAATCTGACTTCAGAGGGACACCTAACTCACTGACTCCTACATCTCCCCCTCCTCTTAGAACCATAAAGATTCCCTTAACAGTCTTATTAATCATTTGTCAAGTGCATGGAGAAAACAAGGCACTATGATTAGCACTAAAAAAGTTTCCATCCATGATGCTGAATTCAAGTCCACTAAACAAACCATCCAAACTGTACCATTCTGTGACTCAGATCACTTGCAGGCTACTTGGCCTATTTTCTCCTGGATGGCCCTCTGGTAGCAGAGGTCATTCTTTCCATCAAGGTCTGGCAGGGCGTGTGTTTCCACCTCTCAGTGTCTACTGGGTTGCATCCAGCCACAGAGCTAAAAATCTTGGTGGCAAACACAGAGGCCCACCCAGTCTTGCCTGTTGGTTTTAGTTGTTGCTTGGAGTGATATAAAGTAAAGGAGCAGGACAGGCCTTTGCAGGGGTTTTACAAAGATGTTTATTTCAGCCGCGCTTCTGCGTTGTCCAGCGTTCAGGGAACAAAGGCAAAGACCTTGAGGGAGGGTTTAGGTTTGATACATGGGAAGCAGGGTGGGCAGAGCCCTTGGGACCAATTACTAAGGGATAGGGAAACTAGGTGGGAGTAACTAAAAGGCTGACAGACAGGCAGAGGGAACAGGGTTGACTTAGGGAACAAAAGAGGAGTTGCTTTGGCCGGATAAAACAGGATTGTTATCAAGAGAAGGCAGTGAGAGAGGCCTCTCATGTTCCTTAACTAGGAATGCCTTTCTGGGTCTCCACACTTGTCTTTGACTATTTCAGGAGGGTCTTGGCCAGCCCTGCTCCTTTCACCTGGTTATCAAAGCAAAACTTCACCTGCTTTATTCAGGAGCAAATGGGCATCATGACAAAGCACACACAGATCTGCATTAACAATATAACTACAAGGATAGCTAAACGAGTGAAAAAGAATTCTTCTAGGGTTGTATTGGACAGACTTATGATATTTAAACTTAATACATTAACTAAAGTTACTTAAACACTTAGTTTAAGTTGGCTAATTGACAAATCTGTACTACTAAAAGCAAGCAAAGCATAAGCATACATATAATTGAACTTCATATTTTCCTTTAACTATTATCTAACAAAAAATTCTACAATACTATTGTTTCCCCCTCTTAAAAAAAAAAAAAAAAAAAAAACAAAATCAAAGTTCACAATCTTCTGCAGGTAAAACACAATACAACAATCAACAATACTTTAAATAACAGACATACATTTATAAAATTAGATAATCATCAGTCTTTAAAAAACTGTGTCATCACCTCAGATTCTGCAAACAGCTGACGACTAGCCTTGATTCATTGAGGAATTAGATGGTCATCTCTAGAAAATGAACATCAAAATCACCCTAAAATTAGCTTCAGCTGCCAAATTGATAGGGTCAAATTGCCACGTCAAAATGACTGGAATATTATTTTGATGCAGAAAACACCTGTGTTTGCACAATTTCCCTTCGAGGTAGAATTAAGGCCTGGCCAGAGCCTAAATCCTAATTGGAAGAGAACTCCCTGACATCTTCTTATTTAAAAAACAAGACTCTTAAGAACAAACGTTAAAATTAAACATTTCAGGGTGAGAAAGAAATCAAATTTTTTCAGCAGCTCGTTCTTTCTGAAGTTCTTCCTCAGGATGAGATGCTTTGAACATGGTAGGCTGCTGTAATACTTCTGTGATAACAACTCGGGAAAACTACAAGACTAGAAATTCAGAAGAGGCTTTCAATGAAGCTCAGATAATTTTCTTGGAATTCTGAAAAATACTTAAAATCATGAGACAGTACAGGATCAGGTCATAGAAGATCTGCTAAAATAAGAGAGAAAATTAATACAAAGAAAACAAAGGAACATTAAATTTACAACTTAATTGATTATCTGCATACATTTAATTCAAGGGCATGTCTGGAGGCTTTCCAAAATTTACTTGGAATGTTGAAAGAATTCAGGTTAAATAATAAAACTGAAATCGAAATCATTCTGTAATACAGAATTTATACTCTTAATACAATGGTTTTAAAATTAAATACAGAAACTAAATTTGAGCCTTAAAAATCAAGGTTATAAAGAAGTACTGTTTTCCCCAATATATATAAAGGAAATTTTGACTCAGATTAAATTTTACAATTCAAATGATGGTCCTAGAAGTGGTCTTAATTTGTGTTCATGAAGCATTTCATTGATAATTTTAAAAATGTAAACTAGGAATCTATTGCAATTTGGTTTGAAGGGAAAGCTTAAATACTGGTAATAAATCAGGGCATAAATTTGCAAGCTTCTTCTTTACAGAAATTCAAAACTGTGCCCGGGTCTTCTCAGGATCCAAGTGGGCTCTCTGCAATTGCTTAAAAGTTGTTAAATCTTTTTCCTTTGACTCTACAAAGCATGAGTTTCTCTTCCCATTTGGATCTGCCAGCTCTAATGTTGATATCTCATGTTTCCCTGAAACACGGCATTCTCTCCTCCCCCAGCATTCACAACAGCTGGAGATAGATCTGTCTCTGCTGTCTTGCCCTCACCCGTGCTGTCCTGTCTTTTCCCCTCCCCTTTGGCAAACACTCTATCTTGTCCATGGGGCAGGTGGGGGGGGAACAGCCACAGAAGCCATGGCGAGGCTGCTGCGCGGTGGGGGAAGGGGGGGCTTGGCTCTCAGGATTGCTTTGAATTCATGGCGTGGAAGGGGGATGGGCTGTGCCGGCTCAGCAGCTTCTGCCAGGCTCCTGTGTGGGGCTGGGACGGCACCAGCACAGACGGAGCGGCTGCGGCCAGGCTGCTGCGTGGAGCAGGCACGGGCCGCACTGGCACAGCACCCTCAGCCAGGCTGCTGCATGGAGCAGGCATGAGTCACACTGGCACAGCACCCTCAGCCAGGCTGCTGCATGGAGCAGGGACGGGCTGCATTGGCACAGCATCCTCAGCCAGGTTGCTGCATGGAGCAGGCACAGGCTGCATTGGCACAGCATCCTCAGCCAGGCTCCCGCATGGGGCAGGCACAGGCTGCACCGGCACAGCACCCTCAGCCAGGCTCCTGCATGTCAGGATCCGCTCAACTCGAGTGGGAGTCGTGATGGTTTGTTCGACCCCAGGGTGTGTAAAAGGCAAAAGCAAGAGACTCAGGTTTTGTTCAGCAGAAAGCAGTAATGCAGTTTATTGCATGTGACAATTCAGTTTTGTGATAGAGAGAGAGAGAGAGAGAAAGGATGGGATTTAGCTACCAACTGATGGGATGCATCCTTGTGGTTGTCTGATGAGACGCATCTTCAATCCGTTGGGCAGAAAGAGATCTCAAAGTCTTCTTAGGAAAGTCGCTTTTTATAGTCCTTTTCCAAAACGAGTGGCCTCTGGCCAAAAGGTGGGGAGATTTATGGGCTATCGTATGTGAAGATCATTGTTTCAAGAAACAGGTGGAACAGGACGCTACAGCCAGTACCCTGCTTGAGTGCAGCGTACCATGGCAAGCTCCAGGCACACCTACAAACACCTCGGCCAGGCCAGAACTCGGGTCTAGCGGGTGGTGTGGTCCTGGGTCTCATTTTCTGATGATGGTCGTGAGGCAGATCAGAGAAACGGACTGACTCTTACAACTCTTCTACCACCCCGTGACTCACGATCATCGGCAAGAGCTCTCCTTCGTGGTGGTGGTGTGAAGTCTTCTGGACTTGTCTGAGTTGATAGCATTTCCTGGAAAACAGAGACAGAAAGTTGGACAGATTAGAAAAGTAGGAAAAAGATAAGGGAAAGGAAAAGGGAGAAAGAAAACAAAACAAATAATCAATTTAACCATCAATTTCAATTTCTGATTACAAAAAGATAATCAGTGTTAATCAATTTTCAATTTCAATTTCTGATTACAAAAAGATAATCAATTTTTTAAGTTAAAATTAAAAATAGGTAAAATTCAAAATGCAACACAACTAAAACAAGCAAATTTTAAAACAAAACCATGTTTTATCTTATTTTAAATTATACATTTTGCCTTGTGTCAATAACCTTAGGGATGTCAACAGTGACTGATCTGTGTACCCTGCAATTTTAGTAAAGTTACAGACACAAAGATTTAAATGATTTTTAGTACTCATTACTAAATCTTCTATGAAAACACTATCACAAGCAGTTCTTAAGCATGCACACCCATTGCCCATGTACACCAGTAGTGTTTCAGGAATCTTGTTTGGATAAATTTCAAAGTTACAGACATTCTGTTCTGTGTTTGAGCAAATATCTTGAGCTCTGATTGCATTACTTTCACAGATAAACCCTTGTTGTTCCTGGACAATGCAAGTTTCCAAATTAATAGTTTGTTACTTTTCACCAATTTGACGGGCCCATTCTCTATGCTCGAAAAGATAGAGAATAGCTCCATTGTGATTCAGCCCTGTTGAGGATTGGTTAGAAAGCCATGGACATAACTGTGGACATGGCTCGGCAGAGGCCTTATTGCAGGGGAATGGGTCTGCAGAGGCCTTATTGCAGGGGAATGGTTCCTGCTAGTAGCTAGGCCCTGCTTTTAGGCAGACATTAAAAGCCTTATTGTAAGCATAAGTAGATTTTGCTGAGAGCAGTGTTTGAGCCTTTTGCAAAAGCAATGGAGCTAGCAGAATTGCAGAGTTAGTCGATAAGCAATACATATGCCCATTGTTCAAGCAAGGCCTTAGCTGTTAGGAAGGCACATAGAAAGCGAGGCATAACCCTGAGATGGATACTAATATACCAATAAGTATAAGAATAAGGGAAGTAGAAGCCAAGACTAGCAGCGAGGTAGCATGTATACTTTTTGGCTAGAAATTCAGTAGGCGTGATTATCTCACACTTGCAATAACCAATAATAATAGAAGGCGTACGTAGCAAAAACCAATAAGATTGTACTAATATGAATAATGCTGATTTATGTTATTCTGGGCTATAAAAACTGTCTGATGCTCTTAATAAAGTTGGATTATGCTTTATCAATCACACTGATTGTGTCTGGCTAATTCCCTTGCCGATGCCTCCGTAAGTGGCTCCGCGCCCCTGCAGGTCCCCCTGCACGGCCCTAATGCAATGATAAGGAATACTGAATGTACTGAAGCATTACATATGGTCAGTGCAAAGGCTGTGGCTGTGTTTATGCTGGGGTAGTAGGTAAAATTTACCACGTTTCACCAGGATTGGAATTCTTTTTCAAAATCATGTGCATTATCCCAAATCATTCTCTGAATTTCAGTAGAAAAAGTGCTTTCCTTGTCTTCTCTTATAATTGAGGCAGCAACTGACTGCATCCACAGTTGAGCCTGGATACAGCTGAGAGCTAAAGAAATGTAAAGAAATTTATTCATTGATTTATTCATTCATTTATTCAAAATTCCCAATCTTGTCCCCACAACACCGGTTACTTCTCTTGTCATTCATTTCTTAAAATGATCCCGGTTTTGCAACAAGGTTGTCTACCCCTAGAAAAGGTGAAGAAACTGGCTGAATTACTGAGACATTGTTTTGCATTGACAATTTGACTTAAAACACCATGCTGAATTAAACAATATTTGTTGTTGACCAGTTTTCTTAATTACATATGGTCCAAGTTGAAAAATTGTTCAGGCTCAGTATAACCAGTGGTTGGGTAGTAAGTGTTACAGCATTAACATGGAGTTCCCCTCAGTATTTTGTGTTGTTTTTACCACACATAATTTTATGGGAAAATTGTACAACAGTTCAATTTTGATTTTGAATCTCACAAAATAAAACACAGCTGTAAGGTCCTGTGCCATAACTGTATAGAGGTTCAATGAGGGATTCAGCAATTAATCTTCATGTTCCACTGAATTATTCTGTGAAAAGCAAACACAACAGAACCTGCCACAAAGAGGCAGAAGGTTAAAATGATGGAACTATTCAGCATGTAACGCAGACTGGAATTCTGTTAACTTCCCAATCATTTTGCTGCCAAAAAGCAAGCCACTCTGTACCTCCTTTAAACACAGGATAAAAGTCAGTGTAGTTGCAAACAAAGGAGGCACACTGCACTGTAAGCTGGAAAACACTCCAAACAACCATCAGCGCCCCAACCCAAGAGCCACCCCCTCCCCCAGCAATAATTTGTTCAGCAGAAGCATTAGTGAATGAAGAATTGGTGAACAAAGATTGTTAGGGGGAGAAAGCAGAGGCTACATTAATTACTGAGGCAGGTTTGTCGTAGCTGCTGCTCAAGCTCTCAGTTTCTGTTATTGCCGGATTTCTGACAGTTCCTTCTGTTACTGAGAAGATGTTACAGTACTACTCGATTGGGTCATACCACTTCCTGACTGAGGATTTCTGGGCCACCCCGTCAGGGGTGGAGATCCCAGTAGTGGCTGTTTTCAAAAACTTCTCTTCCTGAGAAGACTTTTGAATTTTCTCTGAGGCAATTTGCAAGTTAGGGCTTTCCAAATGGAAGATTATTTTTTGTTGGGTATCCCCCACTACTTTTATTTCACCTCCTCCCACAAGGGTATTATCAATATATTGATAAACAGCCACACTGGCAGGTTTGGGTTTTTGGAATTGGCCATACAGGGAAGTTTCGCAAATCCGGTATAACCAGTTTGATCCCTTCTTTGGCACCAGAGGAAAGAGGGTATTGTTTTACATTTACAATTAATTGCATAGGTGATTTATAGCCAGCAGTGAATTTTATTTCATGTATAATTTGCAAGCAGGCAACTTTGTGAATGTTTTCTAGGAGTTGGTCAGGCGTACCAACTAAAGCTACAAGGTCTGCCCTTTTCAAGGGGTTAAGCCCCCCTGCCCTATAAACTGCATACTGAGTTGGGGACCATAAGTTAAATTTGTCACCTGTTGTTAAGAAAGCTTCATGGCCCCAGTACCCACCAGCTGCTTGTTCTGATAATTCAGTAGCAGTGTACAGGATTTTTGTAGTGGTTACTTGTGGGTCAAAATTCTCATCGTTGATACAATTGTATTCTGTTTTAACCTCCGGTCTCAAGCTAGGGCAGCAATCTTCGCCACTATTTTTCATCAGAGTTAGTTCTTTTTGAGGATATAATTGATGAATTTCCTTCTTCTTTGTTTCTTTTGGTGAGTCAGTGTGTTTTAAGGTGTTGGTGTGTTCTTGTCTTAGGGCAGCTCTTAAAGAATGTTTCTCATCTCTCAAAGTGTGATTCTCATTCCTTTCCTCATCTGTTTTTGCAAAATTTACACTAAATTTTGTAGAGAGTCAATAATTATTCTTCCTTCACTTCTTCATGTAAAGTGAGTTTCTATAGCTGCGGTAAGACAGGCCCCCAAAACTGAGCAGAGAATGGTCTTATTTCTGCCCAGTTTGAATTTTGTTACATGTTGTAAAGAATGTATCTTATCAATCACATTTTCTAGATTAAACCAGTTACTGTGCGCCCATTCTTCCCCCCCTTGGGAGTGTCTGGCATTATACTTAGCTATTAAAGTGAAAAATGCAGTTTTATCTTTAGTATTATGGTTTTTAGTCATTTTTGTGAGGGGGAAAACACTACTTCAGGGAGGTCAACACTTATTTACATGCACAGCTTTTGCTGTGCTCAGCCCCTCTCTTCCCTGGGTGGGTGAAGAGACCACCCTGCTTGGGAGGTACTACCTTAGTTACAAAACAACTTGTTTCTTCGCAATCCCAAGCAGTCAAAAAACAACAAAAACAACAACAATTGCGCTGTGATTTACGATGATGTGTGAGGGGGAAAAACCACTTTAGGGAGGTCAACACTTATGCACAGCTTTTCGCTGTGCTCAGCCCCTCTCTTCCCTTGGTGGGTGAAGAGACCACCCTGCTTGGGAGGTAATTACCTTAGTTACAACACAGCTTGTCTCTTCGAGATCCCAAGCAGTCAAAACAACAACAACAACAACAACAAAATCAACAACAGTTTGCACTGCGATTTTTTAGTTATTTTGCGAGGGGGAGTGTAAAACCACTCAGGGAGGTCAACACACACAGCTTTTCGCTGGGCTCAGCCCCCTCTCTTCCCTGGGTGGGTGAAGAAACTAGAGTTACACACACACTCCTCAGTCTGCACAGTATTCTCCCTAACTCAGGGAGGTCAGATACACATTCACACACAGTAATAGATTAGAGTTACACATGCACTCTTCAGCCTGTGCAGTATTGTCCCTAATTCAGGGAGGTCAGTTCACATACATACAGTAATAAAGAACAAGAGCAGCACAGTTCTGCCTTTTGCGCCAAGAGATCTTTTGTGAATTTCTGAAGACAGAATCCTCAAACGAGTGTAGGGATGCTTTTCACCTAGGTGTGTGCAGTTTGCAGGAAATCTGAAATGCCCCCCTTACTTTCTAGTCTGGCTCACCCCTGTCAAGGTGGCCAGCTAGGTGCGGCTGAGGCAAGATGTCCCTCTCCTGTTACAGACTACACACAACCAGCAACCCTTCTGTCTGTCAGAAATCCTTGTCTGTGATGCCAATTTAATGTCATGATCCGCTCAACCCGAGTGAGAGTCGTGATGGTTCGTTTGACCCCAAGGTGCAAAAGACAAAAGGCAAAGAGACTCCGGTGTTGTTAAGCAAAAAAGCAGTAATGCAGTTTATTGTTTGTTAACAATTAAGTTTTGCCATGGAGAGAGAGAGAGAGAGAGAGAGAGAGAGGGGGTAAAGGAAACAAAGTAAAAGGAGAGAGAGAGAGTGAGAGAGGGAAAGGATGGGATATAGCTACCAACAGACGGGACGCATTCTTGTGGTCCTCTGACGAGCCACATCTTCAATCCGTTGGGGAGAAAGAGTTCTCGAAATCTCTTTAGGAAAGTCACTTTTTATAGTCCTTTTCCAAAGAGAGTGGCCTCTGGCCAAAAGGTGGGGAGATTTATGGACTATTTTATGTGAAGATCATTGCTCAAGGAAACAGGTGGAACAGGACGCTACAGCCAGTATCCTGCTCGCCAGAGCAGCGTACCATGGCAAGCTCCAGGCACACCTACAAACAGTCCTTGGCAAGCATCCACCTCGACCAGGCCAGAACTCCGGTTCAGGGAGAGTGGTGGGGTCCCAGGGCCCCCACAATGACGGTCGTGAGGTAGATCAGAGAAACTTCGGACTGACTCTTACACTGGCACAGCCCTGACAAGGCTGTGTCACCCCTTGTCCCCTCAGCATCCCCCCACATCCCAGTGGCCTCAGGGATCTGCTGGGACAAGTCCCTGGGAGCCTTGGTCAGGAATGGTCCTGGGGGGCTCCTTATGCTTCCAGGGACTGAGGTTTTTCAGAGGACTTTGGGTTTTGCTTTTGCCTTGGAGTCTGTGAGAGCTTTGTGCAATCACGGCCTCCAATTATCTGCTTCAGTTTGGCCCTTTAGAGCCTTTCTTAGTAACAGCACTCAGATGGGCTCAACTGCTTCAAGGTACTTCAGTTTTTTAAGATACTTTCCTTTTTTATTTCCTCTCTGACTCTCTGAGAGGTCTTTGGGCAATCACGGCCTCCAGTTCTCTCCCCTAAGGAGTCCATGAGCAACCTATGTTGGGAATGGACCTCAGTGGGACCCGTTAATGCTTTGAGACATTTTGGGGTTTTTCTTCTGACTTGGACTCCTCTCAGGCTGTGAGGTTCCAGGGCTCAGCACCAAATGCACCACAGGGCTCACTGGGATCAAGCATGTCCTGACAAAACCATGACTCTGCCTTGATTTTCCTCTTGTCCAGTGCAGTGCATTAGGAAGTTTTTCTACAGTTATGCAGAAATATTTCAAAGAGCTTCTTAGAAATAAGTGTTCCTATTTTAAAGCATGTCTTTTATTACTGTTTCTCTTTAGAGCAGAAATGGTTGCAGAGTTCTGTGATTGATATTGATGCAGAGTGTCTCCTCAGGATGTCTGGCCTGCTCAGAGAAGCTGTGCCTTGAAGTCTGAGCCAGTGTGGACAGCCTTGCTCCACATTGCCCAACCCCATCCTGTCTGTCCTCACTCACCTGAAACCTCCTTTAATTGGAGAACTGGCTGCACTCTGGCAAAGAGGGGTTTTCTTCCTTTTCTTCTTTTGACGCAATCAAAAACTCCTGATTTTCCCCACTACAAACAGACACCCTCCTCAGGTGTGTGTCAAGATGCCACAGTGGAGATTTCTATTCCCAAGGGAGAGCCATGCAAAATCTGTTTTAGGCCTTTGGATTCTTTGGTTGCACAAGGCCTTGTTGTGTCACTATGGACTCTTGGTTCTGTGAAGTTCTGTGGTGTGACAATGGATGTTTGTATCCACGGGGCCTCACAGGTTTTCACAGTGGTCTCCTTTTTCCTGTGGCAATCAGCAGCGAACCCCACTGGTAGAGCCAAATGCCTGGGATGAAGGAAGAATGGAGACATTTGGAATGATGTTTTTTTTCTTGCCAGGGCACAATGACGTGGGGTGGGGCCCTGCTGTTCTGGAGATGGCTGAATACTGGCTGCTTATAGAAGGGGGAAGAGACAATAACCTCTGTTTGTGGAACTACAACAGTGAAGAGGTCAGGCTGAAGGCTGGGCTTAAAAGACTGTCACCAGCACAGGAAACATCAATGTGAGAGGAAAGATGTGTGCTAATGTCTTTGCAAGTCATTTAATGGGTGAAGGCATGGGTGTTAAAGTCTGTGAAATGGGTCGTAACGTTTCTACCAACTTCGGGAAGCAGGTTTGTTACTGGGCCCAGAGAGCTTGGCTCCTGAAACAGACAAGGGTCTGCACAAGGCTTAACTTCTGAACTTTGGGATGAAATGCTAGATTCAAGAGGGAACAGGGGGCAGGTGGTTTGGGAATGCTGTACCTTCCTAGTACCTCGGTCAATGGGGAAAGGAAGAGGCAACGTGCGGCCAAGAGTTTAGGATGAAAGGAGTCTGCACCCTCTGAAACCTCAAGGAAAAAAACCCCATGAGTGTGTCCACTAGGGGACAGCACTCTTCAAGGGGGGATGGAGGTGCTGGAGTATCATGCTGTGTCTACAAAGGGTCAGAACTACTAGGGAGGGGGACTGCAGTACCGGGTTTTGTCCACAAGGCGGACAGCACTGTTCAGAAGGGCGGGGGGCTGCAGTATCATGGTATGTCCACAAGGTGGCAGCACTGCTTAGAGCGGGGGGGACTGCAGTAGCATGGTATGTCCACAACTTGACAGCAATGTTAGGAGGGGGCAGGTGGCAGTACTGGGTTGTGTCCACAATGAGGCAGTACTGCTCAGGGAAGGAGAACTTCAGTACCATGCTGAGTCCACCAGGTGGCAACACTGCTCTGTGAAGGGGGAGCTGCAGTTTTGGGTGATGTCCACAAGAGAGCAGCAGTCCCTGGAAAAGGGGGGAGGGTAGGGTCTGCAGTATCATGCTGTGTCCACAAGTGGTCAGCACTGTTCGGGCGGGTGGGAGGCTGCAGTATCATGATGTGTCCACAAGGGGTCAGAACTGCTTGGGATGGGGTGGGGGGCGTGGGCTGTCATACCGGGTTGTGTCCACAAGGGGACAGCACTGCTCAGGGGTGTTGGCCACAGTACAATGCTGTGTCCACAAGGGGGTAGCACTGCACAGGTGGGAAGCCTGCATTACCGGACTGTGTCCACAAGGGAGCAGGACTGCTCCAGGGGAAGTCTGCAGTATTGAGCTGAATCCACAGGGGGGCAGCACTGCCCAGAGGAGGAGGGGGCTGTAGTACTGATCTGTGTCCAAAAGAAGGCAGCACTGCTTGGAAGCGGGGTCCACTGTACCAGTCTGTCTCCACAAGGAGGCAGCACTGATCGGGTGAGGATTGCAGTACTGGGCAGTGTCCACAAGGTGGCCTCACTGCTCGAGGAGCAGATCTGCTCAGATACCATGCATGATGCACAAGAGGGCAGGACGGCTTGGGAGGGAGGCTGCAGTAAGAGTCTGTGTCCAAAAAGGGGCAGCACTGCTAGGAGGAAGGAGGGCTGCAGTACCAGTCTGTGTCCACAAGAGGGCAGCACTGCAGATGGAAGAAGGCTGCAGTAACAGTCTGTGACCAAAATTGGACACCATTGCATGGGGAGGGGGCTGCTGCAGTGCCGGGTTGTGTCCACAATGGGGCAGCACTGCTCGGATAAGGGGGGGCTGCAGTACCCGTCTGTGTCCACAAGAGGGCATCAGTCCTTAAAAAGTGGGTGGATGCAGTACCATGCTGTGTCTACAAGGGGGCAGCACTGCTCAGGGCGGGCCTGCTGTACCAGTCTTTCTCCATACGGTAGAAGCACTGATCAGGTGAGGGTTGCAGTACTGGTCTGTCGCCACAAGGGTGCAGCACTTCTCGAGGGAGGCTGAAGTACCATGCTGTGTCCAAAAGGGGACAGCACTGCTTTGAGGTGGGGCTGCAGTCCTGGGTTGTGTCCACAAGGGGCAGCAATGCTCAGGAGGAGGAGGCTGCAGTATCATGTTGTCTCCAAAAGCAGACAGCACTGCTTGGAGGGGGAGTCTGCAGTATTGAGCTGTGTCCACAAGGGGGCAGCTCTGCTCAAGGAGGGGGGTGATTGCAGTATTGGATTGGGCTGCAGTACCTTGCTGTGACCACAATGGGGCGGCACTGCTCGGTTGGGGGTTACTGTAATAGGTTGTGTCCAGAATAGGGCAGCACTCCTTAGAAAAGGGGGGGCTGCGATACCATGCTGAGTCCACAAGGTGGCAGCACTGCTCAGGGGAGGCAATTGCAGTATTTGGTTTTGTCCAAAAGGGTGCAGCACTGCTGGGAGTGATGGGGGCTGCAGCACTGGGTTGTGTCCACAAAGCAGCAGCACTGCTAGAGGGAAGGGTCTGCAGTACTGGGCTGTGTCCACAAAGGGGCAGCACTGCTGGGAGGAAGGGAGGCTGAAGTCTTGTCTGTGCCCACAAGAGTGCATCACTTTTTGGAAGGGAGTGGCTGCAGTACCATGCTGTGTCAACAAGGGGGCAGCACTGCTGGAGAGGAGCGCCCCTGCTGTACCAGTCTTTCTCCACAAGGTGGCAGCACTGATCGGGTGGGGGGTTGCAGTACCAGGCCGTGTCCACAAGAAGGCAGCACTGCTTGGAGGGAGGCGACTGGGTGCATAATCGAATTGTATCCACAATCAGGCAGCACTGCTTGGGTGGGGGGTTGCAGTACCAGGCTGTGTCCTCCAGGGGTCAGCACTCCTCAGAAGGGGGGCAGTTGCAGTACCATGCTGTATCCACAAGAGGACAGCCTTGCTGGGTGGGGGATCTGCACAACCATGCTGTGTCCATAAGGGAGTAGAACTTCTTGGGGAGGGGAGAATGCAATACCAGGCTGAGTTCACAATAGGGCAACACTGGCCAAGAGGGGTCGGCTGCAGCAGTGGGTTGTGTCCACAACAAGGCAGTGCTGCTCAAAGGGGCGTGGACTGCAGTGCCATGCTGTGCCCAAAAGGGAGCAACATTTCCCAGAAGGAGTCAACTGAAGTACCATGCAATGTCCTCAAGGGAGGCACATTGCTCAGGGGGGGACTGCATTACCAGGCTGTGTCCACAGATAGGCAGCACTGCTCAGGGGGAAGGTCTGCAGTAGCATGGTGTAGCATGACAGCACTGCTTGGAGGAGGGGGCTGCACTACCATGCTGAGTCCACAAGATGAGAGCACTGCTTGGGGAAGGGGGGACACTACAGTTCCTAGTTTTCACCATAAGGGGGCAGCACTGCTCAGGGAAAGGCTACAGTAACAGTCTGTGTCCAAACTTGGGCATCGCTGCTTGGGGTGGGGTTGATGAAGTCCCGAGTTTTGTCCACCAAGTGGGCAGTACTGCAGTACTGGTCTGTGTCCAGAGACAAGCAGCCCTGCTCAATGGACTGGGGGCTGCAGTACTGGTCTATGTCCACAAAGGGGCATCACGCCTCGGAATGGGGTGGCTGCAGTACCAGTCTTTGTCCGCAAAGGGGGTGCACTGCTGAGGGAGGGGCTTGCTATACCAGTCTTTCTCCATAATGTGGCAACACTGCGTGGGGGATGTCATACTGGGCTGTGTCCACAAGGGTGCAGCACTGCTCTGTGGAGGTGCTGCAGTATCGAGCTCTGTCCACAAAGGGGCAGCATGACTCTGAAAGGGGGGGCTGAAGTATTATGCTGTGTCTAAAATTTCGCACCACTGCTTGAGGAGAGGGTTGCTGCCTTGCTGGGTTATGTCCACAAGGGGGCAGCACTTAACAGGGAGGTGCTGCAGTACTATGGTGTATCCACAAGGGGGCAGCATTGCTTGGAGATGGGGAGGCTGATGTACCATGCTGTATACAAAAGGGAACAGCACTGCTGGAAGGAACAGCTGCAGTACCAGGTTATGTCTACAAGGGGCAGCACTGCTCAAAAAGTGGAGTACCACGGTGCCTCCAAAAGCAGACAGCACTGCTTGGAGCAGGGGGCTGCAGTACCTGGCTGTGTCCATACAGTGGCAGCACCGCTCAAGGGAGGACACACCAGGTTGTGTCCACAAGGGGGCAGCACTGCAGAAAATGGAGGGGCTGCAGTATCATGCTGTACCTGCAAGGGGACAGCACTGCTCTTGGGGAAAGACTGCAGCACTGGGCTGTATCCACAAGGGAGCAGCGCTGCTCAATGGGAGGGACTTCAGTGCTCGGCTGTGTCAAAAAGGGGACAGCATGGCTTGGTAAGAGGGCAGTTGCAGTACCTCAAGAAGGCAGCATTGCTCAAGGAGGGGGAGGTTGCAATACTGGGCTGTGTCCACAATGGGGCAGCACTACTCAGGGAGGAGTGGGGGCTGCAGTGCTGTGTTTTCTCCACAAGGGGGCAGGACTGTTTGTGGGGGTTTTGGGCTGCAGTACTAGGTTGTGTCCACAAGAGGGCAGCATTACCAGGAAGGAGGAGGCTGCAGTTCCAGTTTGCATCCATAAGGGGGCAGCACTGCTCAGGCTTAGCAATGGCTGAAGTACCATGCTGTGTCCACAAGTGTGCAGCACAGCTCAGGAGGGGGCGGTTGCAGTACTGGGCTCTCTCCACAAGAGGCAGCACTGCTCAGAAGGGTGCAGTGCCAGACTGTGTCTACAAGGGGCAGCACTGCTCATGGAGAGGGGAGGCATCAGTGCTGAGTTTTGTCTGCAAGGTGGCAGTACTGCTGGAAGGAGTGGGAGCTGCAGTACCCAGCTGTGTCCACAAGGGGGCAGCACTGCTCGGGGGGATGCTGCAGCCCTCGGCTATTTCCACAAAGGGACAGAACCACTCAGGGGTGTGGTGGCAGCAGTAGAGGGTTGTGTCCACAAGAAGACATCATTACTAGGAAGGGAGAGGCTGCACTACCATGCTGTGCCTACAATGAGGCAGCACTGCTCGGGGAGGGCAGGGGCTGCAGTATGATGTTGTGTCAAGAAAGGGGCAGCACTGCTTGAGTGAGGGGACTACAGTAATGGGTTGTGTCCACAAAGGGGCAGCATTGCTTGGGGAGGGGTGGGGGGGGGCTGCAGTGCCAAGTTTTATCCACAAGGGGGCAGCACTACTCAAAAAAGGGGGGGCTGCAGTACCAAGATGCGTCCACAAGGTGGCAGCAGTGCTCAAGGGAAAGCCGCAGTCTGTGCCTAAACTTGGGCACCACTGCTTAGGGAGGGGTATGCTGCAATGCCAGGTTTTGCCCACAAGGGGGCAGCACTGAACGGAGGGGAGGCTGCAGTACTGGGCTGTGTCCACAAAGGGGCAGCACTGCGGGGGGGGGTGGGGGGTGTGGTCTGCTGTAGCAGTCTTTCTCCATAATGTGGCAACACTGATTGGGATAAATGATCATTGCCTTGTGGCACTGAGGTACAATTGGCCATATCACCAGAGTTGCCTGCAAAAGAAGCAGCCCCGGCACTCAGTGCCGAGGTGTCCATGGGGCAGGGCCCAAGGGGAGAGGCAGGGGAAGCAATGGGCCTGGTGCCCCTGAGCCTGTCTCCAGCTGAGGTTTCAGCCCAGTGCATGAGGCACAGAGAGGATGGAGAACTGCTGGAGAGGCAACCGGGGAGCGAGCAGAGGCCAGTTCCAGAAACTCACAAAAACATCTTTGTTGTACCCATTAGAGGTGCACATTCTGTGCAGAGGCCAATCCTCCATCACACAGAGCAGTGTTGGCAGCACCTTCTCCACTGTTGGTCAAGACGAGCCTATGGCTCTCCACATCCTTGCAGCAGGTCTGTGGGATTGGAGCTCTGTGTCGTGGGGGGGCTCAGTCACAGTACCATACCCTGTACAGCTATGACAGAGCCCCAGTGCCCTGAGGAGCAGGGAGGGAAACAGATCTCAGGAAACAGAGGGGCCTGAGTGTCCTGGACAGACTCTCCAGGGCAATGGACCCTAAAGGCTGGTGAGCCCTGAGCTCTCCAGGCACGTGGGCCCGGTACCTGTCACACGATGGGGCACAGCACAGGAGGGTCAGCACCACGTCAGCAGGGTGTTCTCCAGCCAGTCTCCAAATGTCAGTGCGCAGCCTGGCACCCACAGTGACACGAGACATGAAACACTGGTGAATGCTTTTCACCATGGCTGGCACCTGGAGGGGGTGGACAAGACTTGGACCACTGTCCAAGGGAGCAAGTTCCCAGCTTCTCTCAAGAAGTGCTTCCCTCCCCACCACACTGTGCTGGCCTCAAAGACTGAGGGGGCCCAGTGACCATGGCGTGAGTGGGCACGCAATCCTGGGAGGCCTTGAGCCCTGGCCCCAGGCTGCTTACGTGCTGCTGAGACAAAACACAAGGGTCCTTGAAATAGTCCAGTATGAACTCCTGGCTCAGAGTAGGAATGGGAGTGGTGTCAGTGTTTGCAGTGCCCTGAGTCTCTCCAGTGTCAGCATTTGGGATGGCCACGTCCTCAGTCACTGCCACGTCGGCCTTTGCCCTGTCACCATGCATTGCCGTGTCAGAGTCGTCTGAGTGCTCAGGCAAATCTGGGTTGACATCAGGCTCTGCCTGGAGCTCGGCCTGCCTGGAGTCAGGCTTAGCTGTGCTCTCTGCTGCTGTGGTGCTGGTGTTTCTATGTCGAATGAGTAGGAACTTTCAGAACATTTGCAGGACAACAAACGGCAGGGAAGAAAGGCAAGTTCCATGGAGTGCTCCAAGTGGTGTACTGAGCTGAGAAGTGAAAGCCCAGGTGACTGGCCCAGCCCAGGTGGGGATGGCTGCAGATACCTTCAGTGCTCTGCAGAAGGGGCCATGGGTGGGGTCCTGCTCTTGTGTCCAGTCCATGGCTGCACCTGGCAAAGAGCAAGCATAGCCAGAGATGAGGGGCTGAGGGAGAGGCCAGAGAACAGAGCCCAGCCCTGCGCTGCCCCAGCAGGGACAGCCCCAGGATGCCCCAGGGGATGGAGCACGGCTGCTGTGGGGTGTCTGACCGGCCCCTCTTTTGTCCTGTCCGTGAGTATGTCCATAGGATGGGTTGGGCGGGGCTGGGCTGGGCTGGGCTGGGACAGGACGGGATGGGACGTGACGGGATGGGACAGGGCGGGAAGGGATGGGATGGGGTCAAGCTGGATGCAGGCACCAGCCCTGAGCCCCAGCTCTGCCACTCACCCTCCTGCGCTGGCTGGAATTGCACCACCTCTTCAGTCTCCTGTGCTGGGGTGGCTCCAGGGCTCTCTTCCTCCTCCACCACCCAGGCCAGCTTGGGAACTCTCAGGGGTCTCTGCTCCATATCAGTGACTGGATTGATGGCTACTTGCAGGAGAGATGCCTTGGAGAACACTGAGTCAGGAAGTCCTGCAGCCATGTCAGGAAGGCACCAGTCCTGGGAAGACTACAGGACAGCAGCAGGTCCTGCACTCTGATCTTGAGGGCTTCTGCCACAAGGACAGGAGACTCCTCGTCAAGGATTCTGATCAGCAAATCCCACAGTCTGCCCTCGAGGGCACTTGAAGAAGAGAAGACTCAGGAAGGCCACAGGTCACTAAGGTCACCAAGCCCTGTGGTCTGGCGTTGACGCCTTGGAAAAGTTCCAGGTCAGACACAGACGAGTGCGCTGTGCGGGGGCTCCTCACGGCACGGCTCTGTCCCGTCCTGTCCCGTCACGGGCTCTGAGCACTGTGGCGTGGCTGTGTCACCATTGGCTCCTATGTCACCACACATCACAGAGGGTCCTGTGACACCCTGTTCTGTTCCATGCCACGGTGACCATGCTGCACCGTGTCACAAAGGGCCCTTGCACACACTGCCACCTGCCCAGGGGCTGCCCCCAGCCCAGCCACAGTGGCCCAGGTGTGATGGAATCCCTCACCTCAAGTGTCTGAGATAGCCCAACAGGATCTTTAGGAACGGCTCAAACCATCAGCAAACGCTGTCCTGCTCTGTGGGCTCAGGGCAGCAGAAGGAGCCCCCAGGGCTGCCGACGCAGCCACAGCAGGAAGGGCATGGGGCCTTGCACAGAAGTTGGCTTGGCCTCCCTGGGAAACGTCCCCGCTGGTGGCTATCCTAAACCCATGGGTGTGACACAGACAAGGAGTGTGTGGGCCAGGGCACAAATGCTGCTCTGAGCCCTGGGCCTGGCGAGCACTGAAATCAGCAGGTGTGGCAGAGTCCCAGCCCAAGCAGACCTGCCACCCCCCCAAGCCCTGGCAGTGCTGGTGCCCGGCTCCTGCCCCAGAGACCTGTGCCCTGGGGGGCTTCTGTGCCATAGGGAGCCAAAGCCCACGTGCACTGGGGGCTGTGCTACATCCTACAGGGGCTGTTGGCAGGAGAACCTGCAGCAGCTGCTGGCAACTCTTGGTTTCTGTCAGGCGACAGAAGCTGTTGGTCCTGAAATTATTTTTTTCATGGAAGGGATTGGCAGTAGCACCAGAACACCATCAGCTGCCGAGTTTCAGGGGATGATAAGATTGTACAGATGCACTGCTATTGGGAGATCAAAATTACTAGAGACGGGGCAACTGAGAGACTTTTTAAAGAAGGTGTATTTCCTCATGGCATCAGTTTCATAGAAGCGTGAGACATTAAGGTGTTATGTTTAATGCCAAAATATCAGCAGCCATCTAATTCCCTGTTACAATGCCTTATGTTAGGTTTTAACTAATCTCAAACTTTTACAAAACTTGGTAACATCCTTTTACACTAATTAGTAATTGTTTTACTTTTTGTGTCTTTGCTGCAATGTGTCATTTTTAGCCAATTATATAACACTTCACAAACCTGTATTGATACATCTTAAACTTCAAATTAACTTTATACCAGATTTTATTCCTAAACTCTAAAATCTTTTACTTTGTTGCTTGACATATTGCTTTTCTTACATAATGCGTAAAACATATTTCTATCTAAAATACGAACTTATATTCTTGTTTTATATCTGCTTCATTTTCACTGTCCTAATTCTCCAAGGCCTTAGCTCATTGTATCCATCTCTATCATTGGGCCTGTATGCACAAGGTTCTGAGAGCTTTCTGTGCCTCCATTTCCCACATGCTGTCATGTTTCCTTGTGTTCCAATAAAAACATTAGCCCAACCTCTGACATTCAATGCTCCAGAGTCTGCGTGTCTGGCAGTGGTAGCTCATGTCCAAACACAACCGGGTGCCTGCTGAGCATGGCAGTGGAGAGCCACAAACAGGGAAATTCAAGCACAGCAGTATATAAAGCTTCAACCAATCTCTTGTCTATTTCCAAATGCAAACATCAGCAACCACATGCAGGAAAAGCCAAATTAATTCCAATATACCCAGGAAATCAAGCAAAGCTTGCACACAAGGCCTTTGGAAACACTTCCTAGATGAATTAAAGTCTCTCTCATGCAGGGCTGTAATAGCTGAACTTCTGCACTGCTGCAGAGTTCAAGGTAGAGTGGGAAGAAGTCCACAGTGTTCTTGTACAATCTGAGATAGGGATGCAGGCTTGGACCAGTCTTTCCTGGGCAGGATGATGCTGAAATCCACTGCATTCTGATGCCCGAAAACTATGCAAGAAATCAGTACTCCATAGTATAAGGCCTATGGGGCAGGTATTTGTTTATTTGACGCCAGAGTGAGGGGCATTGTTCCACCACAAACTCACCTGCCCATTCTTTGCACACTATTAGCTTGTATACCTTTTTACTTAATGTGCACATTAATCTTTCCTCACCTTCATATTGCAACATATTTTCTAATGACATGATTATGTGAGCCCTTGTAGCACATGCATGGTTTCTGCAGGAGATGGTTATCAGCCTCCTGCTGGTTGTTTTGGATGAAGGCTCATAAGTCTTCCTCGGGCTGAGCTTTCCACCCCTGTTTCCTGGGCATGCTCTGTAGGATTGTCTACTCAAGTAGCCAGTGGTTAGCTTTTGCAGTTAGCTTGTTCTGCTAAATTTGCTGATTTTTAAAAGGTGGTTTATTCACATACCCTGTTCCCAAGTAATTACTTCTTCCTGCAAAGCTACAGTGTTTTGTGTAGCTCAATTCTCTCATTGCCTAGGCATCAAGCCAGCCCTTTCTTATATCCTTTGCAATTTCTTTTGCAACTATAGTCTTGTTGTGGTCTCAAAATACTTACCTGTTTCAATCGTGTATCTCATTTTTTTTGTTCCCATTTGTGCTACGTGGTGGTAGTTTGTCTACAACACCATACAAAACACTGGCTCTTCATGCCGGTTCCTAGGATTGGTATTCCAGTTTCTAAAATTCCTACAAAAAGTTGTGTTAGCCAGTTCAGATTAGGTAGCCAAGATGTTCGAGTTTCCTGCAAATGTTACTCCAAGATGTAATGTCTTTGGTCACTTCAGGGAGTTCTTTTGTGTAGCTGCCAGGGGGGGGGCTAGGGTGGTTCTAGCCCCTGGCTGCTACGGGAGACCAGATAGCTCCGAGGGCTCCCGATGCAGGGTGCCAGCTACACAGCTAGCAAGAGACAAAGGCTCCGAGACTTGCTGTAGAGGTACCGAAGGTAGTTTATTTCTCCAAAGGGGTTCCACTAGCAAATCTGGTTACATAGCATAGCAAGGGGTCTTTATAGGTTTCAAAGGGATTGAAATTCTAACCAGTAAAATTATGACATGAGGAACTATCCAATTACTTTAAGATTCTAGGTAAGAAAAAGACCAATCATCTAGTAAAGTTAAAAACCAATAGAAATCCTAAATGATAACAGGGGTTTTGGCAGGGAGGGGGGGCATCCCTCATGAAAGGTTCAATTGTCTCAGGGCACAAAATCCCAAGGGCCTTTTTCAGGCACTGTTGTATCATCCACAATTCCTCTCTCTGTATTTACAAAGAGAGCATCCTTAACAGTTTTTTTTAAACATTGAACAAGACATGAAAACATGGCTAACACAATGAGAATGACAATAAAAATCCACAAAATTCCCTTAACTAAAGAAGAAGCCCATCCTGTCAGTCCCCATTGGCCAAAGAGGTTGTTGACCCAGTGGTTTCAGTTTTCAAGTCTTTCATGAGGTTTTTCAGCTTCTGGGTGCTTTCATGGATGGATGTGGAACGGGAAGAGAGGTTGAAGCAGCATATTCCTTCGAAGTCTTCGCAGCCGTCTCTGTGGGAGAGCAGCAGGAAATCAATCGCTGCCCGATTTTGCAAAGATGCATGTCTTATGGTTTCTTTATCCTTCAAAAGATTGCTCAGGGCAGCAGATGTAGCATTGGCCTGCTTACTAAGCCAGCACCCTAAATGGTTAATGTCGCCAAGGGCTTTTGCAGCTGCTACCCATGGTAAGAACAGGGAGGCAGCAATTCTTTTGGGTTTGTTCCAAATGTACAATTTGGGGTCACAATTCTCGTCAAATTCAGTGTAAGATATGCTTTCTTTTTTCCAGTTATGTAACAAGGTAATTGTCACGGTGTGACTGGGGTTTGCCAATTTTAATATATTTAATTTCTCTTGGGCATCGAATTTAGGAGTAAAGACAAAGCAGGCTTAAAGCTTAAAAGGGTACAAGAAATTTATTAACAACACAAACCAATTCAGAACGAGATTTCCAGATTATTCCCTCCTCCCCCTTTCCTCATACTAGCAACATACAGAAAAACACTTCGGTCAGTTATTCACTTAAATAATCATTTCAGTTCACTCAAGACAGAAAAGCCCCTTCTTCTTGTTTAGGCTTAGAGGGTATCTCACCCTCATAACATGCATCTGCCCGGAACCTACAAATTATGATTTTTCCTCCCATTTTCACAGTCCTTCCAGAGCTGTAAATGGGTTGCCGAATCACATGGGGTGTCATTTTAAAGGCAGGCAGCTGAGAAACACAAAAAAGTCTCTTTATCTCACTCCTTACTCAAATGTCTCTGTCCATTCCAGTCCCAAAGACAGAGAGCTCCATTTCTCGAAGCAAAAAAGTCTTAATCTCAGGCACTTTAACCTCCCCAAGTATATTCTACAGTTTAAAGGAATTTTAAGTAAAGTCACGATCCTCTAAAGCCCACAAAAAAAAAAGGTTTTAAGCTACTTATCAGTGGCAACTCCTCAGATCTCTCCTCCTATGACCTTGGACTTCATTCTGCTGACTTTTGTAATTTTTCTTGTTTCATGCTTTTCATTCTGGAGAGCTCAGGAATACCGAAGTCTCATTCAGGCACTAAAAGTTAAACTTGTATCCAAAACGGCAAAAAAAAAAAAAAAAAGCCAGGCTGAAACCATGCTGGAAAAAACGCATCACGTGGTGATGAGATAGGTGGACTTCCTTCTTGTCGCCACGCGGGCCGGGAGCCGAGCTGAGCCGAGCCGGGCGGTCCAGGGACCCGCTGAGGCTGGGTTGGGTCCACCCTGGGGGGCCTTCCCGGGGCCGGGGCCATCCTGGGGCTGGGGCCATCCCGGGGCCGGGCCCTTCCTCTTCCCGGAGCTCAGGCCAGGCCAGGCCCCATGCCAGGGCCCGGAGCCCTGCCGGTTCCTGCTCCCCTGCCTGACCGGAAAGGCAAAAGACCCACTAACCCTTTTTCCCCTGTGGTTTGTGAAAGCGAAACAGCATTCTAATTGGTTTCCTGGGCTGTCAATCACCATCCCACGTCTCTGATTGGTCCCCGCAGCCTCAGGGGAGGCTCCCAGAGAGGACACTGTTCTCTTTGTCTTAAGACCATGTGCGTCTCAAGTGGCTTCCTTGGGGGGATGGGCCACCATCCCCTCCCTGCTCCATATGTCCCCAGCACAGTAATGTTGGGGGTGAGGGTAGAAAGTTGCAAGGCTACAAGGTCCCCCTTGGAGACGAGAGGGGATCCTGGCCCAAACTCGACCACCACAGATGAGAAACATTCCCCTGGGCAGTGTCTTGGGGTGGAGAGAGGACTCAGAAATTATAGGAGCAGTGTAGTTACACCAATTTGGATAGTTGTATGTTTTATTGATGGGTGATATGTCTTTTCTGTATGTGTTTTTGAACAGATCCAATTCATGCAGGTTTTGTCTTGGGCGTTTAAAGTACAATTTGATGCAGAATGTTGCCTTGGAGGAATCCAGCAAATCTAATTCTTGGGGTTCCTCGAGAGCGTTTGGCAAAATTTTTCTCCAATCGTCCCAAGTGTCCATTGGGTTGGGTCTCTTACCTGTGGTGCAGAGGAGTTCTGAGTTGTAAGCCGGCCAATCATCTGCTGCAAATGGAATTCCCACTAAATGTGTGGAAAGTGGGTTGTCAAGGCTGCCCAGGCATAAGCACAAGTTATCCTGTATTAATGTCCTTGCTAAGGTCACCCAAACATTATGGCTGGGTTGTGGGCTTATCCAGCTGAAGGCATGTGGCATGGTGAAGGACATCCAGGCTGTAGTGAGGACAGCACCAATGGAGATAATTTTCATCTTTGGACAAGGATGAGGCTTCTGATAGGGAACACAAGCAAAATTTGTTATCTTGGGGAGGGGACAAATAGGGTTCTGTCCTTTCCTTTCCTCCCCCCCTTTTTAACACTAAAACTAGAGGATTGGGTATAGGGTTAAGGGTTTTAACAAGGGTAATGGAGGACAAAAGAGGGTTTTTTTCAGTGGGGGTTAATAGCATTTAAACTAAAAACTACTTTGTGAGCAAACTAAGTTCAGCGTAAGGCTTAACGGAGGCAGCTAAGTCCTGCTTGGTTTTCTGTTTCGTCTGCTGTCATGTGACAGGATGATCTTTTCTTTGGTATGTGGGTGCTCTGCGATGCCTGCGTCTCCAGGCAGAGCTGGTTTGGTTTTGAGGAGGTTTTGTGTTGGACTCATGAGAATTTTTGCTGGTGTTTTGAGGGGGTGGTTTTTGCAGTGCCCAGATATGGTTTTATTTTTTTTCCTGGGAACCATCTTGGATCAGATGGCAGAGATAGACATGCGTATCGTCTTACCCAGGTGATCAATTGAAAGGGCCCAGAAATTTGGTGTGTTTCTGGGTCTTTCACCAGCACTGGTGTTTTTTCAGTGAGCTTGGCTTGGGTTGAGTTTGCAAAGTGACGGAGAATTGGGGGATCAGGTTCTGATGCTGTACAATTTAGAAAATTGATGATGTAGAGAGCTTTGCAGATTCTTTCAACTGGAGATAATCTTTCTGTGTCTATTTGTTGCTGGTTGAGGACTCTTTTGAGGGTTTGATGAGTTCTGTCTAGAATGGATTGTCCTGTGCGGTTTGAAGCAATGCCAGTGATGTGTTCAATTCCCCATTCACTGAGAAACTTTTTCAATTGTTGAGATTTGTAGATGGGTCCATTGTCACTTTTGAGCATTTTTGGGACTCCCAGAGTGGCAGAAGCCAGGAGAAAATGCTTGATAGCGTAAGTGGCTTTCTCTCCTGCATGAGCTGATGTAAAAACTGCTCCAGAAAACGTGCTAACTGACACGTGCACATATTTGGACTTCCCAAAAGATGGGAAGTGGGTCACGTCATTCTGCCACAGTTGGCAGCTGTTTAGTCCTCTGGGATTGACTCCGGTACCCATGGAGAGTATTTGGTAATTTTGACAGGTTGGGCACGTTGCCACGATGGCTTTTGCTTGGTCTTTTGACAGTTTAAACATTCGAATGGAAGCAGCCACATTTTGGTGAAAAAAAGGATGTGACAGCTTTGTCTGTGCAAAGATGTCAGGTACATTTGCAGTTTCAATAGACATGGCTAGGGCATCTGCTCTTCTGATTCCTTTTGTGATGAAACCTGGGAGATCAATGTGCGATCTCACATGCACAATATGGTAAGGTTGTTTTCTATGAGAAATTAAATGTGTTAATGTAGAAATCAATTGGTATAACTTTGGGTTGGAAACATCTTTTAAAAAAGCGCGTTCTGCTCTCATAGCTACACCGGCTACATATGCTGAATCTGTGACCAGATTAATTTTTCAAAGGCTCTAACAACAGCTGCTAGCTCTGCAATTTGTGGAGATCCTTCCACTATTTGAACATCTGATTCCCAATTTTGGGTTCTGGGGTCTTTCCAAGTCATGACTGCCTTGTGAGAAGAGCCTGAGCCGTCAGTAAAAACAGCTAGAGCTTTGAGAGGAGTTCTGCTTTGGACTAATTTTGGAATTAAATGAAAAACTGCATCTTTATTGAAAAGCCTGTGCTTGGGTAAATTAATGGAAATTTGGCCTGTATAGCTATCTAGAGCACATTGAAGGCTTTCATTGGTCTGAAGCAAATGCTCCAGATCTCCAGTGGTCAGTGGCAGGTAAATGCACGTGAACTCACCCAGCAAGAGAGCAGAGGTGAGTTCTGTTTTTTTTATCAGGTGTGCCGTAATTTCTTGAAATGTGGTAATTGTTTTTGTGGGTTGATTGCTTGTGAAGACCCATTCAAGGATCAGCAAAGTGTCTGTGAGAGTCCCATTGGAAAATCAGTCCATGAAAGTGAGGGGCTTTTCCCAGGATGACAAACTGGAAGGGCAGGTCGGGTTTGAGTAGATGAGCTTGGCATGAGGAGAGGGCTTCTTGGACTTTGGCGATGGCACTTTGGGCTTCTGGTGTGATGGTGTATGGGGAGTCGAGGTCTTCTTTGCCACGGAGAAGGTTGAACAGCGGGGAGAGGTCTTTTGTTGTGATACCCAGAAGGGGGCGTATCCAGTTGATGGATCTGCACATACTGTGTAGGTGTCTCTCAGGGCTTTTGGGTTGTCTCGGATGGAGAGCTGCTGCGTTACAATGGTTCTTTCACGAATTTGAAGTCCAAGATAATTCCACGGGCTGGTGTACTGTATTTTGTCTTCATGAATTTCAAATCCTGCTTTTTCGATGGTTTCAATGGTTGTTTTCACTGCTTTGTCTAAGTAAGACTTTTCTGAGGCGCAAACTAGGATGTCATCCATGTAATGGTAAATGATTGCATCTGGGAATGCACTCCAAACTGGAGAAGGAACGTGAGCCACATACCATTGGCATATGGTGGGAGAGTTTTTTAGTACTTGGGGGAGAAAAAGCCAGTGGTACCTCTTGAGGGGAGCCTCTCTGTTTAGAGAGGGGACGGAGAAGGCAAACCGTGGGGCGTCTTGGGGGTGCAGTGGAATGCTGAAGAAGCAATCTTTGATGTCAATGATGGCCAGTGTCCAGTCTCGAGGCAGCATAGATGGAGAAGGCAGACCAGGCTGAAGAGGACCCATGTCTTCGATGACGTCATTGATTTTGCGAAGGTTTTGGAGAAGCCTCCATCTGTTGGTTCCAGGTTTTTGCAGGACGAATACGGGAATGTTCCAGGGGCTTGTGGTTTCAATGATGTGGCCTTTGGTGAGTTACTCTTCCACCAGGGCATGCAGTGCATGCAGTTTGACCTTTGAAAGGGGCCAACAGTTCTGTTTGCTCGTCCCAAACAGAATCTTCACTTTTCCAAGTGAGCTGAGGGGTCGGTGGCAGAGTGCACTTTTCAGTGACCCCCATAAGAAATCCTGGCATCTAATTTGGAGGGACACCCCCCATTGGGATAGGACATCTCTGCCCCACAAAGTGATGGGGGCTCTCACCACAAACCGGCGGATGGTGGCCAACTTTCCTTCAGGTCCTTCGACAATGATGTTGTTCATGCTTTGCATGGACACGGTGACGTCACCAATTCCAGAAATCATGCCAGCCACTGGTTGTAGTTCCCAGTTGGATGGCCATTCTAAGCAGGCGATGATGGTGACATCGGCTCTGGTGTGGATCATCCCTGGTCTGAGGATCCTTTCACCTTTGCAGAGGATGTTGCATTCAGTGATGGGTTTCTGAGATCCCATGATCTGTACCCACAGTACAATAGGGTTGAGAGGGATCTGTTCGTTGTAATTCTTTGGGAGCAGGAAGGCTTGTGCAATGGGTGTGCCCAGTGAAAGGAAAAAAGGCATGTCTGTGCAGCGAAGTTGGACAAAGATTTCCTGTTCAGATTGTACAGTTTGAATTTCTGGCAAAACAGAAATTTGTTTTGGGCTGTGTAAAGCGTCACCAAGTACAAAAATGTCCCAAGGACCGTCTGGTGGTCCACGTTTGCCTGTGGGAACACGGTAGTAATTGCTATCTGTAAAGTTCATAGACAATGAGTTTACCAGCTTTCTCTTGGTTCCCAATGAAACCTCAGTGTGTGTTGAGTCCTCTTGATATCTGGGGGAATTTGACTGATTTTCATGTGTGGGACAGTGTGGGAGATGGCCTTTGATTTGTTGTCATAGTGCGGTGCCTCTGCGCTGCGGTGGAAGTTTTTTGGCTGCTGTGGGTACTTTTGCTGTTTCTGGGGTTTGTGGTGATTGGTGGGAGGGTGTTGGATTTGTGGCTTTTCTGGGCAATTTTTTACAAAACGTCCAAGTTCCCCACAGTAGAAGCAGCGTGCATTTTCTTTGGAGATCACTACTGCAAAAGCTCCCGTGACTCCTTCGGCAATGCCTTTGGCAACTGCTTGGGCTACTGTGTTTTCAGTGGACATGTGGCATGTGCAGGTTTCCATCATTTGTTCAATTGTGGGTTCTGTGTCGAGAGGCAGAGACCTTCAGATGGTTTTACATTGTTCATTTGCATTGCTTACAGCAAGTTTACATAAAAGTTCTTTCCGTGCCTCTGCGCTCTCTATTTGTTTTTTTCCAAAACATCTTTCAGTCTATCTACAAATTTGATAAAGCTCTCATCTATTTTTTGTTTAATACTGGAAAAATGCAAAGTGGGCATGGAGTCGTCGGGAGTGAGAAGCAAAGGTGTCTTTGCTGCATTTGCTATGTCTTGTAATGTGTCTTTGGGCAAAAGACACAAGGTCTTTTGAAGGTCAGCTTGTTCTGAAGGCTTTGATAAATCACCTTCTCCAGCAAGTTGTTCTACTGTAAAATTTGGGCGATTTGCATCTTTTGCATAATTATCAGATAAAGTTTTCAATTGCTTACACCAATGACGTTCAAATAACATATATTCAGCAGGAGTTAAAAGACATTGTGCCAAATTTTTTGTAACATGTGGTACAACAACATATGCAGAAAAAGTTGCCTCTAAAATTTTTTTTAAAATTTGAGTGTTTCTTCCATTTTCTTTTGCTATTTTGGATAATTCTGTCAATTGTTTTGCATAAAATGCTTCCCATTAAACTTTGTTTGTGGCACCTCCCCTCCTGCCTGTTTTATATATTACTGGAAAGGCAGAAATTTTTTGAGCTATTTGCCAATCTCCATTTTGCGTGGCTAACAATTTAACATTCACCCACGGATCTCGTTCACTGTCTGAATCATAAGAATCTGTGTCATCTGAGGAGCTGGAATGTTTATGTCAGTTACGGTGCTTTTTAAAACGAATGGGGAGGGTTTGGGAGACAGCTGTGGGAGCAGGCAGGGGAGCATAGGGCTGGAAGGCAGGGGTGGGGTTCAGCAGACGGACAGAGGGCTGGGGCTGGCTTGGCTGGGGGCATGCAACGATTTGGCCACAGGGTGGCAGTGGCGTGACAGGGATTGAGGCATTTGTGGAGGGGAAGGAGGGAGCAAGCACACTGGCGGTGGAAACGGAATTTGGGAGTGTTTGATAATGAGAACTGGAGTGCAGGAGGAAGGTCGTTTCTGTGGCAAAAATAGGGAGTGTGGGGTTTCAAGGGGATACAGTAAAAGGTGGGGGAGGGAGCTGGTCATAGATCGGGCGCTGGGAAAAATGGGAGGGGGGAAGGGGGACACACGGGGTCGAGAGCGGGATGCAGGAGGCGGGAGGGGCCAGCACGGGATGGGGGAGTGCGGTGATGACGGTGCTGGAAACGTGTGCAGTGCTGCTGGAAGCGATGGCGGGCGGCTGTGAGGAGCTGCGTGGGCTAAAGAGCGTGTGGGGGAGGGGCGGTAGCGGCTCCGCAGCGGGCTCGGTGGGAGCGCTGGGGAGCAATGGTGTGTGCCCAGGGACGGTGCGCGTGGGGAGCGGCGGGGGCGGTACGGAGGTTGGTTGTACTGTGGACGGTGGCGCATATGGGTGATGCAAGGGCAGCGACAAGGGAGGTGGGGGTGTAGGAACCGTACATGTGTCCAAGGTGGAAAGCAGCGCACATGGTGGAAGGCACGAGTATGCGGGCGTGGCGGCGCGTGTCTAAGGACGGTGGGTGCAGAGGGCAGCGGGGGCAGAGGCGGCAGGAGCGTGCATGGGGCAGACGGCTTGGTGATGGCGCTGGCACAGGGGTGTAAGAGTCGGTCCGAAGTTTCTCTGATCTGCCTCACAACCATCATCAGAGACTGAGACCCTGGGACCCCCACCACTCTCTCTGGACCGGAGTTCTGGCCTGGCCAAGGTGGATGCTTGCCAAGGACTGTTCGCAGGTGACCAGGACTGGTTTCTCATGGCAACTAGTCATGGGGCGTTGAACTGTGTTTACTCAACAAAGCTCCCACAGATGGAAGAACAATGGACTAGTCCGTATTCTGTGCACTCTGTACCAGGGGAAGACCTGTGCCATTTCAGCCGCACCCAGCCTGTCAGCACCGCAAGGACTGAACAGTGTTGGAGAGCAAGGGAGGTGGTATTGGGTTCTTCCCGCAATCTGCACACAGACCCAGGTGTAGAATCAACTCCATTTCAGTTATTGGAGAATTTTTTGTTAAGGATCTTAACTGTGCAAAAGATGGGACTTGTGTTTTTGTTGTGTATGTGTTGTTGAGCTGCTTGGTGTATTTGAGGAGACAACCATTCTGTAACTAAGGAGAACCCCAGGCAGCTTTTGGTCCCCTCAGCCACCCAGGGAAGAGAGGGGGTTGTCCCCAGTGAAAGTCTGGGTGTTAAGTTTTGACCTCCCTGAAGTGGTTGTTCCCCCCTCGCACATAATCGTCACTCGCAGAATATTGTTATTGTTGTTGTTTAGTTGTTGTTTTTGACTACTTGGGATCACGAAGAAACAAACTGTTTCTGTAATTAAGTTAGTACCTCCCAAGTGGTGTGTCTCTTCACCCGCTCCAGGGACGAGAAGGGAAATCACAGTTTCAGCTGTGCTTTTTGTGTAATTTTAAGCGTGTCTCCCTGAGAGTGGTTTTTGTCCCTTCGTAAAAATGTCTGAAAAGGATAAAGCTGCATTATACGCTTTCCTAGCTAAGCATAATGCCATACCCTCCCAAGGGGGGGGAAGATTGGGCACACAGTAATTGGTTTAATTTAGAAAATGTGACTCATAGGATACATTCTTTGCAACATGAAACAAAATGCAAACTGGGCAGAAATAAGACCATTCTCTGTTCAGTTTTGGGGGCCTGTCTTACGGCAGCTATAGGAACTCGCTTTACGCGAAGGAGTGAAGAAAAGGCAATTATTAACTCTCTACAAAATGCAGTGGAAGCCTTGCAAAGACAATTAGAGCAAGGAGCAAATCACAAGAAATCTTGCAAAAACAATTAGATCAAGAAGCAAATCACGTAAAAATCTTGCAAAAACAATTAAATGAGGAAAGGAATGAGAATCCTGCTTTGAGAGATGAGAATCATGCTTTAAGAGATGAGGATAATGCTTAAAAAGATGAGAATAATTCTCTAAGAGCTGCCCTAAGACAAGAACACACCAACACTTTAAAACACACTGATCCGCCAAAAGAAACAGAGGATAAGGAAGTTAATCTATTATATCCTCAAAAAGAACTAACTTTGATGAAAAATAGTGGGGAATATTGTTGCCCTAGCTTGAAACCTGTGGTTAAGACAGAATACAATTCTATCAATGATGAGAATTCTGACCCACAAATAACCACTACAAAAATCCTGTACACTGCTACTGAATTATCAGATCAAGCAGCTAGTGGGTACTGGGGACATGGAGCTTTCTTAGCAACAGAAGTCAAATGTAACTTATGGTCCCCAACTCAGTGCATGGTTTATTGGGCAGCAGGGCTTAACCCCTTGAAAAACGGACACCTTGCAGCTTTAGTTGGCAACCCCGACCAACTCCTAGAAAACATTCACAAAGGTACTTGCCTGCAAATTATGCATGAAATAAAATTTACTGCTGGCTATAAATCACCTATGCAATTAATTGTAAATGTAAAACAATACCCTCTTCCCTCTGGTGCCAAAGAAGGGACCAAACCGGTTATACAGGACTTGGGAAACTTCCCCTGTATGGCCAATCCAAAAACCCAAACCTGACAGTGTGGCTGTTTGTCAATATATTGATGATATCCTTGTGGGAGGAGGTGAAATAAAAGTAGTGGGGGATATCCAACAAAAAATAATCTCCCATTTGGAAAGCCCTAACTTGCAAATTGCCTCAGAGAAAATTCAAAAACCTTCTCAGGAACTGAAGTTTTTGAAAACAACCACTACTGGGATCTCTCCTCCTGTCAGGGTGGCCCAGAAATCCTCAGTTAGGAAGTGGTATGCCCCGATTGAGCAGTACTGTAACATCTCCTCAGTAATAGAAGGAACTGTCAAAAATCTGGCAATAACAGAAACTGAGAGCTTGAGTAGCAGCTACGACAAACCTGCCTCAGTAATTAAAGTAGTCTTTGCTTTCTCCCCCAGACAATCTTTGTTCACTAATTTTTTGTTCACTAATGCTTTTGCTGAACAAATTATTGCTGGGGGAGGGGGTGGCTCTTGGGTTGGGGCGCTGATGGTTGTTTGGAGTGTTTTCCAGCTTACAGTGCAGTGTGCCTCCTTTGTTTGCAACTACACTGACTCTTATCCTGAGTTTAAAGGAGGTACAGAGTGGATTCTTTTTTGGCAGAAAATGATTGGGAAATTAACAGAATTCCAGTCTGTGTTACATGCTGCATGGTTCCATCATTTTAACCTCCTGCCTCTTTGTGGCAGATTCTGTTGTGTTTACTTTTCACAGAATAATGCCATGGAGCATGAATATTAATTGCTGAATCCCTCATTGAACCTGTATACCTGTATATGTTATGGCCCAGGACCTTACAGCTGTGTTTTATTTTGTAATCAAAATTGAACTCTTGTACAATTTTCTCATAAAATTATGTGTGGTAAAAACATTGCAAAAAGCAAACTCCTTTTTTGTTGTGCTGTCGGCAGGTCAGTGTTGGTAATAACACCTACTACCCAACCACTGGTTATACTGAGCTTGAAAATTTTTGAAATTGGACCTTAGGTAATTTGGAAAACTGGCCAACAGCAAATACTGTCTAATTCGGCATGGTTTTTTAAAACAAGTCAAATTGTCAATGCAAAACAATGACTCAGTAATTCAGCCAGCTTGTTCACCTGTTCTAAGGGTAGACAACCTGGTTGTAAAAGCGGGATCATTTTAATAAACAAAAAGAAAAGTAACGGGTGTTGTGGGAACATGATTGGAAATTTTGAATAGCATTGATTTAGAAGTATCGATGAATAAATTGGCTAACATTTCTTTAGCTCTCTGCTGTATCCAGGCTCAATTGTGGATGCAGTCAGTTGCTGCCTCAATTATAAGAGAAGGTGAGGAAGCCACTTTTCCTACTAAAATTTGAAGAATAATTTGGGATAATGCCCATGATTTTTGAAAAGGAATTCCAATCCTGGTGAAATTTGGTAAATTTTACCTACTACCCCAGCACAAACCCAGCCACAGGCTTTGTACTGACCCTACATAATGCTTCAGTATATTCAACATTCCCCATCATTGCATTAGGATTGAATCACGATGGAACTATTTTCTATCCTTTCGAGGATAGAGAATGGGCCCGTCAGATTGGTGAGAAATGGCAAACTGTTAATTTGGAATCTTGTGTTGTTCGGGAGCAACAGGGTTTCATTTGTGAAAGCAATGCCATTGTGGCCCAATAAATCTGTTTAGACACAGAGCAAAATATCTGTCATTTTGAAATACACCCTGATAAGACTCCTGCAACAGTGCTGGTGTACATAGGTAATGGATGTGTGTGTATAAGAACTGCTTGCAACTTAGTGTTTGTAGAAAATGTAGCAATGAATCTAAAAAATCATTCAAATTTTTGTGTTTGTAATTTTACCACAATTAGGGGCTGTGACTTTTCCTATACTGTTCCAGTTATGTCTTATCACCTTTTACAATCCAATTTTAAACTGATTCACCAGTTAGTGCCTGGTCCCATTGGGATGAACCTTACTTTGATTAAACAATTGTTGCTTCACCAGGACTTAATTGGAATCTTTGGAAAGATCAAGAAAAATGGACAGAAGACCCTGGTGACAGTTCATCACGATGTGAAAGAGATACATCGGGTTTTAGAAAGGGTAAAAAGGGATGCTGAACTTAGGTGGTGGGATACACTTTTTGGGTGGTCACCTACTGCTACCGGCATCCTAAACAAATTGTGTCATCCCATTGTTGTGCTTTTGATTTTGGTTTTGATCGGTTTTGTTTTGTCAGCCATCCTATACATCCTGAATTGGAGAATGGTAAAACAGCTGACACAATTGGCATCAGCAATGGAAGCACACAATCTGATCACTACCCCATTTGCCAAAGATACCCCTAAAGTTATTGACACCAGACAAACTACATGAGCAGCAAAAGTTAGGCCTCTAACAGCAAACTGATTAGAATTGTTTGTTGCTTGTTATGATTGGTATGATTCGTTTTAGTAATGTTAAGTTTTGATTGAAAATGGTTTTGGAAAAATAATTGTTTTAATCATAAAAAAAATATTATAATCAATATTGATTTGTTTTGATTTTAATTGTTTGAAAGTTATTTTACTGATTTGCTTTAATTTTGATTGTTTGAACTTTAATTGTTTGGATGTTATTTTATTGATTTGTTTTGATTGTTTGAAAGTTATTTTAGCTAATATGATTGTGATTTGTTTGAAGAATTGTTTTAATCAATTTTGTTGTGATTATTTTGCTTTATTATTTTTGTGTTTATTTCTTTCCTTTTTCCTTTCCCTTTTCCCTTTTCCTTCTTATCCCTGATTTTTTCCTGTCCCTGTTTTTGGGATATGCTACCAGTGATGGGTCCTGAAGATGCCACAACAACACCATGAAGGAAGTGCTCCTGCTGATGATTGTGAGTCACACAAGACTCACAAGAGTCAGTCCAAAGTTTCTCTGATCTGCCTCACAACCATCATCAGAGACTGAGACCCTGGGACCCCCACCACTCTCTCTGGACCGGAGTTCTGGCCTGGCCAAGGTGGATGCTTGCCAAGGACTGTTCGCAGGTGACCAGGACTGGTTTCTCATGGCAACTAGTCATGGGGCGTTGAACTGTGTTTACTCAACAAAGCTCCCACAGATGGAAGAACAATGGACTAGTCCGTATGGCGTAGGCCGTGTTCGTCCCTAACTATGAAAGTGGTTTAGTGGCCCTGAGATTGCCATCATGCTCTGCTCTGGAGCAGTTTACTGGCTGCCGCCTCTGGTTTCCACCTGTTTCCACGGAGCACCGATCTCCATATACAATAGTCCATAAATCTTCCCACTTTTTGGCCAGAAGCCACTCGCTTTGGGAAGGACTATAAAGAGACACCCTCGGACCAAAGACCCTCCGAGATCTCCCCGGACGGCAACAGGCATCTATTGGCTGGTACCACGAGGATTATCTGCCCATCTTGGTAGCTATAATCCCAACCCCACTTTCTCTCTCTCTCTCTCTCTCTCTGTCCCCCCTATCGCATTTTGGTTGGCACTAAATAAAGTGCATTTCTGCAAGAGTAAACTGGTTTTGTCCCCTGCTGTGTCTTTTGCGCTTTGAGATCCCTAAAAGAGCCTCTCACGACCCCCGCTCGGGTTGGGCGGATCGTGACGGGGGACATGCAAGACTTGGTGATGAGAGGCAGTGGCCATGGGGCAGGGTCCGTGGGGGGAGGGACAGTCGTGTTGGGAGTGCTGGGCTCGCAAATCACGGTTACAGGCAGTGGTGGTGTGGCAGGGAAATGGGCCGCCGTGCAGCCGGGAGCGCCGGGCGCTGTTTCCGCGAGTTTCTGCCGCGGCGCCGAGCCGGGGATGGTGGTTCCCGGCGCTGGCGAAGCGGCACATAGATCGGTGGGGAAGAGAGGGGCTGTGCTAAAGGGAGCGCTGCGCGCGCTGGCTGCGGCTGCCATCGCCGCTAGCTGGGGTGTTTGCAATGGCTGGGGAAGCGGCGGGGAAGCCCCCGCCGCGATTTAGGCTGAGAGGGAGGGAGCACGGGGGAATTAGGAGCTTGGGAGGGGGTGGGGGTTGTGTTAGCATGTGTGGAAAGGGGTAAAAAAGGGGGTGCAGGCACTTTAGGAGAAGACGGGGCTTGCAATCTGCAGGCGCGAACAATTGCTTGGAAAAAAGGAAGGAAATGAGTTATTTTAAAGTTGCCTTGTGTCTGTAATGAATTACAGACCCAGATTAGAATTAGGAAATTGTACAAAAAGCCATTTTACAATTTTTTTAAGGTTAGTTTTTGATAGGGTTTTGTTGGAAAACCTGAAATTATTAGAAGATAAAAGAGATAGAATATGGATATAGAAGTCTTTTTCCATAGGGGTAAGAGAGGATTTGGTGAGCAAATTCCCCATGGAACTCTATGGCAGGCCAGCAGAAAAAAGAGAAAAAAACCCAAAAAACCCCCAAAACCCACTGATGACCCTAACATGAAGCGCGCTTTTAAAGAGAGGCTAAAGATACTCACCAGGTCTCAGTCAAAGGGTCAAGGCTGCTGGCTGGGTCCAGTCTCAGGTCCGGATTCTGAGGTTGTCGGAGCTGTCCTTGGTTGGAGCAGATCTTTATAGAACAAAGAACAGCAGGTCGAGGTCTCCGAAGGCAGAACTGTTCAGGGTACGCCGCTCACAATCACACTGATGAAGGGTCTCAGAGTGAATGTTCAGGTCGCCAACAGTAGCTGCCCCGGGGGCTAGGGTGGTCCTAGCCCCTGGCTGCTATGGGAGACTGGATAGCTCCAAGGACTCCCGAGGCAGGGTGTCAGCTACGCAGCTAGCAAAGAGACAATGACTTGGAGACCCACAGCCGATGTTCCAAAGGTAGTTTAATTCTCCGAAGGGGTCAGCATGCGGAGTCCGGTTACATCATGTAACAAGGGGTTTTTATACTTTTTCAGAGGATTGAAAGTATAACCAATGAAACTACAAGTTGCCAAAACTATCCAGTTACATTAAAACTCTAAGTAAAAGAAAACCCAATCACCTAGCTAGTTTAAAGACCAATAGAAATCCTAAAAGATAACAGGGCTTTGGCAAAAGGGAATATGTCATACAGAAAGAAATTTTCTTTATTTCTAGGGTATAAAGTTCCAGGGGCCCATCTTAGGGGGGGTAGCATCATCCACACTTACCTTCCGGGAAATTTGTCCATCTGGAACTAAGGGTGATTCCATGGATACCTCACCTTTGGCTGCCTCTTTTACCTCTCTGTCCGCCACCTCATTTCCTTCTTCCAATCCAGAGCTCACTTTCTGGTGGGCCTTAATATATGTGATAGCTACCTTTGCAGGCAGCTGGACTGCATCTAGTAGTCTTACTATTTCCTGTGCATGTTTAATGCTCTTTCCTTGTGAATATAACAGTCCTCCTTCTTTCCAAATGGCTCCGTGTGCATGCACAACCCCAAATGCATATCTTGAATCTGTATGGATGTTAATTTCTTTTCCCTTTACCAATTCCAAGGCACAGGTTAAAGCAATTATTTCAGCCGTTTGTGCAGAAGTGTTTGTTGACAATGGTCCAGACTCTATCACTTCTCTGCAAGTGGTAACTGCACACCCAGTATGCCTCTTCCCACTGATGACACAACTGCTTCCATCAGTGAAGCAGGTCTCAGTGTTCTCTCTCAGATCCAGGTTGTTGTATTGCACTTTTATGGTTCTATATTGTACTGTTATGTTTTTATACTGCACTGAAAAAATGGTTTTCCCTGTATCCTCCCAGAGTTTGTGATGTTGGTTCAGCCCTCCCTTAGCCCCTCCCCACCAGCATGACCTCATTGGCTGCAATTTGGTCTGCCCCCTCCCCTCATCCTGGGTTTAAAATTCCCCGCCATTCCTTTGTCTCTCTCTCCCTCCTCTGGATATGGTTCAAGAATAAAGTGCTGGATGTTATCCTGGGAGAGAGAGCCTCCTTTGGTTTTTTACCTTTGTTCATGAGCACTTTCCATCCATCTCTGGGCCAGAGCTAGCTTAGGGAACTAGAGAGAGGAAAGGGAATTGCCTCTCCAAGTGAGTGGAGTAGGTGGCCTCAATGGTCTTCAAGCAACCATGGACCACTAGTTCTCCTGTATTCCCACTGAGGAAGGAAGCTGGGTTCATAAGGTTAGTGACTTTAATCTCAACATCATCTTGTTCTAGCATTATAGCTTGGTACTTCAGGAATCTCTGTGGGGAAAACCAATGTCCCCCTTTTACTTCCAATACTGCAGATACTGTATGGGACACTAGCACAGTCATCTTCTGGCCCAGGGTGAATTTGCATGCTTCCTGAATGTTCAGTACCACAGCAGCAACTGCTCTAAGACACCCTGGCCACCCTTTGCCTGCTGCATCTAGTTGTTTAGAAAAGTAAGCAACCACCCTTTGATAAGGGTCAAGATCTTGTGCTAGTATTCCCAGAGCGATCCCCTGCTTCTTGTGAGAAAACAGGAAAAATGGTTTACTCACCTCTGGAAGTCCCAGGGCTGGGGCTGACATAGGGGCTTGCTTGAACTGGTTGAAGGCTCAAATAGCTTCTTCTGTCGATTGGAGATCCTTGTTCCCTTCTGTAAACAGGGCATACAGAAATTTAACCGACCATCCATAATTGTAAATCCACAATCTGCACCACCCTGCCATTCCCAGAAAGGTTCTTAGTTCTTTCACAGACTGGGGTCTTGGAGTCTCGCACATTGCCTCTTTATGACCTTGCCCTAGAGTCCTCTGTCCAACACTGATCTCATAGCCCAAATAGATACAACTGTTTGTTTTACCATCTGAACCTTCTTTTGAGATAGTCAATAGCCTTGCAGACCTAAAAAGTTCAAGAGGCTTACAGTCCGGTTTATACATGCCTCTTGGGTTCGAGTAGCTATCAGGAGGTCGTCCACATACTGCAACAGCTGCCCTTCTCCTGATGGGGCTTCCCAGGATTCTAGGTCTCTTGCAAATTTTTCTCGGAATATTGTGGGACTATTTTTGAAACCTTGGGGCAAAACCATCAGTGTGAGCTGAGTCTTGCGAAGTGTCTGGGTTTTCCCACTCAAATGCAAAGATTTTCTGACTGTTCTCATGGAGAGGGAAGCAAAAGAAAGCATCTTTCAAATCTAAAACAGTGAACCAGGTTAGTTAGTTCAGGGGTCAAGTATGTTGACAACGTATATGGGTTTGCAACCACTGCGTATAAGCCCTCCGTTATTTTGTTAACAGCTCGCAATTCCTGTACTAATCTATATGATCCATCAGGCTTTTTAACCGGTAAATGAGAGTGCTGAAGTCAGATTGACATTCTTTTAATAATCCTATCTGCAAAAAGTTCTCAATTATTGAGCTGATTTCCTCCCTGTCCTTCTTTTTCAGGGGATACTGTTTGATCCTGACTGGTTGCTTCACTTCCTGAAGCTTGACCTGCACAGGGGATGCATTCTTTGCCCCTCCAGGTGTGCTAGAGGCCCACACACCTGGAAATACCTGGTCCGTTATTTTCTTGCAACTTTCTTCTTCTTCTTCTTTAGTTTTATCCTCATTAATTTTCTCATCAACTGTTAACATTGGGCTTAGTACTTCCATGTATTGTTGATCCTTAACTTCCAAAAGGATCTGCCCGTTCTTAAACATGATTTTTGCTTCTAGCTGTTCCAATAAATTTCTACCCAAAAGTGCTTTTGGGGTATAGGGCATGTATAAAAATTTATGATTCCCCCACTATTTCCCAAGTTTATATTTTAATGAGCTGCAAAAGTATGCTTTCTTGGTTTGGCCAGTTGCCCCTCTTACTGTAACATAATCATCTGTTACAGGCATTAGTGCCTTATTCAACACTGAATATGTTGCTTCCGTGTTCACTAAAAATTCCATTTTCTTTCCTATAGCTTAATTATAACCAGAGGGTCTGCCAGGTAAAGACCCTCCAGTCTGCCTCAGTTTTCTCTGGCATGTGCAGCCACCCCCTCTCTCCTGGGGTTCCCTCTTCTTTGTTCATCGCCTTCTCTCCATTCAGGATAGGATTTTTCCAATGACCAGATGTTCTACAAAGTGCACACTGGTCTTTCTTAAGGCAAGGTGGACCTTGTTTAGGTGATCCTTGCCCACATGTCCCTTTGTCCTCCTCTCTTATTACTGCTACCAACTTTCCTTTCTTACATTTTTCTTCTCGATTACTAAAAACTCTCCATGCTTCTTCTAATAAGGCCTCTAAGTTCCACCCCATTGGTCCTTTAATCTTTTGGAGTTTACACCTAATGTTGCCCGTGGACTCTCCTAAAAATAAACTGTTCTGTTTATTTTTAACCTACTGTTCTATCACTTCTTCCAATGCAGGATCTAGGGATGTATAATGTCTCATTGCATCTTGCAATTTATCTAGAAAGTCAGTAGGAATTTCCGAAGATCCCTGCTTGACTACGTAAAGGGCTGACCAATTTATTGGTCCGTTCCTTGTAGTATAAAATCTTGATAATTCTTTAATTTGTCTTTATGAAGTCAATTGTTTGGATCTCCATTTGGATCCTGAAGGGAGAAAAATTCTTTAATATCCTGATTTGCTCCTCTGAAAGAATTTTCTGCTGTGCTCTCTGCTACTTTTAAAGCTAATTGCTTTTCTGTTTTGGTTAAGACATCTAGGATTAGATGGATGTCTCCCCAGTCTGGATTGTGTGGCTTAATCAAAAACTTGAATCTCTTGGCGGTGCCAATCGGATCACTCTGGTAGTTTTTAGTAACTTTCTCCCGTGCCTCTAAATCATTTGCAGAAAAGGGTACTGTTGGAGAATATGAGCCAGGAAAACCTTGCAAATATGAATGCTCACCAAAGGACCCTGAGAATATAGAAACCACAAGCGACATAGAAATGAAAGCCGTCTTTGAGATACCAAACCTCAGTTACTAAATAACCAAAAGACAATGGATGGCCGGCAGAGGATAATCCCCTCATGATTGAACAATGCCTGGTCCTGGAGAAGCAGGTCCAAAGGTCACAGAAGACCCTTCTAGGGTCCAAAGAGTAGTTTTTAGAGTTTAAAGTGTAACACAGTATGGTAATAGAATGATTTCTATAGGCTGTATGTAAATGCTATAGAATTTGTATCTTGTGTTAGATTGGTTACTGGAAATTAGAATATGCAACATAGGAGAAGATTTATTGTATAGTAAACGGGAAATCGCTCTCTTCTTCTCTCTTCGTTTTCTTCTTCTTCCCTGCTCTTCTCTTCCCTCTTCTTCTTTGCTCTACTCTCTCCTCTTCCTCCCTTTCACCCGTCCCCTCCCCCCACTCTCTTTCTGTCCTGCTTAGAGCCGTGGCTGGCGGCTCCTGGCAGGACTCTTTTCACCCACACCATAATAATAAACCGCAACTTAGTAACTAGCTTATACAGAGTGCCTGAGTTTGTCCTGGACGCCGTTCACCGACACAAAGAAACACACAGGGTACTTTAACTAACATCCTTGCTCCCTCTGGTCCCACTGTCTCTCATAAGGGTGCTTGTATTATCACTTTTGTTCGACTTCTAGTTCAGGTTGCTATGGGACTACTTTGGAGAGGTGGGCTATAGGGAGAAGGCAGCTCATCATCACTGTCACTGCTATATGGATATGGTGGTTGGCAGGTGAGGGAATAGGCTGCTCAGCGGCTTTCTTTTCTAAGGAAACTGAAGCAGGGGTTAAGTGTGGTGGTTCCCTTGAACCTGTTCCCTCTGTTCATCTACCCTGCCTTTTAGGGGGTGGCCTGAGCAAATCTGTTAACTTCTGTTCTTGTTTTTCTGCATGATAAACTTTATCAGGCTGTGTGCACCTTTGGTTTATGGAGCAGGCATCACAGCAATGCTTAGGTTTCCCTCTATTTGCCTGGTTGTCCTATCCAAAGCAAGTATAAAGGGATAAGAGGGAGGCCTAATTCCACAACTTCTCTGCCATTTAGGATGATTTCAGAGAGAGAAAAACATATCAGCATATGTTACCTCCGCCCATTTTTCTTTCCTTTTTAAAGATAACATCAACTGCAAAAAGGTTTCACAACCCAAACTCCCCGAGGGCGGCCATCAGATGCCTTCTCCCAATTTATAAAGTGGCCACTATTTTGTACAAAACTTCACAAGATTTCAATACCTCCATACCCGACAAGTTCTCTCCAATGTGCCAGAATAAAGCCTAGGGGACTGACTTTAGAAATCTCCTTGCTCTGGCTGGTGACCATTGTTCTTTCTGCTCCTTGTTTTTTTTTCTCAAGTTCCTTTATTTTATACCAGCTCTTTTCCTTGACTTAGTAGTCTCAAGGAACGAAAATACTGAGCACACGCAGTCCTGATTATTTCTGTTCTCTCCTCTAAGTTATTTGAAATCCCCCTTCTCCAATAGCTCAAACAGCTGGCTGCTTCCTTCTCCTATTTGACCAGGCAGAAATTCCACAAATACACCCTTGTATCTCAAATACTAGAAGTTAAAATACAAAGAGAGCCTTATAATTCATTTTACCAAGCAGGTACCATTCACAGTCTTTTTCAAAAATATCTAAATTCTGCAGCTTTAAACTTTTTCCGCAGACTAGACTCACTATTTCAGACTGATCGTGTGCTACTTCTCAATTATAGCATCTCAGGAGCTCCAGGGCACACCCAAGGCACCTAGGTCTCCTTCTAGAAGATATACAATACCATCTATTTTTGCACCCTCTACAGCAGAGAAGGACCCAACTTGGATGCTACTCTGGTTCCCAATGAAAAATAGTCAGCCCACACAAAAAGCAATGAGTTACCCCTGTTAGGGTAACTACCCCTATTAGTCCCCACCGTTGTGGGTTTTCTGAGATTATTTTCAACTAGGGGTAGTTCCCAGTCAAAACCAAATAATTACTTGTTCGACTCAAATACAATCCCCCTAAAGACACCCTCTCTCTTCTCCCTTTCCCCGGTTTGACAAAAGCCCAGTCTCCTCCTTCAGCTAAAAAATCATCTGGTTGGAGCCCAAACCATCTAGAAAGCCCCTCCCTGGATGGCTGGGCACTTGAGGCTTGTGCCCGAGCTTTGCTGGCCACTTTTAACAATTTATTAAGAACAAAGAAATGGCCCATTTTACACAAAAGTTCCCAATTCGCTGCAATAATTTTTAGCACAAGATGGTAGTGTTGCATCACAAATGAACTAAACAACTATTAACTTGTTGCAACCTCAGCTTTCAACACAAGATGGTAGTGTTGCCTCAGAAATACACCCTAGCCATCACAATTGTAGAAAAATCTCATCTAGCACTCTTCACAAACACACACACATCCAATCACAACAACAACAACAGCTTGCCAAAATAGCAGCAATAAAGAAGGATTTGCCCAAACTCACCTCTAGAATTGCTAGCGGTGCCCTCCATGGCACAACAAATCCTTCCACTGGCAGTTTAAGCACCAGGATTTGCTCAAGCCCACCCCCAGAACTTGCTAGCAGTGCCCTCTATGGCACAACAGAATCCCTTTACCGGTAACTTAAACAGTTCTCTCTGCTTGCAAGAAATATCTTTCTGCCCACATCTTGCATAGAACATCTTCTATGTCTTAGCAATTAGCCCTCTCACCCTGGGGTAATTTTAAAATCATAAACATACCATTTTGTCCTTGGCCAGCAGACTTGTCTCTCTCCCACACTGAAGCAGGCGGGAGTGGAGGTCTCTTGTCCAAGAGGGACTCAGGTTGGTGCACCTGGAGCTGTCACACTCCCGTCTGTTCCTGCAGGAAGAGAAGGTCCTGCCTCGGCCGCCAAAATGATTCACGAAAAGCAAGGACAAAATACCTTTTAACCAGTTTAGTCAAAAGGATATATTTATTTCAGCACTGGGCGGACACGTGGGATTGCTCCCAAAGGCTTTTAGCCCTCTATTTATTCACAAAAGTTATGCATATTCTAAGACGCTTATACATATTTATTACCTGTCACTGCCCATTTAACACACTGCTCGGTGTTAAAATTAGTTGCATACTCATTGTGGTTGCATAGTGTTCCCTTGGTACAGGGTCGGTGGTCTTTAAATGAGTTGGAGGGTTTCAGGGGAGGAAGTAAGGACCGCCTACCTGGCTCTGAACTTTTACCTCTGTCCTGTTACTATGACTACCGGACCTATTAATCCCTTCATTCTAGTCTTTATTAGTTTCAGTGTCAAAATTTATGATGTATGGGTCTCCCCTGGCTGGCTCTGAGTATTTTCTAATGTGTATCAGTTTTCAATTAAATGCTTCCTTATGTGCATTTTGGCTGGTTCTGAATGTAAAAAAATCAATCTTTATCAACTTCTAATCCCTATATTAAGATATATACCTTTTCTGGGTTACATTCCTAACCTCTAACTTCTAAACCTTCTAAGATATCCCATAACTTGTTTCCCCAAACAAACAATTCTTTAAGCTGTAACAGAATACTATGGTTCAGTGGAATCCCACTGTGAGCCATGGTCGCCTGGTCGAGATGGATGGTTTTTTCCACAGGAAAGAAAAGTGAGAAGTCCAAGTGTTTTGGAAGAAGATGAGAAGTGGCCACCCTTGGGCTAAGCCAGCCTTACCTGTCCCTCCTGACACCTTTCCCTTGCTGGAAATTCTTGGATATAGGGATTTTTGGAGGTGGAATCTCAATTTTGAGTGTGGGTGCTTGAATGGAAGAAGAGTTCTTTTAATTAGGAAAGCACAGAGCCCCAGTGTTTCCAAAGGCAGACAGGTGCCAACCCTCAGGAAGCCAAGGCCAGCCAGACTTGTCAATCATGGCAGCTTTTTTTCTGGGAGCCATCTTTGGGTATAGGGAATCCTGGAGGTGGATTCCCAATTTCAGCCATGGGCACCAGGAGGACAAGGACGGTTCTTTTCCACAGGAAAGAAAGCACAGAGCTCCAGTGTTTCAGTCGCAGATGAGAAGCGACCTCAAGATGCCAAGGTCAGCCAGACCTGTCAGGTGGCCCTCAGGAGGCCCAGCCAGCCAGATCTGTTCCATGTTCCCTTGGTTCCATGAGAGCCCACAGTGTCACAATGTTCTCCTTGATTCCATGAGTCCCTGTAATGTCACAATATTCTCCTCACCACAATATTCTCCTTGTCACAAGATTCTCCTTGCTTGTCACAAAGGCCTATTGCTTCCATAAGGTCTGGCTGTACCACCATGGTCCCTGGGCTCCATGTGGCCCTGCAGTGTCGCAATGGTTCTTGTGACAATGGTTCTCTGCTCCTTGGTTCTACAGCCCCCACAGCCTCATCACTGACCTTTGGTTCCATATGGGTCCTGAGTATCACAACAGTCCTCTTGACTCCATGAGGCACCAGAGTGTCACAATGGTCTCTTTGGTTCCATGAGGTTCTGCAGTGTCCCCATGGTGTCTCTGAACCACATTGTCACAACCGACCCATGGTTCCATGAGGTTCCTCAGTGTCTCCATGGTCGCTGTCAGAGGCTGGATGAGATCAATGTCCCAGACACCTCGGGATGAGCTGTCAATCAGTCACACAGTGGGCTGCTGCTGACCCAGGCTCTGATTGCCCGAGCAATCACAAGTCCCACCTGGGGGAAGGCCCACGAAGGCCCAGGGGCTCAAAACACAGAGCAGGCGCTCTGCCCATGGTCCGTACCGTGCCTTCTGCTGGGGTCTGTGTCTCACCCACACTGGAACCCCAGGAGTTGGTAGCCATATGTGTGTGTCTTTCTATAGAGCTTCTGTCTTTATTTCTATCTCTCTCTCTCCTCTCTTAATGCTCTTTATATTGAACAGTTTAGGGTATCTCAACAACTGAAGTGTTTAAGGGTTTCTAAGGTTAAATGGGTTAAGTTAATGAAGTTCCTGCTATGACAAGTGTTTTATGTTGAATTGGATGTTGTAATAAATCTTTTTCAAGCATTCCTTGATTTTCTATACTTTGCCAGTAAAATTTTGTGTCATTTTGACCTCTTGAGAATATCTGGCTAGTGCTTCTCCTGTGCACCAAACTTAAGTAAAGAAACCTTTGGTCACCCCCAGCATTTCAGTGTTCTGGGGTGTTACGGCCCTGCAGGTTCACAATGGCCCCATGCTTCCAAGAGGCTCTGCTGTGTCACACTTGCCCTTGGTTCCATGAGCACCTGGAGCGTCACACACGTTGATGAGATTTATCCTTGCTGCCCCTCACATCCCACTGCCCCAGGAACAGCCCCGAGCCACCCGCGAGGGACGGGCCATGCTGTGCCAGGCCTGGGCTCAGCCCTTAGCCTTTCTGCTGCCTCCAACCAGCCCAGGCCTTGCTCAGCATTGCAGTTCCCTGCTCACAGCCTTGGGCTCCTGCAATCCTGGCCTCAAGGATCTGCTCTCAGCAGTCCCTGGGGAGCCTTTGGCAGTCCCTGCCCTCAGTGGGGCCAGTGCTGCTCCAAGGGACTTGGAGTTTTGCTTCTGCCTCCTTGAGCAGCATCTTCAACCTTCTCTCAGTGCCTGGGGGTCGTGGACTCAGACCCAAATCCACCCTGGGAATCATTAAAATACAGAAAGTTTTCAGGAGCTCTTTGTTTTCCTTGATTTGTTTTCAAGTCTCCAGTGCTTGTACAGCTAATTGGAGTCAGTTTGAAGTTCTGTTAAGGAGGGAGATTTCAAATTGCACCTCATGAATTTTGGTTTTAATCAAGGGCATATTATTTTAATTTTTAAGTTCAGACTAGAGGTAACTTAAGCTCCTTAATTTATCTGCATGCTGAAATCTCCATAGCAGGTCTGTGCACAGAGAAGAATGAGCCCTTTGCTGGCTGACCCTACTTGGACAAACCGCTCCTCACCCCCAACCTCACCATGTCTGAAATTGGACATGTAGGACTGAAATCCCAAAGCATTAAAACAAAATTATGCATTTTCTTTGTTAATAAAATTTATAATGATAGTTCATAACTAGAAGTTGTATTACTAGTTAAAATTATAATAAGTTTTCTTTTTATAATAATTTTATTCTATATTTTTATTACCTTATTTTTATATTTATGCAAAGACAACTACACATTTTTAGCAACCAAAACAATTTTGATTCATTGGTTCTAAGTAATACAATTCCCTTCATTAGTTAATTGACCAGTATTGCATATTCATTTCTCCTACTTCATGCTTATCAGTCCTATTTATAGTCCTTTAGTATTTTTTTAAAATAATTTTCTCAGGGTAAAAGGGGCCACGTTGTGGTCCATGGAGACATTTCTGGTTACATTTGGGCAGTTTTGGGTCTAGGGGGGGAATTTAGAAAGAACTTGAGGGTCTGGAGGACACTTGAAGAAGGTGGGTGGGCACTGGGCAGGGCACAGAGGGATTCTGATGGACACATCAGGCTCCGGGAAGGTCTTGGGGATCCAGAGAGGCACTTGAATGTCACAGAGGGGAATCTGGGGCCCATCGGGGTCCAGGCGGGCACTTGGGGGGCTCGAACTGAGCTGTCTGGGGCTCAGGGGATGATGAGAGTTGTAGGCATGGATATAATATATTTTAATGGAGCTGCTGAGCATCATGGGACATGTGGGCACAGCTAGAATGTCTCTCGGTATGGCGTGGTGCATGATGGGAGGTGAAGTCATGGCTCGAATAAAACTCTATGGGAAACGAGGAGCATGATGGGAGCTGTAGTCCCAGAAGTGGCTCAGAGGGGGTGTTGGGATCCGGGAAGGCACTTGGGGGACACTTTTGCATCGGAGTTGTGACTTAATAGCCTCAGAGGGGAACGTGTACAGTTCAGGAGCACTTAGGAGCACTTCAGGAGCTTGGGGAGCTCTAACCAGGCTCTTCAGGGAAGGGTGCAAAACAGGAGTTTTAGGCACGGAACTGGGTTATCAGGGCATCTATGGGGTCGGGAGCATTAGGGAATCCGGAGACGCTTTTGGGGGAGTCCCAAGTGGGTGCTGAGAGGACACATAGGGATCCTGGAGGGTCTTGGGGACTCTTATGAGACACCTGGGAGGGCAGATACCGGGCTTCCGTGGATAGTGGGGCATGATGGGTATTGTAGTCCCAGCTCCAACAGGGCTCAATCAGGCTGCGGGGCATGATGGGACTTAGAGGCAAAAAGGAAAGATGGCACTGACACCAGGCACTGCCCCTGAGGCTCTGATCCCCGGTGCTGATTGGCTACGGGCAGTGATCATCGGAGGCGGGAGCCACCCATTCAACCCCTGCAATCCCTCCCAGTACAGCCCAGTTCATCCCCAGTACAGCCCAGTACATTCTCACTGCCCCTCCAGGCCCAACCAGTACAGCCCAGTCCCTCCCAGTACACATTGGTTCATAACCGGTCCCTTCTAGGTCCCCCCAGTGTCATCCATAGTACGCCCCAGGGTGCCCCCAGTCTTCCCCACATTGTTCCAAGTGTCCCCTGTTTGTCCCAGTATCCCCCAGTATCTCTCACACTATCCCCAGTTTGCCCAGTGTTCCCCAGTTTCACTCGCAGTATCCCCAGTTTGCCCCAGTATCCCTCAGTATCATTCCCAGTATGTCCCAGTATGTCCCAGTATGTCCCAGTGTGTCTCTATGTACCCCCACAGTCCATCCCAGCCCACCCAGATTCCCCCTCAGCATTCCCAGTGTTCCCCAGTATGCCCCAGTCCTCCTCAGGGTTTCCAAAGAAACTTGAACTTCTCACAGTTTCTGTGGCACCCAAACCCAGCAGTGGGGTCAGTGCAGTGTCCATGGCCACAGCCCCTGGCAGTGGCCCAGTGCAGGTTGGGATGATGATCCACCCTCACAGCTGGCCCAGGGCAGCTCTGCAGTGGTTTTGGTGGCACCTTGGACTGTGTACACACTTGAGGAGTTTGTCTGTTTGCAGTGGGGAACACTACAAGTTTTCCATTGCTTCAAAAAGTAAAAAAAAAAAAAAAGAAACATCACTTTTTCTGAGTGCAGCCAGTTATCCAAGCAAAGCAGGTCCCAGGTGAGTAAGGACAGACAGGATGGTGTTGGGGAATGTGGAGCAAGGTTGTCCACACTGGCTCAAACCTCAAGGCACAGCTTCTCTGAGCAGGCTAGACCTCCTTAGGGGACAATCTGGATCAATACCAATCACAGAAAGCTGCAATCACCTCTGCTCTGACAACAACAACAGTTAATAAAATACACCCTTTTAATTATCAATGGATATTTCTAAGAATCTCTTTGAAATATTTCTCCATAACTGGAGTTGAAAACCATCATAATGAACTGCACTGGAGCAGAGGGAAATCAAGACAGAGCCATGGTTTGTCAGGCCTTGCTTGACCCCAGTGAGCCCCATGGTGCATTTGGTGCTACCAAGGAGCTCCAAATAATATTTTGGAAATATTGGCTCTATCTCTGCAGCACTGTCGTTGCCAGGAGCATGGCCCAGCTCAGCAGCACAGAAACAGCACAAGGACTTTAATGACCCTCTCAGGAGTTGGGGCTGAGGCCGTGAACATCAGTCCCTGAGAGGAAGCTGAAGAAACCTCTCAAGAATTCAAAGTCAGATTCAAACTCCAAAGTTTCTCTTTTGTTTAGTGAGTCCCACTGATAAACATGAAGGAGAAAGATTCCCAAGGGCTAAATTGGAGCACAAAAGTGATGACAACGATGTCAGGTTGGAAAAAATAGGGTAAAGGGGGAAAAGTAACCTTTCAAGAATTCAAAGTCAGATTCAAGGTCCGTAGTTTCCTGAAGCTCTAATGGGTCCCACTGAGGGACATGACTGAAAAAGTGTCTCCAGGTGTGGGGTTTATTGTTTATACATTATAAAATGTTTATTGTTTTTATTATATATTTGTAAAGTTTGAGCTTATTATTTTTATGCTACATAAAGCAGAAAGACAGGACTTCACAGTTGCTTTAGAAAGTGTGGTTTATTTTTTTTATTTTCTATGCAGGCAGAAAGGATAAATTTGTCTTACAGATGTTCACAGCATGGCTTAGTAGCCACAAAACTTAAAGTTACGAGGTCTTTTCAGGATTAATTAAGAAATAAAATTCTGTCAAAAGAGGTAGTTTTTTTCTAATTCAATATTAAGATATTTCATCTTATTGACTCATACTACAATGTGTGAACTTTGTTAGGCAATTATATCATGACGCATAAACTTACAATGCTACTCTAAAACTTCTTGTTACCTTTTTAACTACTACTGTTTATTTTTTTATGTCTTAAATTCTAAAGCAAAACTATCTCTGCTTAACTGAGTTTAATTCTAAGTTTTGGCTTACAGACCAAATATTCTGAGAATTCCTTGTATTTTGAATTCCAACACCCATGTTCCAGTTAGAGCAGAACGCTGGAGGCAGTGATGACGACAGGTGGGGACAAACAAGGGAAAGGTGTCTCTGGTGCTGAGCAAACCTGGATGTGTTTCAGGAATGCACAGGTCCAAGGCCTGAGCCCCAGCCCCTGGCAAGGCACATCCTGTCCTTCTCTCATTGCTCAGGGCTCTTCCTGGGGCACTGGGCTCTGGAGATATGCAATGCCAAGGGTAGGACCATGGGGTGGCCCCTGCCAGGTTGCTGAGCCGGGACAAGGAGGCAATGAGGCCCCAGCACAGCAAGGCTCACTTGTCCCCTGCTTGCCAAGGGCCCAGGGCCAGTAGCCATGGCCCAAGTGCTGCAGGAGTTGGTTCTGTCAGGGCCTTTCAGCTGCTGCCCATCCCTGTGCCCTCAGCAGCCCAGGCTGTCCTACAGGTGTCCATGCCCTGTGCCTCTGTCCCTGCAGGCTGTTGGCATCCCCCGGCTGCCCCACCTGGCTGGCCCCTTCCTTTGCTGACAGCTCTGCGTCCTGCCTGCCTCTGCCTGGGCATACAACCCCTTGGCCTTGATACCAAAAGGGCTCTTTCAAGTTTTACTGTGCCTGTGGACTTTTAGCCCAGAACAAGGCATGCAGGGGCTGCTTTCCCAGCAAGGATGGTTGGAAGACAAGAAGAAGACATCTGGCTCAAAGGTGCACTGATACAGAAAACAAAGACTCAATCTGGGAACTTGGTTTTACGGTAATGTGCAAATTTTAATACACATTTAGTGACTGAATATAAGAAACACACTTGTAGAATCACATGTATATGTAAGGTTAGGAGTTATCCCATGTTGGACCTCAGGCTTCAATAAATGATGTCCTCTTTAACACCAAATTAGTGTTAAGGAGTCCTATTCTGATATTTCAGAGATTTGGTGATGGCAGGACCTCACAGAACCATGGACTCTACTGTCACACTGTGTAAACTCATGGAACAAAGGCTCCATTGTGGCACCGTGTAACCTCATGGAACCAAAATCTATTTTGGCACATTGGTGCTACATGGAACCAACAGTCCCTTGTGACACTGTGGATCCAGGGAGACAATTTTTGACAAGGAGAATCCTCTTGTAACCAAGGGGCCATTCTGGCATAGCAAGGCCTTGTGGAACCAAAGGCCCATTGTGACACTGTGGAATTTCGTGAAACCAAGGTGACAATGTTATACTATGGAACCAAATGTAACAAAGGTTCCATGATGACACTGCAGAACCAAGGAGACTATTGCTGACACTGTGGAAGCTCATGGAACTGGAAGTCCATTGTGACACAGCAAGGCCTTGTGGAACCAAGGATCTGTTGTTAAATTGTGTAGGCTCATGGAGCCATGAGCCATTGTGACATAGCGTGGGTACATTGAGCCAAGGGGCCATTGTGACACTGCAGATCCAAGGAGTCCATTGTGACTGAGGAACCTCATGGAACAAAGAGTCAATTTTTATGCTGTGAGGCCCTGTGGAACCAAGGGGACCACAGTGACATTGCGGGGCCTCATGGAACAATGGAGACTATTCTGAACCTTTGGGAACCACTGGAACCAAGGGGCCATTATAGCATGGCAGGGCCACATGGAATCAAGGGCACTACAGTGACAGTGTAGGTCCGTGTGGGATGAAGAGTTCATTCTGACAACATGGAACAAAGGATACCATCTTGACACTATGGGACACCATGGAGCCAAACATACATTGTGACACAGCAGGGCGTCATGCAACAATGGAGGCCATTTTTTCACTTTGAGGCTTTGTGAAACCAAAGAGCCATTGTGGCACTTCAGAGCTTTGTGGAGCCAAGGGCACCCTAGCGACACTGTGAGGCTCAATGGAACGAAGGGGCCATTGTGACACTGTGGGGTGTCATGGAATCAATTGTCTGTTTTGACACTGCAGGGCCTTAAGGAATCATGGAGACTATTGTGACACTACAAGTGATGCCTTGGAGTGGCTACCTAGAACAGAGGCTAGACAAAGTTAAGAGAATAAAGTGGGTATTTATTAAAAGCCTTTATTAGATTTACCTTGGGCAGTCAAATGCCTCCCAGAGGCTACACCCAAGATGGATGGTAGTGACGAGTTTTGCAGACAGATATAAGTTTGGTCAGTTTGCATATCAGGGGTTAGTCCTCCAATTACAGCTTTATGCAATGAAGCAGTATTCCCCATTTGCTCCCCACCAAATTCACTTTTGCTTATACTTTTCAGAGCCTGAGGCTTTACGGTGTCCTTGATTTTCAGAGGAATTGTTTTGTCTGACCAAAATGTGAAGACAGTTAACTTCCATTTGATATGGAGTTTACTGTTATGCCCAAATGCAGAAAAGGATTTGAAATATATAAAGGCTAGAATCTTAGAGCATCACAGGCCTCGTTGAACCAAGCGGCCACTGTGACACTTCGTGGATCCATGGAACCAAGGAGTCCATTGTGACACTGCAAGGTCTCATGGAAGCAAGGAACCATTGTAACACTGTGGGTTCTTGTGGGGCCAAGGGGTGATTGTGTCACTGTGTGGCACCATTGAACCAAGGAGTCCATTGTGGCACAACAGGGCACCATTGAACCAAGGAGTCCATTGTGGCACAACAGGGCCCCATGGAACTAAAGATTCATGGAACAGTGCGGGAACCTCATGGAACCTAAGGTCCATTGTGACGTTGTGGGGCCTCATGGAATCCTGGAGGCCATGATGACACTTTGAGGCCTTGTTGAATCAAGGGGCTCTGCAAGGCCTCATGGAACCAAGGAGACCCTTCTGCCATTGTGTGTCCCCACAGAACCAAGGATCCATTGTGATACTGTGGCACCAAGGAGACCCCTGTGACACTGCAAGGCCTCATGGATACAAGGGACCACTGTGACTTTTTGGAGGCCCATGGAAAAAGAGGCCAGTGTGACACAGCTGGGCCTCATGGAACCAAGGATCCAATATGACACAACCATTGTCACACTGCAGGATCCCATGGATCTAACAGAACAGGTAACATGTCTGCTTGGCTTGGCCTGACTGGTATAACATCCTGTAACATGTTTAGGGTCTCATGTGCCCCTGAAACACTGGGGCTCTGGGCTTTACTTCATATGGAAAATAACTGTCTTTCTTATCCAGGTACCCATGGCTGAAACAGGATTCTGCTTCCAAAATTCCCAATATACAGGGATTGCTCCTAGACGAAAACTGTCGTTAAAACAAGCCTGGATGCCCTTGGCTTCTTAAGGGCTGTCTCTCACCTGCCTTCAAACACTGGGACTCAGTGCTTTCCTTCCTATGGAAAAGAACTGTCCCTCTTGCATAGACACCTTTGGCCAAAATTGGTATTTCTCCTCCAAAATTCCTATCTGCAAGGATTTCTCCCAGATAAAAGCTGCCAGAGCAGATAGGTCTGGCTGGCCTTGGCCTCTAGTGGTCACCTCTACTCTGCACTCAGACACTGTGGCTTTGCTTTCCTTCCTATGGAAAAGAACCATCCATCTTCTGTAAGTGCCCATGGCTGAAATTTGGATTTCACCCCCAAAAGTCCTATATCCAAAGATAGCTCCTACACAAAAGCTGCCATTACTGACACGTCTGTCAGAGCTTGGCCTCTGGTGGCTGCAGTTCAGCAGCCCCTGAAACACAGGGGCTCTGTGGTTTCCTTCCTGTGGACACCATGGTGACTCTGTCAGTAAGCCATGGAACCAAGGGACCTTTGTGAAACTCCAAGATACCATGGATCCAAGGGACCGTTGTAACACTGTGGGGACCCAGTGGCACCAAGGACATCACTGTGGTACTGCTGGGCTGCATGGTCCCAAGGGGCCGGTGTGGGCTTTGTGGAGCCAAGAGGCCGTTGTTGTATTACAGGGCCTCGTGCAGCCAAAGTGTCCTTGTAATCCTGCAGGGCACTGTGGATCCATGGAGACCATTGTGGTATTGCCAGGCCCCATGGAATCATGGAGACCATTGTGACACTGTGGGGCCCATGGAACCAAAGAGCCATTGTGACCCTGCAGGGCCTTATGGAAGCAAGGGGACATTGTGACACTGCAGAAACAAGAACATTATGACACTCATGGAACCAAGGGGAAATGGAAGAGATCTGTCTGGTTTTGCTTCCTGGAGACCACTTCACAGGTCCAGCTGATCCTGGCATGTCTAGGGGTACTGCTCATCAGCCCCTGGACCACTGGGGCCCCCCAGCTTTCTTTCCTTTGGAAAAGAAACATCTGTTTTTCCACAGCCAAAATCGCTACTCCTCCTGAAAACTTCCCTATACGCAAGGGTTGTCCCGGACAAAAGTTGCCAGGGCAGAGAGCTCTTGCAGCCCATGGCCTCTGGTGGTCACCTGTCGTCTCAAGGAAGCCCTGAGGAAAGTACTTGAACAGATTTTACTACTGGAACACCAATGAGTCTCTCATCCTCTGAAAAACTCAGGTGCTCTTCTGATCATATGTGTCTTTTTTATCTCATTGTGGATTATGGATGAAATAATTTTTTCAGCTAAATAATATTATTCCTGTCACTCAGCCAGTGTTATCTGACACTAAACACCAGCTCTATATATGGATGCAAGTCACCTCCATAAGTAAACACAAAAAAGAATCCAGCAGGAATTATTTGTCTCTGCTCCCATCTGTCACATCTCCTCTAGAGCTGGAGGTGCAGCCGTGGTGCCCACAGCAGCCCTGGGGCTCTGTGCCCCATGGCCTCCCTGCTGGGCAGCCTCTGCCAGCTCCTGCACAGCCCATGGCACCTGTGGGCCTGCACTGACAGCCCTGCCCCGGGCTCTGCTGGGCTCTGGGCCAGCAGAAAGGCAGGGCAGGGCTGACGATGGCCGGGAACAGCCCTGAGCCCTGCAGGAGGATGGAGCTGGGCCACAGCCAAACTCAGCCCAGGGCAAACCTGGGCTGAGCAGCCAGGGCTGGCAATGGCTGGGGACAGAGGCTGGCGGTGCCAAATGTCCTGGGCCCCCTCCCTGCTGTGTGCATGCCACCAAGGGCACAGAGCAGCCTCTTCTCTCGGCCACTTGCCTGTTCCCAATGCATTCCACAGGCGCTGGCCCTGCCCCACAAGGCCTGGGCTGGGTCCTGCCCCTGCACACTCAGCCAGGCTGAGATGGACACTGCTGGTTTTTCTGGCAGCTCTCTCAGGCCAGCCCAGCTCCCTGCAAGCTGTGCCAGCTGCCCTGAGCTCTGTGCAGCACCAAGGGCCTCTCCCCAGCACAGCCCAGCCAGCTCTGGCCCCACAGCTCTGCTCAGGCCAGGGGCTCTGGGCAGTGGCCCCACAGCCTCAGCTCCTGGCAAGGGCACAGCAGCAGCTGCAGCTCAGACAGGACTCAGCCCAGCCATGGGCAAGGTGCTTGGCCAAGGCAAAAGGAGGCTCCCTGTGTGCCCTGCTCCCCTCTCGCTGAGCTCCTGGGAGCTCTGCAGCCCCTGCTGCCATCCCATCTCCCCAGGCCAGCACAACAGCCCGGGCCCATCCCAGAGCTGGGGCAGCCACAAAGCTGTGCCCATTTCTGTTCATTCCTGCTCTGATGAGGATGGATCCTCAGACACTTGGAGGCTGCTGGTGAATTTTTCTACTCCAGAGGCCTCTTCTTTCTTGAGCTCTTCAGTTCAGGAATTCAGTGACAAAGTCTAATAAACATTTGTTCAAAACACCGAAACAAGAAAAGCCCCTGAGAATAATTTAAGTTCTCAATACTTCTGTGGTTAATTAGACAGCTTTCAAAAGTCTATTTTAAGAGAATATACTTTATTGGAAAAAATGCAGAGACAACTGTTTTGTTTGGTTTTCTTTTCTTATTTTTAGATGGATATCAGCCATATCCAATTGATATTGACCCCCAGCACCTTCTAATGAAGTTTGAATAGATTTGAAAATCAAGACCATTCATAGCTGACAATCAGATTGTGTCCCCACCTCTGCCCCAGCTTTTCCTTCATCCAGCCCCTGGGTCTCCTATTGATCAGGAATGGTGTGGCCAGCAGAACCAGGACAGTGATCTTTCCCTGTGCTCAGCACTGGTTGGGCAGCACTGCTGTGTCCATTTCTGGGCCCCCCAATTTAGGAAGGGCATGGAGGGGCTGGAGCATGTCCAGAGAGGGGCACCAAAGCTGGTGAGGGATCTGGAACACAAGTCCTGTGAGGAGTAGCTGAGGGAGCTGGGGATGTTTATCCTGGACGAGACTCAGAGGAGATCTCATAAGTCTCTAAAACTCCCTGACAGGAGGATGCAGCCAGGTGGGACTTGTACTCTTTTCCCAGGGAACAGTGAGAGGACAAGAGGACACAGCCCTAAAGCTGCACAAGGGAAGGTTTAGGCTGGACATTAGGAAATATTCTTCACAAAAAAGGTGATTGGGAATTGGAATGGGCTGCCCAGAGAGGTGATTGAGTCACTGTCCCTGGAAGTGTTTCAGTATAGAGTGGATATGGCACTGAGTGCCATGGTCTGGGTGACAAGCTGGTGTTGGGTCACACATTGGACTTGATGCCCTCAAAGGTCTTTTCCAGCCTGGGTGATTCTGTGATGATTGTGACATTGCAGGGCCTTGGGGAAGCAAGGGGCCATTGTGCCACTGTGGGACCAAGGAGAGCCTTGTGAGAGCCTGGGGCTAATGGAATCAAGAGGCCATTGTTCCACTGCAAGGGCTCTTGGAACTAAGGGAAAAAACTGTGACACTGTGGTGCCCCATGGAACCAAGGGTCCCGTGTGACACTGCAGGATCTTGTGTACCCAGGGCTCCATTGTGACACTGCAGCACCAAGGAATTCATGGTGGCACTTGGAGGCCTCATGGAACCAAGAGGCCACTGTGACACTACAGGGCCTTGTGGGACCATGCAGAGCATTGTGACAGAGCAGGACCTTGCATAATGATGGGGCCATTGTGACACTGCAGGGCCCCATGGAACCAAGAGACTTTGTGACACCAAGGGGTCCCATGGACCAAAGCACTGTGACACTGGGAGGCCTCATGGAATCATGGAGATCATTGTGACACTCTAGGGACTCATGGAACCGTGGTGACACCAAGTTAGCTAGCAGTGTGGATCTGCTGGAGGTAGGAGGGCTCTGCAGAGGGACCTGGACAGGCTGGATCCAGGGCCCAAATCCAACAAGGTGAGGTTTAACAAGACCAAGTGCTGGTCCTGCACTTTGGCCACAACAACCCCTGCAGTGCTACAGGCTGGAGACAGAGTGGCTGGACAGGGGCCAGGCAGAAAGGGAGCTGGGGGCACTAATGGACAGCAGGCTGGACATGACTCAGCAGTGTGCCCAGGTGGGCAAGAAGGTCAGTGGCACCTGGCCTGGATCAGGTATGGTGTGGCCAGCAGGACCAGGGCAGTGATTCTTCACCTATGCTTAGCAATGGTGAGACAATATCTCGAGTGCTGTGTCCAGTTCTGGGCGCCCCAGTTCAGGAAGGACATGGAAGCTGGAGAATGTCCAGAGAAGGGCAACAAGGTTGGTGAGAGGTCTGGAACACAAGTCCTGTGAGAAGTGGCTGAGGGAGATGGGGTTGTTTATCCTGATGGAGGCTCAGAAAGACAAGGTTGTATCAGAGCACACATTGGACTAGATGAACTCCAAGGACTTTTCCAGCCTGGCTGATTCTGTGATTCTCTGAAACCACCCCTGCAGCAGTTGCAGGATGAGCCCTGGGCCTCCTCTTCACAAGGTCCAGCAGCCCAAGTCCCTCAGCTTCTCCTCACAGACTTCAAAGCCCATCCTATCAGTCCTGCAGAGCCTCTCCAGCCCCTCCTCATTGCCCAGAACAGAGAGCCCCACACCCAGACACACCAGCCCAGATGTGGCCCCCTGGCCTGTGGTGCCTCTGGCAAGGGAGCAGCATGAGGTACTGCAGGACCCTGCAGAAAATTCCTGAAGCACTTGTAGGATGATCCTGCTTGCCAAATGGCGTTCCCACAATACCAGCTCAGGAACTGAAATGGGGAGTGGGGCCAGAGAGGAAGGGGCAAACACAGATGGGCTGTATACAGGGGAGGATAAAGGGATGGGCAATAGGAATAAATTCATGCCAGGGAGAGTAAAGAAAGCAAAGACAAAGCAAAGGAAATCCTCAGGGCAGTTTGGGGGCAGCTGCCAGGCTCTGAGCAGCAGTATCTGCAGTAAGACAGGAAACTCACAGCTCATGGGAACAAACTTTCTGGCTGACTTCAGAGGCCACAACAAACCTGAGTGGTTTCCCTCCCGTCCCCCAGCCCTTGCTGGCCCCCAGGGCTGATGGCATTTGTGCTCACTCAGCTCCATCTCCCCACAGCAGCACCATGGGGGTGCTGATGCCTGCTCTGGGCAATGCAAACAGGGGCTCCTGAGCCAGTGCTGCCGTGTCTGTGCCTGCAAGGATGCGGCACCTGTGCCTGCAAGGATGCGGCACCTGTGTGAGCTGGGGGAGAGGCCAGGGCTGCAGAGGGGGGATGTTGTTGGCAGGTGCATGAGGACGCTCTGGGATGCTGCCCTGGGGTGTCCAGCACAGTGGGGATGGATCAGCCCCTGCTCTGCTGCTCCTTGCCAGGGTCTCCCCTTGCAGGGACCTTGCAGAGCACCAGCCATGCTGTTTGCCCCCAGCCTGCCCACGGCCAGCCTGGGCTGCTCACGGGGTTTTTCTCTGCTCAGAACTGGCCTGGCCAAGTGTTCTGGAGAGAGCCTGGCCAAGGACACTCGAGCCCCAGGCCCTGCCCTGAGGCGTCAGCACTGCCCCAGCAGTGCCCATGGCCTGTCCCTGCTGCAGCCCTGGCACTGCCACCCCCAGGGCTGTGCCCGGCCCCGAGAGCACTCAGGCCCTGCAGCAACACGAGGGGCAGGAGGGCAGCGGGGCAGTGGCACGGGAGCAGCACTGGCAACACCAAGTGCTGCTGCTGCTGGGCACAGCTGCTGTGCCAGCACCGATCTGCCCCCAGCTCTGCACACAGACATTACTGCTGCAGCTCCAGAGAAGGGAACAAAAGGGACATCTCTTGATAAAACTTTACTGGGACAGAAATCCTTGACTTTGTTAAAAAGCCACAAAAGTTGCAGCCCATCTTTGACACATTTTGCGGCCACAGGGAAGATGGAGAGAAACAATATGAGGAATGGAACTCACAATGGCTTTTTTAATGGACAATATGATAAAACTAAAACAAAGGAAAAATTAGCAAACCAAGAAGAAATATCAAAGATGACTTTTATTACAAGTGATTTGCAGAAATTGGCCAGCTGCTTAATATTTCTAAAATCTTCCAGTCATCGGTGTCCACACTGCAGCTTTGAGCTCCTGGTTCCTCAGGCTGTAGATGAGAGGGTTCAGGGCTGGGGGCAACACTGAATACATGAAGGACATGGCTAGATCCAGAGATGAGGAGGAAATGGAGGGGGGCTTCAGGTATGTAAATATAGCCATGCTGGTAAACAGAGAGACCACAGCCAGGTGAGGGAGGCAGGTGGAAAAGGCTTTGTGCCGTCCCTGCTCAGAGGGAATCCTCAGCACAGCCCTGAAGATCTGCACATAGGAGAAGACAATGAACACAAAACAACCAGAAGTTAAACAGACAGTAACAGCAAGAAGCCCATGTTCCCTGAGATAGGATTTGGAGCAGGAAAGTTTTAGGATGTGTGGGATTTCACAGAAGAACTGGCCCAGGGCATTGCACTGGCACAAGGGTAGGGAAAATGTATTGGCTGTGTGCAGCAGAGCATGGAAAAAGCCACTGACCCAGGCAGCTGCTGCCATGTGGGCACAAGCTCTGCTGCCCAGGAGTGTCCTGTAGTGCAGGGGTTTGCAGATGGACACATAGCGGTCATAGCACATGATGGTCACGAGAGAAAACTCTGCTGAAAAGAAAAAATACAAACAGAAACACCTTGCAGCACATCCAGAGTAGGAGATGGTCCTGGTGTCCCAGAGGGAATTGTGCATGGCTTTGGGGACAGTGGTGCAGATGCAGCCCAGGTCAGTGAGGGCCAGGTTGAGCAGGAAGAAGAACATGGGGGTGTGCAGGTGGTGGCTGCAGGCTACGGCGCTGATGATGAGGCAGTTGGCCAGGAGGGCAGCCAGGGAGATGCCCAGGAAGAGGCAGAAGTGCAGGAGCTGCAGCTGCCGCGTGTCTGCCAGTGGCATCAGGAGGAAGTGGCTGATGGAGCTGCTGTTGGACATTTCTTCACTCTGGCCATGGAGTCCTGTTGAAGGAGGAGGTTGTGGGAGACCAGGGCGTTTCCCTGCCTTCCCTGGGGATCCAAAAATTCCCCTGGCAGGCCTCTCAGAGACCCCAGAATGAGACCCAGGTGTCTCAGAGGCTGAATTTAACCCCTTGGGACAATCTGCCAACATTGCAGGAAGAATTACAAGTCACAAAAATAAGTAAAGTGTAAATTAGAGTATTAGAATGTAGAATAAGTAGGTTTTTGGATTGTTTATGATAAGGGCCATGTGGCCAGCATGGAGGATTTGGGGCGTGGTGTGCCTCTTCCTCCTTCTTCTCCGTGCCATCCATGTTGGATGACGTGTTGGCAGCCACAGATTGGATGGGGACAAAACTGGACATTGTAATAAGGTTGTGCTGCATTGGAAAGTAATTGTAAATATTGAAGACGTAGGCTAGAGTATAAAAGATAGGTCCTGCCTCTCTCAGGAGAGCATTTGGTCATGGTCACCTTGCTGAGCGGACTTCGGTCAGCCTGGCTGGGACACTTTGTAGATAAGATATAATAAACAGCCATGAAAAACAACAGAAGATCGTCTCCTGCAGTCTCTCTCCGGTGGCTTCAGAAAAACTCTGAATCCCAAACCACCTACATGTCCATCCGAGGAGGTCTCACGCCTTAAAGAGACCCTCGGACTGTGATATTTGGCGTCCGTCTGGGTGGGCACGAGGGGCTCATGGCTACTGTAGTTCACAAAGGTGGATACAGAGCCCAGACCCTGAAAACCCAGCTGAAGAAGAAGCACGACATGGAGGAGGACTGCAGAGAAGAAACCTTGACTCACTGCCAAGAAAAGCCAGCTGCCAGACTCGACTTGGAGAGGAGCCCGGGAACCCTCATCCCTGTGAACTGCTGGACGGTCTCAGGATCCTCCAAATCTATTTTGAATGCTCTGCTTTTGGGTAAGACGGTTGAGATCTCCAAAACACTATAGGAAAACCATGGGCAGAACCCTCAGCCAGGAACAACTCACTCTTATGGCCACTTTAAAAAATATGACCTTTGCTCATCCCATTTCTGTTATGTTAGAAGTTTAGTCTCTCGAAAATGTAGATTTATTCAGTCCACAGAGGGCAATGGATGGTCCCTCAGAGACTGGGGAAGGATTCTCACCTAGCCATCAGCTGGGGGAGGGAAGTTTTTTGCCGTTTTGCCAGCAGCAAGCGGATCAAAAAAAGGTCTAGCCAGCAGCTGACTGCCTCTAGTCATCAGCCAGTGAAAAAATCTTGCTATCAGCAAGGTGCAATTAATATACCTGAAGGACCTGAGAAAGGTCAAGGTGTATCCCCTGAAATGCTAGAATTTCCAGAATTACCTATATTCCCTGAACTAATCACGGTGCTTTACCCCAAATCCACAATACTTTATCCAAGGTCAGGAAAAATTAAGTTAGAAATATTTTCAAGCAAGTTAGAGAACTTAGATTTTTGTTTCCTCATCCCTTCAGAAACCCTGAGCCCAGAAGGCGGGAGGGCGCTACAGGCGACTCCAAGGGCCACGGGGGACACAGGGGAGGGGGCCAGGACCGTGAAAATAGCGGGGGAAAGTGCGGGCTCAGTGCGTTCGGTCGCAGGGATGTCAGAGGGGCAGTCATCTGCGGTGGCGACCGGGACGCAGAAAGGCGGGACTGTGTGGGCGGCCCTCAGCCCAGAGGGGGTGGCAGTGTTCACACCGGCTGCGGGAACATTACAGGCGGCGTGCGCTGCGGCAGCAGTGACAGGGGGCTACCCTGGCCCCGAGCCCAGTGGGCGGAGTGGCCCCGGGCCCGGGGGTGGGGGCAGCGATGCACCTGAGCGCAGCAGGGAGTGCGCGGGGGACAGCAAACCCAGGCTCAGCAGCATGACATCAGCAGCCTGAGCCGCAGAGCGGGGAGCACTGGAGGGGGGAGCGCCCTGCCCCGCTCACAGAGAGCTCCATCAGCCACCCTGGGGAGTGGGGGGTGCAAAGACGCCAAGAGCAGCTTTTATCTACAATGTTTAGGAACAAACAGAGCAAGAAACATGATAACAGATTCAGTTCTATTTTCACAGTTCTTGTATGTTAAAGTAAAGGTGTTTGTCTTTTGCATTGCTGTTAAAGATGCTGAAATTCTTAGAATGGTGAAGGTATAAGGTATTTTGTATTTGATTTGAATAGATATTACCTATATTTGGTGGTTTGTTTTTTTATTAATTCTTTCTTTTATTTTTGCAAGTCTTTTATGACCTGACTTTGTACTATCTCATAATTTCAAGTGTTTTTCAGCATTCCAGAAAGTTATTTGAGCTTCATTCTCAGAAAGAGTTTTTAGTGTTGTAGCTTTCCTGAGTTGTTATCACAAAAGCACTGCAGCAGCCTGCAATGTTCAAAGCATCTCATCATGAAGAAGAACTTCAGAGAGAACAAGCTGCTGGAGAAATCTGATTTATTCCTCACCTTGAAATGTTTAATTGTAGCTTTTGATGTTAAGAGTCATGGGTTGTTTTTTTTTAATAAAAAAATATTAAGGAGTTCTCTTCCAGTTAGAATTTGGGCTGTGGCCAGGCCTTAATTCTACATGGAAGTGAAATTGTGCAAACCCAGGTGTTTTCTGCATCAAAATAATATTCCAGTCATTTTGACTTGGCAATTGGACTTTATCAATATAGCAGCTGAAGCTAATTTTGAAGTGAATTTCGTGTTCATTTTCCGGAGATGACCATTGAATTCCTCATTGAAGCAAGGCTTGACAGCTGTCTGCAGACCCTGAGGTGATGACACAGTTTTTGTAAAAATTGGTGATTATCAAATCTTATAAATGTATGTTTATTATTTAAGGTATTCTTAATTGTTGTATTGTGTTTTATTTGATAATAGTTTAAAAGAAAATATGTTCAATTATATGTTATGCTTTTGCTTTTGCTTGCTTTTAGTAGTACAGATATTTAAAGTATTGCTGATTGTTGTATTGTGTTTTACCTGCAGAAGATTGTGAACTTTAGGTTTGTTCTTTTTTTTTTTTTTAAGAGGGGGAAATTATAGTATTGTAGATTTTTTGTTAGATAGTAGTTGAAGGAAAATCCTCCAATTTTGATCAAAAGTCTAGAGATAGAGAAAATTAAATTGGTCTTTCAAATTAATCATTTGGAGGAAAGGTTTTTGCTTGTGTCTCCACAGAGAAAGAGCTGAACTGGATGTCAGCGAAATATGTGAAGCCATATCGAGCACAAATGCAAGCAGATGCTAACCCTGGAAAGTGAAGAGGCAAGCTCACAGACTGGATCAGAAACAAAGATCGACAACTCCTCTTCAGTCAACATATAAAGGACTTAAAAATTGAAAGGACTCAAGTGGGCTTTTGGAATCGCTGCTCTATCGGCAGAGAATATTAAGCAGTTGAACACCTTGCTTGGACTGTCAGAAAACCCATCTGCAGTGGGACTCCTGAAAGTGACAGAGCAACAGGTACCAATTGCCACCATGACAGTGCACCGCCGGCAGTACCGGACAAATCGAGATGCTGTGATCCCCATCCACAAGATGATCCGTGAGCTGGAGAGCCAAGGGGTGGTCAGCAAAACCCACTCACCCTTCAACAGCCCCATCTGGCCTGTGCGCAAGTCTGAGGGGGAATGGAGATTGACTGTGGACTAATGTGCATTGAATGAAGTGACTCCACCACTGAGCGCAGCCGTGCCGGACATGCTGGAACTGCAGTACGAGCTGGAGTCCAAGGCAGCGAAGTGGTATGCTACCATTGACATTGCCAATGCATTTTTCTCCATTCCTTTGGCAGCAGAGTGCAGGCCTCAGTTTGCTTTCACCTGGAGGGGTGTGCAGTACACCTGGAACCGACTGCCCCAGGGGTGGAAACACAGCCCTACCATCTGCCACGGGCTGATCCAGGCTGCACTGGAAAAGGGTGAGGCCCCAGAACATTTGCAATACATTGATGACATAATTGTGTGGGGGAACAAGGCAACAGAGGTCTTTGAGAAGGGAGAGAAAATCATCCAGATTTTGCTGGAAGCTGGCTTCGCCATCAAGAAAAGCAAAGTCAAAGGACCTGCCTGAGAGATCCAGTTCTTGGGAGTGAAGTGGCAAGACGGACGGCGCCAGGTCCCCACTGAGGTCATTAATAAGATCACTGCAATGTCAGCACCAACAAGCAAGAAGGAAACACAAGCTTTCTAGGTGCCATAGGCTTTGGAGAATGCATATCCCTGAGTACAGCCAGATTGTGAGCCCTCTCTACCTGGTCACCCGCAAGAAGAACGATTTCCACTGGGGCCCTGAACAGCAGCAAGCCTTTGCCCAGAGCAAACAGGAGATCGCTCATGCAGTAGCCCTTGGCCCAGTCAGGACAGGACCAGAGGTAAAGAATGTGCTCCACTCTGCAGCCGGGAACCATGGTCTGTCCTGGAGCCTTTGGCAGAAGGTGCCTGGTGAAACTCGAGGCCGACCTCTGGGATTCTGGAGCAGAGGTTACAGAGGTTCTGAAGCCAATTACACTCCGACGGAGAAGGAAATCTTGGCTGCCTATGAAGGAGTTCAAGCTGCCTCAGAGGTAATTGGCACAGAAGCACAACTTCTCCTGGCACCCCGACTGCCAGTACTGGGGTGGATGTTCAAAGGAAAGGTTCCTTCTACCCACCATGCCACCGACACCACATGGAGCGAGTGGATTGCCCTCATCACGCAGCGCGCCTGTATTGGTAACCCAAATCGCCCTGGGATTTTGGAGATAATTACAAACTGGGCAGAAGGTGAAGATTTTGGTCTCGCCGAGGAGGAGGAGCAGAAGCAAGTGACCCGAGCTGAAGAAGTTCCACCGTACAACCAGCTGCCAGCAGATGAAACGTGCTACGCTCTTTTCACCGACGGTTCCTGTCGCATCATGGGATGAATCGGAAATGGAAAGCAGCCGTATGGAGCCCCACACAACAGGTTGCACAAGCTACCGAAGGAGAAGGTGGATCAAGTCAACTTGCTGAACTCAAAGCTGTTCAGCTGGCCTTGGACATTTCTGAAAGAGAAAAGTGGCCAAAGCTCTACCTTTACACTGATTCATGGATGGTAGCCAATGCTCTGTGGGGCTGGCTGGAAAGGTGGAAAAAGGCTGACTGGCAACGTAGAGGAAAGCCAATCTGGGCTGCTGATGAGTGGAAAGACATTGCCACTCGGATAGAGAAGCTACCCGTGAAAGTCCGCCATGTGGATGCCCATGTTCCCAAGAGTCGGGCTAGTGAAGAACACCGGCACAACGAGCGGGTAGATCAGGCTGCACAGATAGAGGTGTCAAAGATAGACTTAGATTGGGAACACAAGGGAGAATTGTTCCTGGCTCGATGGGCCCATGATGCCTCAGGTCATCAGGGCAGAGATGCCACCTATAAGTGGGCACGAGACCGAGGGGTGGATCTAACCATGGACAGTATTTCCCAGGTTATCCATGACTGTGAGATGTGTGCTGCCATCAAACAAGCCAAGCGGGTGAAGCCCCTCTGGTATGGTGGGCGATGGTCCAAATATAAGTACGGAGAGGCCTGGCAGATTGACTACATCACACTGCCTCAGACCCGCCAAGGCAAGCGCTACGTGCTGACCATGGGGGAAGCCACCACTGGGTGGTTGGAGACATACCCTGTGCCCCATGCTACTGCTAGGAACACCATCCTGGGCCTGGAAAAACAAGTCCTTTGGAGACATGGTACCCCTGAGAGAATTGAGTCAGACAATGGGACTCATTTCAAAAATAGCCTTGTTAGCACCTGGGCTAAAGAACACGGCATTGAGTGGGTGTACCATATTCCCTACCATGCACCAGCGGCTGGGAAAGTCGAACGGTGCAATGGCCTGCTTAAAACTACCTTAAAGGCACTTGGTGGGGGGACTTTTAAGAACTGGGAGATTAATTTACCAAAGGCCACATGGTTAGTGAATACCCGAGGTTCCACTAACCGAGCAGGCCCTGCTCAGTCTGAGCTCTTGGGAACACCAGATGGAGATAAGGTCCCAGTGGTACACCTCAGAGGCATGTTAGGGAAAACTGTTTGGGTGAACTCTGCCTCCAGCAAGGACAATCCTGTTAGTGGGGTGGTTTTCGCTCAAGGACCAGGTTGCACTTGGTGGGTGATGCAAAAGGATGGAGAGACCCGATGCATACCCCAAGGAGACCTTATTCTAGGGTGAATTATCCATGATATTGTGCCTGTAACTGCCTGTATATATATGATTTAAAGGTTTTTTAATTTGCTGTAGCATGTTGGCATGGGAAAAAATTCGGGGTGGATAATGTTGGGGGTTGGGGTTTTGTTCCTTTAATGTATGAGTTTGGAGAATTTTTTCCCATTGTAATGCTAACAGAACCCGCCGGCTGTGCCCAGGGTTTTGTGATGGCCCTGGATGGGCGGGTGGGTGGGACCAGAGCTGCTCGGAGGACCGCGGGGGCTTCCGGGTGGGGCTACCCAGAGGAGCGCGCGGGCTCGGGCAGGGGCACTGCGGCTTCCGGCGAGAGAGGAGTGAGGAGGCACCCGCTTGGCCCGCACCGCACGTGGGGGAGAAGCAGACAGCCAGACCCTGCTGCCATCAGCTGTCCTGCTACCTCGGAGGCACTGCTGACCACCAGAGACCAAACGCCTCTTGCCTTTTGGGAATACAGCTGATCTCCAGACACTACAGTGAGTGAGGAGCTGCTTCCCACCTGAGCCAGCCCGGCCCCGGTTGCTTTCCCTCCCCCACCTCTCCTCGCTCCCGCCTGCACTGCGGCACGTGTTACAGCCCCAGGGACGGACACAGACCGAGTGTGTCCGCGTCTAAGGAAAGGACTAGAACCGGGTTATTTTCTTCTGTTCTTTTTGTCGGTAATTTTTAATAACTGTTGTTGTTTTCTACTTGCGCTGTGAGTTAGATTAGTAAAGAGCTGTTACTTTTACCTCCTTATCTCTGCCTTGAGTCCTTGATTTGAAACAATTATAACACTCGGAGGGGGGTGAAATTGATTTCTCTATTTCAAAGGGAAACTTCTGCCGTTTACTGGCAGAACCCTGTCCTAAAACCAGGACACAGGTTCAAAGTAATCATCTATTTAATTGACCAGGCATCAATTGTCTCCAAGAAAATGAGGCCCAGTCAGAAGACAAATTCCCTAACTACCATACAGCTCTTATGACCCAAAGAGAAACAGGACTGCCAAAACATAGCCCTGTCTGGAAACTTACAAAAGCAACTTATCAAGAAAAAGCCTCATGTCATCATCATGGTATTGTGTTCTAACTAACCTTCTTTAGCTATTCCCTGTTTCAGGTGCTCAATATGGACATTCAGTGATGTCAAAGATCAACATTGTTAGCTAATGGACTCACTATAGATTTCTTGTTATTGGCACGTGAGCACGGGTGTGAGGATTTTGGTGAGATGAATCTTGTATGAATCTTCCTAAACATTCTGCATCCATTCACGAGAAGTTCAAACAACTGCAAGATAACATGGAGAAGTTAACTGTGAATGATTTGGGTTTGGATTAGTGGTTAGAAGGATGAGAAATACCTGGATGGTTGAAAGATATAATCAAGGGGGTTTGGATATTTTTCCCATAATTAATGTTAATGATTCACTTGAAAAGATAAGACAAGACAAGACAAGACAAGACAAGACAAGACAAGACAAGACAAGATAGATAGGAAGGAAGGTCTGGCTGGTGCAAGAAGAAAAAGGGGAATTGTAGTAATACTGAACATGTTTAGGCCACAGTGGCCATGTCTGAACAAATCCAGGCCTTGCTCTGTATTGTGTGCACCAGCTAAACTATATTTAGCTGCTCTTCTCCATGTTTTGCTGCCTAGTTGTTTTTCGGCATATTTTACTGGTCTTCAACACACTTAGCTGTTTTCTGTATATTTCTTAGTTTAGACCAGTGTTTATAACAGGTGCATAGAATGAGCCATTTTTACGTGTTTTTCAACAACTTGTTGAGACCCCTCAAGGATGCTGAAACATAAACTGTGCTAAATTGGGAGAGAAGGAGCTGAAACACAGAATACCAAGATTAAGAGAACCAAGATAAAGATGGGTGGCGAAGCTGTGCACGACCACCAATCATCACCTTTGGGGGGCTCCTGCAGGGTGGGTGAACAGCATAGAGACACCAATCAAGAAATGCGTGACTGCATGGACAGTAGTTTTAGAATGTATAGCTAGGGCTAAAAAGTAAACAATAAATCAGCTTCTGCATAATCATATTTGTTTGCTGTCCAGAAGTCCTGTTTCTCTCGCAGCTGATGCAGTTTTGTGCCCTGTGGACAGAGGGTAGCATGAGGGACAGGAAGTTCTGTCTCAGTTATCACCTTATTTATCCTCAGCTACACATCCAGCTGCACTAAGCAGAAGCAGAGTTCAGAGTTGTTCAAACTAACAGTGGACTAAAGTTGACATTGCCAATTATTGTTGGGAATTTGATATTTCACCATGGCTAAGGCAAATCTTCTGCCTGCAAAACCAGAACTGCAACGCTTCTAAAAGCCTTCGGCAGAAAAGAAGAAAACTGCCAGGGATCCCTTTGCTGCTGCTGCTGCTGCAAAGACCCTGACAGGAACTTTCCTTCAGCCTCCCAGCTGGCACTGGGCTGCCACACACAGAGCTCACAACTTGCTGCACAATTCTGAACACCAAGGGTTTCTTGCAACTCACCGAAGGAGGAGCTTGTTGGGATCCACGCATGAGGTGCCCTGCAATGGGAGAAGGAACATGAACCAGATGCCAGTAGGAAAAGCATTTCCAGTGATGGGAAATGCCATGGAGCAAGGCAAGCCCAAGAGAGCATTTTGCCTCCCTGCAGGAACCACAGTCCCTTCCCAGAGCAAGCAAGAGAACAGCACAAAATGCTGGGCTGTGTCAGTTCTTGGCTGGAGCAGCAAACGGGGGAGTTCCAGGCTCCAGTGCCACAGACGCCCTGCTTGAGGGAACAGAACCCACCAGGCCTCACTGCAAACACCTGGCTGGCTGCAGACATCCCCTTTACAGCTGCAGCTGCTGGCAGGAGCTCTCCCAAACCAATGGTGTCTTCATGGCAATTTGGTTACAGGTCAGCTCAGGTTCAGAGGGAGAACAGAAAGCACACAGCAAGCCCAAAGCCACAGATGCTGCACCCAGAGCCGCTCTGGGCACTGAGGCCTCTTTGTCCCACAGCAATGGAAACACCGCTGGCATGTGGCAACGTTCCTGTGACACCACAGCAGCAGCTCACGCAAAAACCGTTTGGAAGGTTCTCCTGTGTAACAAAGGAGCACAAAGAATCCTCCCAGGGCACAGCCCACTGTCCAAAGGATCCAAGAGGAACTCCGAAAATGCAGCAAACAAGGACACCCCATAGTCCAGCCTGAACACTGAAGAGGAGCAAGGAGGGGACAAAACCAAAGGAAACATGACCTTTAGTCACTGATGCTTCTGACTAAAACCAGCAAGGCTTGTTCCATCTGGGATCTTTGTTCCAGTTCTAAAAACAAGCAAGGCTCTCCACTCTAAATATACAGAGTGCAGAAACTGGGGAGGAGGTGGGATTGGGAAGGAGGAGGAGCAGGAGGAGGGAGATGAGAAAAGGAGGAGCAGTAAGAGGAGGAGCAGGAGCAGGCAAAGAAGGAGAAACAGGAGGTTCCAGTGCCCCCTGTGGCCGCAGCACCCCCGGCCACGGGACCATCGCCCCCAGCGCACCCCGCAGGGGAGCAGGGAGGGAAAGCTCATCCCAAATCTATCGGGGGGTCCCTGAGAGGGTTTTTTTATTGGGATGCGTTTGGAGCTCCCAGATTGCAGAACTGAGCCCCAAATATGGTCTGGAGTCCCTGGGAGGTTTTTTTCTGTGTGTATGTTTGGATCTTGCAGGACTCCAAAGCTGAGGCCCTTGGGGGGATCTTTGGGGGGTCCGTGTGGCCATTGCCCAGTATCGGCAGGGGGAGGACATTGGTGCTGGGGAGCCCTGGGAGAGCAGAGGAGTGGAACCCCTGGGACCTCCAGAGCAGGGAGAGCAGAGAGGGGTGATCCCAGAGCTGGGGGCCCTGGCAGCCTGGAAAGGGGGGAGTCTGGAGAGGGGGGGACCCCTGGGATCCCAGGGATCTCAAATTGAGGCATCAGTGGAGAAGGGACCCCACGGACCCCCAAAAGCCCCTGGATCATCCCCAAGCAGAACTCTGGAGAAGTGGGAACCTCTGGAGCCATTGGGCCGCCATCATCCCAGGGAAGGGAAACCTCTGGAACCCCAAAGTGGAGAGATCAGAGATGGGGAACACCTTGGAGGGGGCTTTTGGGCTCCATGTTGATATTTTTGGAGAATTCCATGGACGCAAGACACCTCCTACATTCTAGAGATGGATTTGGGCAGGAGAAGCCCACAGCCCAAGGAGTCCTAACCTTGTTTTTCCCCTCAAACGAGGATTTGTCATTTCCAAGCCACAGCTGGATGGAGGAGGAAGAAAAACCCCACAAGTGCTTGGAATGTGAGAGGAGGAGGAAGGAGAAAAGCCCCACAAGTTCTTGGAAGGTGGGAAGAGCTTCTGCTACAGCTCCCACCTGAGGGAACACCAGAACATCCACACTGGGAAATGGCTCTATGGGTGTGAGAAATGTGGGAAGAGTTTCAGTTGGAGCTCCAGCGTCACCAAGAACCACGAGATCCACACCAGGGAACAGCCTGGAATGTGGGAAGACCTTCAGGTGGAATTCTGAATTCGCCACCCATCAGCACATCCACACCAGAGAGAGCCCGATCGAGGGATGGAGACACGAAGGGACCCGGAGCTCTCACTTGACCAAAGACCAACAGAGGCACCACTAAGGGAAGCCCTGTGAGTGCCTCGAATGTGGGAAGAGCTTCGTGCTCTGCTCCTGCTCCATCCCCCATGGGAGGATCGGTGTTGGACGATCCCCAGTGACCCCCGCTGGGCAGAGCCCTGCTGATCCTGGTCCTGGTGATCCCTGTTGGGTGGGAGCAAGAGGTTGGAGAGATTTCTTTCCCTTCTCCTTGTGTCGCTGAGATTTAGTTGGTAATAAATTCCCTCCCTGTGCCCAGGCCGGCTCTATTGTGCCTGTGCCGGAGTTTGCTGAGCGATCTCTTCCGGTCCTTATCCCCACCCGGGAACCCTCAGTTCCATTCTCTGTCCCCTGTGCGGCTGCCGGGGTCAGGGGTAGAGTGGCTTTGGGGGGTGCCTGCCATCGGGCGAGCCCTCGCCATGGGCACCGCTGAGCTCTCGTGTACCTGGGACACATTTCTGGGCACAGCTGAGCTCCCACCTGCCCAGCGCCCCAAGGTTCCCCCTCCGCAAAGAAACCCCACCGCGGGCTGCAACCCAAAACCGGCCGGAGCGCGCTACAGCCAATCAGAGCGCGAAGAGTTGATGACTCATCAGTTGCCGGGGGAGCCCCATAAGAACAGGTCCCCAAAATGCGCTCAGCCAATGAGAGCGCGCGGCGCTCATGAGCCGGCCCCGCTCCGGCCGGGGGCTCCCAGCGCAGCCCCAGCGGCTGTTTTGGGGCTGGCGGCTCCTGCCCGGCGCTGGCCATGGGGCGAGTGGCGGCAGCTGGGGCCGTACTGGTGGCACTGGTGGTACTGGTGGTGCTGGGAGCCCCCCCTGGAGTGGGCGCGGAGCTCTCGGGTGAGCGGGGAGGGCGGGAGGCGGTGGGACAGGGGGGAGAAGGGGGAAAAGGGGACGGGGGGTGCCCGGAATGTTAGGGGAGGAGGAGGAGGAGGAAGAGGGGACCCCCCAAAGGAAGAGCGGCAGAGGATGGTGGTTGGAGGAAGGTGAGGAAGGGGTGGGAGAGGGTGGGGAAGTTGGGAAAAGGGGAGGGTGCGACCCGAAAACTGAGCGGGAGAGGGCTCGGTATTCTAGGAAAAGGGTGGGAAAGGCGACAAGGGAGGAAATGGGACCTCAAAAGTGAGGAACGGCTGGAGATGGGTGGGAAGAGGATGTGAAAGGGGAAATGGGGGAAGGGTGGAAAAGAGGAAGTGGGAGCGCGGGCAGAAAGGTCCCATAGCGGCTGTGGGGCACAGGGGTGCGGGGTGAGGATCCGGGGTGGCCCCGGATCTCTGGGGGGTGCTGGTGGTGCACCCTCTGACCTGGGTCCTGCACACACAGGAGTGTTTCAGAGGTTGGTAAAGTTCGAGTGTCGCTTCATTAACGGCACCGACCGGGTGAGGTTCGTGGTGCGGCTCATCTACAACCGGGAGTAGCAGCTGCACTTCGACAGCGACGTTGGGGTGTTCGTGGGGGGGACACCCCGTACGGGGAGAAAGCGGCCCGGTACAAGAACAGCCTCACAGAGTTCATGGAGTACACACGGGCTACAGTGGACTGGTACTGCCGGCCCAACTACCAGATCATCGCCCCGTTCAGCGTGGAGCGCAGAGGTGAGCGTGGGGCAGAGCGTGTCCCCTCGGGCCCTGCCCTGGCCATGACCCTGGAGCCCCTCAAAACCTCCCTGGGAATCACCCCAGAGCCCCCAGCCCTCCCTGTGCTCATCCCTGGGGTCTCCTGCCCTTCACAGTGACCCGAAAGGGTCTGACAGTCCCTCCCAGTCCATCCCAGTCTATCCCAGTCCATCCCTCTGAGCCCCCCTGCTCGTCCATCCGGTCCGTCCGTGGCCCTGACGCTACCCAGCGAATCAGAGCGCGTCTCTCTGATGACTCATCTGTTGCTAGGCAGATCCACAATTGCGAGTGCCCCACTCTGGACTTGGCATCCCACAGCCTCGCGCTTCATTCCCAGCTCATCCCAGTGCCGCCCCAGTCCCTCCCACTCCTTTTCAACCCATTCCCAGTCCATTCCCAGTCTGATCCCTGTTCATTCTCAGTTCACTCCCAGACCGCCAACCTCTCACCGAGTGCACACATAATCCACTCCGATCTCCGCCAGCAAGTCGCTCCCAGTCCAATCCCAGTTCATTCCCAGTGACTCTCACTCCATTCTCTGCCCCCCCCAGTCCCACACCACCCCACTCCCATCTCTGCCAGCTCCCCCCAGTGTGTCCATCTCGCTGGTGCCCTCGAGCTCCCAGCCCGGCCCTGGCCGCCTGCTCTGCTCCGTGGTGGATTTCTACCCTGCCGAAATCCAGGTGAGGTGGTTCCAGGACCAGCAGGAGCTCTCGGAGCACGTGGTGGCCACCGACGTGGTGGCCAACGGAGACTGGACCTACCAGCTCCTGGTGCTGCTGGAAACCGCCCCCCGGCGCGGGGTCACCTATACGTGCCAGGTGGTGCACGTCAGCCTGGAGCACCCCCTGAGCCGGCACTGGGGTACGGGGGAGGCACTGGGGGGGGGAGCTGCCAGAGGCACTGGGAAGTGCTGGGAGCAACTGGGAGGGACTTGGAGAGAATCTGGGTGAAATTGGGAGAGGGGCTAGGGGGTGTGGAAGGGCTGGGAAGGGGTTTGAAGGATGCTGGGGAGGGTGGGATGGGGTTCCGGGGTTGCTGGTGGGCACTGGGAGGGAGTTTGGGGATGCTGGGTGTAACTGGGAGTGATCTGAGCGAGCCTGGAGGGGCTGGAAGGAGACTGGGGATGGGAAAGCGGGGCTTATGGTGAGGTTGGTTGTGCTGGGAAGAGACAGAGGGGTCTGGGTGAGTCCCGGTGGGGCTGGGAAGGGACTGGGAGAGGGTTTGGGGGTCCTGGGGTGGTGGGGAGGGACAACTGGGAGGGGTCTGTGGGATCCTGAGAGGGACAGGAGGGGCTTTGGTGAGTCCTGGGGAGGCTGGGCAGGGACTGGGAGGAGGTTTCAGGGGGTCCTGGGTGGGCTGGGGGCGATCGAGAGGGCGTGGGGAGAGGCTCGGGGTGTCCGTGCAATGTTTTGGGGGGTGCTGAGCTCTGCGGAACCCCAGAGATGCCGCCAGACGCTGCCCGCAGCAAGGTGCTCACGGGGATCGGGGGCTCCGTGCTGGGCTTCGTCTTCCTGGCGCTGGGACTCGGCTTCTACGTGCGCAAGAAGGTGAGGAGGGGGTCCCGGGGGTCATTTTCCCCCTGCTCGGGAACGTGTGTTTTCCCCCTGGGGTCCCCAGCTGGATGTCACCCCTTTTTCTCTGCCCACAGAGCTCCTGAGGCGGCAGCGGCCGCAACCCCTCCCCGTGGCCTTGGGCCCAGCCAGGACCCCCCGCTCTGTCCCCGCGCTGATTTTCGGTGTGTCGTGTCTCCCCCCAAGCCCTGCTGTCACTCTGCCCCTGCCCAACTGCTCCCACTGTTCCCAATAAATCTTCCCAGCTGGATCTGGTCCTCTTTATTTGGGGCACAGAGGAGGGATTTGGGGGAGGGAAGATGCAACGGCATTGGGAAAACGAGGCGGGGGAGGGCAGGGGTGGGCTTTGGGCCCGGAGGGAGCGGGAGAATGGATAGAGGAGGAGGAGGAGGTGGGATTAGAACGGAGGAGGAGGAAGGAGGAACCAGAAAGAAGAGGATGGAGAGAAGAAGAGGAAGAGAAGGAGGAAGAGCAGCAGCAGCACCAGAACCACGCTGTTCCCCTGCTCCTGCCCCTGAGGCCGCAGCACACCCCGGCCCCGGCAGCATCGCCCCCTCCCCACACCCCCCAGCTGAGAGGGGAGGAGGAGCTTGCACCAAATTTCTCAGGGGATCCCCGAGCAGGGATTTTTCTTTGGGGGGTGTTTGGAGCTTGCAGTTTCCAGAATCAAGCCCCAAATATTTTTCGGGGTCCTTGGGAGAGTTTCATTTGGGGGAGGGGGATTTTTGGATTCTGCAGGAGCCCAAAGCTGAGCCACAAATGCCCCTTCGGGATGTTGGAGTCTGTAAGTCAAGAGTACCTTTGAATTTTTAAATTTTTCAGAGAGAAATCAGAGCACAGGGACTGAATTATGACAGAAACGTCACAAAGAAAACAAAATTTTCTGATTATAATGAAAAAAAGAAATCACATTTTCGGATTTACAGTTTTTCCATCTACTGTTTCAGCAAACTGTAATGAAGAGTTAACAGTTTTAGTTCATGCTTGGAGTTTTCCACTTGTGGTTCCAGCAAGAACTTCAATAGCTACAGCTATTGCTTTGCCACCTAATATAGAGGAACAGCTCACAGAAGGCCAACAGATGTCAACTGAGAAGATGAATATAGCACCAGATATTTTTTGGCTGCAATCAATCAAAATTAACCTCCAGTTTAACTCACAATAACAAAACAATTGAAATTACAGGTCTCCTGGATAATGGTGCTGATGTTACAGTGATTTCTTATTCACCTTGGCCAAAGGACTGGACTTTAATTACTCCTTTAGATTCTATTACAGGTATCAGGGAAGCCACTGTGTGCCAGAGAGGTGAATACATGATCCCAGTCCGAGGACCTGAAGGGAAAACAGCAACCATCTGTCCCTTCATGGTGCAGAAACCTCTCACAGTGTGGGGAAGAGACCTGCTGTCCCAGTGGGGAGAGAGACTGGAAGTGGATTTTTGAAGGGGGCCATGACGGCACTCATCACCGTGAAGCTGTCCTGGAAAATTGACAACCCAGTTTGGGTGAGTCAATGGCCCCTGGAGAAAGAGAAATTGAGTGCCCTCAAAGAACTGCTCCAAGAACAACTGCAGAAAGGCCACATTAAAGACACCAACAGTCCCTGGAATTCACCAGTGTTTGTCACCCACAAGAAAGCACCTGATTCCTGGAGGCTGCTTCAGGATCTCAGGAAAATCAATGAAGTGATAAAGGACATGGGACCTCTGCAACCAGGACTGCCTTCTCTTTCAATGATCTGGCCAGAGATCTGGCCCCTTGACATCACAGATTTAAAAGACTGTTTTTTCAATATTCCACTTCATGCAGAAGATGCTCCACGTTTGCCTTTTCAATTCCAAGCATCAACAGGAACCCCTGCAAAGATACCACTGGGTAGTTTTGCCTCAGGGAATGAAGAATTCACCTACTGTTTGCCAATGGTTTGTGGCTTGGGCTCTGGCTCCTGTTCGGCAGAAGCATCCTTGAGCAATGATTCTACATTACATGGACAATTTACTTATTTCAACTTCAACTCAAAAGGAGGTCTAAGAGGCTGGTGACAGTGTTGTCACAGCAGTCCAGGATGCAGGACTTGAAATCTCCACTGAGAAAATACAAGAAGTTTCACCATGGAAGTACTTAGGGTGGAGAATGACAGAACAATCTATCAAGCTTCAGAACATACATATTCGAACTAAAGTTAACACCTTGCAAGACCTGCAGCAAATTTTAGGAGAAATCAACTGGATCAGAGCCACTTTAGGAATTACCAACTATGAAATTGCTCCAGTTTTTGGTTTGCTCAGAGGGGACTGTGACATCACCTCTTCAAGATCTCTAACACCTGAAGCTCAAAAAGCCCTTGAGAAAGTTACTGAAGCCATTCAATCAAGATAAGCTCATCGATTGTACCTTCATTGCCTTTTTTCCTTGAAATTCTGGGGAAAAATGTGCAACTGTATGGACTTATGTTTCAGTGGGACATTTCCAAAAGAGACCCTTTGCTGATAATAGAATGGGTCTTTTTGCCTTACAGATCCCCAAAGACAATATTCACCACCATGGAAATGTTGGCTCAGATTGTAATTAGAGCCAGGGAAAGGTTGTTGGCCATATCAGGTCAGGATTTCACTAATAATTCACTCATAATTTATTTGCCTTTGAGGAAAGAGTATTTTGATTGAGCTTTGCAAAAATCAGAGGATTTGCAAATTGCATTGTTAAATTTTTCAGGTGTCTGTTCTATTCATTTCCCAAGTCATAAGCTATTGCAAGCAAAATTAAGTTTCAAGGAAAAGCCCATTTTAAGTGAAATGCCTCTAGAGGCTCTCACTGTGTTTACTGATGGTTCAGGGAGAGCACACAAATCAGTAATCACGTAATCAGAACCAAAAAACTAAGGAATGGGAGTCTGATATCCAGACAGTGAAAGGTTCACATCAGGTTGTGGATTTGGCAGCTGTAGTTAGAACATTTCAGCTTTTCTCAGAACCTTTTAATTTGATTACAGATTCTGTATTTGTAGCTAACATAGTCAGAAGAATAGAGGGATCGATTTTAAAGGATGTCAGCAATGATGATTTGTGTCTTTATCTTACATGTCTTTGTACTGTTTTGCAAAACAGAATTAATCCATATTTTGTTTCTCTTATCCAGGCTCATTTTTCACTCCTAGGATTTCTGGCAGAAGGGAACGCAAGAGCCGATGAGTTGACAGTGGCTGTTACTACCACTCTGCCCAACATTTTTGAGCAAGCAAAGCTGAGTCATGCCTTCTTTCACCAAAATGCACAGGCACTTGTGTGGACCTTTTGCCTTTCTGAAGATCAGGCAAAGGCAACTATAAGTGCTTGTCCTGACTGTCAATTGGTCCAAACTCCTGTCTCAACAGGAGCGGTCAATCCACGAGGATTGCAAAGCCTCGAATTATGGCAAACAGATACTACTAAATACCCATCTTTTGGGAAATTTAAAAACATCCATGGGTCGGTGGACACCTTTTCAGGTGCAGTTTATGCCTCTGCATACAGGGGAGACAGCCAATCACGTGTGTCAGCATTTTTTGCAAGCTTTTGCTTCACTGGGTGTGCCTCAAGAGATAAAGACAGATAATGGTCCTGCATACACAGCCAAAAGGTTGTCTGATCTTTTGATGGATTGGGCTGTTCGACATACTTTTGGTATTCCTTATTCCCCCAGGGGCCAGGCAATTGTTGAAAGAACGCATTTCTCTCTGAAATGTATTCTAGATCAACAAAAAGGAGGATTGGCACAAGCCATGCCACAGATGAGACTGAGTAAGGCCTTGTATGTTTATAATTTTCTGAATAGTTCTCCTAAAGAACCTGATCCACCCATTTTTAAGCATTTTTATAATAATACTCTGGCAAAGTTGAAGGAAAATCCTCCAGTTTTAATCAAAAATCTAAAGACAGGGAAAACTGAAGGCCCCATTTCCTTCAATAACTTGGGGCAAGGATTTTGCTTGTATTTCCACAGATACAGGACCCAAGTGGATTCCAGCAAAGAATGTGAAACCCTATCAGGTGCCAGAAAGTGCTGACAACTCCATCAGCAAAGAAGCGGACACACAGATGTGAACTGCCAAAGAATTCTGCTTGCAACCGACAATTTGTGATTCACCTGCAGAGACTTTGGGTTTCTTTTTTTTAAAAAAAGAAAAGGGGAGAAGTTGGTAGTATTGTAGAATTCTTGTTATGTATTAATATAAGGGAAACACGGCTTTGGATTTTATGCTATGCTTTTGCTTCTTTGCTTTTTTTACTATTAGTAGCACAGATTTGCCAATTAGCCAACCTAGAACAAATGTTTGGGTGACCCTAGCTAATGTGACAGGCTTGGTTACCATATTCCTGTCCAACACAACCCCAGAAAAACCTTCTCTACTTGTCTAGTTGGTATGCCTGTGGATGTTTGGCCAATTCTTGTGGAAGTTGATGAAGCTATTTAAGGAGAATTGGCAGAAATGCCAGAATGGGATTTTCATACCCTTGTAAAAATGTGACATTGGTGGGTTCCCCGTCTTTCCAAAGCAACCTCTGAACCACAAGAGTTGGACATCCTTGGTTCTGTGAGAATGAACTTTTGTGCCGTGTTTAATCACATGGAGAGAAATCAAGCTTTAGTCAAGGATGTTTCTCCTCATCATGCTGTATATAAAAATCAAACTTTTTGGTGTAATCACACTTCTTTGGTTCGGTCTGTATTTAATAATGTTACTTATCAATTGCCAAGAGGGATGTTTTTTATTTGTGGAGACAGAGTTTGGCCTGCCATCCCAGCGCACATCACAGGTGGACCGTGTAGTATTGGAAAACTTACTCTGCTAACGCCCAAAGCAAAAAAATCTAAGAAGTATAGGGTCAGAAGATTCACCCATCTTTATAAACCAGATTGCAAGCATGACTTTGAGCCTTGGGGTTTTGGGAAGAGATTTCCATCATCTCTTCTCCTGCCACAACTTAGCTCTGCAGTGGCAGTGAAACAATTGGACTGATTAGGGTGCTGGCTGAGTAAGGAGACCAATTCTACTTCCCTTGCATTAAGTGACATGTGACAGATGTTAACAGTAATAGACATGCAACTTTGCAGAACAGGGCTGTAATGGATTTTCTTTTGTTAGCATATGGACATGGGTGTCAAGATTTTGATGGAATGTGTTGTATGAATTTGTCTCATCACTCAGAATCTATTCACAAAAGTACACAACAACTCAAGGAAAATGTGGCAAAGGTAAAAATTAATGATGGGACTTGGTTAGATGATTTGTTTAGTGGATTGGATTTAACATCATGGGTGAAAAAGTTTTTTAAAATGGGTTTGTACATTTTAATTATTATAGTGGTAGTGCTACTTATGGTGCCTCATGTTCTCCGAGGTATTTGACAGATGATTGAGAAGTCTGTTAAGGGAATCTTTATGGTCCAAAAAGGAGGGGGAAATGTTGGAGTCAGAATCCTTCAGGGAGGAATCAAGGTGCAGGGACTGAATTAAAACCTTTGGATGGGTTGAAGTATATTAAACCACTCACACATAAAGTAGAAGTTTAAGTAGAAGTAAGTTAGTAAGTTTTAGGGTGAGCTCTTAGTAATGCTTTTAGTAAGTGAAAAGTGAAAAGTTTAGATTCCACAGTAGCAGTGTGAGTTCTAGTGAAGGTTGCTAACATGCTGATGTTTTTCAGTAGAGGCTCCAGGCCCACAGTGGTAGACAGGAATTAGTCATAATAGAGCTATAGTAAGAATATTGCTTACACTTTTTAGATAGAAAAAGATAGGTTGTATGCTAGTGTATACATAACCTAGCATGCTAAGAAACTAGAACTCTAATAGATTAAGGAGTGGTGATCTAAGCTTGTGTCCTAGCTGGTTGGAAAAATCCTATATAAGAGTTAGTATTGGGGACAGTTTTTGCTTTTTGCCTTTCTGCCTTTTCTGCCATTGCTTTTGTTCGCTGTCAACACCTTGAGAAGAAGATAGGAGCTGCCGCAGCAACATCAGCCCCACCGGGACCTCCAGGAACAGTTTCCGCTTCTACTTGGGACTCTAAACTAAAACCTATCGTGGACTTTGATGTCAGTGACAGTGCCTTTGAGACTGATGTGCTCCTGCAATAAATAACCTTTTAGCAACTATTAGCTGCTTGCTTATTTTAGATCACCCGACAAAGTGCCTAGAGCACCAGAGATTGCATGTGGATGGTCACTTGACAAACAGGGACAGAGACACGGTACAGGTGTTTCGTGTATTCTTTGCCTTTGTTTCATGCGTTCTTTGCCTCCGTCTTCAACACTCATCCCTGCCTTTGATGCCTACAGTTTTAGCTTTCCTATTTTTCAAGTTCTGCACTGCCTTCGTGTAACTCTGAACTTCACCTAAAGTTGTCTTCACAGTTGAGTTAGACAAGACGCCAGAACTCACTAAGATCCTCCCAGTCTCTTACCAGCAAAACCAACCTCATTCCAACCCTGCTTTCCAATCCCTGATCTTTTTCCATCCCCTCCAGGCTCAGCCAAATCCCTCCCAGTTACACCCAGCACCCCCAAACTCCCTCCCAGTGCCCACCAGGACCACCAGAACCCCACCCCACCCTTCCCAGCCTCCTTCAAATCCCCTCTCAGCCCTTCTAGATTCCCCATACCTACTCCTAGCTTAAACCCTGCTATCTCAAACTCCCTCCCAACTACCCCCAGCACACCCCAACCCTTCTCCCAGCCCTCCCAGTACCTCCCCACTCTCCTTGAATTGTGGGTTCCAGACTGTGCCCCAGTGCCAGCTCGGGGGGTGCTTCAGGCTGACGCGCTCCACCTGGCAGCTGGAGGTGACCCCGCACTGGGAGAGGGATTCCAGCAGCACCAGGAGCTGGTGAAAGCCCAGTCTCCACTGGGGACCAGGTCAGTGGCCACCACATGCCTTGAGAGCTCCTGCTGGCCCTGGAACCACCTCAGCTGGGTCTCAGCAGAGTAGTAATCCACCACAGCTGGCAGCCGGGGCCATGCTGGAAGCTCAAGAGCCACAGTAAGATGGACACACTGGGGGCACTGGGAGAGAGTGGGGACACACTGGGATCAGCTGAAGGGAACTGGGAGAGATGGGAGAGGGTTGGTGTGACACTGAGAGGAATTAGGAATGAAATTGGAGAGAGTGGGGGAACACTGGGAGAATGTGGATTAGATTGGGGCACTGGGAGAGAGGGTGAAGGTCTGGGAGTAGAGTTAGAGGGACTGTGAGTGGACTGCGAATGGAATTGCTGTGGACTGAGAGGAAGTGGGAGGAACTCTGGTGACACTGGGAGGGACTGTGAGGACACTGGGAGGGACTGGGATGGACTGGGAGAGCCACTGGAGTTACTTGGGGTGAGGAGGCAGGAGGCCACAGGGATGGATATCTTAGTTTGAGAGACGATTTTAAAGAGGGCACTCTGGATTGAGTGTTGTCTCCTCTGTAGGGTTACAATAATCCCTTTCCAACAACAGGAAATTAATATTCATAGATCAAAGTGGAAAAAATTCCCAACAGTTTACTAACAAAGAGTAAGCCCACAAGGCAAGAAAAGAATGAAAGGAAATAACATCTAGATATTAAATTGTCAGACCTTACCCCACACATACACCCAGGACAAAAGATCCAAAACGCCAGAGAAAAGAGAAATCCCTGCTCACGACACACAGTACAGGTGGCACCGGTTTCTCCCCCAGGTGAAAAAACCAGCCAGGGGCGATCCCAAAGGAGATGAAAGCCCGGGGCTCGCCCAGCCTTGAACTCCTCCCCAGCCGGGCTCTGCGGGCACGGTCCCGACAGGCGAAGCAGCGGGGCTCGGGCTGTTTTCCCTTCCGGCTCAGCCCGGCTCACAGCAGCTTTGGGCTGCAGCAGCACCGCTCTGCTCCTGCCGGCGCGGAGCCCCCGGGCTGGGACAGAGCAGCTGCTCAGTTCAACTCCAGGGACGACAAGGCTCAGCACTGCAGCCTCTCCAAGCCAAGAAAACAGAAAAAAATAAAATTTGTTTGCTTAGGCCAAAAAACGCTTTTCAACCAATGTCGGGGTTAGCTCAGCAGTGAAAGAAAAAAGCCTCTGCCTAAGGCCATGGGAAAACCCTTTGTAGTCATGGGGAGCAAAAGGCTCACTCCCAAGATCCCCGTGTTCCGTTATGTAGATTTTACTAGAAAGTTCTCAGTTCTCTTTGTTACTATTGGTTACTTTTGATGCAGAAATTATAACATTGTTAATCGCTCTTTCCCATTGGATCTCTCCCCCAGACCCTGCCTTAATCCCTCCCTGCGCCCAAGTGTTTAAATATTCCTGATGTATGCTGGACCTTGCTTTTTTCCTGTTCGTTCCTAGTACAGTGTATGCGTTCCTGTTTGTTGTTCTCACCTCATTAAAGTTCTTCTTCTGGACAATGGGTTCAAAGCTGCCTCTCTCCATAAAAGTCACCAGAGCCGTTTCCCAGGAAAGCCACCCATCAGATTGTCCCGGCTTGGATGGGGGCGGTTTAGATCCGAGCAAAAACCCATGGTGCACAGAGAGAGCCGTGGAAAACCCGAGCAGAGAGGCTTCAAAACGCCCGCGCAGAGAACAAGGAGCCTCTCCCCACCCCGGCCCCACACACATCCTGTCCTGGGCTCCAGGGGTTTAGATACAAAAACCATTCCTTGGGCACAAAGCAGAGGATCATGGAATGTACCATCACAGAAACTTGCTCCAAGAGAATCGTGTATACAATAATCACATGTATCTATCCATCTATAAAAGCAGGTACTAAACTCTGGATCCAGCAATGCGCACATAGGACAGGAGTGGAGAGGCTGAACAGACAACAGGGGAGATGTGGAATGTACGGACAGAGCAAACCCTCCGAGGACTTTAACCTGATTCCCAGCTTTTCCATGTTTCAAGGGCTTTGACCGCTGGATTTGAATGAACTGAGATCTCACCGTGAAATGCAGAGCAGCCTGGAACCAGACTCTGCTGCTGGAGTCAAAGTCTGCACTTGTCACATCTCAGATTTAAAAATATATTGAATAAAAATCTCCATTACCCACAACCTTTCCCAGCCTATCCCTCCTCGCACATTACAAAACACAACAGATCTCTTTCGAAAGGGCAAAGCATAAAGTAAAATGAACATTGAAAATGTTGCCTGATAAAAAGTCACATAGAGAAAATACAAAATAATGAAGTGTGTCTAGTAAAACCGGCTGTAATTTCTCAGGTATTTGGCTCAGTGTCAGCTCTGTCTCCCAGGTGCCCAAGTCCCTGGGCCAGCTCTGAGCAGCCTCTCCCGGCTTTCCAGCCCGGCTTTCCCCGGCTCTGCCCCGGGCAGGCACTTGGTGTTTCCGTGCTGCCCCTGCCCTGCTCAGCTCCCTGTGTCCTGCAAAGGCGCCCAGGAGGCTCTTGGTGCCCCTGGGTGTCCCTGAGCGAGGCAGGGACAAGCCCCGGGGCCCAAGCACAGCCCTGAGGGACACCCCTCGTCCCTGGCCTCCTGCAGGACACGGAGCTGCTGCCCACAAAGCCCTGGCACATCCGGCCGGCCAATTCCTCCTGCCCCAGGGTGGGGCTGTCACTGGGACCGTGGCCAAAGCCTCCCGTGGCTCTGGGCACAGCAGGGGCTACAAGGCCACGAGTCTGGGGCTGCTCCGTGCCGGTTCCAGGCTGTCCCTCTGCTGTTGGGTGACGGGTGTGGCCCTTTGTGACACGGGTGTGTATCAGGGCCCTTGGTGATGCGGGACACTGTAGTGCTGTCATGAATGAGAGTGTTTGAGATCGCTTAAAAATCAGTGGCAAGGGCATGAGCAAAAGTCAGATTTAATATTAAGCGACAAAGTACAACAAGTTCATTGGCAAGATTCACTCTACTGCCTACAGGAAAGCTGAGGGACAACAAGGGAAAAGAAGCAACAACAAAACCGAACAAAATCCAGGCAACCAAACCAGAAGTGAACTGAGAACTCTCTAGGGGAGTTTGGGTGGGTGTGTGCTGTGTTCAGGTGCATGGGACAAAGGACAACATGGGCAAGGATTAAAATTAACACGGCCTAAAAACTTCACAACACTGAGCAGCACTTTAACTTCTACCATAATTTCTAACTTAAGCTATACCTTAGGCCTAGCAATTCAACAGAGGAACAACACTGAACTCACACCTAACTTAACTTATAACTTGACCTTAACAATTCAACAGTGGAATAACACTTAAGAGTATTTAACCTATCTTAAAGCTATAACTTCCAAGTTGCACTTAGCAACTTAATAGAAAAACAGTGCCTAGCTTACAATGTCCGTGTAACAACTTAGCAAAAGTTGTTAGCAGCATTTAAGAAGGTTCATAACTATAAGTGAACCTTGCTTACAGGCCTAACTGATATCCAAGGTACTTCAACATCTAGGAAAGCTGTATTTCTCCCAGATTCACTGTAGCATATGTGCAGGGGCAAACACACAGACAGGAACAGTCAGTGCAAGCAAGGTACCTGTGAAAAATTCCCCTCAGAGCTCAGTGAAATCCTCCCTTCAGATGTTTTTGCATCTCCTGCTGGCGGAAGGATCGGGCCTTGAGGAGAGAGGGGGTGAGCCCAGGACACATCGTGTTTTGGCAATCCTCCAGGCACTGCAAAGCCGAGGGTTTGCTGGCTCTGAGAGGCCCCTCAGAGGGACACTGCTGGTCACAGCCCACTGTGGCACAGGAGAGCTCAAAGGTCTCCTATTGGATTTCTGTTAATGGGGTCACAAGAGAGTGGGCTCCAGTCATAACAATGTTTCATCCTGGCTTCAGTTTGGGTTGGCACTTTCTCTAGAAGTGGGGGAATGCATCACCACACTGGGATCTCAGGGGTGCCCATGGCCTGGGTGACACTGGCCCGATGCCAGGCACCAACTATAGCCACTCTGACCCTGCCCCTCCAGCTGCACAGGGGAGAGAAAATTTAACCAAGAGATTCTGGATCAGGTTAAGATGGGAACAACAAGGAAAGGACCCAACAGGAGCAGTTCCCAAATGGAACAACAGACCTGGCCTGGGCACAGCGAGTGAACTTATTAGCAAACAAATCAAAGCAGGACAAGGAGAAGGAAAAGAAATCACCCCAAACCCTTTCCCCTCACCAACTGGGGATCACCAGGACCATGGAACACCAGGGCTCTGCCCAACAGGGGTCACTGGGGATCATCCAACACCGATCCTCCCATGGGGGATGGAGCTGGAGCAGAGCACGAAGCTCTTCCCACACTCGGGGCACTCACAGGGCTTCCCTTAGTAGTGCTTCTGTTGGTGTTGGGTCAAGTTAGAGCTACTGGAGAAGCTCTTCCCACACTCAGGACACTCGTAGGGCCTCTCCCCGGTGTGGATGCGCCGGTGTTTGCTGAGGGTGGAGTTTTGCTTGAATCCCTTCCTGCAGTCGGGGCAGCGGAAGGGCCTCTCCTCTGTGTGAATCCGCTCATGTAGGAGGAGACTGGAGCTGGTCTGAAACCTCTTCCCACACTCAGGACACTCAAAGGGCCTCTCCCCAGTGTGGATGAGCTGGTGTCTTCTCAGGGCACAGCTCCACCCAAAGCTCTTCCCACATTCCAAGCAGGTGTAGGGCCGTTCCCCTGTGTGGATCACCTGGTGCTGCATCAGATCAGATATTTGCCTGAAACCCTTCCCACATTTCCCACACTCATAGGGCCGTTCCCCAGTGTGGATCATCTGGTGTTGGATCAGGTGGGAGCTGCGGCTGAAGCTCTTCCCACATTCCTCACACTCGTAGGGTTTCTCCCCAGTGTGGATCCTCTGGTGGTGGATCAGGGTGGAGCGGCCTCTGAATCTCTTCCCACATTCCCCACACTCATAGGGTCGTTCCCCAGTGTGGATTCTCTGGTGCTCGATCAGATGGGAGCTCTGGCTGAAACCCTTCCCACATTCCAAGCACTTGTGGGGCTTCTCCCCTCCATCAGGCTTCTCCACCAGCTCTGAGTTCTGCCTGGATCTCCGGCCGCCTTCCCGGCTCAGGGAGGGTCTTTCCTCCTCGCAGCTCCCTGGGCTGGGTGTGCAGACCCTCCTCCTGAGGGATCTCTGGGGCTTTTTCTCCTGCTCCATCTGTCAACGCCTTGGGAATGGAAAATCCTGGTTTAGCGGAAAAAGCAAGAGGAGAGAGTGCTGCGGTAACGGGGATAATGAAATACTATGAGAGATTATAAAAGTGGCTTTTGCTAGGCCCAGGGCAGGCCCAGGGCTATTACAACAGTGATGCTTACTAGGCCCAAGGACAGAGTGTCCTTGTAGGCGATGGAATGAGGGGATTTCCAGAAACCAGATAAAAAGCAGGAAATAGAAATTAATTTTAGCCATATACCGTTATATCTAGTAAGAAAAGTAACCAATTATAATTTAGAATAGGCCTCGTGCACAGCGCGTGTAAGGTGTATCTAACCAATTAAGACAAAGACAAGATGCTGCTTGTCGCATGTACGGAACTAAAAGGACTATATAAATCACTGTAACAAAGCAATAAATCGGAGTGTTATCCCCACATCGCATCGGTGTATTTACTCCCCAAGCTTCGGGCCGCAGCAAGAGAGCCTTGGGCTGCGGGTTCCTCCTTACCCAGGTTCATCTCAGGAAGTCATTGGGCATCTTGCACATGTAAGAACGTCCAAAACACCAAGATTCAGCCCAAAAATCCTCCAAATATCACAACACCAATGAAAAACCCACCAAACAGCAAGATTTGGACAAAATCCCCTCCAAAATAGAAAGATTCACCCCCTGTAAAAAAGAAAAACACAAACATTAAGCCAAACAAAGCTCAGAAACACCAAGATTCACCCCTGTGAAAATCATGGATCCTTCTCTCTGGTCACCTGCTGCATGTGGGGGGGACAACGCTCCTGGGGCTGGGGAGAGGCTGCAGATAGAGGGAGGGGTGGAACCTTGTGCTCCTTCCTGTTTCTGCTCCTCCTCCTCATCCTGTGTCCCTACTCTTCCTCACATTCATCTTCCTCCTACTGTTCCTCCTTCTCCTGTACAATCCCATCTTTTCCTCCCACGTGCATCGTTTGACCATTTGCATTGGATTTTTTTGTGCACGTATGTGGGTGACTCTTAGTGATAGCAAAATTTTGGTATGGTTTTTTCAATGTTCCCCTTTAGGATGGATTTTGCAAAGCTGGAAGAGCTTTAAACATGTCACTTCAACAGATAAAATGTTAATAGAATATTGTTAACAAGAAAAAAAAAACAGATTGTGGGGGGGCCATATATGAGTCATCCAAAGGCTGCTCTGGAAGAGAAGCAGGGATTACAGACAGCCAGGAGAGGAGCTTTAGAAATGTAAATTAACACTGCTGGGGCAAAATGTGGAAAATGTACCAGGGTCTCCTTGCCTGGGGGAGGAATTGGGCTGATTCCCTCTCTCCCTCACCCCAAGCTCTGCCTGCTTGCACAGATGGAATTTGCACAGCTAAAGGCAGAGCCCATAGTGAGGATATCTGACTGCCACAGAAATTGGTTAAGCTGCAAAGGGAAACAGCAAATGGAGAACGTTGTGAAAACTTCACTAAAAAAAGTGTGTGGGGGAAATCATCCCTCTCCCCACTCCAACATGTGCTGTCAATGTCTAGGTTATACAGGGTGTATTAGAGCACTGGGGTGTTTTTGCTAGCCAGAGAAATCAGTTGGGAATCCAAGTATCTGATGATTTAATTAGAGAAAAGTGGCCAATTGATGCAGCCCTGGCTGGATGGAGCTCCCAAAAATGGGGAAAAGATGAACAGACATCAGAACAAATCCAAATCCACGGACCAGTTCCTGGGAACCTTAACAAATTCATATCAAGAGACAGAAAATCACCAATATTTTGAGTATAATTAAATTAAAAACTAAATATTATCATTATTACTATCATGACTAATATTCATACTATTATTATTAGTATTGCTGTTATTATTATTATTACTGCTACTTTTATTACTATGTACTAAAGAATATATTATCAGTCCTCGAAAAACAATCAATTGGCCACCTCCAGCTCCTGACCTTCCTGCCAAGCAATCCACAGAAATGGAGAACAAGACATTTCACCACGGAATGGGATCAGATTACCTATGAACAGAAGGAGGGAGAGTTTGTGGAAAATTAAATGACTCAAACTGCTGCTTCCAAAGAGATGAGAACTGAAAAGTGGTGAAATAGGTGACAAAGGAAGTAAGAAAGTAGATAATGTGCCAGTCCAAATGGGGAAAGGATGGAAATGGAACATGTTTTCGTGGTTCCCAGGCAGAGCATGGGTTAAACGAATGCTGTTCCTCCTCTGATGTGCTGGAGCAACTCTCATCCTCTTGCCATGCACGACACCTTACTGAGTGCAGCTCATTCAGCAGGTGAGCAAGGGGATGCAGGTGGCAGCCAGGCCTCCTGATCCAGAAACAGCTACAAAAGGACAGGGAGTGAGGGCACTGAGAATAATCCCAAAATCAAAGAGGAACCACTAAGAAAAAACAGAGTCAAAGAGTGAATCTGCTTGGAAATAGGACAAGGGACTTGTACATGAGAAAGCAATGGAAAAACTCTTCAGTTTCAGAAAATGTTACTAATTGACACAGACTGCTGCTCAGCCAAGATCCTGCTCCGTTCCTGAACTTCGGGAATGAGAAACACTTAACAAAGCCGTGAAAATTGGATGTTATAATAAAGGAGGGGTGCATATTAAGGAGAATATGCAGCAGGTGGATCGGGAAGTCTGAACCTTCCAAGTACCTCAGCCCGTGGGCAAAGGGAGAAGGAAATGAAACCGGGAAAATGAGGATAAAAAAGAGGCTGCGTTCTAGAGACCACATGGAAAATGCCCAAAGCCCCTCCCATTGTTCATCAATAAAGTCACTTTTACAGGACTCCTCTGTCTCCTTTTTGCACACAAAATTCTGGCGACGTGAATTTTCCCGCACAGCCCCGGGGCCCCTCTCAAACATCCCTTGCCCAGCTCGGGCTCCATCCCAGACTCACTCCCAGCTCCCACCGCCCTCAGCTCCCGCTCACCCTGAGCTCCCGCCGGTTCAGGGCAGCAGCGGTTCCTCGGCCCAATGTCCGGGCCGGGCCCAGCGCCGCGGCCGCTCCGCAGGCGAGGTTTCCGAGATATGGCGGAGCTCGGGGAAAGGGAAGGGAGTCCGTGCCGAGGCGAAAATGGCGCCTTTGGCCCCGGGGCCGGACTTGTCCCCGCTCGGCCCAATCAGCGCGCGAGATCGAGGAGTGACGACAGAATCAGCCAATCGCAGGAGGGGCGGGGCTGTGCACATGACTCCTCCCTATTCCGGGGCTTCGCCATTTTTTGGAAACCTCGCCTGCAGAGTGGCGGCGGCGCTGAGTCCGGCTCGGGCAGGGGTTCGAAGGAGCCGTTGCGTGTCCTGAACTGCCGGGCGCTCGGGGTGAGCTGGAGCTGATGGCGCCGGGAGCTGGGGGTGAGTCCAGGATGGAGCCGGGACCCATCTGCAGTCCTCTCAGGTGTCCGGGCTAGAGCGGGGCGGGCCTGAGAGAGGCCCCGAGCTCGTGAAAGCCCCTGCAGAGCCATGGAAGTGGCTCCTGGCGGGACTTGTGAGGCCGCTGGGGATCCCCGCTGGAGCAGCCTGTTCCTGAGGGGCTGTGTCCCGTGGGAGGGACCCCGGACTGGATCAGGACAAGGATTCCTGTCCCTGAGGGGAGCGGCTGTGACATGACCTGACTGTGACCCCCATCCTCTGTGCCTCTGGGTGGGGAGGGGGGTGGGAATATGGGATAAAGTTAAGCCTGGGAAGCAGGGAGAGGTGGGGGGAAGAGCTTTCCTTAGGATTTGGCTAACTGATGTTAATTATGTCCGAACTCCTGGATTTCCTTCTCAGCCTTTTGCAGACCAGGTGTTTCCAACTATGCCTTGAATCAGTGTCTGGGGTGGGTGTTCCTTCCTGTGTCCTGATGGTAGTAGATATCTTGTTGATACCATTATCTCTGTGGGTATCTTCTGGGCTATTCCCAGTCTGTTGGCATGTTAAACTCATCTGTGTTGAGTGGTGTAAGACCCCTTAAAAAAACCCTTTAAAATTCCTTTCCCCAAGGCAAAAGCAAACCAAGCCTGAGTAGAGAAATAAATTTTTTAAAAAATTTAAACTTGGTATATTTTCCCATAATCGAATCCCAGGCAGCCCAATGTGTGAGTGTAATTGAGAGGCACAGTGGAATTGTGCTGTTGTGTTCCCCAGCAGCTGTGGCAGTGCAGGCACAGAAAGCAGCAAAGCCTCAGCAGTGGCAGCAAGGATTGGCCCCAGTGGCTGGAGATGCCAAAGGAGGCTGGCCAGGCAGAGGATTTGAGCAGAGAATGTGTGGGCAGGCCCAGGGGCTTCCCCCGCTGTGGAGCCCTGGCTGCTGCTGCGTTGCCTTCAGTGCAGGCTCAGTGGGGCCTCCCGTGCTGGTGCTGCAGGCGGGAAGTGCAAATGTGCGGGGCTGGAGAGCCCCTGAGCCCAGGGTGAGGGGTCCCCCCGTGCTGAGCTGTGCTGGGGCTGTTTGTGTGCTCAGGGACACTTGGGATGGGCCACGGCACTTGGCCACCAGTGGTGCTTCTGTGCACTCCTTAGGCAGGACCCGATGTCCTGGTTGGATGTTGGGAACAGCAAAGTGCCAAGGCAGACTCTGTGCCAGCCCAGCTTCCTGTGGGAGAGATTTCACAGGAGACAGGATTGTGTCCACAGACTTATTGAAATATGCATTCCTTATCTCCACCCCCCACTAGGCGGAGAAGGAGCAGGGTAAGGAATACCAAACAGCAATTCCAAGGGAGATAATTGAATATCTGCCCTGGGTCTGGCTCTTATTCTTGTCAAAGCCAGTGGCAAAAGCCATACCTGTGGCATCTTGGTTTCTATCACCAGCTTCCAAAGGTGTTTCTTTATTTCCCCATTCATTCTTTCTGCCTGTTCTGAGCTCTGGGGTTCCAGGGCTTGTGTTGGTCCCACTGTATTCCTAAAGCAGCCATAAACTTCCTGTAAGATCTTTCCTGTAAAATGAGTTCCCCATCTGAGTCTGTTGCTTCCACATTCTCTTATCTTGGAAATACTTGGTTTAGAAATACCTTAATAAGTGATCCAGTGATTGCTGAAGAAGTCAGAATTGCTTCTGCCCCCTGTTAGCTGCCATGCTGTCACCAGCAGATATTTGAGCCTTCCTGCTCAGGGTATTTCAGTGCCAGGCTCTTCCAAGCACACACAGCTCCGCCGTTTGAGCTGACCATGCTGGCGGTGACCTGCGCTTGCTCTAATTCCCTTTCCTTAATCAGAGTGTGTCTTGGAACTCTTTTCCCCTCTCCTGCCCTTGCAGACCCATCCATGAACACATTTTATCCCTCAGGCCAGGGAATGTCTCCTCAATCTCTCCTGTCCTGGCTCAGGGGCTCTGTCACTTGAATGCAGCCATGGGTTTGTTCCCAGCCCCTGTGCAGGCTGTTCAAACAGGAGATTGGGATAAACCCTTCCCCTGTCCTCAATTCTAAATCCTCCTGTGCCAATGAACAAGTTTCATTCTGTAATCACCGAGTGCTGCTCATCCATATAGAGGCTCTTTTGGTTATCAGAGCTTTAACTTGGTTCCAGTCTTGAACAACAGGAGATCCTCCTGCCATCAGTTTTTGGGCTCCGTGGTGGGAGCGGCTGCAGTGGGGACCGAGTGCAGGCGGGAGTGGCCGAGAGCCCAGCGCTGCCCCAGCCCGAGCTGCCCCAGCTCCATCCCTGCCCCTGCGCTGGGATGCTGTGGGTTTGGGGGGAAGAGGGAGCCGGCAGTGGGTGCCTGGGGGCAGCAGGAGAAGGGAAGGAGAAGTAGGGTTGAAGAACAAAATGGTGAAATGATGCACGTGGGAGGAGAAGGGGGGATTGTGCAGGAGAAGGAGGAGTAGTAGGAGGAAGAGGAATGTGGGAAGAGCAGGGACACTGGAGGAGCAGGAGTAGAAACAGGAAGCAGCTCAAGGTTCCATCCCTCCCCGTGTCTACAGCCATCCCCGAAGCCCCAGGAGCGTTGCCTGCCCCTCCAACATGCAGCAGGTGACAGGGGAGGGGTTTCCACGGTTTTCACAGATGTGAATCTTGGTGTTTCTGAGCTTTATGGGGCTAAACGTTGGTGCTTTGGGTTTTTGCAGGACCAGAATATTTATGTTTTGGAGGGGATTATGGCTAAATCTTCCTGTTTGTGGGTTTTTTTTTCTGTGTCTTGATGTTTAGAGGATTTATGGGCTGAATCTTGGTGTTGTGGTGGTTCTTACAGACACAAGATACCCAATGACTTCCTGAGTTGCCCTTGGGCAAAGAAGAACCCCCAGCCCAAGGCTCTCTCCTCCTGCTTTTTCCCGAAACCAGGATTTTTCATTCCCAAGGTGTGGGGAGATGGAGGAGGAAAAGCCCCAGAGATCCCTCAGGAGGAGGGGCTGCAAACCCAGCCCAGGGATCTGTGAGGACGAAATACCCTCCCTGAGCCGGGAAGGCGGCCGGAGATCCAGGCAGAACTCAGAGCTGGTGGAGAAGCCACATGGAGGGGAGAAGCCCCACAAGTGCTTGGAATGTGGGAAGGGTTTCAGCCGCAACTCCAAGCTCATCCGGCACCAGATGATCCACACTGGTGAAAAGCCCTATGAGTGTGGGAAATGTGGGAAGGGATTCAGAGACATCTCTCACCTGATGCGGCACCAGGTGGTCCACACAGGGGAACGGCCCTACACCTGCTTGGAATGTGGGAAGAGCTTTGGGAAGAACTCCACCCTGAGAGTCCACCAGCGCATCCACACTGGGGAGAGGCCCTACAAGTGTCCTAAATGTGGGAAGAGGTTTCAGACCAGCTCCGATTGCCTCAAACATGAGCGGATTCACACAGACGAGAGGCCCTTCCGCTGCCCCGACTGCGGGAAGGGATTCAACCGCAATGACACCCTTACTGCCCACCAGCGCATCCACACCGGGGAGAGGCCCTACGAGTGTCCTGAGTGTGGGAAGAGCTTCTCCACGAGCTCAACCTTGATCCGACACCAACGGAGGCATCACTAAGGGAAGCCCTGTGAGTGCCCCGAGTGTGGGAAGAGCTTCATGCTCTGCTCCAGCTCCATCCCCCATGGGAGGATCGGTGTTGGATGATCCCCAGTCACTCCCATTGGGCAGAGCCCTGGTAATTCATGGTCCTCGTGATCCCTGTTGGGAAGACACCTGGCTGGGGGAGCTCTGCATCATCCTGTCTCCCTTTTGGCACCTGGATGAATGCAGGGACAATAATGTTCACTGGGATGCAAACCGACATTGGAAATCCACATCAGAGGGGAAACAGCATTCATTTAAGCCATAGTCTGCCAGGGAACCACAAAAACATGTCCCATTCCCATCCTTTCTACCTTTGGATGGGAATAAGAGCTACCTTTTTATTTCTATTGTTATCTGTTTCTCCACTTCTCACTTATCATCTGTTTGCAAACAGCAGTCTAAATAGTTTATTTTCCACAAATTTCGCTTTCCACCTTGGCATGGTTTGCTCGGGAAGAAGGCCAGGAGCTGGATCTTTCTAGTTGGGTATTATTTCAAGGACAGCTTGTAATTCAATTCAATAATTCAAATGGTAAATGGCTACTTTACCCCAGAAGTGTTAATTTGCGTTTCTAAAGCTTCTGTCCTGACTGCCTGGAAGCTATGCTTCACTTCCAGAGCAGCCATTGCATGACACATGTGGCCCCCCACAATCTGCTTTTTACTTGATATCTTTAGAGAGTCAAGGCATTATTTGATTCTTGCCAGGATATCTGACAGAAATAATTTCATCCACAAATAGCCCGGTTGTGCAGAGAAAAGCATTCCATGACATGTGAGTTTTACTAGATTTTTGTTAAATTTGATACAATCTGAACCGGTTGAAATGCAGTGGTGAGATGTTCATTGCTTTTAATTTTGGTAGTTCTCAGTATTTGGCGTCCTATTGGACCTGGATTTTTCCTTCTCTGATGTTAATTTGGTCGCAATCCTGATTTTTATTCTGGGGTGGGTGTTTCTTGATGTTTGCTGATGGTTGATGATGTTCTGTTCATGATGTTGAATGTTATCTCTGTTGGTATCTTTTGGCCATTTCCCAGTCCACTGAGATGTTAAACTCATCTTTTGAGTGCCGTAACATCCCTTTAAAAATAATCTAAAATTCCTTTCCCCGAGGCAAAGGCAAACCAAGCCTGAGTAGAGAAATAAGATTTAAAAATTTAAATTTTGTGCATTTTCCAACAATTGAATCCCAGGCAGCCCAGTGTGTGAGTGTAATTGAGAGGCACAGTGGAATTGTGCCGCTGTGTTCCCCAGCAGCTGTGGGACTGCAGGCACAGAAAGCAGCGATGCTCCAGCAGTGGCAGCAAGGATTGGCCCCAGTGGCTGGAGATGCCAAAGGAGGGTGCCTAGGCAGAGGATTTGAGCAGAGGTTGTGTGGGCAGGCCCAGGGGCTTCCCCCGCTGTGGAGCCCTGGCTGCTGCTGCGTTGCCTTCAGTGCAGGCTCAGTGGGGCCTCCCGTGCTGGTGCTGCAGCCGGGTGCTTGGCCTCCAACCAAAAGCACACAGTAACTCAGAAAACCCTTCCTTAAATGCATCAGCCCGTTGCATATTCATAGATCTTCATGAATTATTCAAAGTCATTCCCCCCCCAACTTGTAAATCCACATTTTTTCCTTACCTGAGGGTCTGGTGTCCCATAATCTCAGAATGTGAAGAATTTTCTGATTATCTGTAGCTTTTGAAGCTGGGTGCTTCCCAGCCTTAGGAGGGCTACCAGAACTCAGATAGCTCAGTGAGTTCACGTAGCCTATCCTAGCTGCCTGCTAGCAGGGAAACGAAGGCTTGGGATCTGCAGCTGAGGTTCCAAAGACAGTTTATTCTTCGAAGGGGAGTCAGCATACAAAATCTGGATACATCAAGTAAGAAAGGGGTACTTACACATTTCCAAGGGATTGAAAAGTTAACCAATAAAACCACAAGTTAGTATTACTATCCAATTATATTTTAACTTTTAGTCTAAGAAAAAACAATAACTTAGCTAACTTATAAACCAATAAGAATCTTAAAAGATAACAGGGCTTCAGTAAAGGGGTTATATCATCCTAAAGGAATTTTCTTTGTCTCTAAGGGATAGAATTCCAGGGGCATGTTGGCATGTTTCAGGGGGTTTCATATTATCCGCAATTATCTTTTCTACCGTTCTCTGAGTTAGTTACATGGACAGAAGCTTTTTACATCACCATGTTTTAGTCCAAGAAAACAGTATTTATCACACTACTATATTTATGTCTTGTTAATGACAAAACCAAAAGGAACTATATTCATACAGCAATGTTTGCCAATATTATACATATAGCATTTATTTTAATATTTCAAAAAAGCCAATAATAAATTATGTACTATAACATACATACAATTCAAATTTATTTTCTAAACCATGGCTGGGGCACCAATCATTTTGGTTTTATTTCATTTTCTGATGTTTTGCTGTTTGGCGTGTCCATACCACAATATTGTGGCTATCTTGGTTTCAAACTTCATACATTGTTCTGGCTCAAAAGAGAATCCTCAATCCCAATCCTGCAATTTCATCTTAATCCTCAGAATACTCCCAGCTCCATTTTAATGCTGGCTTACATTAGTTCTGACATTCCCTGGTCGCTCTCTTCATCAATACACCACAAAATTCAGTCAAAATATGTCCCAAATATTTAACCTTTTTCTCCAACATTTGCACTTTTTATCAAATACTCAAAGATGCTTTTCAGCCTGAACATTCAGCCATTTCACAGAGGCTTCTTCTACCACTTCTTGTTCTCCTGATTGGAGCAAGTCACCCACATCCTGCATTAATGCAGTCCCTGGGGGTGGGGTAAATTCTTGTGATATTTTCTGCAAGGCTTGCCCAAATAAGGCTGGTGCTTCCGTGCATCCCTGCAGAAGGACCATCCTTGTCTTTACCATTTTCCCTTCTGCCTCTTGTTCCCACTCCAAGGCAAAATTCAGTTTGCCATCCTGTGTGAGTGGGCATCCCCAGAAAGCATCTTTGACAAAGGCACAACGGTCTATCACCTCCACAAGATTAATTTGTATTCCTAAATTAGCCATCAAATCTCTTCTCAGTAAATTACAATCAGAATTTGGATTAAATAAAATCTCCTGCATTTCAAACCCATCCCCCACGTCTTCTAACACTGGCGGAATAAAATGCACCAGCTCATCTTTCCCACTTATCCCCTGAATACTGCTGTCTAAATCCCTTCTACATTTCCCTTATTGCCCCCTGGGTGTCCATGTCCTTGATTACCTCTGGGAGAATGTGCAAACTCCCTCAACATGCTCCCAAGGGACCCTTCAGAGATATTTTGGGATCATCATCCCTTTTGCCGGGAGCTCTTCCTGGCTTTCCCTTTCTCCCCTCCGTGGATGCCCTGCCATGTTTAGTCCCCAAAGATCCGACTGTACTCACTGATGAGATTTTCAGTGCTCTCTGGCTGCCAACTCTTCACAGCCCCCCTGATCTGTCACTCGTCTGTCTCCTGGTCACTCTTGGGTACCCAATCCATGTCCAGTGCTGCCGCCCCCCAAGGGAGCCGATCACCCAAACTGGGTGAGGCACCTTCAGCTCCACTCGCTGCCCCCGCCCCGGACGGGGGAAGGAATTCCGGCTGAGCCCCAAGGTATGTGGAAAACTTCACATCACCATAGGTTTCTGTCTACAAAGAAGACAGAGGAGTCCTGTGAAAGTAATTTCATTCACAGAAAAAGTGGCAGAGGCCATGGGCCATTTGCCATGGCGTCTCTGCAGTTGCCAAGGCCGGGCCCCCCCGCGCTGTCGTGGTGGGAGTGGCTGCAGTGGGGACCGAGTGCAGGCGGAAGTGGCTGAGAGCCCAGCGCTGCCCCAGCCCGAGCTGCCCCAGCTCCATCCCTGTCCCTGCGCTGGGATGCTGTGGGTTTGGGGGGAAGAGGGAGCCGGCAGTGGGTGCTGGGCCTGGAGGCAGCAGGAGAAGGGAAGGAGAAGCAGGGTTGAAGAACAAAATGCTCAAAGGCTGCACGTGGAAGGAGAAAATGCTAGTGTGCAGGAGAAGAGGAATAGTAGGAGGAATAGGAGAGTGAAGAAGAGGAGGTTCACGGGAGGAGTAAGAGGGGGAGGAGAAGCAGGAAGCAGCACAAGATTCCACCCCTCCCTATATCTGCAGCCTCCCCCTCCAGCCCCGGGAGCATTACCCTCCCACATGCAGCAGGTGGCCAGAGAAGGGGATCCATGATTTTCACAGGGGTTAATGTTGTTGTTTCTGAGCTTTTTTGGGCTAATTGTTGGTGCTGTGGTTTTTTTTGCAGGGGCTGAATATTTATATTTTGGAGTGCGTTTTGGCTGAATCTTGCTGTTTGGGGTGTTTTTGATCTGTTGTGATGTATGGAGGATTCTTGGGCTGAATCTTGCTGTTTGGGAGGTTCTTACAGACACAGGATGCACAATGACTTCCTGAGTTGAACTTGGGCGAGGAGGAAGCCCCAGCCGAAGGCCCCCTCCTCTTGTTTTTTCCATATACCAGGATTTTTCATTCCTAAAATGTGGGTGGATGGCACAGGAGGAAAAGCCCCAGAGATCCCTCAGGAGGAGGGGCTGCAAACCCAGCCCAGGGAGCTGCGAGGAAGAATGACCCTCCCTGAGCTGGGAAGGCAGCCAGAGATCCAGGCAGAGCTCAGAGCTGGTGGAGAAGCCACATGGAGGGGAGAAGCCCTACAAGTGCTTGGAATGTGGGAAGGGTTTCAGCTGCAGGTCCAGGCTGATCCAGCACCAGAGGAGCCACACTGGACAGAAGCCCTACGAGTGTGGGAAATGTGGGAAGAGCTTCATGACTCTTTGTTATCTGCTGCTGCACCAGGTGATCCATACTGGGGACCAGCCTTACACCTGCTTGGAATGTGGGATGAGCTTTCGGTGGATGTCCAACCTGAGAAAGCACCAGCGCATCCACACTGGAAAGAGGCCCTACAAGTGTCCTAAATGTGGGAAGAGTTTTCAGACCAGCTCCGATTGCCTCAGACATGAGCGGATTCACACAGAGGAGAGGCCCTTCCGCTGCCCTGACTGCGGGAAGGGATTCAAGCACAACTCCCATCTCACTCTCCACCGGCGTATCCTCGCTGGGGAGAGGCCCTACATGTCCTGAGCATGGGAAGAGGTTCTCACACAGCTCAAACTTAACCAAATACCAACGGAGGCTCCACTAAGGGAAGCCCTGTGAGTGCCCCGAGTGTGGGAAGAGCTTCGTGCTCTGCTCCAGCTCCATCCCCCATGGGAGGATCGGTGTTGGATGATCCCCAGCGACCCTCGTTGGGCAGAGCCCTGGTGTTCCATGGCCCTGGTGATCCCCGTTGGTTGGGGGAAGGGGTTGTAGAGATTTCTTTTCCTTCTCCTTGTCCTGCTGTGATTTGGTTGGTAATAAATTCCCTCCCTGTGCCCAGGCTGGGTCGTTTGTTCCTGTGCCGGTGCTCGGGGCGGGATCTCTCCTGTTCCTTCTCTAAACTCCCGGTCCTCTCCTTGGCCAATTAGACAATGTGATGAAGAATATTCAGCCAGTCAGGGAGAGGAGCTCCGATGACTCACCGGTTGCCGGGCAGACCCGCAGCACCCAATGTTCCCCACCTGGACCCCACCCTCCCCGCCCAATCACGATCCCCCCGCGGGGTCCCCCTATGTCCCTCCCCAGTCCAGCCCCACAATAAACAGGACTGCGCGGATTGGGAAGCTTTACTGGGAATACTGGGAGCAGCCGAGTGGGGGCAGAGTGACAGCGGGGACACACGACCTCTCCCGAAATCAGCACAAGGACAGAGTGGAGGGTCCTGGCTGGATTTGAGGCCACGGGGAGGAGCTGCCGCCACTGCTGATTCAGGAGCTCTCTGGGCAGAGAAAGCTGAGTGACACCGAGCCAGGGGGCCCCATGGGGACCACACATGCGCTGGGACCCCCCTCACCTTCTTGGACAGGTGGAAGCTGAGTCCCAGCAGGAAGACGAGGCCCAACACGGAGCCCCCGATCCCCATCAGCACCTTGCTGTGGGCAACATCCAGCATTATCTCTGGGGGTTCACAGGGGTAAGACTCCTCAAAACCTCTCACAGACACCCGAAGCCCCTCCTAGCACCCTCCTAATCTCCTCCAGCCCACCCAGAACCCCCTAAAACATCCTCCCAATCTCTTTCCAGCCTCCTCAGGACCCACCAAAGCCACTCCTGTCCCTCTCACGATCCTATAACCCCCTTCCATTTCCCTCCACGTCCCCAGCACCCCCAAACCCTCTCCCAGTCCTTTGCCAGCCCCACTAGGACTCACCAAAACCCTCCCAGTCCTTTTCATTGCACAACCAACCTCATTGCAAACCCTGGTAGAACCTCCAGAACCCCATCTCACTCTCCCCAGCATCCTTCAAACCCCTTCTCAGCCCTTCTAGACCATTGAACCCCTCTCCCAGTTTAAACCAGGCTATCTCAAACTCCCTCCCAGTTACTCCCAGCACACCCCAATCCCTCTCCCAGCCCCCCCCCCAGTGCCTCCCCACTCCCCCTGCACTGTGGAGTACAGGCCGTGCCCCAGTGCTGGCTCAGGGGGTGCTCCAGGCTGACATGCTTCACCTGGCACCTGGAGGTGACCCTGCACTGGGGGGGCGTTTCCAGCAGCACCAGGAGCTGGTAGAAATCCAGTCCCCACTGGGGACCAGGTCAGTGGCCACCACATGCCCTGAGAGCTCCTGCTGCCCCTGGAATCACCTCAGCTGAATCTGGGCAGGGTAGAAATCCATCACAGAGCAGAGCAGGCTGCCAGGGCTGGGCTGGGAGCTTGAGGGCCACAGTGACATGGACACACTGGGGGACACTGGGATCAGCTGGAGGGAACTGGGAGAGATGGGAGGGGGTTGGTGTTGCACTGAGAGGGACTGGGAATGAAATTGGAGAGAGTGAGGGAACACCGAGAGAGTGGAGTGGATTGGGTCAAGGGGAAAGAGTGTGGAGGTTTGGGATTGGACTGAAAAGGATTTGGAATGGACTGGGAGGGACTGGAGGGGGCACTGGGAGAAAGGGGAGAGATTTGGAAGGGCACTGGGAGGGCACTGGGAGAGACGGTGAAGGTCTGGGAGTGGAGTTAGAAGGACTAGGATGGACTGGGAATGCAATGGCTGTGGACTGAGAGGGAGGGACTCTGGTGACACTGGGAGGGACTGTGAGGACACTGGTAGAGACTGGGATGGACTGGGAGAGCCACCAGAACCACTTGGGGTGAGAAGGCAGGAGGCCACAGGGATGGGATCTTAGTTTGAGAGATGATTTTAAAGAGGGCACTCTGGAGTGAGTGTTGTCTCCTCTGTAGGGTTCCAATTATCCCTTTCCACCAATAGGAGATTAATATTCATGGAGTAAAGTGAAAAAACTCCAACAGTTTGTTAACAAACAGTAAGCCCACAAGGCAAGAAAAAAAAAAACTTCTAGATATTAAAATGTCAGACCTTATCCCATGCACACACCTGGGACAAAAGACCCAAAATGCCGGAGGAATCCCTGCTCACAAGACACGGTACAGGTGGCACTGGCTTCTCTCTAAGGGTAAAAAACCAACCGGGGCTGTCCCGAAGGAGATGAAAGCCCGGGGCTGTCCCGGCCTTGAACTCCTCCCAAGCTGGGTTCTGCAGGCACAGTCCCGGCAGGTCCCGGCAGACGAAGCAGCGGGGCTGAAGCCTCGCAGCTGCTCAGTTCACATCCAGGGACACCAAGGCTCAGCACTGCAGCCTGTTTGACTAAGAAAACAACAAAAAAACAAAAAAAAAACAAAACAAAACAAGAAAAAAAAACCAAAAAAAACCCCAAACAAACAAACAAACAAATGGGTGATTGTCTAGGGTAAAATTGCTTTTCAGCTGATGTTGGAGCTGGCACAGTTGAAGAAAAATGAAACCTCAGCCTGAGGCCTAGAAAGGGAAAACCCTTTAGTCATGGGGAGCAAAAGGCTCACTCCCAAGATCCCCGTGTTCAGTTATGTAGATTGTTACAAGAAAGTTCTCAGTTCTCTTTGTTACTGTTGGTTACTCTTGATGCAGAAATTATAACATTGTTAATTGCTCTTTCCCATTGGATCTCTCTCCCAGACCCTGCCTTAATCCCTCCCTGCACCCAAGCGTAGAAATATCCCTGCTCTACCCTGGACCCTGCTTTTTCCCGGTTCATTCCTAGTGCAGTGCACGCATTCCTGCTTATTGTTTTCACCTCATTAAAGTTCTTTTTCTGAACAATGGGATCAAAGCATTCTATCTCCATAAAAGTCACCAGAGCCGTTTCCCAGGGAAGCCACCCATCAGACTGTCTGGGCTTGGACGGGGGGGTTTCAATCCAAGTGAAAACCCACGGTGCACAGAGAGAGCTGCGGAAAACCCGAGCAGAGAGGCTTCAAAACGCCCGCACAGCGAACAAGGAGCCTCTTCCCACCCCGGCCCCACACACATCCTGTCCTGGGCTCCAGGGGTTTAGATACAAAAACCATTCCTTGGGCACAAAGCAGAGGATCATGGAATGTACCATCACAGAAACTCACTCCAAGAGAATTGTGTATATAATAATCACATGTATCTATCCAGAAAAGCAGGTATTGAACTCTGGATCCAGCAATGTATCCACCTACAGCACCTAGGACAGGAGTGGAGAGGCTGAACGGACACCAGGGGAGATGTGGAATGTAGGGAGAGAGCAAACCCTCCAAGGCCTTTAACCTGATTCCCAGCTTTTTCCTGTTTCAAGGGCGTTGACTGCTGGATTTGAATGAACTGAGATTTCACCGTGAAAAGCAGAGCAGTCTGGAACCAGACACTGCTGCTGGAGTCAAAGTCTGCACTTGTCACATCTCAGATTTGAAAATATATTGAATAAAAATCTCCATTACCCACAACCTTTCCCATCCAAATACACACAGCTCCTCCGGTTGAGCTGACCATGCGGGCGGTGACCTGCACTTGCTCTAATTCCCTTTCCTTAATCAGAGCGTGTCTTGGAAATCTTTTCCCTTCTCCTGCCCTTGCAGACCCATCCATAAACACATTTTATCCCTCAGGCCAGGGAATGTCTTATCAATCTCTCCTGTGCTGGCTCTGGAGCTCTGTCACTTGAATGCAGCCATGGGTTTGTTCCCAGCCCCTGTGCAGGCTGTTCAAACAGGAGGCTGGGATAAACCCTTCCCCTGTCCTCAATTCTAAATCCTCCTGGGCCACTGAACAAGTTTCATTCTGTAATCACCGAGTACTGCTCATCCATGTAGAGGCTCTTTTGGTTATCAGAGCTTTAACCTGGTTCCAGACTTGAGGAACAGGAGATCCTCCTGCCTTCATTTTTTGGGCCTCAGGTCCAATTAAGACTGTGGCTACATAATTCTGCAGACAGTGAGGCCACTCTGAACAGTGGGTTAAACATTTTAGCAGAAGGATTCCTTTCTCAGGGCACTGTTTAACATCCCTAAGCACTTCACATTTCTTTTCTGAGTCTGGAAGAGCCATGACTGGGGAACCGATCATTTTGGTTTTATTTCATTTTCTCAAGTTTTGCTGTTTGGCGTGTCCATAGCGGAATGTTGAAACTATGTGGCTTTAATAAGACATACAGTGTTCTGGCTTAAACACAGAGTCCTCAGTCCAGGTCAGGCTATTCCCTAATAATCCTCAGAATTGTCCCAACTCCATTTAATTGCTGGGTAATGTTACTTCTGAGATTTCCTGGTCCTCTTCTGGGTCAATACACCAAAAAATTCAGGCAAAATACGTCCCTATTATTTAACCTTTTTCTCCACCGTTTGCGCTTTTTTTCATCAAATACTTGAAGATGCTTTTTAGCCTGAACATTCAGCCATTTCACAGAGGCTTCTTCTACCACTTCTCTTCCTCCTGATTGGAGCAAGTCACCCACATCCTGCATTAACCCAGTCCCTAGGGTGGCGTAAATTCTTGTGATATTTTCTGCAAAGCTTGCCCAAACAAGGCTGGTGCTTCCGTGCATCCCTGCAGAAGGACCATCCATGTCTTTACCATTTTCCCTTCTACCTCTTGTTCCCACTCCAAGGCAAAATACAATTTGCCATCCTGTGTGAGTGGGCATCCCCAGAAAGCATCTTTGACATCAAGTACAGAATGGTGGCATTGTGAGGAGGGAACCTGGTTCAAGATGGTGTAAGGATCTGAGACTGTGGGGTGCCTGGGTTTAATAATCTCATTTATTTTTCTTAGGTCCTGCAGCATTCTATCCATTCCATCTGATTTCTTGAGTGGCAGGATAGGAGCATTCTAGGGAGAGATCCTTGGCTCCAAAAGCCCTGCCTTTAGCAGGGACTCAGGCTGTGAGCCCTTCCTTCCCTCCCTTGGTAGCTTGTAGATACCTCTTGTCCTTGTTGCTTCAAAGTACTTTGGAGAGGCTCCATATCTCCTTTTCCCCTATTTTCCAGGAGGTGTTCAGGATATGCGTTGCCAGACATTTGACACAAAGGCATAGCAGAACTAGCCCCTATATCACATTTTACAAAATAATTTGCATTCCCAAATTAGGCATTAAATCCCTTCCCAGTAAATTACAATCACAGCTAGGAGCAAATAAAAATTCCTGCAGTGCAAACCTGCCCCTGGGGGCTGGGGCCCCCTTGGGCCCTGGGGTTCATCCCTCAGGGGCTGTAGAAACTCTGCCATGGCCTTTTTGCCTTCACCTTGGCCTTTTCCTCAACCCCTCTTGCATTCACCTGCTGTGCCTTTCTTACCAGCTGCTCCAGGGGCTTCTTCTGCCCCTCCTCCAGCCCTCCTCGGTGCCTGGGGGTGCTTATCCTCTGACAGCTGCTAAGCTTTCTGCAAAATCATTTGTTTCTGCAGTTACCAAAAAAAAAATGCTTAAAATATGATCTGAAATCCTGACCTTGTTTGCCTGTCCTAGAAACCGGGGATACAAAGGATTTGGATCAGCTGGCAACTTCTGAAGATAAGAGCCTGCTGAAAAACATCCCCATCCTCAGTAGTTTTCTCTTCCTCCTCTTTTCCATCGTCCATTTTCTTACCACATAGATTCCTGCTGCTGCTTCTTGCCTGAACGATATTCCTGCACACTCCCCTTCACGCAGTCCCTTCTCAGCACACCAAGAGCATCCATCCCCTGTTTTCTAAATCCCTTCTCAACTTCCCTTATTGTCCCCCTGAGTGTTCATGTCCTTGATTACCTCTGGGAGAATGTGCAAACTGCCTCAAAATTCTCCCAAGGGACCCTTCAGAGATATTTTGGGATCATCATCTGTGGACACCACTGAAGGCCCAGGCAGAAATTGCAAGGCCTTTCTCAGGCTCTGAGCTCTTTTTCTCATGCTGGGAAACCTGTTCCCAGGGTGAGACAGTTTCTCAGCTCTGACCTGAGCTTTTCCCAGGGGGATAGCATTTGGGAAAAACAGAAGGGAATTATAACAAAGATAAACACCTGCCAGATCCGTGGGAGAACCAGGGACAAGAGGTGTCTCTCTCTCTGACCAATGAACTGTCTGTATTTTGTTTTTCATGAACTATCTTAAATAAAGCCATGGCTTCCTTCAATAAACTGTTCTTTCTTGCACCAAGTAAGAGAGTTGCCTTGTTGCTGTGTTTCTTCGTGGCTCTGTAACCCTTCGTACAGCAACAATTGTCCCTTTTGCCAGAAGCCTTTCCTGGCTTTCCCTTTCTCCTCTCCATGGGTGCCCTGCCATGTTTAGTCCCCGAAGATCCCACTGTACTCACTGATGAGATTTTCAGTGCTCTCTGGCTGCCAACTCTTCACAGCCCCCCTAATCTGTCACTTGTCTGTCTCCTGGTCACTCTTGGGTACCCAATCCATGCCCGGTGCTGCCGCCCCCCCAAGGGAGCTGTTCGCTATGTGCATCATTTGACCATCTTGTTCTTCAACCCTGCTTCTCCTTCCCTTCTGCTGCTGCCCCCAGGCCCAGCACCCACTTCCTGCTCCCTCTTCCCCCCAAACCCACAGCATCCCAGCGCAGGGGCAGGGATGGAGCTGGGGCAGCTCGGGCTGGGGCAGCAGAAGTGGGATTGTGCACGAGACAGAGGAATAGTAGGAGGAAGAGGATTGAGGAAAAGTGGGGACGCAGGATGAGGAGGAGGAGAAGCAGAAACAGTAACCACCACAAGGTCCCACCCCTCCCTGTATCTGCTGCCTCCCCCCAGCCCCCAGGAGCATTGTTCCCCCTGGATGCAGCAGGTAACCGTAGAGGTGGATCCATGATTTTCACAGGGGTGGATCTTAAGAGTTTCTGAGATTTTTTGGGCTAAATGATGGTACTTTGGTTTTTTGCAGGGCTTGAATTTTTATATATTGTAGGGGATTTTGGCTCAGTTTTACTGTTTGGGTAGTTTTTGATCTGTGTCTTGATGTTTAGAGAACTTTTGTCCTGAATCTTGGTGTTCTAGAGGTTCTTACAGACACACGATTTCAAATGACTTCCTGAGCTGAACTTGGGCAAGGCGGAAGCCCTTGCCAGCCCAAGGGCCAGCCCAAGGCCCTTTCCTCTTGCTTTTTCTCCCAAACCAGGATTTTTCATTCCCAAGGTGTGGGCGGATGGAGGAGGAGGAAAAGCCCCAGAGATCCCTCAGGAGAAGGGGCTGCAAACCCAGCCCAGGCAGATGCGAGAAAGAAAGACCCTCCCTGAGCCGGGAAGGCGGCCGGAGATCCAGGCAGAACTCAGAGCTGGTGGAGAAGCCACATGGAGGGGAGAAGCTCCACAAGTGCTTGGAATGTGGGAAGGGTTTCAGCCGCAGCTCCAAGCTGATCTGGCATCAGATGATCCACACTGGGGAAAAAAACCCTATGGGTGTGGGAAATGTGGGAAGAGTTTCTGCACAGTATCTCATCTGATGTGGCACCAGGTGATCCACACAGGCCCTACACCTGCTTGGAATGTGGGAAGAGCTTTGGGGTCAGCTCCAACCTGAGAAGCCACCAGCGCATCCACACTGGAAAGAGGCCCTACAAGTGTCCTGAGTGTGGGAAGAGGTTTCAGATAAGCTGCAGTCTCCTCAAACACAAGTGGATTCACACAGACGAGAGGCCCTTCTGCTGCCCCGACTGCGGGAAGGGATTCAATTGCAACAACGACCTCACCAGACACCGGCGCATCCACACCGGAGAGAGGCCCTACGAGTGTCGTGAGTGTGGGAAGAGCTTCTCACAGAGCTCTCACTTGTACCAACACCAACGGAGCCACCACTAAGGGAAGCCCTGTGAGTGCCCCGAGTGTGGGAAGAGATTTGTGCTCTGCTCCGGCTCCATCCCCCATGGGAGGATCGGTGTTGGATGATCCCCAGTGACCCCTGTTGGGCAGAGCCCTGCTGATCCCCGTTGGATGGGGGAAAGGGGTTGGAGAGGTTTCTCTCCCTTCTCCTTGTGTTGCTGTGGTTTGGTTGGTAATAAATTCCCTCCCTGCGCCCAGGCTGGGTCTGTTCCCGTTCGGTGCTTGGGGCGGGATCTCTCCTGTTCCTTCTCTCCACTCCTGGGCCTCTCCTCAGCCAGACAATGCGATGAAGAAGATTCAGCCAATCAGGGAGAGCAGCTCCAAGTCCATCCTCAGTGCTACCCAGTAAACAGAAGTGGGTCTAACTGGGAAGCTTTATTGGGAACACTGGGAGCAGCTGCTCTGCAGCAGAGTTACAGTGGGACTGGGGGGACACACACTGTTTCCCCAAAATCAGCAAGGGGACGAAGCAGGGAATCCTGGCCAGGCCTAAGGCCACGGGGAAGGGCTGTTGCCTGTACCTGGTCAGCAGTTCTGCGGGCAGAGAAAAGGGGGTGACATGAGGCTGAGGGCCCCAGGGGGATCACACACACTCTGGAGGAGGGGGAACATGACCCCCGGGACCCCCCCTCACCTTCTTGCACAGGTAGAAGCCAAGCCCCAGCGCCAGGAAGACAAAGCCCAACAAGGAGCCCCTGTTTCCCATCAGCACCTTCCTTTGGGCAGTGTCCAGCCGTATCTCTGGGGGTCCACAGGGGTCAGGACCCCCCAAAACCTCTCACAGACACCCCGAACTCCTCCATGCACCCTCCCAGTCTCCCCCAGTGCACTCAGAACCCCCTAAAACCTCCTCCCAGTCTCTTCTCAGCCTCCCCAGGACCAATGAAAGCTCCTCCTGTCCCTCTTAGGATCCCCCAGCCCCCTCCCCATTTCCCCTACTGCCCCAGGACCCCCAAACCCTCTCACAATCCCTTCCCAGTCCCACCTCGACTCACCAAGACCCCTCGCAATGTCTTTCCAGCAGAATGAACCTCACTCATTCCAAACCAGCCCTTCCAGGCTCGCTCAAATCCCTCCCTGTTACACCCAACCCCCCCTAAACTCCCTCCCAGTTCCCACCAGGATCCCCAGAACCCTATCCCTCCCTCCCCAGCATTCTTCAAACCCCTTTTCAGCCATTCTAGACCTCTGAACCATACTCCCAGTTTAAACCAGGCTATCTCAAACTCCCTCCCAGTTACTCCCAACACACCCCAACCTCTCTCCCAGCTCCCCAGTGCCTCCCCCACTCCCCCTCCACTGTGGGGTCCAGGCTGTGCCCCAGTGCCGGCTCAGGGGGTGCTCCAGGCTGATGTGCTCCACCTGGCACCTGGAGGTGACCCTTGCACCTGGGCAGGGTTTCCTGCAGCACCAGGAGCTTGTAGAAATCTAGTTTCCATTGGGTACCAAGTCAGTGGCCACCACATGCCCTGAGAGCTCCTGCTGGCCCTGGAACTACTTCAGCTTCATGTGGGCAGGGTAGAAATCTGTGCTGGGGACACATGAAGCAGGGAGGGGAAGGGGAGCCCGGCTTTCAAGAGACCCTCTTGAAAAGCACGTGGACTTGAAACAAGAAAACAGTCCCCTCTCTGGGAGCCTCCCCTGAGGCTGCGGGGGCCAGAGACCTGGGTTGGTTATTGACAGCCCAGGAAAGCAATTAGAAGGTTGTTTTGCTCTCACAAATCACAGGGAAAAAAGGGTTGGTTGGGTCTTTTGCCTTCAGGTCGGGGAGGTGAGCAGGAGCCAGCAGGGCTCCGGGCCCCCAGCGTGGGGCCCGGCCTGGCCCGGCCCCAGCACGGCCCGAGCCCTGGCAGGGGGGAGGGCCCGGCCCCGGGAAGGCCCCGGGGTGGACCCGGCCCAACCCCGGCGGGGGGGCAGCCCCACATGGCCCGGCTCGGCAGAGCCCGGCCCGGCCTGGCCTCGGTTGGGCTCAGCAGGGGGGCCCACGTCTCGGCTCCCTGGTTCCTGCTCGGCCCGGTTTTTCCTTCTCCATGCAGCATGGCCGAGCAGGGGATGGGAGAGCTACCGGTGCTCTCCTTTCCCCTTGTTCTGAGAAGAGAGGCTCCAGCCTAGCATGCGGCCTGGTGGCCACGTGTTTTTCCCAGCGTGGCTTCAGCCTGACTCCTTACCTTTTGGATACAAGTTTTACAGTGCCTGGATGAGACTCTAGATCTCCTGAGCTTCACAGAACGAAAAGAATAAAGCAAGAAGAATTACAGAAGTCAGCGGAATGAACACAAAGTTTCCTCATGGAAGGAGAGATTGAAAAAATGCCACTGATAAGTAGCTGAAAACCTTTTTTTTGTGGGCTTTAGAGGATTGTGACTTCACTGAAATTCCTTTAAACTGTGGAATATACTTGGGGAGGTTAAGTGCTTGAGATGAGGACTTTTTTTTGCCTCGGGAAATGAAGCTCTCTCTGTTTTTGGGACTGGAATATTGAACAGAGACATTTGATGAAGAATGAGATAAAGAGACTTTTGTGTTCTCAGCAGCCTGCCTTTAAAATGACACCCCATTTGTTTCAGCAACCCATAATACAGCTCTGGAAGGACTGTAAGAATGGGAGGAAGAAAAAAATCATAATTTGTAGGTTTCCAGGCAGATGCAAGTTATGGGAGTAAGACACCCTCTAAGCCTAAACTAAAAAAAAAAAGGACTTTTCTCTCTAGAGTAAACTGAAATGATTATTTAAGTAGATAACGGACTGAAGTGTTCTCTATAAGTTGCTGGTATGATAAAAGAGTGAAGAGGGAATAATCTAGAAATCTCATTCTGAATTGTTTTGTGTTATTAATAAATTTCTTACACCCTTTTAAGTTTTAAGCCTGCTTTGTCTTTACTCCTAAATCCTATCCCCGAGCGAAATTAAATATATTAAAATTGGCAAACCCCAGTCACACCGTGACAAAATCCATCACAGAGCACAGCAGGCAGCCAGGGATGGGCTGGGAGCTCAAGGGCCACAGTGAGATGGACACACTGGGGGACACTGGGAGAGAGTGAGAACACACTGGGATCAGCTGGGCGGAACTGGGAGAGATGGGAGAGGACTGGTGTGGCACTCAGAGGGACTGGGAATGAAATTGGAGAGAGTAGGGGTATGCTGGGAGAGAGTGGAGTGGATTGGGCAATGGGAGAATGGGTGGTAGTTTGTGATTTTAATGAAAAGCACTTGGAATGCACTAGGAGGGACTGGGGGGACACTGGGACAGAGGGCAGAGATTTCAAGGGGCACTGGCAGAAGAGGTGGAAGTCTGAGAGTGGCTTGGGAATGGAATGGCCGTGGACTGAGAGGAATTGGGACAGACTCTGGTGACACTGGGAGGGACTCTGAGGACACTGGTAGAGACCAGGATGGACTGGGAGAGACTGGGATAGCCACAGGAGTCACTTGGGGTGAGGGTACTGGAGGCCCCGGGGATGGGCACAGGAAGGGCTGACATGTCTCAGGTGATTCCCAGGGAGGTTTTGAGGGGCTCCAGGGTCATTCCCAGGGCAGGGCCCGAGGGGACACGCTCTGCCCCACGCTCACCTCTGTGCTCCACGAGGAACGGGCTGGACAACTTGTAGTTGTGCCGGCAGCGCTTGTGCACCGCAGCCCGTCTGTACTCCATCCATTCCGGGTCACTGTTCCAGTACCTGGCAACCTTGTCCCCAAAGGAGATGTCCCCACGTACAGCCCCACATCGCTGCCAAAGTGCAGGAGCTGCTCCTGGTTGGAGATGTTCCTCTCCAAGAACTTCATGTGGTTGGTGCCATTAATGAAGTGACACTTGGACTTAACCATGTCCTGAAACAGCCCTGTGTGTGCAGGGCACAGGTACAATGGTGAGCCCCCAGCAGTCACAGTAGCCAAGAGCTCCAAGGCAACCTTGACACCCAGTGCCCTAATGCCGCCACGGGACCCTTCTTCCCCCGGTCCCAGTTCCACTTTTCTACACTTCTCCACATTTTCCTCCCCCTTTCCCATAACTCCCCAGTCACCGGCCCCCCGGCCTCCAACGTCTCTTTGAGGGTCCCACCCCCCCATTTCCCTTTCTCACCCCACTGTTCCCACCGTTCCCACCACATCCCTTCCCACCCCTCCCACTCACCCAGGATCTCAGTGCCCCCAGCCTGAGGGCCTCCCAGTGGCACCAGGAGGGCCCCAGCTGCAGACACACACCCCATGGCCAGTGCTGGGCAGGTTCTGACACCTCTTCCCTCCCCAGATTCCCCTGGTGGAGTTCACAGGGGGAAAGGGCAGGACACGGTGGAGTCCAGGTGAGGAGCTCAGGGACTGCGTGGACAGTGAGAAGTCATCAGCACCACGACCTCTGATTGGCTCAATTATTTTAGTGGCCCAACTAATTGTCTGAGAAGAGGCCTAGGAGTTTTAGAGAAGCAATGGGAGAGAGCCCACCCCGAGCATCAAATAGGAACAACAGACCCAGCCTGGACGCAGGGAGGGAATTTATTAAAAACCAAATCAAAGCAGGACAAGGAGAAGGGAGAGAAATCTGTCAGACTCCTTCCCACCACCCAACGGGGATCAGCAGGACCACAGATCAGCAGGGCTCTGCCCAACGGGGGTCACTGGGGATCATCCAACACCGATCCTCCCATGGGGGATGGAGCTGGAGCAGAGCACGAAGCTTTTCCCACACTCGGGACACTCACAGGGCTTCCCTTAGTGGTGGCTCCGTTGGTGTTGGTACAAGTGAGAGCTCTGTGAGAAGCTCTTCCCACACTCAGGACACTCGTAGGGCCTCTCCCCAGTGTGGACGCGCCGGTGTCTGATGAGATGGGAGTTTTGCTTGAATCCCTTCCCGCAGTCGGGGCAGCGGAAGGGCCTCTCCTCTCTGTGAATCCGCTCATGTCTGAGGCAATCGGAGCTGGTCTGAAACCTCTTCCCACACTCAGGACACTCGTAGGGCCTCTCCCCAGTGTGGATGCGCTGGTGCTTTCTCAGGGCACAGCTCCACCCAAAGCTCTTCCCACATTTCAAGCAGGTGTAGGGCCGTTCCCCAGTATGGATCACCTGGTGCTGCGTCAGATAAGAGATCTCACTGAAGGTCTTCCCACATTTCCCACACTCATAGGGCTTCTCCCCAGTGTGGATCCTCTGGTGTTTGATCAGGTCAGAGTTCCGGCTGAAACCCTTCCCACATTCCAAGCACTTGTGGGGCTTCTCCCCTCCATGAGGCTTCTCCATCAGCGCTGAGCTCTGCCTGGATCTCTGGCCGCCTTCCCATGTCATGGAGGGTCTTTCGTCCTCGCAGCTCCCTGGGCTGGGTTTGCAGCCCCTCCTCCTGAGGGATCTCTGAGGCTTTTCCTCCTCCTCCATCCGCCCACACCTTGGGAATGAAAAATCCTGGACTGGGAAAAAAAGCAAGAGGAAAGGGCTTAGGGCTGGAAGTTACTCCTTGAACAAGTTTATCTCAGGAAGTCATTGGGCATCTTGTGTCTGTAAGTACCTAAAAACCACCAAAATTCAGACCGAAAATCCTCTAAACATCCAGACACAGATCAAAAATTACTCAAAAAAGCAAGATTCAGCCAAAACCCCCTCCAAAGTATAAAGATTCAGGCCCTGCAAAAAAACAAAGCACCAACATTTAGCCCAATAAACGACTGAAATACCCAGATTCACCTCTGTGAAAATCATGGATTCCCCTCTCTGGTCACCTGATGCATTTTGAGGGGAAGTAATGCTCCTGGGGCTGGGGTTGAGGTTGTAGACAGAGGGAGGGGGGGAACATTGTGCTGCTTCATGTTTCTACTCCTCCTCCACAGCCTGTGTCCCCATTTATCCGCACATTCCTCTTCCTCCTACTATTCCTCCTCCTCCTGCACATTCCTACCTTCTCCTCCGATGTGCATCATTTCACCATTTTGTTCTTCAACACTGCTTCTCCTTCCCTTCCCCTGCTGCCCCGAGCCCAGCACCCACTGCCAGCTCCCTCTTCCCCCCAAACCCACAGCATCCCAGCGCAGGGACAGGGATGGAGCTGGGGCAGCTCGGGCTGGGGCAGCGCTGGGCTCTCGGCCGCTCCCGCCCGCACTCGGTCCCCACTGCAGCTGCTCCCGCCACAGCAGGGTGGGGGGCCCGGCCTTGGCAACTGCAGAGACACCATGGCAAATGGCCCATGGCCTCTGCCACTTTTTCTGTGAGTTAAATTACTTTTACAGGATTCCTCTGTTTTCCTTGTGGAGAGAAACCTATGGTGATGTGAAGTTTTCCACACACCTTGGGGCTCAGCCGGAATTCCTTCCCCCGTCCGGGCGGGGGCAGCGAGTGGAGCTGAAGGTGCCTCACCCAGTTTGGGTGATCGGCTCCCTTGGGGGGCGGCGGCACCGGGCATGGATTGGGTACCCAAGAGTGACCAGGAGACAGACGAGTGACAGATCGGGGGGCTGTGAAGAGTCGGCAGCCAGAGAGCACTGAAAATCTCATCAGTGAGTGCAGTGGGATCTTTGGGGACTAAACATGGCAGGGCACCCATGGAGGGGAGAAAGGGAAAGCCAGGACGGGCTGCCAGCAAAAGGGATGATGATCCCAAAATATCTCTGAAGGGTCCCTTGGGAGCATGTTGAGGGAGTTTGCACATTCTCCCAGAGGGACATGGACACTCAGGGGGGCAATAAGGGAAATGTAGAAGGGATTTAGACAGCAGTATTCAGGGGATAAGTGGGAAAGATGAGCTGGTGTGTTTTATTCCGCCACTGTTAGAAGACGGGTTTGAAATGCAGGAGCTTTTATTTATTACTAATTCCGATTGTAATTTACTGAGAAGAGATTTGATGGCTAATTTAGGAATACAAATTAATACTGTAAAAGTAATACAGAGTTGTGCCTTTGTCTGGCAGATGTCTGCAAGGCCTATGCTAAAGTGAACCCAGACGTGTGGGCAGCTCCAGGAAAATAGGGGAAATTAGATATGGAGCCTCTCCAAAGTACTTTGAAGCAACAAGGACAAGTGGTGTCTAAAAACAATACCCTACCCCAAGGGAGGGAAGGAAGGGCTCACAGCCTGAGTCCCTGCTAAAGGCAGGGCTTTTGGAGCCAGGGATCTCTCCCTAGAATGCTCCTATCCTGCCAGTCAAGAAATCAGATGGAATGGATAGAATGCTGCAGGACCTAAGAAAAATAAATGAGATTATTAAACCCAGGCACCCCACAGTCTCAGATCCCTACACCATCTTGAACCAGGTTCCCTCCTCACACTGCCACCATTCTGTACTTGATGTCAAAGATGCTTTCTGGGGATGCCCACTCTCACAGGATGCTAAACTGTATTTTGCCTTGGAGTGGGAACAAGAGGTAGAAGGGAAAATGGTAAAGACATGGATGGTCCTTCTACAGGGATGCACGGAAGCACCAGCCTTATTTGGGCAAGCTTTGCAGAAAATATCACAAGAATTTACGCCACCCTAGGGACTGGGTTAATGCAGGATGTGGGTGACTTGCTCCAATCAGGAGGAAGAGAAGTGGTAGAAGAAGCCTCTGTGAAATGGCTGAATGTTCAGGCTGAAAAGCATCTTTGACTATTTGAAAAAACAGCACAGTGTTGGAGAAAAGGGTTAAATATTTCAGAAATATTTTGACTGAAGGTTTTTGATGTATTGACCCAGAGAGAGATCAGGAAATCTCAGAAGTAATGTCACCCCGCATTAAAATGGAGCTGGGACAATTCTGAGAATTAACAGGGAATTGCTGGACCTTGATTGAGGATTCTTTGTTCCAGCCAGAAACAGTATTATATTTTAGCCCTGAAAAGACTAAATGCTATGGTATGGACATGAGAAAAAGAATAAAACTTAATATAATGATAAAACAAAGTGATTGACGCCTCAGCCATGGGTCTTGCAGACTCAGGAAGGAAATTTGAATTGTATGTATTGTAATTGTATGTATGTACTTGAATATTAAACAGGGCCATGCCAAAAGAATTCTTGTGCTAAAATGTTTAACCCACTGGCCAGAGTGGCCTCATTGACTGCAGAACTGTGCAGCCAAAGCTTTAATTAGACCTGAGGCCCAAAAAATGAAGGCAGGAGGATCTCCTGTTGTTCAAGTCTGGCACCAAGCTTTGATAAACCAAAAGAGCCTCTACATGGATGAGCAGTGCTCGGTGATTACAGAATGAAACTTGTTCATTGGCACAGGAGGATTTAGAATTGAGGACAGGGGAAGGGTTTATCCCAGCCTCCTGTTTGAACAGCCTGCACAGGGGATGGGAACAAACCCATGGCTGCATTCAAGTGACAGAGCCCCCGAGCCAGGACAGGAGAGATTGAGGAGACATTCCCTGGCCTGAGGGATAAAATGTGTTCATGGATGGGTCTGCAAGGGCAGGAGAGGGGAAAAGAGTTCCAAGACACGCTCTGATTAAGGAAAGGGAATTAGACCAAGACTTACACTCTGCCTAAGGAGTTCAAAGAAGCACCACTGGTGGCCAAGTGCCGTGGCCCATCCCAAGTGTCCCTGAGCACACAAACAGCCCCAGCACAGCTCAGCACGGGGGGACCCCTCACCCTGGGCTCAGGGGCTCTCCAGCCCCGCACATTTGCACTTCCCGCCTGCAGCACCAGCACGGGAGGCCCCACTGAGCCTGCACTGAAGGCAACGCAGCAGCAGCCAGGGCTCCACAGCGGGGGAAGCCCCTGGGCCTGCCCACACATCCTCTGCTCAAATCCTCTGCCTGGCCACCCTCCTTTGGCATCTCCAGCCACTGGGGCCAATCCTTGCTGCCACTGCTGAGGCTTTCCTGCTTTCTGTGCCTGCAGTCCCACAGCTGCTGGGGAACACAGCGGAACAATTCCACTGTGCCTCTCAATTACACTCACACATTGGGCTGCCTAGGATTAGAAAATCACAAAAAAAGCCCGGGCTTTTGGAAAATATACCAACTTGAAATTTTTTAAAATTTATTTCTCTGCTTAGGCATGGTTTGCGTTTGCCTTGGGGAAAGGAATTTTTAAGGGATTTTTAAGGGATGTTACACCACCCAAGAGAGATGAGTTTAACATCTCAACAGACTGGAAATAGTCCAGAAGACACCCACCCCAGACACACCTGCAAGGCATAACTGGAGACACCCGGTCTGGAAAAGGCTGAGAAGTAAATCCAGGTGTGGGACCTAACTAACATCAAAGGAGAAGAAATCCGGGTGCAATAGGAAACCAAATAGTAAGAATAACTTGGAAGCAATGAACACTATACTGCTGGATTTCTATGGTTTCAGACAATATAAAGTTTATGAAAAATCTAGTAAAACTCACGTGTCAGGGAATGATTTTCTCTGCACACCTGGGCTATGTGTGGATGAAATTATTTCTGTTGACCATACTGGCAAGAATCAAGTAATGATTTGTAACACTAAAATATCAAGTAAAAAGCAGATTAGAAGGGGGCAACAGGTGAGTCATCCAAAGGCTGCTCTGCAAGAGAAGCATTGGTTTCAGGCAGCCAGGACAGGAGCTTTAGAAATGCAAATTAAAACTGCTGGGGCAAAGTAGCCATTTATCATTTGAATTACAGAATTACAAGCTGTCCTCGAAATAATAACCAACCAGATAGATCCAGCTCCTGACATTCCTGCCGACCGAACCACGCCAAGGAAGAAAGCAACATTTGTGGAAAATTAGAAGACTGAAACCGCTGTTTGCAAATAGATTATAACCGTAAAGTGGTGAAATAGATAACAACGGAAATAACAAAGTCGGTCATATTTCAGTACAAATGTACAGAGGATGGGAATGGGACACATTTTGGTGATTCCCTGGCAGACCATGGCTTAAAAGAATGATCTTCCTCCTCTGATGTTCTGGAGCAACTCTCATCTTTTTCCCATTCGCGACACCTTGCTGAGTGAAGCTCATTCAGCAGGTGAGCAAGGGGATGCAGGTGGCAGCCAGGCCTCCAGATTCAGAAACGGCTACAAAAGGACAGGGAGTGAGGTCAGCGACAATAATCGCAAAATCAAAGAGGAAATAGGAAAAGAGACTAAGTCAATAGAAAATTAAAAATTGTACAGTCAATTCTTGAAGAAATGAGAAGACGAGGGAGTGAAGGCAGTAAGATTAACATCGTAGTAGGGGTGCATATTAAGGAGGACATGCAGCATGCGGATGGGGAAGTCTGAACCTTCCAAATACCTCAGCCAGTGGGGAAAGGGAAAGGGAGATGCAGCCGGGAAACTGCGGATAAAAAGGAGGCTGCGTTTTAAAGACCGTATGGAAAATGCTGCACGGCCTCTGCTTTTGTTCATTAATAAAGTCACTTTTACAGGACTCCTCTGTCCCCTTTGGGCACACAAAACTCTGGCGACGTGAATTTTCCCGCACAGCCTCGGCGCTTCACTCAAACATTCCTTGCCCAGCTCGGGCTCCTACCGAGGCTGCAACTGTGTCCCGGCTCCATCCCGGACTCACCCCTAGCTCCCACCGCCCGCAGCTCCTGCTCGCGCCGAGCTCCCGCCGGTTCAGGGCAGTAGCGGTTCCTCGGCCCGATGCCCGGGCCGGGTACACGACGAGAGCTGCTCCTCAGGCGAGGTTTCCGAGAAATGGCGGAGATCAGGGAAAGGGAGGGGAGTCTGCAGAGCCCCCCTCCTCGCTGCCATTGGCCGCTTCTGCCGTCACTCCTCGTTCTCGCGCGTTGATTGGGCAGAGCGGGGACAAGCCCGGCCCCGGGGCCAAAGGCACCATTGTGACAGCGTCTGTGAGGGCCCGGGAGCCATGGCAGCGGCCGGAGACCGGTGAGGCGGCGGCGGAGCTCGGAGGCTGCCCCAGCGCAGGTGGGAGCCGCGCTCTGTTCTGCGGGGTCTCGGGGCTCGCTGCGGGCGGAGGAAGCGGCAGGGGGCTATGGCGGGTTCGTTGTGCCGTGCCCAGGCCGTGTTCCCCTTGGGCAGAAGCCGCTGCCGGAGCAGCGCAGGCTCGTCCCGGCTCCTTTGGGTAGCACAGAGGTGGCTTCCCTATTCGTGGGACGCTGCCTTAGTGCCGCCTCCGAGCCTTTGCTGCGCCAGGAGCGCCCCGGCGGCGGCACCGGGGCCGGGCTTTTGCCGGTTTTGTCCAATCAGCGCGCGAGGACGACGAGTGACGGCAGAATCAGCCAATTGCAGCGAGGGGCAGGCTCTGCCCTCGGCAGGGACTCCTATTCCTTTACCCGCGTTCCGCCGTTTCTCGGAAACATCTCCTGAGGAGCAGGTCCCGTGCTGGGCCCAGCCCAGGCATCGGGCCAAGGAACCGCTGCTGCCCTGAACCGCCGGGAGCTCGGGGTGAGCAGGAGCTGAGGGCCGTGGGAGCTGGGGATGAGTCCGGGATGGAGCTGGGACCCACCTGGAGCCCTGGCAGGACCCCGGGCAGTAGCAAGGGATGTTTGAGAGAGGCGCCGAGGCTGTGCGGGAAAATTCACGTCGCCAGAGTTTTGTGTGCCCAAAGGGGACAGAGAAGTCCTGTGAAAGTGACTTTATTGATGAACAAAGGGAGAGGCTTTGGGCATTTGCCATGCGATCTCTAAAAAGCAGCTTCGTTTTCATCCTCATTTTCCCGGCTGCATCTCCCTTTCCCTTTCCCCACTGGCTGAGGTACTTGGAAGGTTCCGATTTCCCGATCCGCCTGCTGCATATCCTCCTTAATATGCACCCCTCCTTTAGTATAATATTCGATTTTCACGGCTGTGTGTAGTGTTTCTCCTTCTCCAAGTTCAGGAATTGAGCCGGATCTTGACTGAGCAGCAGTCCATGTAAATTAGTAACATTTTCTGTAACTGAGGATTTCTCCCATTTCTTCCTCATGTACGAGTTCCTGGGCCTATCTCCCAACAGATTCACTCATTGACTCTGTTTTTTCTTCCTGGATCCTCTTTGGTTTTGCGATTATTCTCAGTGATCTTATTCCCTTTCCTTTTGTAGCCGTTTCTGGATCAGGAGGCCTGGCTGCCATCTGCATGCCCTTGCTCACCTGCTGAATGAGCTGCACTCAGCAAGGTGTAGTACATAGGAGAAAGATGAGAGCTGCTGCAACACATCAGAGAAGAAACAGCATTCGTTTAACCCACGGTCTGCCAGGGAACTCTGAAAACGAATCCTATTCCCATCCTTTCTGCATTTGGACTGGTATATGATCTACTTTCTTTTTATTTTATTTGTTACCTGTTTCACCACTTTTCTGTTATCAACTGTTTGCATACAGCACCTAGAGTAATTTAATTTTCCACATGTGTCACCTTCTTTCTTGGCATGGTTAGGTCGGTCAGAAGGTCAGGAGCTGGATTGGTCTGGTTGGTTATTATTTCGGGGACAGCTTCTAGTCTAATCCTGTAATTCAAATGATAAATGTCTACTTTGCCCCAGCAGTGTTAGTTTGCATTTCTAAAGCTCCTCTCCTGCCTGCCTGAAACAAAACACTTCTTTTCCAGAGCCTGCATTGCATGACTCACCTGTGGCCCCCCCACAATCTGCTCTGTACTTGATATCTTTAGAGAGTCAAGGCATTACTTGATTCTTGCCAGGATCTGTGACAGAAATAATTTCATCCACACGTCGCCTGGTTGTGCAGAGAAAATCATTCTATGACACGTGAGTTTTTACTAGATTTTTCCTAAACTTTATATAGTCTGAACCCATATAAATCAAACGGTTTTATGTTTGTTGCTTCTGAGTTGAGTAGTTCTTAAAACTGGGTTGCCAATTGCACCTGGATTTCTCCTCCCCTGATGTTAATTAGGTCTCCACTCCTGGATTTCCTTCTCAGCCTTTTCCAAACCAGGTGTCTCCAATTGGTCCCGGGAACAGTGTCTGGGGTGGGTGTTCCTTGCTGTTTGCTGATGGTCGTTGATGTTTTTTTATTTGTCGTTATCTTTGTGGGGATCTTTTGGGCTATTCCCAGTCTGTTGAGGTGTTAAACTCATCTCTGTTGAATGGTGCAACATTCCTTTAAAAAAATCCTTTAAAATTCCTTTCCCCAAGGCAAAGTCAAACCAAGCCTGAATAGTATAATAAAATTTTTAAAAAGTTAAACAGGATTCTGGCTTGTTTGAAATTCTTGACTGTTTGAAATTACATCCCTCATTTCCACTCTTCACTAGGTGGAGAATTACCAGAATAAAGAATTCCAAACAGCAGTTCCAAGGGAGATAATTGAATATGTGCCCTGGGTCTGGTTCTTATTCTTGCCAAAGCCAATGGCAAAAGCTGTACCTGTGGCATCTTGGTTTCTATTTCCAGCTTCCAAAGGAGTTTCTTTATTTCCTCATTCATTCTTTCTATGTGAGCTCTGGGGGTGCCAGGGCTTGTATTGGTCCCATTGTATTCCTAAAGCAGCCATAACCCCCTGAAGTATCTTTCCTGTAAAATGAGTTCCCATCTGAGTCTATTGCTTCCACAATCCCTTGTCTTGGAATTATTTGTTTAAAAAATAACTTAATAAGTGATCCAGTGATTGCTGAAGACGTCAGAATTGTTTTTCTCAACGTGTTAGCTGCTGTGCTGTTCACAAGAAGATATTTGAGCCTTCCTGCTCATTCTAAATCCTCCTGTGCCATTGAACAAGTTTCATTCTGTAATCACAGAGCCCTGCTCATCCATGTAGAGGCTCTTTTGGTTATCAAAGCTTTAACTTGGTGCCAGACTTGAACAACAGGAGATACTCCTGCCTTCAGTTTTTGGGCCTCAGGTCCTATTAAAGCTGTGGCTGCACAATTCTGCAGACAATGAGGCCACCCTGGCCCCTGGGTTAAACATTTTAGCACAAGAATTCCTTTGGCATGACCCTGTGTAGCATCCACATTTTCAAAAACGAGGTTCACTTTCACTGGTAAATTTTAAAAGGTTTTAAAAATTTTAAAATAAAAAAACAGTAAGAGACAAAGAAGAAAGCAAAACGTTATAACTGCAGGGTGCTTGGCCTCCAACTGAGAGCACACCCAGAAAACACTTCCTTAAATGCATCAGCATGTTACATGTTCATGGGTCTTCATGCATTATTCAAAATCATTCCCCCCCAACTTGTAAATCCACATTTTTTCCTTCCCTAGGGGTCTGATGTCCCATAATCTGAGAATGTGAAGAATTTCCTAATTATGTTTTCTCTTCTGCCATTCTCTGTGTTAGTTACATGAACAAAAGCTTTTTACATCACCACGTTATAGTCCAATAAAAATATAATTCTCACCCTACTATTTTTAAGTTTTGTTAATAGCAAAACTAAAAGAAACTATATTCAAAGAGCAAAGTTTTCCAGCATTATAAATATAGCATTTGTTTTAATATTTGCCATAAGCCAATAATAAATTATGTATTACGAGAAACATAAAATTCTAATTTCTTTTGTGAGTATGGAAGAGCCATGGCTGGGGCACCAATCATTCTGGTTTTATTTCATTTTCTGAAGTTTTGCTGTTTCTCATGTTCATACCATAATATTGAAGCTATCTGGGTGTAAAAAGTCATACAATGTTCTAGCTAGAACAGAGAATCCTCAATTGAGGTCCTGCAATTCACTGTTAATCCCCAGAACTGTCCCAGCTGCATTTTAGTTCTGGGTACCATTACTTCTGAGATTCCCTGGTCCTTCTCTGGTTTAATGCACCACAACATTCAGTTAAAATATGTCCCAAATATTTAACATTTTTCTCCAGCATTTGCACTTTTTTTTTTTTTTTTCAAATAGTTAAAGAGGCTTCTTAGCCTGAACATTCAGCCTTTTCACAGAGGCTTCTTCTACCACTTCTCCTCCTCCTGATTGGAGCAAGACATCCACATGCTGCATTAACCCAATCCCTAGGGGTGAGGTAAATTCTTATGATATTTTCTGCAAGGCTTGCCCAAATAAGACTGGTGCTTCTGTGCATCCCTGCAGAAGGAACATCCATGTCTTTACCATTTTCCCTTCTACCTCTTGTTCCCACTCAAAGGCAAAATACCAAAAGTTTACCATCCTCTGTCAATGGACATCCCCACGAAACATTTTTGACATCAAGTACTGAATGGTGGCATTGTGAGGAGGGAACCTGGTTCAAGATGGTGTAAGGATCTGAGACCCCCTGGGTGCTGGGGCCCCCTTGGGCCCTGGGGTTCATTCCTCAGGGGCTGTAGAAACTCTGCCATGGCCTTTGCCTTCACCTTGGCCTTTTCCTCATACCTTCTTGCATCCCTCTTCTGCGCCTTTCTGACCAACTGCTCCAGGGGCTTCTTTTGTGCCTGCTCCAGCCCCCCTCAGTGCCTGGGGGTGCTCATCCTCTGACAGCTGCTGAGCTTCCTGCAAAATCATTCATTTCTGCTGTGACCCAAACAAAATCCTTAAAAGCCAATCTCAGTCCTTCCACATCCAGTGCACATTTCCCAACTGTACCATCCTCCTCCTTGTGCTCCCCTGCCCTCTCCAGCCCGTATCCAGAGCTGGTCCCTGTCCTGTCGCAGTGTCCAAACGCAGCCCCACCGGCGGGCAGGGCCAGCAGCTCCACGGGGCCAGGCAGCGGCTGGGCCGTCCTGCAGCCTCCTGGGGGCCAGGGGCCACTGCCGGCGCTGCCTGGGGGGTGTTGGGCTCAGGCAGCGCCCGGCGCTGAGCCCCGCCTGCCCCACAGCCCCGGCCCCACCCCGCAGCTCCCCACAGGCCCCAGTCCATGCTCCCAGTCCTGCCCCTCTGCGCCAGCTATTGCCGCTCCCCAGCACTGAGCAGCGCCCTGAAATCCTGACCTCCTTGTCTGCCTGTCCTGGGAACCGGGGGTACAAAGGATCTGGATCAGCTGGCAACTTTTGAGGATACAAGCCTGCTGAAAAACATCCCCATTCTCAGTAGTTTTCTCTTCCTCCTCTTTTCCATCATCCTTTTTCTTACCACATAGGTTTCTCCTGCCTCTTCTTTCCTGAACTGTATTCCTGCACACTCCCCGTCATCCATTCCCTTCCTAGCATACCAACAGCATCCATCCCCTGTTGTCTAAATCCCTTATGGATTTCCCTTATTTTCCCCCTGGGTGTCCATGTCCTTGATTACCTCTGGGAGAATGTGCAAACTCCCTCAACATGCTCCCAAGGGACCCTTCAGATGTATTTTGGCATCATCATCCCTTGAGCTGGGAGCTACAGCTGCCAGCATTCCCTACATGGACTCCACCTGTGCCCCCCCGGGCCCCAGCGCCCCCCGCGAGGGGAATTTGGGGAGGTGGGAGGGGGCAGCACCAAGGCCGGGCCCCTGCGCTGTCGTGGCGGGAGCCCAGTGCTGCCCCAGCCCGAGCTGCCCCAGCTCCATCCCTGCCCCTGCGCGCTGGGATGCTGTGGGTTTGGGGGGAAGAGGGAGCCGGCAGTGGGTGCCTGGGGGCAGCAGGAGAAGGGAAGGAGATCAAATGATGCATGTGGGAGGAGAAGGTGGGATTGTGCAGGAGGAGGAGGAATAGTAGGAGGAAGAGGAATGTGGGAAGAGCAGGGACACAAGAGGAGGAGGAACAGAAACACAAAGCAGTACAAGTTTCCACCCCTCCTTGTATCTGCAGCCTCTCCCCCAGGCCCTGGAGCATTGTCCCCCTCACATGCAGCAGGTTACAGGGGAGGGGGATCTACAGTTTTCACAGGGGTGAGTCTTGGTGTTTCTGAGCTTTATTGGACTAAAAGTTGTTGCTTTGGTTTTTTGCAGGGGCTGAATCTTTATGTTTTGGATGGGATTCTAGCTAAATCTTGCTGTTTGTGGGGGTTTTTTTTCTGTATATTGATGTTCAGAAGATGATTGGGCTGAATCTTGGTGTTTTGGTGGTTCTTAAGGAGACAAGATGTCTAATGCTTTCCTGGGTTTACTTGGGCAAAGAAAAAGCCCCAGCCCAAGGTGATCTCCTCTTGTTTTTTCCATATACCAGGATTTTGCATTGCCAAGGCGTGGGTCCATGGAGGAGGAGGAAAAGCCTCAGAGATCCCTCAGGAGGAGGGGCTGCAAACCCAGCCCAGGGAGCTGCAAGGAGGAAAGACCCTCCCTGAGCCAGGAAGGCAGCCGGAGATACAGGCAGAGCTCAGAGCTGGTGGAAAAGCCTGATGGAGGGGAGAAGCCCCACAAGTGCTTGGAATGTGGAAAGAGTTTCAGCTACAGATCCAGGCTGATCCAGCACCAGAGGATCCACATTGGGGAACGTCCCTACGAGTGTGGGGAATGTAGGAAGAGCTTCAGCCAGAGCTCAAATCTGATCCAGCACCAAAGGATCCACACTGGGGAGAAGCCCTGCGAGTGTGGAGAATGTGGGAAGGGATTCAGAGACCGCTCCAGCCTGATCCACCACCAGAGGATGCACACTGGGGAACAGCCCTATAAGTGTGAGGAATGTGGGAAGAGCTTCAGTCAGAGCTCCACCGTGATCCAACACCAGAGGATCCACACTGGGGGACGGCCCTATGAGTGTGGGAAATGTGGGAAGAGTTTCTGCACAATATCTCATCTGATGCAGCACCAGGTGATCCACACAGGGGAACGGCCCTACACCTGCTTGGAATGTGGGAAGAGCTTTGGGTGGATGTCCGCCCTGAGAAGACACCAGCATATCCACACTGGGGAGAGGCCCTATGAGTGTCCTGTGTGTGGGAAGAGGTTTCAGACCAGCTCCCATCTCCTCCTACATGAGCGGATTCACAGAGAGGAGAGGCCCTTCTGCTGCCCTGACTGCGGGAAGGGATTCAAGCAAAACTCCCATCTCATCAGACACCAACACATCCACAACAGGGAGAGGCCCTACGAGTGTCCTGAGTGTGGGAAGAGCTTCTCACAGAGCTCTCACTTGTACCAACACCAACGGAGCCACCACTAAGGGAAGCCCTGTGAGTGCCCCGAGTGTGGGAAGAGGTTCGTGCTCTGCTCCAGCTCCATCCCCCACAGGAGGATCAGTGTTGGATGATCCCCAGTGACCCCCGTTGGGCAGAGCCTGGTGATCTGTGGGCCTGGTGCTCTGTATTGTGTGAGCTGAATGTGTTTGAGAGATTTCTCTCCCTTCTCCTTGTCCTGCTTTGATTTGGTTTTTAATAAATTCCCTCTCTGTGTCCAGGCTGGGTCTGTGATGCCCATTTTGTTGCTTGGTGAGGGATGTTTCCCCATCTTAACATGACCCAGGAATTCTTGTTTAAATTTTCTCTCCCTATTGCAGCTGGAGGGGCAGAATCAGAGTGGCTGTGGTGAGTGCCTTGCATCGGGCCAGCATCACCCAGGCCATGGGCACCCCTGAGATCCCAGTGTGGTGATGCATTCCCCCACTTCTAGAGAAAGTGTCAGCCAAAAACTGGAGCCAGGATGAAACATCATTATAACTGGAGCCCACTCTCTTGTGACCTCATTAACAGAAATCCAAAAGGAGACCTTTGAGCTCTCCTGGGCCATCGTGGGTTGTGACCAGCAGTGTCCCTCTGAGGGGCCTCTCTGAGCCAGCAAACCCTCGGCTTTGCTGTGCCTGGAGGTGCGCCGGAACACGACGTGTCCTGGGCCCATCCCTCACTCCTCAAGGCCCGATCCTTCGGCCAGCAGGAGATGCAAAACCATCTGAAGGGAGGATTTCACTGAGCTCTGAGGGGAATTTTTCACAGGTACCTTGCTTGCACTGACTGTTCTATCTGTGTGTTTGCTCTGCACATACGCTATAGGAAATCTGGGAGAAATACTGCTTTCCTAGATGTGGAAATACCTTGGATATCTAAGTTAGGCTTGTAAGTAAGGTTCAGTTATAGTAATGAACTTACTTAAATGCTGGTAAGTGTTGTTCTTTTGCTAAGTTGTTAAATGTAAGTCATAAGCTAAGTGTTGTTTCTCTATTAAGTTGCTAAATTCAACTTGGAAGTTACAGCTATAAGTTAGGTTAAATGCTGTTACGTGTTACTGCTCTGTTGAATTGTGAAGTTAAAAGTTAAGTTAGGTATAAGTTCAGTGTTGTTCCTCTGTTGAATTGCTAGGCCTAAGGACTAAGTTAAGTTACAAATGAAGGTAGAAGTTAAAGTGCTGCTCAGTGTTGTTAGGTTTTTAGGCCATGTTCCTTTTAATCCTTCCCCACGTTGTCTTTTGTCCCATGCACCTAAACACAGCACACACCCACCCACACTCCCCTAGAGAGTTCGTTTCTGTTTTGGTTGCCTGATTTTTTTTTGCTTTTGTTGTTGCTTGTTTTCCCTTGATGTACCTTAGCTTTCCTGTAGGCAGTAGAGAATCTTGCCAACGAACTTGTGCTTTGTTGCTGAATATTAAATCTGACTTTTTCTCATGCCCTTGCCACAGATTTTAAAGTGATCTCAAACACTCTCATTCATGACAGTACTACAATATCCTGTATCACTGAGGGCCCTGACACGTACCCCTGTCCCAAAGAGCCACACCCTTTGGGAGAAAGAGGACTTCTGGACATCGAACCAATATGATTATGCAGAAGCTGATTTATTGTTTACTTTTTAGCCCTAGTTATACATTGTAGAACTACTGTCCATGCGATCACGCATTTCTTGATTGGTGTCTCTGTGCTGTTCACGTTCCCTGCACGAGCCCTTCAAAGACCATGATTGGTGGTTGTCCTTTATCTTGGGTCTTGTAATCTTGGTATTCTGTTTTTCAGCTCCTTCTCTCCCAGTTTTAAACAGTTTATGTTTCAGTGGCCTTGAAGTGTCTCGACAAGTTGTCGAAAAACACCTAAAGATGGCTCATGTCGTGCACCTATTATAAACACTGGTCTAAACTAAGAAAAATACAGAAAACAGCTAAACATGTGAAAGACCAGTAAAATATGAGGAGAAACAACTAGGCAGCAAAACATGGAGAAGAGCAGCTAAATCTAGTTTAACTGGTGCACACAATACAGAGCAAGGCCTGGATTTGTTCAGACATGGCCACTGTGGCCTAAACTTGTTCAGTGTTACTACAATTCCCCCTTTTTATTATTGCACCAGCCAGACCTTCCTTACTATCTTATCTTATCTTATCTTAATCTTAATCTTAATCTTAATCTTAATCTTAATCTTAATCTTAATCTTAATCTTAATCTTAATCTTAATCTTAATCTTAATCTTAATCTTATATTATCTTATCCTATCCTCTCATATCCTATCCTGTTTTATCAAGTGAATCGTTAACTTTTTTTTATGGACGCACAATGGTTACAAAGATTCATACAACATATCCCATGAAAATCCTTACACCTGTGTTCATGTGCCAATAACAAGAAATCTATAGTGAGTCCATTAGCTAACAATGTTGATCTTTGACATCTCTGAATGTCCATCTTGAGCACCTGAAACAGGGAATAGCTAAAGAAGGTTAGTTAGAACATAATACCATGATGATGACATGAGACTTTTTCTTGATAAGTTGCTTTTGTAAGTTTCCAGACAGGGCTATGTTTTGGCAGTCCTGTTTCTCTTTGGGTCATGAAAGCCGCATGGTAGTTAGGGAATTTGTTTTCTGACTGGGCCTCATTTTCTTGGAGACAACTGATGCCTGGTCAATGAATAGATGGTTACTTTGAACCTGCTAATGATAAAAACACATGCACATCTTCTCTTTAAGTTAGTAAATCAATTAGGCTTTGTCATTGTACATTATTGAGGACTCATATCTAGTGAGATCAGAATCTTACAGCAATCAGGAATAATTCAGATACAACAATCAAACACATTTCTACTATCAGACATAATTATTTGCACATGTGAAGTTAGATGATTACCAAGCACAAAAACACTTTATTATCATCCCAGTGTGTGCAACAGCTGATAAGACTCAAATCAGTGAAGAAATGTATAATCACCTCTGGAAAATTATTCCCAAGCTCATTTCAAAAAATTAGGTCCAGCTGTCATATTGATAGGATCAAATTGCTAAGTCAGAGGAACTCAGGTATTGTTTTGATGCAGAAAACATCTGGGTCTGTTGGGAGTTTCCCATCCAGGTAGAGCCAGGGCGTGGCCAGAGCCCAGGCCCTAATTGGAAGAGAATTCCCTCATATATTTAAAAAAAAAAAAAAAAAAAAAAACAACATGACTCTTCAGAACAGAAACCACAATTAAACATCTCATCATGAGAAAGCAGCCAAACCCCTTCAGCATCTTGTTCTCTCTGAAGTTTTTACTCAGGCTTGTTCTCTCTCACAAGAACCACAAGATCATCAGATTAGAGGAGGCTTCCAACGAAGCTCAGATATCATTTCTTGGAAGTCTGAAAATACTGAAAGTCATGAGACATCAGAGAGGCAGCCTGGATATAAGAGATGCATATGCAACTAGAAAAGAAAAGATCCTGAAAATAACACGTATCTTGTAGGTAATTACACCAGGAGATGTTAAACAGCTGGCTATAAATACAGCAAATGCAACATCAACATCCCATGAGTTTGCCTATTACAAAATTGGTGAATTCACACCATGCAATCAATAGTGTTAATTATCACTTCAGTAGAACAAAAGCACACTTAAGAGAACTCAGTTAATCAGTATTAATGCTGAACATAACTGGAACAAAACATTGTCTAAACTTATTGATACTGAAACTTAATAAAAATTAAAACGAACAGAATTAACTTAATAGAACTTAGCCTTAGTCAGTCTTAACAGAACGTATCTGGACACCAAAAAACACTCGTGAAAAAAGGGGTCCCCGAACCAAGGGGACAGAAACATTATCTGCCTTTAAATATTGTTGGGTATATAAATTTCTAATTATTATAGTAAAAAGCAATACCATTATAACTGTATTACGATGTACACAGATAGATTTGAACTCCTCCAGTAAAACCGTAAAAACCACTTTAACCACTTTTGACTTCCCCCTTTTTTTTTTTTTTTTTTTTTTTTTTTTTTTTTGCGTCATGGGGGAACCACGCCTCTGAGGGGGAACACCGGAGCCCATGCCACCACTGCCGAGCATCGAGCTGGAAAAAGACCTTTTCCTCAGCATCATGTCTGGGGTAGCGACCCCCATGTCCAGAGCTCTCTCCCCCTGGCCCTGGGCCCCACTCCCCCCTCTTCTGCTGCACACGCTCCAAACTAACAGACCGAAATGGAGGGATCAACATTCTTCTCATTCCTTGGCACAGGCTGAAACCAACAGACTTTCCCTCGGGACCTCTCCCTCCTGAGAACCGAACCCAGTGACCTCTGCCAGCACCGCGGCCCGTGAGACCGGCACCGCCACATGTAGCTCTTTCTGTCAAACAGGTGTCCTTTCTCTTTGCCCCCGCCACCAGAAGCGGTCGAGTTTTTTCTCTCTCTCTGATATGCTGGCCGACCCAAGTCCTTAGTGTGCTAATTCTCTTTCTAGCTGCGGTGCTTTTCTGTTTCTGAGCAGCAGGATGGCTCTGCACGAGAATATTCGTGATCTACATTTGAATGCCGGCTCTGACTGAGCTCCAGTGAATTGGGCAGCAAAGGTGGGGGATAAACTTGCACTCCTAGGGCTGCTGTTAACTCTTCAGGGGACACCCGGGAACAGCCCGTCGGTTTTTCTGTTTCTGAAGTAAGCAATAAAGCATCTATTTCCGTTTTTTGTGATTCCAATGCGGTCCGCGAGTCCGCACTATCACCGCCTGAGACCTCCCGCCGGCCCGCGACTCTGTCTCAGCGACTGCCGATGGTAAGGACAAAACAACTGTCTCTTCCCCCCAAAGCACTCTCATGCAAAGGCTGGAAAAGCGGCCACAGAGTCACCCGAAATAAATCCTTTTACCTGACCCCATCTAAATAGTCTTTTTAAACCCTCTGGGTCGTAATTGACTGCTCTCACAGAGAGGATATGCTGGAGGATATTTAACTTTGCTCTTCTTTCTTTTCTTTTGATAATAATTTCTCCATCCGTCCAGCCTCAGCCGCTCACCTTTTACCGTAGCTCTTCACTGCACTGCACATGCTTTTCTCTCAGAGCTTTTCTCGGGAACACCTCTCCGCCCCATGCTCCTGCCGGCTTCCTTCCAAGCCGCTCCCCGCAGTTTTCTCTCTCGTATTCTTCGGATTCTCTTCAGAGTCACACTCCTACCTCCACTGCCGCGGTCCCGCCACAGCAGCCCGCAACTGGGCTTCCCACATTTTTTGTTCTGTGGACCCCCTTCAGAGCCTAAGTCTAAAGGGTTATGGTTTGCTTCATATGCACGATATGTGCGATATATCACATTGGGGTCACCAAATGAGGGAAAAAAACTGGAGTACTGGACACCAAATCAATATGATTTTGCAGAAGCCGATTTATTGTTTATAATTCACTCTAACTATACATTACTAGAACCATCACCCACATGGGAACATACTCTACAATTGGTAAATTTAGGATATTGATCCACCCATTTAAACCCCTGAAAGTCTGTAACTGGTGGTCTTCAGGATCTTCATCGCCTCCTGTTATCTTGAATCTTCTAATCCTGGTATTCTGTGTTTTCAGCTTCTCTCCCAATTTGATATAGTTTATGTTCCAACGGCCTTGGAGGGTTTCAAACCAGTTATTGAAAAACTCCTAAAATTTTCTCATACTGTGCACCTATTATAAACACTGCTCTAAAAAGAAGAGTGTGAACAGAGAGCAAAATGTGCAGAAAAAAACGGAACAGTAAAACATAGCAACTAAATATAATTTTTGGCTTGTGCACACACACAAGGCCCAGATTTTTACAGACATGTCCACGGGGGTCTAAACCCTGTTCAGCATTAAAACAGTAGGGATTGTTTGGCTCCTCCCCCTGGGTGGAGCATCTCACAATGGGATGATGTGGTTTTATCAGTCATGCAGTGAGACTCAATGGCTCATTAACAGAAGATACCTTTCTGGAGGAAGGATGGTTCATGGAAAAGATAAAGAACACTGCCCCATCTGGTTTTTAACAGATGGCCCATTAGCAGAGGGTATCTCCCACAGAGGTAAGAATCACTGCCCCACCTGGTTTCAGCGGCTGGTGATAGAACACATACTTCTGAGCATATCTTTACATTGTAACCTAGGACACTATGTGACATAATAACATTCACACTTAGTTAAAACTAAAATTTACACTTCTACTTCATGTCTGTGTGGCTTAATATATTTTAATTTCTCTAAAGGCTTTATATCAGTGCCTGCATTCTCTCTCTCTGAGGGACTCAGAGAGGCTTCTGTTTTACACACTCCAACAGGCTCTGACATTGGAGTGGGGCCCCACAGGGAAGGACATGGGGAGCCCATATTAGGGAAGATCCTGGTGCTTTCCACCTATTTCGGGGCTTCTAAACAACTTGTGATGGATTCACTTCCATGGGTTCTGATGCCACCCGCCTACACTTCGAACTGGCCCAGACTGGTGCTCCCAGTGCCACATAGGGTGGGGCCCTGGGGACCCCCCACAGCACAGCGTGGCTGCTTTGGGGCTGATGGCACCGCCCAGTGCTGGGGATGGGGCGTGTCAGGGGAGCTGGGGCCACACTGGTGGTACTGGTGGTGCTGGGAGCTCACCTGTCTGGGGACCAGAGGGACTCTAGTAAACCTGTGTGCTCCCCCTGGGGACCCCCAGCCTGGTGACACTCTGCCCCGAGCTGCTCCCAGTATTCCCAATAAAGCTTCCCAGTTCACCTGGTCCTGTTCATTGGGGGCCAGTGGAGAAGGAGCTGGAGGGACCCCACAGGAGGAGCCATGATTTGTTGGGGCAGAACAGGCCCTGCAATAGATTGGGACTGGGGACCCCTAGGAAAGGTCGTGTCCCCGCATTCTCACCCAACTCTGGGGGGCCATGGGCGGAACCTGAACCCCAACATGGCACCGGGCCAACCCCAAAGGTGCCAGAAACCCGCTAAGCCTCAAGGGGAATTTGCGGAGGGGGCAGAAGAGGGGTGCCCAGGCTGGGCCAAGAGCTAAGTGCTGCTGCAGCCCGACCTGCCCCAGCTGCATCCAAGCTCCTCCTCCTGGATGCTACACTGTTTGGAAAACGACAAAGCCAACGGTGGGTGCTGGGCCCAGCAGGAGCAGAAGGGATGGAGGAGATGGAGGGCCAAGAAAGGAGTGGAAGAAGGGCCAGAAAAAATAGGAATAGGAGGCAAGACTAGAAAGGAGGAGGAGTGGGACCCCTATCAATGCAATTTGGGGGTCCCAACCCACTCCCCCTCTCCCACTCTTTGGGGGTCCCAGATCCTCTTTTCCCTTGCTCTTCCACCCTTTCCCACTGCCCTCCAACGTACCACCCCCATCCCACATGTTTGGTTTTGGGGTTCCAGACCCCTCCTCTTTACTCTGGAGGTCCCATACTCTCTATCTCACAATTCAGGCACCTCATTGCCGCTTTTTCGTCGGAGGAATGCCTGAGGTTTGCAACTTTGGGGTGTAGTTTTGGAGGTGGACAGCTCTGTCTGGCTTTCCCCTCCCTGTTGTGGCCTCTCAGCTGCCCCTGACACCCTGGGGTGCTGGGATTTCCCTCCTGGGGACAAGGACGTTCATTCCCTTCCAGGAGCCCAATGCCCGGCTGGGGCTCCAGGGCAGGGGGTCCTTGAGCAGCTGCCCCAGAACCTCCGCCAGGGTCTCCCAGCGCAGCCGGAGCCGCTCGGCCTGGGGTCCCCAAAGCCCTCAGCAAGCCCCAAGTGCCTCCCAGGAACCCTCAACTCCCTCAAACCCAGCATCCCCCACAGCCCCTGCAAGTTCCCCCATGGCACCGGCCGTGGCCATGTCCCCACATGTCACTGGTCATGTCCCACCATGTCCTCACCCATGGCTGTGTCCCCACCATGTTTCCATCCCTGTCCATTGTCCCTCTCATCTCCATCCATGCCCATGTCCCCTCATGTCCCCATGAATGGCCACATCCCCAGCCATGTCCATTTGTCCCCATGTCACTCTCCGTGTCTGTGTCTCACCATGTCTCTGTCCCCCCATGTCCCCACCCATGTCTCAGTTCAGTGTTTTTATTTTTAGTGTTGGATGTTTTGAAGGGATGAAGAGAAATCAAAAGCAAATCATAGGCAAAAGAAAAGTTTTCCATGTCTGTCCTAGCTGAGGATCCACGTGCTTTGGAGGGAGGGAAGAACCTTTTTTGGAGGGGTTTCCACCTCACTCTCTCCAAAATCCTGTTCTTTGCCCCAATTCATTAGCATTTGGCTGCGGAAGACAATCTTAGACAATAGGAAATCAAAATCCTGGAATCACGGAGGTTGGATGTAGTGATTTTGGTTTATTGATTTAATTTTTTTTTTTTTGTTGCAAGATAGGATTAGAAAGACAAAAAACAGGTTTAACGTTAAATGGTATAAAGAGAAGTTTTCTTACTAGAAACTATAAGAAAAAAACTTACAATAAAACTGTATATTTATTTTTTTATAGTAAAAAGTACAAAAATCAACACAGTTTACCATCTTTAAAATAACTTTCACCAATTTACTTGAAAGAGGATACTTTTTTTATCATTATCAAGATTTCTTCACAAGAAAGTTGCCTTTTTGTTTTGGATTTACAGTGATTAGCCACCTGAGAGAATGGAAATCTGTTTACTACCTAAAAACACTTTTTTCAAACTAACATTTTTCTCATAACTTATATTGAGAACTATATTAACTTATAGGACAAACTTTAAGGATTATATCAGCAGAAACAAAAACTTACTTTATTTTTGAGAACAGAGGGTTTTTTTCTTTTTCTTTTTTTTGCAGGCAACAACTGTGGCTTTTTTAATATTTAAACTTAGGGGATTACAGCAATTTTAACATTTCCTTACTTTAACATTAATGCTTTTGTTTATATTTACAGTTAGCAGAGTCATATTCACTTCATAATACTTTTATGTACTATAGGGAAACAAGAGTTTTTTCTCCATAGTTAAAAAAAAAGAGGAATTTTAGTTCACGAGTTTTTTTCTTTCTTTATTTACAATTTGACATATCTTTTTGTTTGATTTCAGAGGTTTTATGTTGTTTCTGTGTGTATTATTATTTTAGGTGTTTGTTTGTTTGTTTGTTTGTTTTTTTTTTTTTTTGTTTTGTTTGTTGTTGTTTTTTGGGTTTTTTTGTTTTGTCTTGTTTTGTTTTTTGTTTTTGTTTTTTTTTTTTTTTTTTTACTTAGGAGAGAGAATAAAGTATCTGTAAAGTTTTACTCTGGGCATTCAAGGAGTTAATACCTTTCCCGGGCAGCAGAGGGTTTTGTGATTTTTTCCAGGTGGGGCTGTTGAGTTATTTACAATAAAGAGTCTTTCCAGGCCACGCTGGGGGCTGGGTGAGGACTGCAGGGTTTAGTCAGAGAAGCGCTGATGAGTTTCTGGTTTCATGGCTGTTCTCCGGCGCCCGCTGCGCTCAATTCCAGCCGCGGGCCGGGGGTTCTTCCTCCACCCTGCCCAGCAGACAAGGCTGTGGGGCCTTGCCAGAACGGGGCTCAGCTGTTTTTCCCCCAGGCCCGTGGGCAGCGGGGCGGGCCCGGCCGTTCGGAGCCGCTCCGGGCCGGGGCAGGGCAGGGTTCTGCCGAGCCGCGGCCGTGCCGGGGGCAGGGATGTGAGCAACGGGCCTTGCCTTTCCTTTCCCTGGATATCGGGGTCCCTGGCTGGAAACGGGGCCCGGCAGCTTCCTGAGCTCTGAGTCAGAGCCCGCCTGCCCCTGCCCGGCCCGGGCAAAGTGGAGGGGCCTGGGCTGGTGTTACTGTGTGAGAGGCCAGAAGGGAAAGAGAACTGTCCTGGGGCTTTTTGTCTTTACACGTGTGTTTCACAAGGAGGCATGAACTGGCTTATTGCTGTAACAATGTGTCAATATTAAAAATCCGACCCTGACTGGTTCTTGTCAGATACAAGGGAGACTGCCCAGGTCTCGGCAGGTAAAAAATTCAGGAAATCTTTACAAACCACCACATGGGAAAAGACCTCCAAGACCATTAAGCATTCCTCGATGACACCAGAAGACACGACTGAACACAGAAGACTTTCTGGGGTTGAAAGTCAACAAATCTACTCTAAACAAGGAATTCCCAATGTCTCTTTGCATCCCAATAGATGTTCTGCCCCTACGTTCATCCAGGTGCCCACAGGGAGACAAGATGATGCAGAGCTCCCCCAGCCAGGTGTCTTCTGAACAGGGATCACCAGGAGCACGGATCACCAGGGCTCTGCCCAACGGGGGTCACTGGGGATCATCCAACACCGATCCTCCCATGGGGGATGGAGCTGGAGCAGAGCACGAAGCTCTTCCCACACTCGGGGCACTCACAGGGCTTCCCTTAGTGGTGGCTCCGTTGGTGTCAGGTCAAGTTAGAGGTCGAGTAGAAGCTCTTCCCACACTCATGACACTCGTAGGGGCCTCTCCCCAGTGTGGATGCGCTGGTGGACAGTGAGGTGGGAATTGAGGTTGAATCCCTTCCCGCAGTCGGGGCAGCGGAAGGGCCTCTCCTCTGTATGAATCTGCTCATGTTTGAGGAGAGAGGAGCTGGTCTGAAACCTCTTCCCACATTCAGGACACTGGAAGGGCCTCTCCCCACTGTGGATCCTCTGGTGGACTCTCAGGTTGGAGCTGTCCCCAAAGCTCTTCCCACATTCCAAGCAGGTGTAGGGTGTAGGGTTAGGGTTCCCTTGTGTGGATCATCTGGTGCCGCATCAGATCAGATATTGCCCTGAAACTCTTCCTGCATTTGCCACACCCATACAGCTTTTCCCCAGTGTGGATCATCTGGTGCCGGATAAGGATGGAGCTTCGGCTGAAACCCTTCCCACACTCCTCACACTCGTAGGGCCGTTGCCCAGTGTGGACCCTCTGGTGTCGGATCAGGTCAGAGCTCCATCTGAAATCCTTCCCACATTCCAAGCACTTGTGGGGCTTCTCCCCTCCATGAGGCTTCTCCACCAGCTCTGAGCTCTGCCTGGATCTCCGGCCGCCTTCCCGGCTCAGGGAGGGTCTTTCCTCCTCGCAGCTCCCTGGGCTGGGTTTGCAGCTCCTCCTCCTGCGGGATCTCTGGGGCTTTTCTACCTTGTCCATCTCCTCACACTTTGGGAATGAGAAATCCTGGTCTGGGGAAAAAACAACAAGTGAGCTCCATAGACTGGGAGTACTTCCTTTCCCAAGTTCATCTCAGGACATCATTGGGCAACTTGCATCTGTAAGAACCTCCCAAACACCAAGATTCAGACTCAAAATCCTCCTTGTGAAAACTTCACTAAAAAAAGTGTGTGGGGGAAATCATCCCTCTCCCCACTCCAACATGTGCTGTCAATGTCTAGGTTATACAGGGTGTATTAGAGCACTAGGATGTTTTTGTTAGTCCAGAGAAATCAGTTGGGAATCCAAGTATCTGATGATTTAATTAGAGAAAAGTGGCCAATTGATGCAGCCATGGCTGGAGGGAGCACCCGAAAATGGGTAACAGATGAATAAACACCAGAACAAATCCAAATCCATGGACCAGTTCCTGGGAACCTTAACAAATTCATATCAGGAGACAGAAAATCCACCATTATTTTGAGTAGCATAATTAAATTAAAAACTAAATATTATCATTATTACTATCATGACTAATATTCGTACTATTATTATTAGTATTGCTGTTATTATTATTATTACTGCTACTATTATAATTACTATTTACTAAAGAATATATTATCAGTCCTCAAAAAAACAATAAATTGGCCACCTCCATCTCCACCTTCCTGCCAAGCAATCCCTGAAATGGAGAACAAGACATTTCACCACGGAATGGGATCAGATTACCTATGAACAGAAGGAGGAGGAGTTTGTGGAAAATAAAATGACTCAAACTGCTTTTTCCAAAGAGATGATAAGTGAAAAGTGATGCAACAGGTGACAAAAGAAGTAAGAAAGTAGATCATGTACCAGTCCAAACAGGGAAACGATGGGAATGGGACACATTTTTGTGGTTTCGTGGCGGACCATGGCTTAAAAGAATGCTGTTCCTCCTCTGATGTTCTGGAGCAACTCTCATCTTTTTGCCATGCACAACACTTGCTGAGTGCAGCTTGTTCAGCAGGTGAGCAAGGGGATGCAGGTGGCAGCCAGGCCTCCTGATCCAGAAACAGCTACAAAAGGACACGGAGTGAGGGCACTGAGAATAATCCCCAAATCAAAGAGGACACAGGAAGAACAAACAGGGTCGATGGGTGAATCTGCTTGGATTCAGGGCCAGGAACTTGTACATGAGAAAGCAATGGGAGAAATCTTCAGTTTCAGAAAAGGTTACTAATTGACATAGAGTGCTGCTCAGTCAAGACCCTGCTCAATTCCTGAACTTGGAGAAGGAGAAACACTTAACATAGCCGTGAAAATCGGATGTTATAATAAAGGAGTGGTGTATGTTAAGGAGGACATGAAGCAGGCGAATCGGGAAACCTGAAACTTCCAAGCAGCTTTCCTTTTTGTCGGGAAAGGGAGATGCAGCCGGGAAAATGAGGATAAAAAGGAGACTGCATTTTACAGACTGCATGGGAAATGCCCATGGCCTTTCCCTTTGTTCATCAATAAAGATAGATAAAAACGAGATAATTTTTTCCTTCGACCTCCCTCTCCTCCCAGGACACTCCTCCCAATGTTCCAACATCCATCCTAGCTGGCTATCCCTTGGGATTTTAGGCAATTTGTTCCCTCGCACCTTTAAGGGATTTTTGGGGCTTTTTTTTTTTTTTTTCCTGAATCTGGCTCCTTTTCTGCCCTATCCTTAAATGAACCGAAAATTTCCTTACCTTGTTTTTACACCAGACTCGTCCAGATGACCTCTTTTTAGGATTTTAGCGGTACCATACTAAACCTTAGTTTATTTTTCTTTTTAATTAATTTACCAGTCTACTTAGCCTCACAGAGAACCATTCTGTGAGTCTTTCGAAAGGTAGCGAGCTCTCCCTTTTCTTGAACTTACCAAGTCCCTGGATCCAAAAGGTTTTACCAGTTTCTCAATACCCGAGAACGTACCTTCCCCTTTGATCCCCATTCGTGATTGACCCCTAAAACTTCCCCAAGTTTTAGGCTTTTCATGTGAGCAAGAGAGAACAACCACATTATGTTCGCTTCCCTCTCGCCCGACCACGTCCCTCACAGGATAGTGGAACTGCTGTCTCGAGGTCCACACTGGCATCATGATAAGATCACATCTCACACATGCGCCCAATCACTCCTCACTCAACCACGCAGTACTCATGGTTCCTTTTCCTGCGTGGGTTCGTGCACGTAGAATTTTGTGAGTGAAAAAACTTTGCCGCGGCTTTTTCCGAGAGCTCTGGGCCCGTTCCTTTCCTTTCTGATTGTGGCTCTGGCTTTTAGTTCAAGATTCTGACTGGTTCCAAGAATTTTCCCAATTCTGTCAGGCCGCTGAAATCAGCGGGGCACCTCCTGTGCACAAAAGGGGCTCCCTGGACCCCCAAATCAGAATCATGTCGGGATCACCAAGATTGTTATAGATAAAAATAAGATCAAGACGAATTAAATATGATTAAAATAAGCGATATCTATTTTGCGACCGAAATACGGTCCTCGATAGCCACAATCAAAAAAGGGACAGCGCTGAGCCCGGGGTCGGAGCCGGGTGAACATACTATGATCTGATCTCTATCGAATCAGATCCCCAAATGTTCACAAAGCAACTTTGGTTAGTCCAGTTTTTATACAGTTTTTTTAGCCCGGAGCAGAGGTCTTTGTCTTCTTGCTGCGTTGGGCTGGACAAAACTATGTTCTGGGAGACGATGAATTTTGATGAATCAGGTTCAGGTTTTACAAGAAAGTGGAATTGAGATGTAAGTTGCAGATTTTGGTTTACTTGAAACGGGCATTCAGATGTATTTTTCTTGATGTCTCTGGCTATCTTAATTGTGGGTGCTTATCGGGCTTTTAACATTTGGGTGTTCCCACACTCGGGGCACTCACAGGGCTTCCCTTAGTGGAGCCTCCGTTGGTGTTTGGTCAAGTGAGAGCTCCGGGTCCCTTCGTGTCTCTATCCCTCGATCGGGCCTCTCCCTGGTGTGGATGTGCTGATGGGTGGAAATTCAGAATTCCACCTGAAGGTCTTCCCACATTCCAGGCTGTTCCCTTGTGTGGATCTTGGGAGCTTGGTGAGGTTGGAGCTCCAACTGAAACTCTTCCTATATTTCCCACATTCATAGAGCCATTTCCCAGTGTGAAAGTTCTGGTGTTCCCTCAGGTGGGAGCTGTAGCAGAAGCTCTTCTCATCTTCCAAGCAGTTGTGGGGCTTTTCTTCCTCCTCCTCTCACATTCCAAGCACTTGTGGGGCTTTTCTTCCTCCTCCATCCAGCTGTGGCTTGGAAATGACAAATCCTCGTTTGAGGGGAAAAAGAAGGTGGGGACTCCTTGGGCTGGGGGCTTCTCCTGCCCAAATCCATCTCTAGAACATAGGAGGTGTCTTGCCTCTATGAAATTCTCCAAAATATCAAGATTCAGCCCAAAAAACCCCTCCAAGGTGTTCCCCATCTCTGATCTCTCCACTTTGGGGTTCCAGAGGTTTCCCTTCCCGGGGATGATGGAGGTCCAATGGCTCCAGGGGTTCCCACTTCTCCAGGGTTCTGCTTGGGGATGATCCAGGGGCTTTTGGGGTCCGTGGGGTCCCTTCTTCACTGATATCTCGCTTTGAGATCCCTGGGATCCCAGGGGTTCCTCCTCTCCAGACTCCCCCCTTTCCAGGCTGCCAGGGCCCCCCAGCTCCGGGATCACCCCTCTCTGCTCTCCCTGCTCTGGAGGTCCCAGGGTTCCTCTTCTCTGCTCTCCCAGGGCTCCCCAGCACCAATGTCCTCCCACTGCTGATACTGGGCAATGGCCACACGGACCCCCAAAGATCCTCCCAAGGGGCTCGGCTTTGGGGTCCTGCAAGATCCAAACATACACAGAAGAAACCTCCCAGGGACACCAGATGATATTTGGGGCTCAATTCTGTAATCTGCGAGCTCCAAACACACCCCCAAAAAAAACCCTCTCAGGGGCTCCTGATAGATTTGGGACGAGCTTTCCCTCCCCAGTCCCCTGCAGGGTGCGCTGGGGGCGATGGTCCCGTGGCCGGGGGTGCTGCGGCCACAGGGGGCACTGGAACCTCCTGTTTCTCCTTCTTTGCCTGCTCCTGCTCCTCCTCTTACTGCTCCTCCTTTTCCCGTCTTCCTCCTCCTCCTCCTGCTCTTCCTCCTTCCCAATCCCACCTCCTCCCCAGTTTCTGCACTCTGTATATTTAGAGTGGAGAGCCTTGCTTGTGTTTAGAACTAGAACAAAGATCCCAGATGGAACAAGCCTTGCTGGTTTTAGTCAGAAGCATCAGTGACTAAAGGTCATGTTTCCTTTGCTTTTGTCCCGTCTTTGCTCCTCCTCAGTGTTCAGGCTGGACTATGGGGTGTCCTTGTTTGCTGCATTTTCGGAGTTCCTCTTGGATCCTTTGGACAGTGGGCTGTGCCCTGGGAGGATTCTTTGTGCTCCTTTGTGACACAGGAGAACCTTCCAAGCGGTTTTTGCGTGAGCTGCTGCTGTGGTGTCACAGGAACGTTGCCACATCCCAGCGTGTTTCCATTGTTGTGGGACACAGAGGCCTCAGTGCCCAGAGCGGCTCTGGGTGCTGCTGATTGCTGGAGGATCCTCCTGCCCGAGGCATTCCCAGCAGCCAGTCCAGCCCTGACGTGTCCCTCTGTGCTTGCAGGGGCACAGCCTGCAGACGTGTGCAGTGCAGCCACAATGATCCAGCAAGTGGCTGCTGCAGTTTGCACTCTGTACACTGTGGCGTATTCGGGGTATTTTCTAACCCACTTGGCAAGTAAGTCAAGTTTTTCCCTCGGTGCAGCATCTGTGGCTTTGGGCTTGCTGTGTGCTTTCTGTTCTTCCTCTGGACCTGAGCTGACTCTGTAACCCAATTGCCATGAAGACACCGTTGGTTTGGGAGAGCTCCTGCCAGCAGCTGCAGCTGTAAAGGGGATGTCTGCTGTGGGCTTCAGTGAAGCCACAGGCTGAAAATTGCAGGCCTAGGCCTTTTCTCACAGGGTCTGAGTTCTTTTCTCAGGCTGTGAAACTTTCTCAGGCCAAGCTGAAACCTTTCCCATGCTAGGGCCTCTGTCTGTACTGTAAACATAAGAGAAAGAATCATAACATAGATAGCACACCTGCTGGATCTATGGGAGAACCAGAGAGCAGAGGTGTCTCTCTGTCTCTCCAATGAACTGTCTGTATTTTGCTTTGCACGAACTGTATTATAAAAAGCCACAGCTTTCTTCAATAAACTGCACTCTTTCTTGCATCAAGTAAGAGAGTTGCCATGTTGCTGTCTCCTCTCGCCGCTCCGTAACCATCTCAGGCAGCAACAGTCTGCAGCCAGCCAGGCGTTTGCAGTGAGGCCTGGAGGGTTCTGTTCCCTCAAGCAGGGCGTCTGTGGCACTGGAGCCTGGAACTCCCTCATTTGCTGCTCCAGCCAAGAACTGACACAGCCCAGCATTTTGTGCTGTTCTCTTGCTTGCTCTGGGAAGGGACTGTGGCTCCGGCAGGGATGCTGTGAAAGCAAAATGCTCTCTTGGGCTTGCCTTGCTCTGTGGCATTTCCCACCACAGGCAGTTCTTTTCCTACCAGCATCTGGTTCATGTTCCCTCTCCCATTGCAGGGCACCTCATGTGTGGATCCCAAGAAGCTCCTCCTTTGGTGAGTTGCAAGAAACCCTTGGTGTTCAGAATTGTGCAGCAAGTTGTGAGCCCTGTGTGTGGCAGCCCAGTGCCAGCTGGGAGGCTGAAGGAAAGTTCCTGTCAGGGTGTTTGCAGCAGCTGCAGCAAAGGGATCCCTGGCAGTTTTCTCCTTTTCTGATGAAGACTTTTAGAAGAGCTGCAGGTCTGGTTTTGCAGGCAGAAGATTTGCCTTAGCCATGGTGAAATATCAAATTCCCAACAATAAGTGGCAATGTCACCTTTAGCCATTGTTAGTTTGAACAACTCTGAACTCTGTGCTTAGTGCAGCTGGATGTGTAGCTGAGGATAAATAAGGTGATAACTGAGACAGAACTTCCTGTCTCTCATGCTACCCTCTGTCCACAGGGCACAAAAGCTGCATCAGCTGCAGGAGAAACAGGACTTCTGGACAGCAAACAAATATAATTATGCAGAAGCCGATTTATTATTTATTTTGTAGCCCTAGCTATACATTCTAAAACTACTGCCCATGTGATCATGCATTTCTTGATTGGTGGTTCTATGCTGCTCACACACCCTGCACGAGCCCCTCAAAGGCGATGATTGTTTGTCGTGCAAAGCTTCGCTGCCCATCTTTGAGTCTTGTACTCTAGGTATTCTGTGTTTCAGCTCCTTCTCTCCTGATTTAGCACAGTTTGTTTCAGCGGCCTTGAAGGGTCTCAACAAGTTGTTGAAAAACACCTAAAGATGGCTCATCCCATGCACCTGTTATAAACACTGGTCTAAACTAAGAAATATACAGAAAACAGCTAAGCGTGTGACAGAATAGTAAAATATGCAGAAAAACAACTAGGCAGCAAAACTTGGAGAAAAGCAGCTAAATATAGTTTTTGGCTGGAGCACACGATACAGAATAAGGCCTGGATTTGTTCAGACATGTCCACTGTGGCCTAAACTTGTCCAATATTACTACAATTCCCCTTTTTCTTCTTGCACCCACCAATCATCTTTACTATCTTATCTTATCTTATCTTATCTTATCTTATCTTATCTTATCTTATCTTATCTTATCTTATCTTATCTTATCTTATCTTATCTTATCTATCTTATCTTATCTTATCTTATCTTATCTTATCTTATCTTATCTTATCTTATCTTATCTTATCTTATCTTATCTTATCTCTTACCTCATCTTATCTTAATCTTACCTTATCTATCGTATATTTTCATCTTATCTATCTTATCCTTATATTATCTTATCTTTGTATTATCTAATCTTTATATTATCTTTTATCTTATCCTATCTTATTCTATCATATCTTTTTTTTTCAAGTGAATCATTAACATTAATTATGGGAAAAATAATGTGATAATGACTAACAAAAATATCCAAACCCCCTTGATTATATGTTTTAACCATCCAGGTATTCCCCATCCTTCTAACCATTCATCTAAACCCCAATCATCCACAGTCAACTTCTTCATGTTATCTTGCAGTTGTTTGAACTTCTCCTGAATGAATGCACAATGGTTACAAAGATTCATACAACATATCCCATGAAAATCCTTACACCTGTCTTCATGTGCCAATAACAAGAAATCTATAGTGAGTCCATTAGCTAACAATGTTGATCTTTGGCATCACTGAATGTCCATCTTGAGCACCTGAAACAGGGAATAGCTAAAGAAGGTTAGTTAGAACACAATACCATGATGATGACATGAGACTTTTTCTTGATAAGTTGCTTTTGTAAGTTTCCAGACAGGGCTATGTTTTGGCAGTCCTGTTTCTCTTTGGGTCATGAAAGCCGCATGGTAGTTAGGGAATTTGTTTTCTGACTGGGCCTCATTTTCTTGGAGACAACTGATGCCTGGTCAATGAATAGATGGTTACTTTGAACCTGCTAATGATAAAAACACATGCACATCTTCTCTTTAAGTTAGTAAATCAATTAGGCTTTGTCATTGTACATTATTGAGGACTCTTATATCTAGTGAGATCAGAATCTTACAGCAATCAGGAATAATTCAGATATAACAATCAAACACATTTCTACTATCAGACATAATTAATTGCACATGTGAAGTTAGATGATTACCAAGCACTAAAACACTGTACCATCATCCAAGTGCCTGCAACACCTGATAAACCTCAAATCAGTGAAGAAATGGATAATCACCTCTGGAAAATTATTCCAAAGATAATTTCATAAAATAGGTCCAGCTGTCATATTGATAGGGGCAAATAGCCAAGTCAGAGGAACTCAGGTATTGTTTTGATGCAGAAAACACCTGGGTCTGTTGGCAGTTTCCCATCCAGGTAGAGCCAGGGCATAGCCAGAGCCCAGGCCGTAATTGGAAGACAATTCCGTGATTTTTTTTTTTTTTTTTTTTAACACCAAGACTCCAGAATAGGAGCCACAACCAAGCATTTTAGGGTGAGAAAGTAACCAAACCTCTTCAGCATCTTGTTTTCTCTGAAGTTTTTCCTCAGATTTGTTCTCTCTCACAAGAACCACAAGATCATGAGTTTAGAGGAGGCTTCCAACAAAGCTCAGATATCATTACTTGGAAGTCTGAAAATACTGAAAATCATGAGATAACAGAGAGGCAGCCTGGATAAAAGAGATGCATATGCAACTAGAAAAGAAAAGAAAAGATCCTGAAAATGACAAGTGGCTTGTAGATAATTACAACAGGATATGTTAATAAGCAGCCTAGAAATTCAACAAATAAAACATCAACATCCCATGAGTTTGCCTATTACAAAATTGGTGAATTCACAACAAGTAATCAATAGTGTTAATTATCACTTCAGAAGAACAAAAAGTACACTTAAAAGAACTCAGTTAATCAGTATTAATACCGAACATAACTGGAACAAAACATTGACTAAACTTAGTGATACTGAAACTTAATAAAAATGAAATCGAACAGAATTAGCTTAATAGAACTTAGCCTTAGTCAATCTTAACAGAACATATCTGGACACCAAAAAACACTCGTGAAAAAAGGGGTCCCCAAAGGAAGGGGACAGAAACATTATCTGCCTGTAAATATTGTTGGATATATAAATTTTTAATTATTATAATAAAAACCAATACCATTATAACTGTGCTACAGTGCACACAGAGAGTTTGGAACTCCTCCAGTAAAACCGTAAAAACCACCTTAACCAGTAACAGCTTTTGACTTTCCCGCCCTTGTTTTGTTTTTTTTTTTTTTTTTTTTTTTGGCGGGGGGGGTTTGGGTTTTTTTTTGTGTCAGGGGTGTGGGACCACAGTTCCGCGGAGGAACACCACAGCCCATGCTGGCACCACCGAGCATCGGGCCAGAAAAAGAAAAGACCTCTTCCCCAGCATCATGTCCGGGGTAACAACCCCCATGTCCAGAGCGCTCTCCTCTCGGGCCTGGGCTCCCCTCCCCCCTCTTCTGCGGCACACGCCCCAAACCACCAGACCGAAATGGAGGGTCCGACATTCTTCATATTCCTCGGCATAGGCCAAAACCAACAGACTTTCCCTCGGGACCTCTCCCTCCTGAGAACCGAACCTGGCACTGTGACACGCAGCTCTTGCGATCACTGCCCCTCCTCGCTTCTGCAATCAGAAGCAGTTGGCTTTTTTCTCTCTCTTTGATCTGTTAGTGAACCAGAGTCCTTAGTTCTGCTAATTCTCTCTCACTGCTGGTGCTCTTGTGCTTCTGAGCATGTGAATACTCGCGATCTACATTTGAATGCCTGCTCTGACTGAGCTCTGATGAATTGGGCAGCAAAGATGGCAGCGGAGGATAAACCTGTCCTCCCAGGATTGCTGTTAACTCTTCAGGGCATACTGAGGGACACCCTGTAGGCAAACCCAAAGCCAGTGGAAGCAGAGAGGAGTCTATTTCCATTTTTTCTGGTTCCGACATGGACTGTGAGACCACGCGCGGAGCCCGCGACTCTGTTTCGGGGACTGCTCATGGTAAGGACAAAACAACTGTCTCTTCCCCTGCAAAGAACTCTCGCACAAAGGGCAGAAAGGCAGGATCGCCTGAAATAAATCCTTTTACCTGACCCCATCTAAATAGTCTTTTTAAACCCTCTGGGTCGTACTTGACTGCTCTCACAGAGAGGATATGCTGGAGGATATTTAACTTTGCTCTTCTTTCTTTTCTTTTGATAATAATTTCTCCATCCGTCCAGCCTCAGCCGCTCACCTTTTACCGTAGTTCTTCGCTGCATGGCACATGCTTTTCTCTCAGAGCTTTTCTCGGGAACACCTCTCTGCCCTGTGCTCCTGCTGGCTTCCTTCCAAGCCACTCTCTGGAGTTTTCTTTCTCTCTCATATTCTTCGTATTCTCTTCAGAGTCGCACTCCTACCTGTGCTGCTGCAGTCCCGCCGCAACAGCCCGCAACTGGGCTTATGCGTTTTTTGCTCTGCGGATCCCCTTCAGAGCCTAAGTCTAAAGAGTTACGGTTCACTTCATATACACAATGTGTACGATATATCACATCAGGGTCACCAAATGAGGGAAAAAAAACTGGCCTACTGGACAGCAAATCAACATGATTTTGCAGAAGTCGATTTATTGTTTATAATTCACCCTAATTATACATTTCTAGAACCATCACCAATGTGGGAACATACACTACAGTTGGTAATTCTAGGATACTGATCCACCCATTCAAACCCCTGAAAGTCCGTAATTGGTGGTCTTCAGGATCTTCGTCGCCTCCTGTTATCTTGAATCTTCTAATCTTGGTATTCTGTGTTTTCAACTTCTTCTCTCCAGATTTAGCATAGTTTATGTTCTGCTGCAGTAATGGGAATAATGAAATACTATGAGAGATTATAAAAGTGGCTTTTGCTAGGCCCAAGGCAGGCCCAGGGCTATTATAACAGTGATGCTTACTAGGCCCAAGGACAGAGTGTCCTTGTAGAGGGGAATTTCTGGAATGAGGGGATTTCCAGAAACTAGATAAAAAGCAAGAAATAGAAATTAATTTTAGCCATATACTGTTATATTTAGTAAGAAAAGCAATCAATTATAATTTGGCCCATTAGCAGAGGATATCTCCCACAGAGATAAGAATCACTGCCCCACGTGGTTTCAGAGGATGGTGATAGAATGCATACTTTTGGGCACATTGTAACCTAGGACACGAGGTGACGTAATAATATTCATACTTATTTAAAACTCAAACTTACACTTCTACTTCATGTCTGTATGGCTTAATATATTTTAATTTCTCTAAAGGCTTTAATTCAAGCCCTGCATCCTCTCTCTCTGAGGGACTCAGAGAGGCTTCTATTTTACACACTCCAACAGGCTCTGACATTGGAGTGGGTCCCCACAGGGAAGGACATGGGGAGCCCATATTAGGGAATATCCTGATGCTTTCCGCCAACTTCGGGGCTTCTAAACAACTTGTGATGTATCCACTTCAAAGGTTCTGATGCCCCCTGCCTACACTTCAAACTAGTCCAGATTGGTGCTCCCAGTGCTGCAGAGAGTGGGGTGTGGGGACCCCCCCGTGGAACGGAGCAGCTGCTTTGGGGCTGGCAGCACCACCTGGCACTGGGGATGGGGTGTGTCAGGGGAGCTGGGGCCGTGCTGGTGGTACTGGTGGTGCTGGGAGCTCACCTGTCTGGGGTCCTGAGGGACTTGGGTGAATGTGTGTGTTCCCCCGGGGATCCCCAGCCCGGTGTCAATCTGCCCCTGAACAGCTGCTCCCAGTATTCCCAATAAAGCTTCCTAGTTCACCTGGTCTGATTTATTGGGGACCAGTGGGGAAAGAGGTGGAAAGACTCCATGGGGGTAGCCATGATTGAGGGGGCAGAACAGGCCCTGGCATAGATTGGGAATGGGCACCCCCAGGAAAGGTTGTGTCCCCCCTTCTCAACTCACCCCTCTCTGCGGGGCCTTGGGAGGAACCAGAACCCCAACATGGCACTGTGGCCTACCCCAAAGGTGCCAGGACCCCCACAAGCCGCAAAGGGAATCTGGGGAGAGGGCACATGGGAGGCAGTCAGGCTGGGCCAAGAGCCCAGTGCTGCCCCAGCCCGACCTTCCCCAGCCCCGTCCCAGCTCCTCCTGCAGGATGAGATGGTGTTGGGAAAATGGGGGGGCCAAGCGGGAGCACTGGGCCTGGGGAGAGAAGAAGAAGAGATGGAGGAGGAGGAGGAGGAGAAGTGCTGAGGAAGGAGTGAGAGAAGGGCCAGAGGGGAGGCTGGACTAGTAAGTAGGAGGAGTGGGACCTCTCCCAAGGCAATTTGGGGGTCCCAGTCTCCTGCCCAGCTCCTTACTGGTCCTAGTCCTCTCTTTCTCCCTGCTCTTCCACTACCTTCCCACTGCCCCCCAGTAACCACACCTGTCGCCCATGCTTCTTTTTTATGCTTCCAGGCCTCTCCTGCTCATTCTGGGTGTCCCATATCCATTTCCCTCAATTCCTGCACCTCTTGAAAGCTTCTTTCTGGTGGAATCCCTGAGTTATGGGATTTTTGGGGTGCAGTTTTGGAGGGGGACAGCTCTGTCTGGCTTTCCCCTCCCTGTTGTGGCCTCTCAGCTGCCCCTGACACTCTGGGGGTGCTGGGATTTCCCTCCTGGGGACAAGGACGTTCATTCCCTTCCAGGAGCCCGATGCCCGGCTGGGGCTCCAGGGCAGGGGGTCCTTGAGCAGCTGCCCCAGAACCTCCGCCAGGGTCTCCCAGCGCAGCCGGAGCCGCTCGGCCTGGGGTCCCCAAAGCCCTCAGCAAGCCCCAAGTGCCTCCCAGGAACCCTCAACTCCCTCAAACCCAGCATCCCCCACAGCCCCTGCATGTTCCCCCCATGGCACCAGCCATGGCCATGTCCCACATATCACACTTTAAGGATTATGACAGTTTAAACAAAAACTTTATTTTTGAGAACAGAGGGGTTTTTTTTTGGTGGGGGGAATAGCAGTGGCATTTTTATTATTTTAATTTAGGGGATTAAAGCAATTTTAACATTTGCTTACGTTAGTATTAAAGCTTTTGTTTATATTTAGTTATAAATATAGTTAGAACAGTCATATTCACTTCATAATTTTTTTATGTGTTATAGAGAAAAAAAGACATTTTTCTCCATAGGTTAAAAAAAGAGAAATTTTAATTGATGACTTTTCCCCTTTCTTTATTTAGGATTTGAGTTTTCTTTTTGTTTGATTTATTATTTTTATATTGTTTCTGTATTGCATATTGTGTATTACCATTTTGGTTTTTGGGGTTTTTTTCTTTTTTTAATGTTTTTTTTTAAAAATATATTTAGGAGAGAGAATAATGTATCAGCAAAATTTTATTCTGGGCATTCAAAGAGTTAATACCTTCCCCAGGCAGCAGAGGCTTTTGTGACTGTTTCCAGGTGGGGTGGTCGGAGTTATTTACAATAAAGAGCCTTTCAAAGCCACGCTGGGGGCAGGGTGAGGACTGCAGGGTTTAGTCAGAGAAGCGCTGATGAGTTTCAGGTTTCCTGGCTGTTCTCCGGCGCCCGCTGCGCTCAATTCCAGCCGCGGGCCGGGGGTTCTTCCTCCACCCTGCCCAGCAGACAAGGCTGTGGGGCCTTGCCAGAACGGGGCTCAGCTGTTTTTCCCCCAGGCCCATGGGCAGCGGGGCGGGCCCGGCCGTTCAGAGCCGCTCCGGGCCAGGGCAGGGCAGGGTTCTGCCGAGCCACGGCCATGCTGGGGAGCAGGGATGTGAGCAACGGGCCTTGCCTTTCCTTTCCCTGGATATCGGGGTCCCTGGCTGGAAACGGGGCCCAGCAGCTTCCTGAGCTCTGAGTCAGAGCCCGCCTGCCCCTGCCTGGGCCGCGCGGAGGGGGGGCTGGGCTGGTGTTACTGCATGAGAGGCCGGAAGGGAAAGAGAACTGTCCTGGGGCTTTTTGTCTTTACATGTGTGTTTCACAAAGAGGCAAAAACTTGCTTATTGCTGTAACAATGTGTCAATATTAAAAATCCGACACTGACTGGTTCTTATCAGATACAAGGAAGATTGCCCAGATCTCGGCAGGTATAAAAATTTCAGGAAATCTTTACAAACCACCACATGGGAAAAAACCTCCAAGACTATACAGCATTCCTGGATGCCAGCAGAAGATAGGATTGAACACAGAATATTTTTCGGGGTTGAAAGCCACCAAATCCACTCGCCCGAAGGAATTCCCAATGTCAGTTTGCATCCTGATGGATGTTCCTGCCCCTGCGTTCATCCAGGTGCCAAAAGGGAGACAGGATGATGCAGAGCCCCCCCAGCCAGGTGTCTTCCCAACACGGATCACCAGGACCATGGATCAGCAGGGCTCTGCCCAATGGTGGTCACTGGGGATCATCCAACACCGATCCTCCCATGGGGGATGGAGCTGGAGCAGAGCACGAAGCTCTTCTGGTGCTGGATCAGCTTGGATCTGCAGCTGAAACCCTTCCCACATTCCAAGCATTTGTGGGGCTTCTCCCCTTCGTGAGGCTTCTCCACCAGCTCTGAGCTCTGCCTGGATCTGCAGCTGCCTTCCCAGCTCAGGGAGGGTCTTTCCTCCTCGCAGCTCCCTGGGCTGGGTTCACTGCTTCTGCTTGTGTGGGATGTCTGGGGCTTTTCCTCCTCCTCCACCTGCCAACGCCTTAGGAATGACAAACCTTAGTTTGGGAAAAAACAAGAGGAGAGGGACTTGGGCTGGGAGTTCCTCCTTGCCCACGTTCATTTCACGAAATCACTGGACATCTTGTGCCTGCAAGAAGCTCCTAAACACCAAGGCCGCAACTGAAAATCCTCCAGATATTCAAGACATAAATCAAAACAGCCCCAAAGAGCAAAATTCAGCAAAACCCCCCTCCAACATACAAAGATTCAGACCCTGCAAAAAACCAAAGCACAAACCTTCTGCAAAATAAATCTCCAAAACACCACGATTCACCCCTGTGAAAATCGTGGATCCCCCACCCCTGTCACCTGCTGCATGTGGGGAGGGCAATGCTCCTGGGGCTGGGGGGGACGCTACAGATACAGGGAGGGGTGGAACCCTGTGCTGCTTCCTGTTTCTGCTCCTCCTCCTCTGTCCCTACTCTTCCTCACATTCCTCTTCCTACTACTATTCTACTTCTTCCTCCTGCAACTATCCCATCTTCCCTTCCCACATCCATCGTTTGACCATTTGTTCTCCAACCCTGCTTCTCCTTCCCTTCTCCTGCTGCCCCCAGGCCCAGCACCCACTGCCGGCTCCCTCTTCCCCCCAAACCCACAGCATCCCAGCGCAGGGGCAGGGATGGAGCTGGGGCAGCTCGGGCTGGGGCAGCGCTGGGCTCTCGGCCGCTCCCGCCCGCACTCGGTCCCCACTGCAGCCGCTCCCGCCGCGACAGCGCGGGGGGGCCTGGCCTCAGTGCTCCCCCTCCCACCTCCCATTCCCCTTGTGGGGGGTGCTGGGGCCTGGGGGGGGCAGGTGGGATCCAGGTGGGGAATGCTGGGAGCTGTGGCTCTGCCTGGAACCCCATTGAAGGGAGAACAGGAAAGTGTCTTTACAAACAGATGCTGGGAATCTCCTTGGAGATAGGGCCAGGGACGTGTACATAAGGAAGTGACAGCAGAAGCCACCAGGTTCAGAAAATGTTATTAACTGACCACACAGACTGCTGCTCAGCCAAGGTCCTGCTAAATTCATGAACTCCCAGAAGAACAAAGACTTAACAGAGCCATGAATATCCTTAGCTGTACAAAAGTGGGGTGAATATTAAGGGGGGATGCAGTGGGTGCATTGGGAAGTCTGTACCTCTCAAGTACTTTAACCAAGTAGAAGAAGCCTCTGTGAAATGGCTGAATGTCCAGGCTAAAAAGCATCTTTCAGTACTTGGGGAAAAAAAAATGCAAATAGATGGGAAAAAGGTTAAATATTTGGGACATATATTGACGGAAGGTTTGTGCTGTATTGACCCAGAGAAGGACCAGGGAATCTCAGAAGTAACATTACCCAGCACTAAAATGGAGCTGGGACAATTCGGAGGACTAATAAGGAATTGCAGGACCTGGATTGAGGATTCTCTGTTTGAGCCAGAACATTGTGTGAGTTTTAAACCCAGATAGCTCAGAAAAGAAATTTTAATTGTATGTGTGATATAGTACATATCATAAATTTGGCTTTTTGCAAATATTAAAATGAAAGCTACATGTATAATGTTGGAAAACTTGCTTTATTAATACAGTTTTTTTTAGTTTTGCGGTTAAGAAAACCTATGAATAGTACTGCGATAAATATATTTTTCTTGGACTATAACATGGTGAGGTAAAAAGCTTTTCTTCATGTAACTAACTCAGAGAATGGTAGAAAAGATAATCAGGAAAATTTTCACATTCATGGATTATGGGACACCAGACTCAAAGGGAAGGAAAAAGTGTTGGTTTACATGTTGGGGGGGAATGTGTTTGAACAATGCATGAAAGACCAATGAATATGCAAGGGGTTGATGCATTTAAGGAAGTGTTTTCTGAGTTAGGGTGTGCTCTTGGCTGAAGGTCAAGTACCCTGCTGTTATAACATGTTTAACCCAGGGGCCAGAGTGGCCTCATTGTCTGCAGAATTGTTCAGCCATAGCTTTAATGGGAACTGAGGGCCAAAAAATGACGGCAGGAGGATCTCCTGTTCCTCAAGTCTGGAACCAGGTTAAAGCTCTGATAACCAAAAGAGCCTCTACATGGATGAGCAGTGCTCGGAGATTACAGAATGAAACTTGTTCAGTGGCACAGGAGGGTTTTGAATTGAGGACAGGGGAAGGGTTTAACCCAGCCTCCTGTTTGAACAGCCTGCACAGGGGCTGGGAACAAACCCATGGCTGCATTCAAGTGACAGAGCTCCAGAGCCAGCACAGGAGAGGTTGATGAGACATTCCCTGGCCTGAGGGACAAAATGTGTTCGTGGATGGGTCTGCAAGGGCAGGAGGAGGGGTCTGCAAAGGCAGGAGAAGACATGCTATGATTAAGAAAAGGAATTAGACCAAGACTTACACTCTGCCTGAGGAGTGCAAAGAAGCACCACTGGTGGCCAAGTGCCTTGGCCCATCCCAAGTGTCCCTGAGCACACAAACAGCCCCAGCACAGCTCAGCACGGGGGGACCCCTCACCCTGGGCTCAGGGGCTCTCCAGCCCCGCACATTTGCACTTCCCGCCTGCAGCACCAGCACGGGAGGCCCCACTGAGCCTGCACTGAAGGCAACGCAGCAGCAGCCAGGGCTCCACAGCGGGGGAAGCCCCTGGGCCTGCCCACACATCCTCTGCTCAAATCCTCTGCCTGGCCACCCTCCTTTGGCATCTCCAGCCACTGGGGCCAATCCTTGCTGCCACTGCTGAGGCTTTGCTGCTTTCTGTGCCTGCACTGCCACAGCTGCTGGGGAACACAGCGGCACAATTCCACTGTGCCTCTCAATTACACTCACACACTGGACTGACTGGGATTAGAAAATCACAAAAAAAGCCCGGGCTTTTGGAAAATATACTAACTTGAAATATTTTTAAATTTATTTCTCTGCTTAGGCTTGGTTTGTCTTTTCCTTGGGGAAAGGAATTTTTAAGGGATTTTTAAGGGATGTTACACCACCCAAGAGAGATGAGTTTAACATCTCAACAGACTGGAAATAGCCCAAAAGCTACCCACAAAGATAATATCCATCAACAGAACATCATTGACCATCAGCAAACATCCAGGAAAACCCACCCCAGACACAGCCACAAGGCATAACTGGAGACACCTGGTTCTCTGGCCCCCCCCCCCAGCACAAGGGAGGGTCTTTCCTCCTCACAACTCCCTGGGCTGGGTTTGCAGCCCCTCCTCATGAGGGATCTCGTGGGCCTTTCCTCCTCCTCCATCTGCCCACGCCTTGGAAATGAAAAACCCTGGTTTGGGGGAAAAACAAGAGGAGAGGGCCTTTGGCTGGGGCTTCCTCCTTTCCCAAGTGCAACTGAGGAAGACACTGGGCAGCCTATGTGTGTCAGAACCTCCAAAACACCAAGATTCAGCCCCAAAATCCTCCAAACGTCACAACACAGATAAAAACCGCACCAAACAACAAGATTTGGCCAAAACCCCCTCCAAAATATAAATATTCAGCCCCCGCAAAAAAAAAAAACCCACCAACATCTAGCCCAAAAAAGCTCGCAAACACAAAGATTCACCCCTGTGAAAATCATGGATCCCTCTCTCTGGTCACCTGCTGCATGTGATGGGGACAATGCTCCTGGGGCTGGGGAGAGGCTGCAGATAGAGGGAGGGGTGGAACCTTGTGCTCCTTCCTGTTTCTGCTCCTCCTCCTCCTGTGTCCCTACTCTTCCTCACATTCCTCTTCCTCCTACTATTCCTCCCTCTCCTGCACAATCCCACCTTTTTCTCCAACGTGTAGTGTTTGACCATTTGCATTGGAATTTTTTGTGTATATACATGGGTGACTCCAAGTAATGGCAAAATTTCACTACGGGTTTTTTAATGTTCCCCTTTAGGATGGATTTTGCAAAACTGGAAGAGCTTAAAAGGTGACACTTCAACAGATAAAATGTAAATAGAATATTGTTAAGAAGAGGAGCCAGGAGAGGAGCTTTAGAAATGCAAATTAACCCTGCTGTGTGGACAATGCACCAGGGTCTTCTTGCCTGGGAGAGGAATGGGGTTGATTCCCTCTATCCCTGGATCGTGACTTCTGATACCAATCCAGAAAGGAATGAGATTTCACCATGGATGGATCAAGATCTGCTAGCAGAGAGGAGAAATGGTGAAACACTCAAACGCTTGGAAATAAGTTGTAGCTAACAGTGGTAAACAGAAATGAAAAATAAAAGAGAGCAATTGTCAAAGTGAAGGCTGGAAATGACATGATTAACTGCTGTTGCAACCATGGCTTAAAATCTTCCTCTTCTGAGTGCTGCAGCACTTGCTTTCGCTCATTGCAGGTGAGCCTGCGGATGCAGGTCATTCACAGAAAGGGCAACAGCCAGGCTCGATGAAACGAAAAATGCAAGAAGGAGGCACTGAGAAAATCCAAAACAGAGGATCAAGTAGAGAGGTTATGGAACTGTATGAGATAGGGCAGGAATCTTCATAAAAGCAATGTATAATTTAATCTTCGCAGAAAATGTACAATTTCAGGGAACAGTTCAGCCAAACGTACAATTCGACTTGAACGGAATTTCTGAACCTTCCAAGTACCTCAGCCAGCGGGGAAAGGGAGAGGGAGATGAAGCCGGGAAAAAGAGGATAAAAAGGAGACTGCATTTTAGAGATCCCATGGCAAATGCCGCGTGGCATCTACCTTCGTTCATCAATAAAGTCAGTTTTACAGGACTCCTCTGTCTCCTTTGGGCACACAAAACTCTGGCAATGCGAATTTTCCCGCACAGCACCGGGCACAGAGACGCCACCTCTGTGCTACCCACAGGAACCGGGACGAGCCAGTGCTGCTACAGCAGCGGCTCCTGCCCTGGCCCCAGCCGGAAGGAGACCGCGGGCAGCCGCTCTCGCAGCGCCCTCAGCCCAGGAGGAGACACAGGCCAGGCACGGCACAACAAACCCACCAGAGCCCCCTGTCACCCCCTCTGCCCGCAGCGAGCCCCGAGCCCCCCCAGAACCGAGCGCGGCTCCCACCTGCGCTGGGGCCGCCTCTGAGCTCCGCCACCACCCCACCGGGCTCCGGCCACTGCCTCCGCTCCCTGTCCCACACAGGTGCTCCCAAAATGGCACCTTTGGCCCCAGGGCCGGGCTTGTCCCCGCTCTGCCCAATCAGCACGCGATAACGCGGAGTGATGGCAGAATCAGCCAATCGCAGTGAGGGGCGGTCTGGCCCATCCCCCAGCAGCAGCCGCGGGCTCTCTCAGGCCGTTGGCGCCTCCAGACTCCGGCAGGGCCTGGCTCGGGCTGGGGCCGAGGAGCCGCTGCTGCCCTGAACCGCTGGGAGCTTGGCGTGAGCTGGAGCTGAGGGCGCCGGGAGCGTCGGCTGAGACCCGGATGGAGCAGGGACCCACCTGCAGTCCCGGCAGGAGCCCAGGCCAGAGCAGGGGAGGCCTGAGAGATGCCCCCAGCCCATGGAAGCCCCTGCAGGGCCATGGAAGTGGCTCCTGGCGGGACTTGTGAGCCTGTGGGGGATCCCTGCTGGAGCAGCCTGTTCCTGAGGGGCTGTGCTCCATGGCAGGGACCCCGGGCTGAAGCAGTGAGGCACGGAAATAAACTTCACAACCTATAAAGTTGTGGAGTAGGTACGTATTTTATTCAGCGCCGGACGCAGGGGGAGAGCATCCTCCCAAATCCTGCGTACCTTACATGATTTCTAGGCTTCTATTTATCTAGGAAATTCATGCATATTCTAAATCGCCTATACATATTGATTATCTGCTCCGCCTGCTCCCCGCTCCGTATGGAAATTAGTTGCATATTCATTGCGGCTGCGTAGTTTATTGGGTCGGTGGTCTCTAGATGAGTCGGTGGGCTGAAAATGATGAAGAACAGCAGTCTTCCTCGCTGTTGAACTTTTTACCTTGTCTTTCTACGCATGCGCTTTAGTCCCTCGGTGCGATATTGTTGCAGACTCTGCACTTTTATGCAGAGGGTCCCCTTTTACTTAAACTCAGGGGTCTCTTGTCGTGCATTCCTTTCCTTATAAGCACACAGTAACTGATACCATATCTTCTACTCTTCATTCTATTTAACCCTTAAATCCCCTGTTTCAGCAGGACAAGGATTCCTGTCCCTGAGGGGGAGGCTGTGACATGACCTGACTGTGAACACCATCCCAGGTGCCTCTGGGTAGGGAGGGGGGAGGGAATATGGGATAAAGTTAAGCCTTTAGAAGAAGGGAGAGATGGAGGAAAGATCTTTTCTTAAGATTTGGCTAACTTGTGTGATAATTGATAAAAGATTTGTGTTAATCATAAAAGATTTGGGGTTTTTATATACCACAATACTAAGGTCAGAAGTGAAGCACAAACACCAGATAGAGGAAAATATATTATTAAATCGTTCTGTTTTAAATCCCCCTGTTATGAATATTATGTTTTCTAAATAAGTTGTAGCTAGTACCAGTTTGCAAAATCAGACTTTCCAATAGTCCGATAGATTTTGCAAGCTCAGACCTCGTGCCTTTGTTCGATTAATGCTGTCTACGAAGACCAGACTTCCTGACTTTTGCTGATTTTTATCTACCAAGACCAGATGGTTATCTATGAGATTGACTATCGCCCAGAGACTTTACAGATGTTTATTTCAACCACTGCTGCTTACCTGGCAAAATTATGACAGCAAAAAAAAAGATTGCTTACAATGAGAGACCATACTATAGCAAGAGGCTGCAAACCAAGATTTGATGGAGCGTGGAGTGGGCGGTGACCCCCCATGTTCCCCAGTGCTGCTTGCTCCGTCTATATAAAATAAAGCAATATAAATTTTGCTAAATATTGAGACTTTTTGTTTCTCATTTATAACAATTTGGTGCCGAAACCTGGGACGTCCTTGGAGCCCTCAGAAGCACTGCGATTTTGGGGAGCCGCCCCATTACTGTGGCCCCGGTTTGTCAGCAGTTCTCAGGGCCCAATGACGTACCTCATGATATAGACAGAGCAAGGAAAGAGCTCCCCGGAAGATCGTGGCAAAATCACCTGTAATTCTTGCGCACGAAGACCCAGACAGGAGCATTGAAGCTGTAAGTAATTGTCTAGTTTGGTGGAGGTGACTGTGTGCTTGCCTGAATGACACGTGGATTTTGCCATGAAGTGAGAGCTGAGTCCTTCTACCCGCAGTTCCAGTATCCCACGAGGGATCCGGATGGTGAAGGGACAAAGCGAGTAAGGGGAAGCTGCTTTTCCCATCCTAGCCCAGGTAGAAGCTAGGTTCTTTTCCCATCCCAGCCCAGGCAGAGGTGGGACCCGGGCAGGGAAAAGCGGAGAGCAACACATGAGTCACAGAGGGAAGAGGGAAAGCTGCTTTTCTCATCCCAGCCCAGGTAGAGGCAAAATTCCTTCCCATCCTGACCTGAGCGGATCACAGGGGGGAGCACAAATGCCTCAAGACAGTTCCTTGAGGTAAAAAATGGGACAAAGAAAGGTTTTAAGTCTGAATGACCACAAAGGGGTCCAAGTTCCTGTGATCCACAAAGAAATAAAGATAAGACAAGTGGGTTGCCAGAGATACAACCAGGCAGCCTTTTGGGAATCATACTAAGTAACATGCTGGGACACAAGGGAGTTATACAAAGGCCATCTAAAGAAAAATTGTAAAGAGAGGATACAGGACAAGAAAATGTTCCAGGAGGATGAATAGGGGTGTCAGGGGCTGTATGTATTGGGGACCTTACCATCTAAAGAGCCCTTGATAAAATTTAGAATCGGTGCCCAGGGAGAGGAGGTGAAATTTTTAGTAGATACAGGAGCCGAAAAATCCACAATTAAACATCCGCCAAAAAGGTGTAAACCTAGCACTCGTGGTTGGAGCAAAAGGTGAACCATCTCGGGTCCCTGTTATTAAAATGTGCAAATTGAGACCCAGAGCAAAATTGAATTAAATGATCTGTCAGAGGCAGAAAATAATTTATTGGGGAGGGATTTAATAATAGCACTGGATTTGAAAACTGAAGTATCCCAGTGGCAACTTACAATTTATGCCTTAACCCAAAAGGATGAGGAACAAATATGTCCTGAGTGTGGCATACCCTTGGGGAAATAGGGAAGTTAAAAATTAAATCTATCAAAGTGAAAATCACTGATCCTGATCTGCCTATTAATTACAGATTGGTACAAAATTTGAGGGCTATAAATCAACAAACTCTTAACAAATTTCCTGTAGTAGCAAACCCTTACACTCCCTTAAATCAGCTGTCCCCTGACTACACTTGGCATAGTGCAATAGATCTAAAAGATGCCTTCTGGGCATGCCCATTAGCAAAAAGGAGTAGAGATTATTTTGCCTTTGAATGGGAAGACCCTGATAAGGGCAGAAAGCAACTGCATTAGACAGTATTGCCTCAGGGCTTTACAGAATCCCCCTGTCTCTTCGGGCAAGCCCTAGAAGAATTGATGCTGTCTTTTGAGCCACCAGAAGGGGTGAAATTGTTACAATACGTAGATAATTTATTAATAGCAGGAAAAGACGAGAAATCTACTAGAAGTGGGACTATAAAATTCTTAAACTTTTTGGGACAACAGGGTTTGAAGGTATACAAAGCTAACTTACAATTCACAAAACCAGAAATAAAACATCTAGGACATTGGCTAAGTAAAGGAAAAAAAGAAATTGGATCCTAATAGAGTCTCTGGCATACTAAGCCTGGGACCTCCAAAGACAAAAAAAGAAGTGAGGAAAATTTTGGGACTGCTGGGATATTGTTGTCAATGGATAGAGGGATTTAGTGAGAAAGTGAAATTTTTATATTAAAAACTTACCACTAATTACGTAAAATGGACAGAGGAGGATGATAAAAGTTTTGAAAAGGTCAAATACGCTTTAATTCAAGCCCATGTACTAAGTCTTCCGGATTTGGAGAGACCATTTCAATTATTTGTAAACACCTCTGATCAAATGGCATATGGGGTACTTACCCAGGAATGGGCAGGCAGTTGAAGGCCAGTGGGATATTACTCTAAACTGCTGCACCCTGTCAGTCGGGGCTGGCCCACATGTCTACAGGCCCTAGTGGCCACAGCACTTTTAAGTGAAGAAGCCCAAAAAGTCACCTTTGGTGGTACATACCCCCCATAATGTAAGGGGAATTCTGAATCAAAAAGCCGAGAAATGGGTAACTGATGCCCTAATTAAAATATGAAGCTATTCTAATCACTTCCCCAGTCAGAGAGCTAAAAGCAACAACTGCTCAAAGTCCTGCACAATTCCTATGGGGGAACCAGGAGAAAATTTAGAATATGATTGTGTGGACATTATAGAGTTACAAACAAAAATTAGACCTGACCTGGGGGAAGTTGAACTTAAGGACAGAGTAAAATTGTTTATAGACGGGTCTTCCAGAGTAGTAGAAGTAAAAAGAAAATCGGGACATGCCATAGTAGGAGGAGAAGAATTAAAATTAGTAGAATCCAGACCCTTACACGCAACATAGTGCCCGGGCTTGTGAACAATTCGCTCTTTACAGGGCACTATTTCATGTAAAGGGTTAAAAAGGGACCATACATACAGATTCTAAGTATGCCAATGGTGCAGTCCACACATTCAGTAAAATTTGGGAAAAAAGCAGGTTAATTAACATTCAAGGATGGGGATTGATACATCAAGAATTAATTGTTAGAATATTAGAAGTTCTCAGGGGCCCCACTGAAATTGCTGTGGTCCATATAAGAGGGCACCAAAAAGGAACAAGCTATCATACAAGAGGGAATAATCTGGCTGACAAAGAAGGAAAAAAAGCAGCATTGAAGCAAAAACCAGTTTCTGTATTAAGTACTACAGTTGATCCCAGCTCCAACCAGGAATTACAGAAGCTATTTACTCCTCAGGAAAAAGAAGCCATAAGGAAATTAAAGGCAGAATAGCATGAGAATAAATGGGTTTTACCAGATGGCAGGAAAATTTTACCTAAAACACAGGCCAGACAAATTCGTGAACAATTACATCAACAAACTCATTGGGGAACCAAAGCACTAGCAGACCAATTTTTAAAATTTTTGGGATGCATTGATGTTTTTGATATTACAAAGCAGAGCATCCAGAGTTGTTTAACTTGTCAGAAAATTAATTTTAAAAGTATGCGACAAGGTCCATCAGGAGGATGGAAAAGTGCTTACAGACCCTTTGAAAGAATACAAACAGATTTTACAGAATTACCAAAAATAGGAAGGTGGAAATATTTACCAGTAATAGTAGACCAATTAACCCACTGGGTAGAGGCATACCCTGCAGCTGGAGCCACATCACAAGTGGCAGCCAAAATATTGATAAAACATGTAATACCAAGGTATGGCCTGGTCTGAGCAATAGACTCAGACCAGAGGAAACACTTTTCATCAAAGGTGCTTAAGTGACTGAGCTCAGCACTAGGCATCAGCTGGGAGTATCATACACCCTAGCACTCTCAGAGTTCTGGGAGAGTTGAAAGGATGAATCAAACATCAAAAAAACAGCTGTCAAAATTAACGATTGAGACTAAAATGCCACAGACAAAGTGCCTCCCACTAGCCCTATCTAATATACGAACGATGCCAAATTTGAAAACAGGGATTTCACCATATGAAATGCTGTATGGTATGCCTTGCCCTAAAGGAGTATGCCTTGATCCAGCCTTAGTTCAGGACCCTTCCCTCCAGAATTACATAACAATCAACAAAAACTTGCAAGAATTAAGGAATTATCCTGTATCTAATAGATAACCAGTGATAACCTTAATGAGATAATACCCCCACAAGAGTGAGCTAAGTAACTTGCTTGTTCCCATGTGAAAACAATCTTAAGCATGAAAACAATTAACACAACAAGCTATTCTCATAAAAGAACCCTTTGCACCTGCAATAAACAAGAAATCTGTCTCATGAGAATCAGTGAACAAAATATGTAAATTAACCAAGTACAGAGAAATTTACTGACAACTAAAATACCTTTTACTAACCAATGGAGTAATTGGCAAGAAAACTATTAACCAAATAGAATTACACACGAGGTCTGTAAAAACTGTAAAAAATAAGCTGTGTGAAGAAAGAATTGTGTTTTCCTGCATGAAGAAAATGGAGTCATGGCTGTTTTATTACAGCAGTTGTAACTTGTCACTTCTAAACACTGAGCCTGTGATTAATACTTCTCACCTAACAGCTCCTCAGGCATCAGTGCTGCAGCTCCAGTGAGAAACCTCATCCCAAAATAGACGTATGCTGTCTTCTGCCACCCTGTTTGCAATGTGCCCTCGCAGATAGGTGTCACAGAGCGTTTTTACCCTTTTAATAAAAGAGGAAAGAGCAGTTGTTGCAGTGCAAGCTGCTTGCAATAGGCGCTGCCTTGGAAAGCGGGCTTGGTACCATGGGCCTGCCCCGGGTGGATTTCACTCGATTGGATTCCACCTGGGCTGCAGGCATGTGATTGGTCAAAGGAGCTGGGCAGCACCAAGACCTCAAGCAATGATATGCTCAGGCATGAGGATTTTGGACCCCCAGTAAAAGGGAGCCACCATGAATAAACTGTCACTGGTGTGCGCACAGCTGAGCAGTGTGTCATGTCTGTCTGCAGCTCTGCATCCACCACGAGGTTGCCAGTCAAGCAGTTACGCAGTAGGACCCCTCCCAAAGCAATTTGGGGGTCCCAGTCCCCTTTGTTCCCCCACTCTTCCCCCCCCTTCCCCATTACCCCCCAATCCACCACCCCTGTCCCACATGATTGCTTTTGGGGGTTCCAGGCTGTGTTGGGTTGATGTGGCCAGAAATATATATTCTATCACCATCTGTGAAAACCGGGTGGGGTAGTAATTCCTTATCTCCGTGGCACACATTATCTGCTAATGGGCCATCTTTAAGAAAAGATAGGGCAATTACCTTTATCCTTTCCACAACCTGTCCTCCCTCCAGGAAGATATAATTCGCTGATGGCCCATTAAGTCCCATTGTATGACTGATAAAATTACATCATCCCATTGAGAGATGCTCCAGCCAGGGGGAGGAACCAAGCCTTTCCTACCTAGATAGAAACGGAGCTGTTGGACAGCAAGTTACCCTTCTTTCCACTGGATTCCAGAGGAGAAGCCCGACCTTTTCTATATCATCCCTGGACTTTTGGAGGAAGGCTGCACCCTTCTACAGGAGCAATGCTTCAGCTCAGTCACATCTGCCACTGTCCCATCTGCAGGGGACTGTAGCCACGATATTAATCGGACTGCTACCAACACCCTGACTGATGGGGTGTCAGGTTGTGTTCTGACTCTGTCAGGGTTGGGATCGTTTTTTGTAATACTGTATTTCTATTTTAATCTTCCCAGTAAAGAACTGTTATTCCTAATTCCCATTCCTTTGCCTGAGAGCCCCTTAATTTTAAATTTATAATAATTTGGAGAGAGGGGGTTTACATTCTCCATTTCAAAGAGAAGCTTCTGCCTTTATTGGCAGGTATCTTAAAACCAGGACAGATTGGGATGGGATGGGATGGGATGGGATGGGATGGGATGGGATGGGATGGGATGGGATGGCATGGCATGGCATGGCATGGCATGGCATGGCATGGCATGGCATGGCATGGCATGGGATGGGATGGGATGGCATGGCATGGCATGGCATGGCATGGCATGGCATGGCATTGGGCCAAGCTGGCTCTGAGCACCATCCCCACGGCCCAGCTCTGCCACTCACCATCCTGCAGTGGCTGCCATTGCTCTGGCTCTTGAGGCTGCTGTGCTGGGGCAGCTGCAGGGCCTTTCTTCTTTTTTCCCCGAAGCGTCTTGAACAGGCTGAACACTCTGCCTGCCATCCTGCTGTCTGACCTCGAGGGCACCTTTGAGCCCCCTCAGAAAGGCCCAAACCAGCAAGTGTCACAGTCGGCCTTGAAGGTGCCTGCGACACAGAAGCCTCAGGAAGGCTGCAGGACAGCAAGTCCTGTGCTCTGCTCTCGAGGGCTCCTGCCTCAGTGACAAGAAACTCCTCGCGAGTGATTGAGGTCACTGAGTCCCACGGCCTGGCCACGAGGGCACCGGCCGCAGGGATGGCAGATGCCTCGGAAGAGCTCCAAGTCACCAAGTGGCGCAGTCTGGCCGTGAGGCCAGCCGCACGAGTAGCGCTTGGGAAAAGCTCTGGGTCAGCACAAATGAGCTGGCTCTGTGGGGTCTCGTCACAGCACCGCTCTCTGCGTCTTATCCCATGGCGAGCACCGAGCACTCTGGCATGGCTGCCTTGCTGCCAGCACCTATGTCACCGCGTGTCACCAAGGGCTGCTTGGACACCCTGTTCCACTTGGTTCCACGGTGACTGTGCTCCACTGTGTCACAAAGGGCCCTTGGACACCCTGTTCCACTTGGTTCCACAGTGACTGTGCTCCACTGTGTCACAAAGGGCTCTTGGACACGCTGCCAGGGGCCCTGGGGCTGCCCCCAGCCCACCCAAAGTGCCTCAGTGTCTAAGACAGCCCAGGACACACCCAGCCCGGCCAAGTGCTCAGGGCAGGACTCTCCATGGTGCCTGGCCCCTGCAGCCTGCTCACTGCTGGCCCTGGAGCAGAGCAGCTTCCAGCCAGCAAGAGGCAAACGCATCTCTCCAAGAGTTAAAAACACACCAGGATAGGGAAGATGGCATTAGTGCGTGCAATAAAGGCCTTTGAATTCACAGCTGCCCGAAAGAGCTTTGGGGCTCTTTGAGCTGGGCAGAGATGGTCTGGCTCACACCTGTGCACAAAGTGGGGGAACACACCCTGCTGCAGGTGCTTGGGTTGGTCTCTGCAGGCCCAGGCAGATGCCAAAGTTGCTCTTCACAACCTTCTCCCTTCCCACACCCCTCTGCTAAGGGCAAGGAGCCTCAAGAAGGCCCTGAAAGGAGCACAGGGAGCCAAATGGAGACAGCTGCACTTACATCACTGGGGCTCCTGGGGAAGCACTGTCCTGGAGAAGCAAGCCTCTCCTCCAAAGGCATTTCCCCAAATTTGTATGTTTCCTGGGGAACACCAACACACACTTAGGACACCCTGACAAGGCTGAATTACTTCTGGCCCTTGCAGCACAGGCACTCCAGCTCGAGCTCCTCTTCCTTCCCCCAAGTGTGTGTTTCCACGTGTTGCTCCGGGCACGCAGCCCTGGGTCCCCTACAAACACGAGCTGCCCGCTGCCTCTTCACGTGCCTCAACTCCCACCTGCGGTCTCGGCAGCCAAACCAGGCTGTTGCCAGCCAGAGAACAGAGCCCTGTTCCTGCAGGAGGCTCTCGTGAGCCCATTCCAGGACTCTCCTCTGATTTCACTTGCTTGGGTTTCTGACTGGCTCTGAGGCAGGGGCTGCCATTCCTCACTTGTGAGGAGACCTGAACCCCCAGAACCTCACGCAGCGTGCAGGCACTGCCTGGCAGCGCTCCCTCCACGAGCATGGTTGTGTCTCTGAGTCTCAGCCAGTTCACCACTGCTGCTGCTGCTTCATTTGCTCTTAGGCACACCCAGAGCTCACTGTTAGGCCATCATGGCCTCTGGTTCTGCTCTTTCCATCCCTGTGTGGGGATGGAGCATTGCTGTGCTTTCAGGAGGCTCTTTGTGAAAACTTCCAGCATTGCAAGCTCCTTTGTCCTCCGTGGATGCTTGCCAAAGAATCCCTCAAGGCTGGGCTCAGAGCATACTCAAGCTGGCTCTTCTAAAACTCAGGCTCCTTGTCCCCTTCAGCGTGCTCAGCACGACCTTTAACCCCATGGTGTTGTGCAAGGGGCCCTGCAGGACAGGGACCTTTGCAGCCTGAGCTGCCCTTGTTCCTCTCTGTCCATGCACAGAACACAGCGCGGCAGAGAACGGCAGCAGGGCCCTGTGTGTCCCAGGGCTCAGGTTTGGCGCTGCTCAGGCTCCACAGAGACGTGGGTAAAGTGAACAAACCAAACTTTACTAAGGGAACGCAAAGCGAAGGGGTGAGCTGGGAGGCAAAACAGGGGATGGGCAGGGCCTGAGGAACGGAGGGAGGGAGCTGCCAACAGGGAGGGAGATGGCAGGAGCTCCTGGAGTTTGCCACAGGCTCAGCTATGACCAGCAAGAGCTGTGCCTGGAGCTCCAGCTGGTCCCGTCTGCTCTGCATCTGGTCCCATCTTCAATGGGAAGGTCGCCAAAGGACACTGGTTCTTCTGATCCAGCAGGCGAAGTTCAGCAGATCTTCTGTCAAACGCCAGCTGAATAACCTGGCTCATGAAGGAGGGGCTGTCATCTTCCCTCAGGGCTTGAAGAGCTGGGAGAGGAACAGAGCCACAGTCAGAGGCTGGATTGCGGGAATCTGAGGAAACCTTCCTGCCAGGGCCATCCCAGCCAGCTCCTGCCCTGGCCACGAGGGAGCGGGAGAGCAGGGCACGGGCCGGAAGGTGCTGGCCACGGATCCCCCCGTGTCCCTGAGAGCTCTCCGTGCTCCGCCCGCGCCGCCCCTCGTCTGCATGGGGAGCAGAGCCCTCTGCAGCCCGGGCAGCAATTGCAGCTCCGTGCCCAGCATTTGCAGCTGCCCCCGGCGGCCCCGCTGCCACGAGGGCGGCTGCCCTCAACTCACCCTCGCTGAGGACCTGCCAGCTCCTCCTTCTGTCCCATCAGGAGCATTCTGGCGAGCCCTGGCAGCACAGAGCCTGTGGAGCCCTGGAGCTCTCTGCCCATCTGGCAGACGCCACTGGACAGGCTGTACAGGGCCATGGCCCTACAGGCTGCTGAGCCCTGAGCTCTCGAGGCACTTGTGCCCTGTACCCATCACACGATGGGGCACAGCACAGGAGGCTCATCACCACACAAGCAGGGTGTTCTTCAGCCAGCCTCAGAAGGTCATTTTGCAGCCTGGAATCCACAGTGACACAAGACATGAGTCTCTGGTGAATGTCCCTCACCATAGCTGGCACCTGGAGGAGGCACAGGGAGGACTCAAAATGCTGTCCATGGGAGCGACTTCCCCAGCTTCCCCCAAGAAGCTCTTGCCTTCCCACCACACTGCGTTGGCCTCAAGCACTGAGGAGGCACAGCAGACGTGGCTTGAGAGGCCACACGATCATGGGAGGCCTTCAGCCCTGGCCCCAGGGTGCTGACCTGCTGCTGGGACAAATCCAGAGCAGGAGCAGGAATGGCAGTCCGAGTGGGTGTGGAGTCAGTGCTTGAGATGCCCCGTGTGAGGCTGTTTGTGCTGGCCATGCCCTCAGCCCGGGCTGTGCCAGCCTTCGCCCTGCCCTCAGCCGCTGCCCTGGCAGAGTTTGCTGCGCGTGCAGAGGACGCTGTGCTGGCACCAGGCTCTGCCTGCAGCTTGCTCAGCCCAGAGTTGGGCTGGGCTGTGCTCTGGGTCGCTGTGGCCGTGCTCTTTCTGCGCCCAACGCGCAGGAACCCCCGCAGCAGCTGCAGCAGAAGGAGGGGCGGGCAGGGAGGGACACTCCATGGAGTGCTCCACGCGTAGCGCTGGGCCCAGCAGGGACAGCAGCCCCGGCCCAGGTGGGGATGGCCGCAGGGACCTGCACAGCTCTGCGGGAGTGGCCACGGGCGGGGCCCTGCTCCTGTGCCCGGTCCTTCCCTGCATCGGGCACGGAGCGAGCGCAGCCAGAGCTGAGGGGCCGCGGGAGAGGCCGGAGAACGAGCCCAGCCCTGCGCTGCCCCGGCAGGGACAGCCCTGGATGGACAGGGAACAGAGCACAGCCACTGGGGGTGCAGCCCTGGCCCCTGTTCCATCCTGTGTGTGGGCATGTTCACTGGGATGGGATGGGATGGGATGGGATGGGATGGGATGGGATGGGATGGGATGGGATGGGATGGGATGGGATGGGATGGGATGGGATGGGGCCAAGCTTGCTGCGAGCACCAGCCCTGCTGTCTTGGCTACCTGCTCTGCTCCATGATTGATTTCTACCCTGCCAAGATCCAGCTGAGGTAGCTCCAGGGCCAGCAGGAGCTCTCAGGGCCACTGACTAGGCCCCCAATGGGGACTGGACCCACCAGCTCTTGGTGCTGCTGGAAACCCCAACACCCCAGTGTGGGGTCACCTCCAGCTGCCAGGTGGAGCACGTCAGCCTGGAGCACCCCCTGAGCTGGCACTGGGGCACAGCCTGGACCCCAAAGTGCAGGGGAGTGAGGAGGCACTAGGAGAGAGATTGTGGTGTGCTGGGAGTAACTGGGAGGGAGTTTGAGCCTGGTTCAAACTGGGAGAGAGGTTCAGGGGTCTGGAAGTGCTGAGAAGGGGTTGTATGGACATTAGAGAGAGTGGGATGCTGTTCCAGGGGTCCTGGTGAGAACTGGGAGGGAAGTTTAGGGGTGCTGGCTGTAACAGGGAGGGATTTGAGTGAGCCTTCAGGGGATGGAAAAAGATCAAGGATTGGAAAGCAGGGTTGGAATGAGGTTGGTTGTGCTGGGAAGAGACTGGGAGGATCTTGGTGAGTATCAGTGGTGTTGGGAAGGGACTGGGAGAGGGTTTGGGGGTCCTAGGGAAGTGGGGAACAAGAGGGAGGGGGTTATGGGATCTTAAGAGCAAGAGGAGGGGCTTTGGTGGGTCCTGGGGAGGCTGGGAAGAGATTGAGAGAAGTTTTGAGGGTTCCTGGGTGGCTGGGGGTGAATGGGAGGGTGCCTGAAAGGGCTTGGGGTGTCTGTAAGAGGTTTTGGGGGGCCCTGCCCTGTTGAGTCCACGAGGTGCTGCTGGACCCTGCCCACAGCAAGGTGCTGCTGGATGAAGGGCTTTGTTTTCCTGGTGCTTAGGTTTGGCTTCTACCTGAGCAAGAAGGTGAGGGGGCGCCCCGGAGCATGTGTGCTCCCCCTGGGGCCCCCCAGCTCAGTGTCACCCCCTTTTCCCTGCCCAGAGAGCTCCTGACACAGCAGTGCCTGCAGCCCCCTCCCCGTGGCCTCAAACTCATCCTGGCTCCCCCGCTCTGTCCCCGTGCTGATTTTCGGGGGATTGTGTGTCCCCCCCCAGCCCTGCTGTCATTCTGCCCAAGCCCAAGTTTTCCCAATAAAGCTTCCCAGTTAGACCTAGTCCACTTCCCCCGCCCAATGGGGATCACCAGGACCACGGATCAGCAGGGCTCTGCCCAATGGGGGTCACTGGGGATCATCCAACACCGATCCTCCCATGGGGGATGGAGCTGGAGCAGAGCATGAAGCTCTTCCCACACTCGGGGCACTCACAGGGCTTCCCTTATTGATGCCTCCGCTGGTGTTGGGTCAATTGAGAGCTCGTGGAGAAGCTCTTCCCACACTCAGGACACTCGTAGGGCCTCTCCCCAGTGTGGATGTGCCGGTGGACAGTGAGTTTCGAGTTTTCCTTGAATCCCATCCCGCAGTCAGGGCAGCAGAAGGGCCTCTCCTCTGTGTGAATCCGCTCATGTAGGCGGCAATTGGAGCTGGTCTGAAACCTCTTCCCACACACAGGACACTCGTAGGGCCTCTCCCCAGTGTGGATGCACTGGTGGCTTCTCACGTCGGAGCTGTCCTCGAAGCTCTTCCCACATTCCAAGCAGGTGTAGGGCCGTTCCCCCTGTGTGGACCACCTGGTGCTGCATCAGATCAGATATTGTCGTGGAGCTCTTTTCACATTCCCCACACTTGTAGGGCTTCTCCCCAGTGTGGATCATCTGGTACCAGATCAGGTTGGAGTGCCAGCTGAAACCCTTCCCACATTCCAAGCACTTGTGGGGCTTCTTCCCTCCATCAGGCTTCTCCACCAGCTCTGAGCTCTGCCTGGATCTCCGGCCGCCTTCCCGGCTCAGGGAGGGTCTTTCCTCCTCACAGCTCCCTGGCCTGGGCGTGCAGCCCCTCCTCCTGAGGGATCTCGTGGGCTTTTTCTCCTCCTTCATCCTCCCATGCCTTGGGAATGAATCTTGGTCTAGGGAAAAAAACAAGAGGAGGGGGCCTTTGGCTGGGGCTTCCTCCTTTCCCAAGTGCAACTGAGGAAGACACTGGGCAGCCTATGTGTGTCAGAACCTCCAAAACACCAAGATTCAGCCCCAAAATCCTCCAAACGTCACAACACAGATAAAAAACGCACCAAACAACAAGATTTGGCCAAAACCCCCTCCAAAATATAAATATTCAGCCCCCGCAAAAAACAAAACCACCAACATCTAGCCCAAAAAAGCTTGCAAACACCAAGATTCACCCCTGTGAAAATCATGGATCCCTCTCTCTGGTCACCTGCTGCATGTGATGGGGACAATGCTCCTGGGGCTGGGGAGAGGCTGCAGATAGAGGGAGGGGTGGAACCTTGTGCTCCTTCCTGTTTCTGCTCCTCCTTCTCCTGTGTCCCTGGTCTTCCTCACACTCCTCTTCCTCACACTCCTCTTCCTCCTTCTCCTGCACAACCCCACCTTTTCCTCCCATATGCATCATTTTACCATTTGCATTTTTTGTATATATACATGGGTGACTCTTAGTGATATCAAAATTTTGGTATGGATTTTTTGATGATCACCTTTAGTATGGATTTTGTTAAACCAGAAAAGCTTTAAAGGTAACACTATGCTAGATAAAATGTTAATAGAATATTGGTAAATAAAAAAAAAAAAGCAGATGGGGGGGGGGGCACATATGAGTCATCTAATGACTTCTCTGGAAGAGAAGCAGGGGTTCCAGATAGCCAGGAGAGGAGTTCAGAAATGCAAATTAACACTGCTAGGGCAAAGTGTGAACAATGTTCCTGGGTCTTCTTGCCTGGGGGAGGAATTGGGCTGATTCCCTCCATCCCTCACCCCAAGCTCTGCCTGCTTGCACAGATGGAATTTGCACAGCTAAGGCAGAGCCCATAGTGAGGATATCTGACTGCAACAGAAATTGGTTAAGCTGCAAAGGGAAATAGCAAATGGAGAACGTTGTGAAAACTTGACTAAAAAAAGTGTGGGGGAATCATCCTTCTCCCCACTCCAACATGTGCTGTCACTGTCTGTTATATAGGGTGTATTAGAGCACTGGGGTGTTATTGCTAGTCCAGATAAATCAGTTGGGAATCCAAGTATCTGATGATTTAATTAGAGAAAAGCAGTCATTTGATGCAGCCCTGGCTGGAGGGAGTGCCCAAAAATAGAGAAAAGATGAACATACCCCGGAAAAAATCCAACAAATACACAGCCCAGCCCCCTGGAACCTTAACGAATTCATATCAGGAGACAGAAAATCCACCAATATTTTGAGTAGCATAATTAGATTAAAAACATCATCAGAATTATTAGTATTATGATTAATATTCATACCATTATTATTATTGTTAACATTACTGTTGTTATTATTATTATTACTGGTGTTATTATTATTACAATGTGCTAAAGACTATATTATCAGTCCTCGAAAAAACAATCTGACCTTCCTGGCAACCAATCCACAGAAATGAAGAGGGAGACATTTCACCATGGGATGGGATCAGATTATCTATTAATAGAAGAAGGGGGAGTTTATGGAAAATTAAATTACTCAAACTGCTGTTTCCAAAAAGATGATAACTAAAAAGTGGTGAAACAGGTGACAAAGGAAATAAGAAAGTAGATCATGTACCAGTCCAAATGGGGAAAGGACGGGCATGGGACACGTTTTCGTGGTTCCCTGGCAGACCATGGCTCAAATGAATGCTGTTCCTCCTCTGATGGGTTGCAGCAACTCTCATCTTTTTCCCATGCACGACACTTGCTGAGTGCAGCTCATTCAGCAGGTGAGCAAGGGGATGCAGGTGGCAGCCAGGCCTCCTGATCCAGAAACGGCTACAAAAGGACAGGGAGTGAGGTCACTGAGAATAATCCCAAAACCCATGAGTAACCAGGAAAAGAGATTGAGGTAATTAAAATTTGTAAAGACAATTTTTGAGAAAATGAGGAGGGAATGAAAGTACTAAGATTAATATTGTAGTAGGGGTGCATATTAAGAGACACATGCAGCATGCGGATAGGGACATCCAAACCTTCCAAGTACCTCAGCCAGTGGGGAAAGGGAGAGGGAGATGCAGCCGGGAAAATGAGGATAAAAAAAGAGGCTGCGTTTTTTAGAGACCGCATGGCAAATGCCCGCAGCCTCTCCCACTGTTCATTAATAAGTCACTTTTACAGGACTCCTCTGTCTCCTTCATGCAAATGTAATTTATGATAAAATGTAATTCGTGTAAAGTTGTAAATAAGGCAATGTCTGTATGAGTAAAGTAATAATAACTTAAAAACCAAAAGCTGCAGTGATTGCTTGGTCGCAGCACGGTGGCTGCCAGCGGGGGCTGGGGAGCCAGGGTTAGAAGACAATAGACACAGCCGCAGCAGAGATGGCCCTGTGATAAACACCCTTGATTAAAGATGATCAACACCACCGGAAAAATACATCTGAGTGCCCTGTTTCCCGATAACTGAGATCTACAGAATACATCTCAAAGTCGCTTTCCCGAAAGCCAGGACACGCCTTCATCAGAATTCATCACCTTCCAGGATATTCCAGCTCAACGCGGTGAAAAAAAATTACATGAATATGCTGAACAACAGAAGACAAAGACCTCCGCTCCGGGCTAAAAAGCTGTATAAAAACTGGACTAACCAAAGCTGTTTTGTGAACACTGGGGGATCTGATCTAGAGATCAGATCATAGTATGTTCACCCGGCGCCGACCCCGGGCTCGGCGCTGTCCCTTTTTTTGATTGTGGCTATCGAGGACCGTATTTCGGTCGCAAAATAAATATCGCTTATTTTAATCATATTTAATTCGGCTTGATCTCGTTTTTATCTATAACACACACAAACCTCTGGCGACGTGAATTTTCCCGCACAGCACCGGCGCCTCTCTCAAACATCCCTTGGCTCGGCTCGGGGCTCCACGTGGGTCCCGGCTCCATCCCGGCCTCGGCCCCAGCTCCCACCACCCTCAGCTCCTGTTCACCCCGAGCTCCCGCCGATTCAGGGCAGCAGCAGTTCCTTGGCCCGATGTCCGGGCCAGGCCCAGCGCCGCGACCACTGCTCAGGCGATGTTTCGGAGAAACGGCGGAGGTAGGGAACGGGAGGGGAGACCGTGCCGAGGCGAAAATGGCGCCTTTGGCCGGGCTTGTCCCCGCTCGGCCCAGTCAGCGCGCGAGATCGAGGAATGACGGCAGAATCAGCCAATCGCAGCGAGGGGCGGGTTGTGCACACGACTCCTCCCTATTCCCCGGCTCCGCCATTTTTTGAAAATCTCGCCTGAAGAGCTCCGGGGACGCTGAGCTCGGCCCGGGCAGGAGGCCGAAGGAGCCGCTGCTGCTGTCCTGAATAGCCGGGAGCTCGGGGTGAGCTGGAGCTGAGGGCGGTGGGAGCTGGGGCCGAGGCCGGGATGGAGCAGGAACCCACGTGCAGTCCTCTCAGGTGTCCGGGCTGGAGCAGAGGAGGCCTGAGAGAGGCCCCGAGGCCGTGGGAAGCCCCTGCAGGACCATGGAAGTGGCTCCTGGCGGGACTTGTGGGGGATCCCCGCTGGAGCAGCCTGTTCCTGAGGGGCTGTGTCCCGTGGGAGGGACCCCGGACTGGATCAGGACAAGGATTCCTGTCCCTGAGGGGGGCGGCTGTGACATGACGTGACTGTGACCCCCATCCCCTGTGCCTCTGGGTGGGGAGGGAGGAGGGATAATGGGATAAAGTTAAGCCTGGGAAGCAGGGAGAGGTGGGGGGGAAGAGCTTTCCTTAGGATTTGGCTAACTGATGTTAATTATATCTGAACTCCTGGATTTCCTTCTCAGCCTTTTGCAGACCAGGTGTTTCCAACTATGCCTTGGGTCAGTGTCTGGGCTGGGTGTTCCTTCCTGTGTCCTGATGGTAGTAGATATCTTGTTGATATCATTATCTCTGTGGGTATCTTCTGGGCTATTCGCAGTCTGTTGGCATGTTAAACTCATCTGTGTTGAGTGGTGTAAGACCCCTTAAAAAAAACCCTTTAAAACTCCTTTCCCCAAGGCAAGGGCAAACTAAGCCTGAGTAGAGAAATAAATTTTTAGAAAATTTAAATTAGGTATATTTTCCCATAATCGAATCCCAGGCAGCCCAATGTGTGAGTGTAATTGGGAGCCAGAGTGGAATGTGCCGTTGTGTTCCCCAGCAGCTGTGGCACAGAAAGCAGCAAAGCCTCAGCAGTGGCAGCAAGGATTGGCCCCAGTGGCTGGAGATGCCAAAGGAGGCTGGCCAGGCAGAGGATTTGAGCAGAGAATGTGTGGGCAGGCCCAGGGGCTTCCCCCGCTGTGGAGCCCTGGCTGCTGCTGCGTTGCCTTCAGTGCAGGCTCAGTGGGGCCTCCCGTGCTGGTGCTGCAGGCGGGAAGTGCAAATGTGCGGGGCTGGAGAGCCCCTGAGCCCAGGGTGAGGGGTCCCCCCGTGCTGAGCTGTGCTGGGGCTGTTTGTGTGCTCAGGGACACTTGGGATGGGCCACGGCACTTGGCCACCAGTGGTGCTTCTGTGCACTCCTTAGGCAGGACCCGATGTCCTGGTTGGATGTTGGGAACAGCAAAGTGCCAAGGCAGGCTCTGTGCCAGCCCAGCTTCCTGTGGAAGAGATTTCTCAGGAGATAGGATTGTGTCCACAGACTTATTGAAATATGCATTCCTTATCTCCACCCCCCACTAGGCGGAGAAGGAGCAGGGTAAGGAATACCAAACAGCAATTCCAAGGGAGATAATTGAATATCTGCCCTGGGTCTGGCTCTTATTCTTGCCAAAGGCAATGGCAAAAGCCATACCTGTGGCATCTTGGTTTCTATCACCAGCTTCCAAAGGTGTTTCTTTATTTCCCCATTCATTCTTTCTACCTAACCTGAACCCTGGGGTGGTGCCAGGGCTTGTTGAGGTCCCATTGTATTCCTAAAGCAGCCATAACCCCCTGAAGGATCTTTCTTGTAAAATGAGTTCCCCATCTGAGTCTGTTGCTTCCACAATCCCTTATCTTGAAATTACTTGTTTCTGAAATACCTTAATAAGTGATCTGGTGATTGATGTAGAGGTCAGAATTGCTTTTGCCACCCTGTTAGCTGCCATGCTCTCCCCAGCAGATATTTGAGCTTTCCTGCTCAGGGCATTTCAGTGCCAGGCTCTTCCAAGCACACACAGCTCCTCCGGTTGAGCTGACCATGCAGGCGGTGACCTGTGCTTGCACTAATTCCCTTTGTTTAATCAGAGCATTTCTTGGAACTCTTTTCCCTTCTCCTGCCCTTGCAGACCCATCCATAAACACATTTTATCCCTCAGGGCAGGGAATGTCTCATCAACCTCTCCTGTGCTGGCTCTGGAGCTCTGTCACTTGAATGCAGCCATGGGTTTGTGCCCAGCCCCTGTGCAGGCTGTTCAAACAGGAGGCTGGGATAAACCCTTCCCTTGTCCTCAATTCTAAATCCTCCTGTGCCTCTGAACAAGTTTCATTCTGTAGTAACTGAGCACTGCTCATCCATGTAGAGGCTCTTTTGGTTATCAGAGCTTTAACTTGGTGCCAGACTTGAAAAAGAGGAGATCCTCCTGCCATCAGTTTTGTGGCCTCAGGTCCAATTAAAGCTGTGGCTGCACAGTTCTGCAGACAATGAGGCCACTCTGGCCACTGGGTTAAACATTTTAGGATGAGAATCCCTTTGGCATGGCCCTGTGTTACATCCACATTCTCAAAAACCAGGTTCACCTTCCAGGTAAATATTTAAAGGTTTAATAAAAGGCATTAGGAGTCAAACAATAAAGCAAGAGGTTATAACAGCAGGGTGCTTGTTCTTCTGCCAAGAGCACACCTTAATTGAGAAGACATTTTGTTAAATGCATCCATTTGTTGCATTTTTTAAAATCTTCATACATTATTCAAAATCTTTCCCCCCAACCTGTAAATCAACATTTTTTCCTTCCCTGGGGGTCTGGAGTCTCATAGTCCAAGAACGTGAAGATTTTTCTGATTATTTTGTTTTCTACCGTTCTCTGAGTTAGTCACATGAACAAAAGCTTTTTACATTATCATGATATACTCCAAGAAAAATATATTTATCACCGTACTATTTTTAAGTTTTGTTAATAGCGAAACTAAAAGAAACTATATTCATCAGCAAAGTTTTCCAACATTATACATATAGCATTCATTTTAATATTTGCTAATAGCCAATAATATAGTATCTACTCAAACACACAAATAATTCAAATTTCTTTTATAAATCTTAGACTTGGCTTGGACACCAATCTTTTTTGTTTTATTTAATTTTTTGAAGTTTTTCTGTTTCTCGTGTCCATACCACAATACTTAGGCTATCTGGGCTTAAAAAGTCATACAATATTCTGGCTAGAGCAGGGAATCCTCAGTCCAGGTCCTGCAATTCCTATTAATTCTCAGAATTGTCCCAGCTCCATTTTAGTGTAGATGCTGGGAATCTGCTTGGAGAAGGGCCAGGGACATGTACGTAAGGAAGAGACAGCAGAAGCCATCAGGTTCAGAAAATGTTATTAACCACACAGACTGCTGCTCAGCCTAGGTCCTGCTAAATTCTTGAACTTCCAGAAGAATGAAATTTCATTTTGCCAGCGACCCAAACAAAATGCTCAAAAGCTGATCTCAATCCTTCCACGTCCCATCCACATTTCCCAGCTGTTCCTTGCTCCTCGTCCTTGTGTTCCCCTGCCCTCTCCAGCCCGTATCCAGAGCTGGTCCCTGTCCTGTCGCAGTGTCCAAACGCAGCCCCACCGGCGGGCAGGGCCAGCAGCTCCACGGGGCCGGGCAGCGGCTGGGCCGTCCTGCAGCCTCCTGGGGGCCGGGGGCCACTGCCGGCGCTGCCTGGGGGGTGTTGGGCTCAGGCAGCGCCCGGCGCTGAGCCCCGCCTGCCCCACAGCCCCGGCCCCACCCCGCAGCTCCCCACAGGCCCCAGTCCATGCTCCCAGTCCTGCCCCTCTGCGCCAGCTATTGCCGCTCCCCAGCACTGAGCAGCGCCCTGAAATCCTGACCTCCTTGTCTGCCTGTCCTGGGAACCGGGGGTACAAAGGATCTGGATCAGCTGGCAACTTTTGAGGATACAAGCCTGCTGAAAAACATCCCCATTCTCAGTAGTTTTCTCTTCCTCCTCTTTTCCATCATCCTTTTTCTTACCACATAGGTTTCTCCTGCCTCTTCTTTCCTGAACTGTATTCCTGCACACTCCCCGTCATCCATTCCCTTCCTAGCATACCAACAGCATCCATCCCCTGTTGTCTAAATCCCTTATGGATTTCCCTTATTTCCCCCTGGGTGTCCATGTCCTTGATTACCTCTGGGAGAATGTGCAAACTCCCTTAACATGTTCCCAAGGGACTCTTCAGAGGTATTTTGGGATCATCATCCTTTGTTCTGGGAGCCGCAGCTCCCAGCATTCCCCACGTGGACCCCACCTGTGCCCCCCCCGGGCCCCAGCACCCCCTGTGAGGGGAATTTGGGGAGGTGGGATCGGGGGAGCACCAAGGCTGGGCCCCCCCATGCTGTCATGGTGGGAGTGGCTGCAGTGGGGACCGAGTGCAGGCGGAAGTGGCCGAGAGCCCAGCGCTGCTCCAGCCCGAGCTGCCCCAGCTCCAGCCCCTGCGCGCTGGGATGCTGTGGGTTTGGGGGGAAGAGGGAGCCAGCAGTGGGTGCTGGGCCTGGGGGCAGCAGGAGAGGGGAAGGAGATCAAATGATGCACGTGGGAGGAGAAGGTGGGATTGTGCGGGAGGAGGAGGAATAGTAGGAGTAAGGGGAATGTAGGATGAGCAGGGACACTGGAGGAGGAGGAGCAGAAACAGGAAGCAGCAAAACTTTCCACCCCTCCCTCTGTCTGCACCCTCTGCACCAGGCCCCTGGAGTGCCGTCCCCCTCACATGCAGCAGGTTACAGGGGAGGGGGGATCTACAATTTTCACAGGTGTGAATCTTGGCATTTCTGAGCTTTATTGGACTAAAAGTTTTTGCTTTGTTTTTTTGCGGGGGCTGAATCTTTATGTTTTGGATGGGATCCTGGCTGAATCTTGCTGTTTGTTGGGGGGTTCTATGTATTGATGTTTGGAAGATGTTTTGGTGGTTGTCAAGGGCACAAGATGCCTAATGTCTTCCTGAGTTGCACTTGCGCAAACAAAAACCCCCAGCCCAAGGCGATCTTCTCTTGTTTTTTCCCTATACCAGGATTTTCCATTCCCAAGACGTGGGTCCATGGAGGAGGAGGAAAAGCCCCAGAGATCCCTCACGAGGTGGGGCTACAAATCCAGCTGTGAGAGCTGCGAGGAGGAAAGACCCTCCCTGAGCTGGGAAGGCAGCCGGAGATCCAGGAAGAGCTCAGAGCTGGTGGAGAAGCCTGATGGAGGGGAGAAGCCCCACAAGTGCTTGGAATGTGGAAAGAGTTTCAGCTGGCACTCCAAGCTCATCCGGCACCAGATGATCCACACTGGGGAAAAACCCTATGAGTGTGGGGAATGTGGGAAGAGCTTCAGCGACAGCTCAAATCTGATCCAGCACCAAAAGATCCACACTGGGGAGAAGCCCTACGAGTGTGGGGAATGTGGGAAGGGATTCAGAGACCGCTCCAGCCTGATCTACCACCAGAGGATCCACACTGGGGAACGACCCTATGAGTGTGAGAAATGTGGGAAGAGCTTCAGCCAGAGCTCCAACTTGGCCCAACACCAGAGGATCCACACTGGGGAACGGCCTTATGAATGTGGGAAATGTGGGAAGAGTTTCTGCACAATATCTCATCTGATGCAGCACCAGGTGATCCACACAGGGGAACGGCCCTACACCTGCTCGGAATGTGGGAAGAGCTTTGGGTGGTTGTCCGCCCTGAGAAAACACCAGCGCATCCACACCGTGGAGAGGCCCTACGAGTGTCTTGAGTGTGGCAAGTTCTTTGGGTGGATGTCTGCCCTGAGAAGACACCAGCGCACCCACACCATGGAGAGGCCCTACGAGTGTGGGGAATGTGGGAAGAGCTTTAAGACCAGCTCTGATCTCCTCCTACATGAGCGGATTCACAGAGAGGAGAGGCCCTTCCGCTGCCCAGACTGCGGGAAGGGATTCAAGCAAAACTCCCACCTCGTCAGACACCAACGAATCCACACTGGGGAGAGGCCCTACGAGTGTCCTGAGTGTGGGAAGAGCTTCTCACAGAGCTCTCAATTGACCCAACACCAACGGAGCCACCACTAAGGGAAGCCCTGTGAGTGCCTCAAGTGCAGGAAGAGCTTAGTGTTCTGCTCCAGCTCCATCCCCCATGGGAGGATCGGTGTTGAATGATGCCCAGTGACCCCCGTTGTGCAGAGCCCTGGTGATCCGTGGTCCAGGTGATACCCTTTTGGGTGAGGGGAATGTGTTAGAGAGATTTCTCTCCTTTCTCATTGTGCTGCTGTGATTTGGTTGGTAATAAATTCCCTCCCTGTGCCCAGGCTGGGTCTGTGATGCCCATTTTGTTGCTTGGTGAGGATCTCTCCTGATCTTAACCTGACCCAGGAATTCTTGTTTAAATTTTCTCTCCCCTGTTGCAGCTAGAGGAGCAGGATCAGAGTGGCTGTGGTGGGTTCCTTGCATCGGGCCAGCATCACCCAGGCCATGGGCACCCCTGAGATCCCAGTGTGGTGATGCATTCTCCCACTTCTAGAGAAAGTGCCGACCCAAACTGTGGCCAGGATGAAACATTGTTATGACTGGAGCCCACTCTCTTGTGACCCCATTAACAGAAATCCAAAAGGAGACCTTTGAGCTCTCCTGGGCCACAGTGGGCTGTGACCAGCAGTGTCCCTCTGAGGGGCCTCTCAGAGCCAGCAAACCCTCGGCTTTGCTGTGCCTGGAGGATTGCCAAAACACGATGTGCCCTGGGCCCATCCCTCACTCCTCAAGGCCCGATCCTTTGGCCAGTGGGAGAAGCAGAAACATCTGAAGGGAGGATTTCATTGAGCTCTGAGGGGAATTTTTCACAGGTACCTTGCTTGCACTGACTGTTCTGTGTGTTTGCCCTGCACATACGCTATAGGAAATCTGGGAGAAATACTGTTTCCTAGATGTGGAAATACCTTGGATATCTAAGTTAGGCTTGTAAGGAAGGTTCAGTTATAGTAATGAACTTACTTAAATGCTGGTAAGTGTTGTTCTTTTGCTAAGTTGTTAATTGTAAGTAATAAGCTAAGTGTTGTTTTTCTATTAAGTTGCTAAGTACAACTTGGAAGTTACAGCTATAAGTTAGGTTAAATGCTGTTACATGTTACTGCTCTGTTGAATTGTGAAGTTAAAAGTTAAGTTAGGTATAAGTTCAGTGTTGTTCCTCTGTTGAATTGCTAGGCCTAAGGACTAAGTTAAGTTACAAATGAAGGTAGAAGTTAAAGTGCTGCTCAGTGTTGTTAGGTTTTTAGGCCATGTTCCTTTTAATCCTTCCCCACGTTGTCTTTTGTCCCATGCACCTAAACACAGCACACACCCACCCCACACTCCCCTAGAGAGTTACCAGTTCATTTCTGTTTTAGTTGCCTGGATTTTTTTTGGTTATGTTGTTGCTTCTTTTCACTGGCTGTTTCTTAGCGGTCCTGTAGGCAGCAGAGTGAATCTTGCCAACAAACTTGTGGTTTGTTGCTTAATATTAAATCTCTAATTTTTCTCCTGCCCTTGCCACTGATTTTAAAGTGATCTCAAACACTCTCATTCATGATAGCACCCCAGTGTCCTGCATCACCGAGGGCCCTGACACATACCCCTTTCCCAAAGAGCCACACCCTTTGGGAGAAACAGGACTTCTGGACAGCAAGCCAATATGATTATGCAGAAGCCGATTTACTGTTTACTTTTTAGCCCTAGTTATACATTGTAGAACTACTGTCCATGCGATCACGCATTTCTTGATTGGTGTCTCTATGCTGTTCACGTTCCCTGCACGAGCCCTTCAAAGACCATGATTGGTGGTTGTCCTTTATCTTGGGTCTTGTAATCTTGGTGTTCTGTTTTTCAGCTCTTTCTCTCCCAGTTTAGCACAGTTTATGTTTCAGTGGCCTTGAAGGGTCTCAACAAGTTGTTGAAAAACACCTAAAAATGGCTCATGCCGTGCACCTATTATTAACACTGGTCTAAACTAAGAAAAATACAGAAAACAGCTAAACATGTGAAAGACCAGTAAAATATGCAGAGAAACAACTAGGCAGCAAAACATGGAGAAGAGCAGCTAAATATAGTTTAGCTGGTGCACACAATACAGAGCAAGGCCTGGATTAGTTCAGACATGGCCACTGTGGCCTAAACTTGTTTAGTATTACTGCAATTCCCCCCTTTTCTTCTTGCACCAGCCAGACCTTCTTTATTGTCTCATCTCATCTCATCTGTGGACGCCACTGCAGGTCCAGGCAGAAATTGCAAGGCCTTCCTTCAGGCTCTGAGCTCATTATCTCTTTCTCATGCTGGGAAAGCCTTTCCCAGGCTGAGACAGTTTCTTAGCTCTGGCCTGTGCCTTTTCCCAGGGTGATAGCATTTGGGAAAAACAGAGAGGAATTATAACAAAGATAAAACACCTGCTGAACCCATGGGAAACCAGGGACAAGAGCTGTCTCTTTCTCTGCCCAATGAATTGTCTGTATTTTGTTTTGCACGAACTGTATTATAAAAAGCCATGGCTTTCTTCAATAAACTGCTCTTTCTTGCATCAAGTAAGAGAGTTGCCTTGTCGCTGTGTTCCTTTCGCTGCTCCGTAACCCCTTGCGCAGCAACACTCATCTCATCTCATCCTGTTTTTTCAAGGGAATCATTAACATTAATTATGGGAAAAATAATGTGATAATGACTAACAAAAATATCCAAACCCCCTTGATTATATGTTTTAACCATCCAGGTATTCCCCATCCTTCTAACCATCCATCTAAACCCCAATCATCCACATTCAACTTCTTCATGTTATCTTGCAGTTGTTTGAACTTCTCCTGAATGAATGCACAATGGTTACAAAGATTCATACAACATATCCCATGAAAATCCTTACACCTGTCTTCATGTGCCAATAACAAGAAATCTATAGTGAGTCCATTAGCTAACAATGTTGATCTTTGGCATCACTGAATGTCCATCTTGAGCACCTGAAACAGGGAATAGCTAAAGAAGGTTAGTTAGAACACAATACCATGATGATGACATGAGACTTTTTCTTGATAAGTTGCTTTTGTAAGTTTCCAGACAGGGCTATGTTTTGGCAGTCCTGTTCCTGTTCAGGTCATGAAAGCCGCATGGTAGTTAGGGAATTTGTTTTCTGACTGGGCCTCATTTTCTTGGAGACAACTGATGCCTGGTCAATGAATAGATGGTTACTTTGAACTTGCTAATAATAAAAACACATGCACATCTTCTCTTTAAGTTAGTAAATCAATTAGGCTTTGTCATTGTACATTACTGAGGACTCTTACATTTAGTGAGATCAGAATCTTACAGCAATCAGGAATAATTCAGATATAACAATCAAAAACATTTCTACTATCAGACATATTTAATTACACATGTGAAGTTAGATGATTACCAAGCATAAAAAGACTTTACTGTCATCCAAGTGTCTGCAAAACCTGATAAACCTCAAATCATTGAAGAATTGGATAATCACCTCCAGAAAATGACTCCCAAGCTCACTTCAAAACATAGGTGTAGCTATGGTATTGATAGGGTCAAATAGCCAAGTCAGAGCAACTTGAGTATTGTTTTTATGCAGAAAACATCTGGTTCTGTTGGCAGCTTCCCATCCAGTTAGAGCCAGGGCATGGCCAGAGCCCAAGCCCTAATTTGAAGAGAATTCCCTGACTTTTTTTTTTTTTTTTTTAACACCAAGACTCAAGAATAGAAGCCACAACCAAGCATTTTAGGGTGAGAAAGTAACCAAACCCCTTCAGCATCTTGTTTTCTCTGAAGTTTTTCCTCAGGCTTGTTGTCTCTCACAAGAACCACAAGATCATGAGTTTAGAGGAGGCTTCCAACAAAGCTCAGATATCATTACTTGGAAGTCTGAAAATACTGAAAATCATGAGACAACAGAGAGGCAGCCTGGATAAAAGAGATGCATATGCAACTAGAAAAGAAAAAAATCCTGAAAATGACACGTATCTCGTAGATAATTGCACCAAGAAATGTTAAAACACAAAGAAAAGCTGGCTATAAATACAACAAATACAACATCAACATCCCATGAGTTTGCCTATTACAAAATTGGTAAATTCACACCATGCAATCAATAGTTTTAATTATCACTTCAGTAGAGCAAAAAGCACACTTAAGAGAACCCAGTTAATCAGTATTAATGCTGAACATAACGGCAACAAAACATTGTCCAACATTCAGTTGATACTGAAACTTAATAAAAATGAGATCTAACAGAATTAACTTAATAGAACTTAGCCTTAGTCAATCTTAACGTATCTGGACACCAAAAAACACTCATGAAAAAAGGGCACTGCAAACTAAGGAGACAGAAACATCTGCCTGTAAATATTGTTGGGTATAGACATTTCTTATTATTATAGTAAAAAGCAATACCATTATAACTGTGCTACAGGGCACACAGATAGTTTTGAACTTGTCCAGTACAACCGTAAAAACTACTTTAACCACTTTTGACTTCTCCCCACTTTTTTTTTTTTTTTTTTTTTTTTTTGCGTGGGGGGGAACCACGCCTCCATGGGGTAACATCGCAGCCTGTGCTACTGCTGCTGCCGAGCATCGAGTGTGAAAAAGACCTTTTCCCCAGCATCATGTCTGGGGTAGCAACCCCCATGTCCAGAGGTCTCTCCCCCCGGGCCCCCCTCCACCCTCTTCTGCTGCACACACTTCAAGAAACCAGACCGAAACGGAGGGTCCACCATTCTTTGCATTCCTTGGCATAGACTGAAACCAACAGACTTTTCCCTCTCCTGAGAATCGAAGCCGGTGACCTTCGCTGGCACCGCAGCCCGGGAGACCTGCACCGCGACATGCAGCTTTTACATCAAATCGCTGTCCCTTCTCTTCGCCTCCGCCATTCGAAGTGGTTGAGTCCCCTCTCTCTCTGATCTGCTGGCCAACCAAAGTCCTAAGTTTTGCTAATTTTCTCTCTTGCTGCTGGTGCTTTTCTGCTTCTGAGTCCAGTGATCGCTCTGCATGCGAATACTCGCGATCAGCATCTGAATGCCTGCTCTGACTGAGCTCCGGTGAATTTGGCAGCAAAGGTGGGGGATAAACCTACCCTCGAAGGGTTGCTGTTAACTCTTCAGGGGATAGTTACTATGGGACAGCCTGTAGGTAAACCTAAAGCCGTTGGGGGCAATGAAGCATTTATTTCCGTTTTTTCTGGTTCTGACACGGACTGCGAAACTGCGCTGCCACCGTGTGAGACAGCCTGCGATTCTGTTTCGAGGATTGATGACGATAGGGATAGAATAACTGTATCTTCCCCCCCAAAGAACTCTCGCGCAAATGCCAGGAAGGCAGCCGCAGGGTCGCCCGAAATAAATCCTGACCCCATCTAAATAGTCTTTTTAAACCCTCTGGGTCATACTTGACTGCACTCACAATGGAAGACGGGTTTTCCCCCAGACTGGGTTTATTTCCAGAGAGGTTTGTGGTTTCCCTTCAAGCTGGGGCCTGACAGCACCAGAGCAGCTGCAGGTGCCGGGGCAGGAGTGGCTGTGGGATGGCACCTTCCCACAAACCTCTGGTAGGGGGACAAGAGCTGGGGGGAAATAGAGAATAAACATGGGATTATAGAAAAAGAAAGAAAAATAAAGTAAAATATGTATGATAGCTAAAAAAAAAATCCAAAAGAAAAACAAAAAAACAACAACAACAAAACCAAAAGAAAAAACAAAAATAAACAAACAAAACAAAAGAAAAAAAGAGCAAAAAACCAGGAAAAAAAAAATAGTGGCAGAGCTACTTCTCCTGGGTCTTTGGTTTTCTTGTCCAAGTTCTGAGCTGAGTCTCTGACAGAAACCAGTGAGTGGGACAGACGTTGCTGCTGAAGGGCTTCATAGTGCCAAAACTGAAATGTCGAGTATCAAGGAGTATAAAGTATCACCTTGAGGTTACGGGACTCCCAGTGCCCATGTTGGATTTCCTCTTTTGAAGCTGAAAGCAGAGCTCCGCTTGTGACTCTGCTTTGTAACAAGAAATGTAAGCTCAGTTCCCAGTTCCCTCCCTCCTCTGCCCAGCAATGCAGGGAGAAGGGATGGGGATTATGGCCAGTTCGTGCCGCTGCTTCCCCCTCAGGGACAGGAATCCTTGCCCTGCTCCAGGCCATGGGGTCCCTTCCGTGGGGTCAGTCTGTCCCCTGTCCAGCGGGGTTCCCTCCCCACCCGTGCGGTCACTCCTCGGCCCGGCCCTGAGGTGCGGGACAATCGCGGGGCAGCCGCGCTCCGGCCCCGTCAGCGGCAGCGCCGGTTTGTGCTGGGCAGGAGCGGCGGAAGGAGCCGGGCGGTGGTGGGGACTCAATCCCATCAGGAGGAAGAATAGGAAGAAGGGAGAGGGGCTGGGGCCGCCTGCGGTGTCCGATCCCTGGGGAGTAGCAGGGAGGCCTTGGGGAACGGCGGTGGGCGGGGCCCTGTTGAAGCCACCCCGAGGGATTTGTGCTGTCCTGGGTCCCCAGTGCAATTTCTTATACTCTTTCTCCATAAACATAATACCTGTGTGCCCTTTTACTCTTTTGTGATTGGTCAGTACTAATCAGCATTCTATGCTCCTTTTCCTTTAATGATGTTTACCTGTCTTACACAGCTCCACCCCATTAGGGATGAGGCTTGGCCAAAGCCCCATTCCTAATTTCTCAGAATCTATTCTCCTACATAGAAGTGCCTGAAAATGGACCCCAGGCACTAAAAAAACCTTCGCTTCCTGTATGCAGTGAGGGCTGCGGGGGTTCCTTATGAACTCCTCTCCCATCAGTCCCTCCTGGGCAGTGCCAGGGATTAACACAGCTCCTGAGGCTATCCCAGCACCAACTGGTGCCGCAGGGCATGGGCTTGTCACACTTGGGTATTAAACACGACAAATCTGGGGACGGGTACAGCCCTAGAAACCAGGACTTTGCCTTCGGGAGCTTGGAGCTGCACAAGGGGGATAAAGGATCCCCTGCACACACCAATTCCCCCAGCAACGCCTCTGCCCTGCCAAGAACGGGAGAGGTAGGATGGCTGGGATGGCATCTGTCATGAGACAGCCACATGCTGGGATGAAGAGCTTGGGGCGATCCGGTTACTGAGGAGGTTTTGGGGCACCTTGCAATCCTGAGGGATGAGTTACTGGGAGGGGGAAGTCACCTGGCTCTTGTCAAGTTCTTCATGGGTCTGGGTATTCAAAGAGACAAGAGCAGTTGTTGGTTGCTGTAAAGTTGTTTATTGCAGAAGTACATCAGTCTCAAAGGCGAAGAGTTCAGAATATTAGAAGTCCAGGCTAAAGGCTTTTGGAATAGCGTCCTGAGTAGGAAAAGCAGCAGCAGCAGCCTGGCATTTCTTCTTCTTCCAGGTGGTGATGAAGATGTGGTCTCTCACCCCAGTGCAGGGGTTTTTATTCCTAAATTATCCAATGCGCTAAAAACATGAACCTAAAACATTCCTTCTAAACCTACTAGGATCTTAGCACTAGAGTATGAAAATAGGGTCATGATTTACACATATAGTTCTATCTATTCCTGTAAATTATTCTATTTGTTCTATCTAGTAAAATGCTAGCAATGTTCTTACTATGTTTTCATTATGTCTGTGTACTGGTTTGAAAGGAAAACCAGTGAGAGACTCCAAACCAGAAATACAATTTAATAGGAAAAAGAAAAAAATATCAAATACATGCAATAGTAGAAATGAAAACTACTGTCAGAGTCAGAATACAACCTGACACTCTGCTAGTTAGGGTGTGTTGAAGGTTGGGATTGTGTTCCTTCAATGTATGAGTGGGGAGAATTTTTTCCCATTGTAATGCTAACAGAACCCGCCGGCTGTGCCCAGGGTTTGTGATGGCCCTGGATGGGCGGGTGGGTGGGACCGGAGCTACCCGGAGGGGGATGCGGATTTCCGGGAAGGGGGGGAGCTACTCAAGGGAGCACGAGGCTTCTGGAGGGGCCCGGCTGTTTTCCGGGGAGAGAGAGGGGGAGGGGGAACTTCTCCAGTCTGCTCAGCGGTGTGAGGAGGTAGGAGACCCGGGGGCCGACTGCATTCAGCTGCCCAGCATCTGCCCTGTTACCTCAGAGGCACTGCTGACTACCAAAGACCAAATACTTCCTACCTCTGGGAATATAACTGGTCATCTGGACACAGGACCGGAGCGAAGAGCTCCCACCTGAGCCAGCCCGGCCGCGGCTGTTCCACTCCACCTCCCTGGCTCCCGCCTGCGCCGGCAGCTGTGCCGGCCCCCAGGAACGGACACAGACCAAGTGTGTCCGCGTCTAAGAAAGGACTACAACTGACTTTTTCTTCTGTTTTTCGTCAGTAATTTTAATAATTACTGTTGTTTTCTACTTGTGCTGTGAGTTAGAGTAGTAAAGAGCTGTTACTTTTACCTCCTTATCTCCGCCTTGAGTCCTTGATTTGGAACAATTATAACACTCGGAGGGGGGTGACATTGATTTCTCTATTTCAAAGGGAAACTTCTGCCGTTTTTTGGCAGAACCCTGTCCTAAAACCAGGACAGGGTGGTGGTAGCAGTGCAGATGAAGTGGTCTTGTTGAAATAGTGATCCCATAGAAAGGCCTGGTAGCTCTTGTCCTCTGGAAACCAGTGGGTAAAGGCTGCCTTGATGTTCCAAATCTTAATTTTACCTAGGTAGGAAATGTTTGGCTCCTTCCCCACCTTCCCAGGGTGGAGCACCTCACAATGGGATGATGTGGTTTTATCAGTCATGCAGTGGGATTCAATGGCCCATTAACAGAAGATTTCTTCCTGGAGGAAGGGTGGGTAGTGGAAAAGATAAAGATGACCGTCCCATCTGGTTTTTAACAGATGGCCCATTAGCAGAGGATATCTCCCATGGAGATAAGGAACACTGCCCCATTTGGTTTCCACAGTTCATGAAGATGGTGGTAGAATACATACTTTTGGGCACATCTTTACATTGTAACCTAGGACAATCTAGGGCTAAGTTCCTGAACTTTTAACTATATTTTAGGGGTTTTAACTCTCTTAAGGCACTGTCACGGTGTGACTGGGGTTGCCAATTTTTAATATATTTAATTTATCTTGGGGATCGAATTTAGGAGTAAAGACAAAGCAGGCTTAAAGCTTAAAAGGGTACAAGAAATTTATTAACAACACAAAACAATTCAGAATGAGATTTCCAGATTATTCCCTCCTCCCCCTTTCCTCATAACAGCAACATACAGAAAAACACTTTGGTCAGTTATTCACTTAAATAATCATTTCAGTTTACTCAAGAGAGAAAAGTCCCTTCTTTTTGTTTAGGCTTAGAGGGTGTCTCACCTTCATAACTCACATCCGCCTGGAACCTACAAATTATGATTTTTCCTCCCATTTCCACAGTCTTTTCAGAGCTGTATATGGGTTGCTGAAAACACATGGAGTGTCATTTTAAAGGCAGGCTACTGAGAAACACAAAAAGTCTCTTTATCTCACCAAGATACCAAGTATCTTTTTCCAATTCCAGTCCCAAAGACAGAGAGCTCCATTTCTCGAGGCAAAAAAAAAAAGTCTTCATCTCAGGCACTTAACCTCCCCAAGTATATTCCACAGTTTAAAGGAATCTAAGTAAAGTCACGATCCTCTAAAGCCCACAAAAAAAAAAGGTTTTAAGCTACTTATCAGTGGCGACTTTTCCAGATCTCTCCTTCTGTAAGAACTTGTGTTCATTTTGCTGACTTCTTTAACTCTTCTTGCTTCATGCCTTTCGTTCTGGGGAGCTCAGGAAATCCTAAGTCTCATTCAGGCACTAAAAGTTAAACTTGTATCCAAACGGTAAAGAGCCAGGCTGAAACCATGCTGGAAAAAACGCAGCCACAGGTAGTGATGAGATGGCTGGACTTCCTTCTGCCGACGCGCGGGGCCGGGAGCCGAGCTGAGCCAAGCCAAGCCGGGCCGGGCCCTGCCGCGTGGGGCTGAGGGGCTGAGCCGAGCCGGAGCCACGCTGGGCTCCCCCCCGGGGCCATCCTGGGGCTGGTGCTGTTGCCTTTTTGTGCTAGAACAGAAAACACACAGGTTAGGGGAAATAAAAGGGTATTTATTGAAAGGCCTCTAAGGCCGCACCCCAGCAGCCACAGTGCCACACAGCGTGGCCCTGCCCTGCCCGAGTGGCTCCCAGGTGGAGGTGAAAGAGAGAGGTCACATGATTTTTACACTCTTATAAACTCTGGCCATCCAATCAACAGTTTCAATTTGTGAGATGTCATTTCCTCTTTCTCCTGGCCGACTCGCCCTCTTCTCATATTGTTTATACTCAAGGCCTGGAGCTTGAAGACAACTGTCCTTGAAGTCCGCAGCTGGCATCAGACTGCTGCGTCTTCACCACTCCAAGCACCACAGAGCACACTCACGCAGAACAGAAAACTCTTAGATCCTAAGGCATCATTTCCCCCCTTTAGAGGCTTGACAAGGCCTCTATACCTTGTCAAGTCTCTATTCTAAATTTCACTAACAACAAAAACTTAATGACTTATCAGTGTCTAACAATAACAATATAAGTATTTAACATTAGAGAAGTATCTAATAACAAATACATACTAATAAACAAACTTAATAACAATAAACAATTTAACAAGGACAATATTTTACATAATTAAATATTAAGAAAATATTATATAAAGGAAAACAACAAATAAACATAGAATAGAAGTATAGAAAAGGAATCACTCAAAATATGCCATCATTTATATTTGCATTTGTTGTTAAAATTATTCAGGAACAAAGGCTTTAATTTTGAAGTAATTATTATATTAGGAGAGCATTAGATGTTTGTTAAAACATTTCATCTTTTAGACTTCTGCATTTTAGTCTGCATCGGGCAACTACAAACTTTTCTTTCCCTTGCCTTAAAAATTATCTTAATGAAGAAGTTCCTAAAAGGAACTTGAAGCTCAAGTCTTAGATGAGAACTAAGACCGAGGGATGCTGGGAGGCCATGAGGAGGGTGGAGTAAGTGTTCCACCCCATCCCAGCCGAGCTGATCCAGCTGAGGCAGTGCCTGCAGGACTTGCACCTGCACCGGAACAGCAGTGAAAGCACATAGATGAACGCAGGGAATTCAGCAACAGAAAAAGGGAAATAGGTGATTTTCAATGGGTAATTGAGATGCAGAAAAGATGTTCTAATAAATACCTAATGCTCCGCTTGCCACATGCTGTATCTGCAACTGAGGTCTCTTTCTTGGGACCCACTTGTGAGACAGAAAGCTTACTAGGCAGCACTTCAGATGGGACCCAGAACTAGTGCAAACACTAGCAGTAGATTTAGGTGATCACCTCAAACATACATTTACATCTACAGCACAGAAGCACATTACAAACTGCAGAACCTGATGTTTGAGATGAGTACATACTCTTGCTGGGCTGTAAAAATCTGGGGGAGACATATAAATATCCACATCTGCAACATGGAAACATTTTACAGACTACAGGATTTAAAGTTTATCTAATGAGATGAGATGAGACACACTCACTATGTTTACTTTCATAAAGTTGCTACTGATAAATACTTCATACCTGGGTCTGAAGTGCTGCCTTATTTGACAGACCAGGGGAGCACTGACAGCACCTCATAAGCCCTGAGTCTCTGTGCATTTTCCTTTAGGCTCATTTTGCTCCAGTGCTGGCTTAGCCCTGCTGCTTTGAGTTCTGTGGCTCTGACTTTTCTCGATCCCTTCTTGCCAGACTGCTCCCAGGAGAGGGGGAGGAACAGCCCATAGCACAGGATAGCCTCACTGCAGCTAATTTAGTTTGACTGGGTGACTAAAAGCAGCACAACAGCTCTAAAAGAGGTTTACTGTTGTTCGTATACCAGTGGCCTTTGCCCTACTTCAATAATCGGAACTTACAACAAAGTCTTTCAATAATTGGCAAATTTTACAGTGATACCTACAGATTATGGCAGCAACTTGTGCAAGAACAATAAACAATATCCGTCTAGTATTATTTAACTAAGAAATCTAACCATATATTATAGTTCTAAACCTAAATACAAAGTAGAATTATTTAATGACATACTGGGGACTAAGTCTTAGAGTTCGTAAATGAGTCAGCCAGTTAATGTCACCCACTAGGTTCCAGTTGTTACTGTTTTGTTTTTGCTGAGCCCAGACAACTTGAAATTTTGCTTGATGACAGGGTGGCTTCAAAAGTAGAGGGCAAAGGTGACCTCAAGACATGCCTCGATGATGGCCCGGCTGGTGGCCCAGCAGTGGGTAGTGCAGAGGGTGTGGAGCTGCTAACCGGCCCGCGCGCACAGGCAGTCGCTGCAGCCGTCCACCAGCGCGAGGGTGGACGCGGGCCCGCAGAGCGCGGTGCATCCGCGGCAACTGCGCACCTGTAGCGTGTTGGGGGTGCCGCGGAGCTGCATCCGGCAGCTGCGCAGCTCTGACAGCAGCACGTCTCGCTGCAGCGGCTCTAGTTCTCCGTCCTGGGTGCCGCTGACTTTGCACAGCAGCGGCCGGCCTGATTCGCCCTCGGCGAGGCTGGGGCCGAGCGCGGCGAGCTCGGCGGGGCGCGGGGCGCCGTTCAGGGCCACCTCTTTTCTGGGGATGCGGAAGACGAATTTCTTCTTTGGTTTTTGCCGCTGCCGTTTCATGCTCTGTGGCCGCCTCGCTTCCCGTGCGCCTCCTCGCCCGCTTGTGCGGGGCTACGGGAGGAGGGGCCGCGCCCTGGCGTTCGGGGTCGCCATGGTAGCTAACAGGCTTACGCGCAGAGGAGGCATCTCCTCTCCTATGGGCGGCTCTCTCCCCGCCTTCTTTGTGAAAGGCCCTGGCCCTCGGCCCCCCCTTTCGGGGCAGCACCGGGGGCTGCACACACTGGCTATCTCCTCCCTCTTTCCCGACCCCCACGGGTGGTGCCAGAGGCAGCAGCGGGGGCAGCGTGCATGGCTGCTGGGGCCCGCCTTCCTCCGGCACTGACCGGGGCTCTGCATGAGCCGTGCCCCCTCTTTGCGGGGCTGCGGGAGGAGGGGCTGCACCCTGGCCTAAACCCGTGCCCAGCGCGACCGGGACCGATTCGGCTTTGGCAGGTGCAACTAGGTCAATTTCTGCTCTTTCTGGTTTTTTATATATCTTATTAAAGGTTAGTTCTTTTTCTTTATCCTGATCCAGCTCACATGCTAATACCAGGAAAAGGCGGGCATACTTTAGCTCTTCAAAAAAATTATCTCTACGTATTTGGGATATTAGACTTGATATCAATTTTCGATTTAAACTTCCAAACTTAGGCCAGGTTTTTCCATTGTCCAATTCATACACTGGCCGGATTTTTTCCGAAAGTCTAATAAGTTTAGGTTTTGACAGCTTAGACTCCTTTCCAATCAGATTTGCCCAGCTTTTCAATATTAGCCCCAAAGGGCTATCTCTTGGAATACTATTATTTTCAGATTCAGACGAAGATGTACAACCCATTCCGATATCCTAAAATATACAAAAAAGCACAAACAGTCGGGATTTGAACTCCCGACCTTCTGAGCAACAGCACAGACACCAACTGCACCGCTGCACCACTCTGGCTCCAAGCCAAGAGCACCAGAATTCAAACTTGCTCTTTATGAAGGCGTTCCTTCTTACAGATAAAGAGCGGAATTGTGCTAAGGTTCCAAACAAATTCACACTTACAAAATTACAAATCACAAATTACAAATTCTCGAAGCACCTAAACCAGATGCTAAATAAACAGAATACCCTTTTATCCCACCACTCATGTGTCTCTGTTCCCAGGGTTCTTGCCTCTGATACCTCTGGACTCCTCTGGGTCTTTCCAGGGCTGTTGGCCTCAGTCCAGGGATTTTCCAGAAGCCTCCTCCTCCTGCCTGGCTCGCAAAACTGTTGCCTTTTTGTGCTAGAACAGAAAACACACAGGTTAGGGGAAATAAAAGGGTATTTATTGAATGGCCTCTAAGGCCACACCCCGGCAGCCACAGTGCCACACAGCGTGGCCCTGCCCTGCCCGAGTGGCTCCCAGGTGGAGGTGAAAGAGAGAGGTCACATGATTTTTACACTCTTATAAACTCTGGCCATCCAATCAACAGTTTCAATTTGTGAGATGTCATTTCCCCTTTCTCCTGGCCGACTCGCCCTCTTCTCATATTGTTTATACTCAAGGCCTGGAGCTTGGAGACAGCTGTCCTTGAAGTCCGCAGCTGGCATCAGACTGCTGCGTCTTCACCACTCCAAGCACCACAGAGCACACTCACGCAGAACAGAAAACTCTTAGATCCTAAGGCATAGCACAGCTTGGCAGCCACAGTGCCACAGCGTGGCCCTGCCCTGCCCGAGTGGCTCCCAGGTGGAGGTGAAAGAGAGAGGTCACATGATTTTTACACTCTTAAAACTCTGGCCATCCAATCAACAGTTTCAATTTGTGAGATGTCATTTCCCTTTCTCCTGGCCGACTCGCCTCTTCTCATATTGTTTATACTCAAGGCCTGGAGCTTGAAGACAACTGTCCTTGAAGTCCGCACGCTGGCATCAGACTGTTGCGTCTTCACCACTCCAAGCACCACAAGCACACTCACAGAACAGAAAACTCTTAGATCCTAAGGCATCAAAAATATTTTCCCTACACATCTTGGCAAAGAATTATTTAAACAAGGAATGATAAATGAAACAACAAAAACAATAAAGAGAATAATAAAATGTCCTTGGTAAAAGAAGGTTTCCACCCTTCAGTTCCCATTGTTCAAACAGTCCTTCCAGGCTGCCCTCTCTCTTCTGTATTTTGATGTCCTTTATTTGGTCCTTTAAGAGCTGGATGCTCCTGTGGATGGATTCACTGTTCAATGTTAGATTGAGGCAGCACAGCCCCTCCAGTTCCTGGCAGCCATGACCATGGGCACGGAGCAGGAAGTCGACGGCCGCTCGGTTTTGTAGCGTTGCGTGCCTGGTGCTTTCTCTGTCCTCCAGCAGATGGCTCAGGGCTTCAGAGGTCGCACTGGCCTGCTTGCCAAGCCAGCACCCCAGGTCAGTAAGCTCACCCAGGGCCTTTGCTGCAGCTACCCAGGGCAGAAATAGGGAAAGTGCAACCCTTTTCCCTTTATTCCAGTTTGTAACTTTTGAGTTGCAGTTTTCATGGAATTCAACAAAAGATATTTTTGGCAAGCCAATTAGGTTTTTCTTCACCAATCCTGAATTAGAGAGATGTTTGGGGTGAGGGTGGTAAGCTGGCCAAGGGTTCAGGGATCTCTCTGGAGGCAAGAAGTGATCCCAGCCCACACCCTATCCCCACAGATAAGAAACGCACCCAGGGCAGCACTCTAAGGTTGACTGTATACAAAGAGATAGTGTCACTGGTGTAATTGCATCAATTGATTGAATAAGCTTTTCTGCTTGGGGTCACATCCTTCCTGAAAAGGGAATGGGGGTGATTGAAATTTGGCACAGGTTGAAACGGTCGTCTATAATAGAACCAAATACAGAAAGTGGCCTGGGAGGACCCCAATATGTCCAGTTCTTAGGGATTCTCTGGCACATGCAGTAAAATCTTTGTCCACTCATTCTAGGTGTCTACGGGATGGGTTTCTTACCTGTAAAGGGGTAGTCTCTTGCCATCAGCAGAATTCCCACCAGGCACGTAGACAGAGGGTCACCAATGTCACTCATGGCCAGGCATAGGTTGTCTTGCTGCAGAGATTCTGCCAGGGTGATCCAAACCTTTGTCAGGGCTGCAGGGACGATAAATCCAAATGGCATTGGTAGGGCCAGGAGCATCCAAAGTCAAGCAGCACCAGTAAGAGGTAGCAGCATCATTATCTCCATTGTGGTAGTTACTGTAGATGGGTTGCACTGCTGGGATTAAAAGGATACTTGAAAGCCAGATAGTAGGAAGAAGTGATCTGCAACTGTAATGTAAAGGGTACAGGGATGGGGTAAGAAACATTGTTATTAGGAAGAAAAGGTAACAGGGAAGGTGTGTAACTGTGGGAAACAGGCTGAGGGAAAAGGCAGGGTAGGGCAGATGCATAAAGAAAGGGATAATTCTTGTGGGAAAAACTTGTCCATTTTCATCATAGCTTAGTCCAGTAATGACATGGGCCAGGTAGGTATGGTTTGCTTTGTGTTTTCTTGGGTTGAGTTGGTCTTGTTGGCAGTGTGCAGGTTTTCTCCTTCTGCTCCTCCATGCTGCACGGGTCTCCTCCTTTTGGGTGTCCTTTTCCTTTCCTGGGCTTTCTCTGGGCGCTGTGTCCGACAGCATGATGTAGGGCTTGATGTTTTTCCCTGGAATCCACCTTTGACCTGATCCTGTGGAGGCACAGCCCTACTCTGTCCCCCAGGTGATGAGGAGGAAAGGGCCCATGATCTGCTTGGATTCAGGGTCCTTGATCAGCACCAGCAGCTTCTCTTCGAGCTCTGCTTGGGTGTTATTAGAGAAGTGCAGGACTATTGAGGGGCTCGACTCCATAAATGAATTATTTTAAAAATTGAAAGTATAGGTCACCTTACAGAGCCTCTCAATGGGAGGAATACTCTCTGTCCCCCATCTCTGCTGATCAAGGAGCCTTTTGATCATTCAATGGGCTCTCTCCATGATGGATTGTCCTGTAAGAGAGTAGGGTATACCGGTGTCATGCTTCCTCCCACACTGATTTAGAAATTGATGGAAGTTTTAGGAGGTGTATGTGGGACCATTATCTGTATTGATGTTCTGTGGAATGCCCAAAGTGGAGAATACAAGAAGGACGTGCCAGAACTCATCCTTGGCCTTCTCTCCTGTGTGGCCCGAAGCAACCACAGCTCTAGAGAAAATATCTCAGGATACATGCATATATTTCATCCTCCCAAAGGGACCACAGTGAGTCACCTCTGTTTGCCATAACTGGCAAGTTTTGCGTCTTCAGGGATTTATCCGTGTTCCCATTGATGGCATGGTGTCTTCTTTGCAGTTAGGGCCCAAACCACTATTGCCCTTGCTTGTTCTCTGGTTATTTCGTACATCCTGACGAGAGTGGGGACGTCTTGGTGGAAGATCTGATGGCTGAGCTTGGCTTGGCTGAAAATATCTGGCAGGGTGGTGATTTGTACTGCCATGGCCAGAGCATTCAGTTTTCCAGCTGCCCTCTGCAATGGGGCCTGGCCGATCGATGTGTGACCTTACACACATAATGGGGTAGGGTTGCTCTAGGTGGGAGAGGAGATATCCCAGTTTTGAGAGCAAGTGATTTAAATTTGGATATGCAACCTTCTTTAATAAAGCATGTTCAGCCCTCTCAGCTATTCCTGCTACATAAATCAAATCAGTGAGCAAATTGCGTGCTTCTATGAACTTTTCAAAAGCTCAAATGACGGCTGCCAGTTCTGTGATTTATGGGGATCCCTGAACAATTTTGACATCAGACTCCCATTTCTGAGTGTTGGGGTGTTTGGGGTGGGCCTGGTGTCGGGGATTTGCAGCAAAGCTCTTTTGGCTGCATTTTTAATGTCTTTGAGAATTACCTTGGGGAGTTTTACCTGGGTTTGAGCCTTTTCCAAAATACCTTCTCCGGATAGGTGGAAAAATGTTTCTTGTGCCCTGTCTTCATCTTGATGATATAATTTGAAAAGTGATTTTATCTGTTTTTCCCTAAGTCTTTCCCATAGTATAAATTTTGCAGGAGAAAGGAGGCATGTCATTCTATGTTTAATGTCAAAGGGCACTAATACATGGGCAGAGAAGGTGACTTGTAATAGGTTTTTGAAATCGGGTGACCCCCTCCCATAGTCTTTCTTTGCTTTGCAAAGATCTTTCAATTCCTTGTAGGGAATTGACTCCCATTTAGGTGGTGCTCCCCCTTTCTAGTAAAGCACTGGAGCAGCACACAGGCCCTTCTTTTTTTCAGCCAGGCCAAACTCTTTGTCAGCAGCAGCCTGCCTTTGCTCTTTTTTCCTGTTTTTAAGGCAGAATTTATCCTGGATTTTTCCAGATGTTTTTCCCAATAACACCTGAAATTTTGACAGCTTTGGGGTGTTCAAGTGCAAATTTTGCCAATTTTGGACTCATTTAAACTTGATTCTTAGGGCATTTTTTCCTGGATTTTTCCTGATGCTTTTGCCAGCAATCCTTGGAATGTTGGCTGACTTTAGGGGTTTTAGTATGGATTTCAGGAGTTTTTGGGCCCTTTTTCATGTGATTTTCAGGCTTTTTGGGCCATTTTAAGTCGCATTTCCTCCAGATATTTTGCCCACTCACTTTCTCAGTTTTTTCCTCAGATATTCCTGAAATCTCACTGGATTTTGGGGCTATTTTTTGGTTTCTTGTGCAGATGTTAGGAGTTTTTCTGGCCATTTTTTGGTGCAATTTCTAGGCGATTTTTGAGTTTGTCAGTGCAAAATTTAAAAGAATTTTCCTGTTTTTAAGGAAGAATTTTTCCTGGGTTTTCCTAGATGTTTTTCCCAGTAACGCCTGGAATTTTGAAAGCTTTGGGGTGTTCTAGTTCAAATGTTGGGAATTTTGGGTTCATTTGGGAAAAATGCTGCTGAGCCAAACTATGTGAAGGCAGGCAGAGTACAGGCTTGCTTCCTCCTTGTGTTCTCATAATGAAGTGGCAGATGGGGAGTTTTTGCAAATTGCAGATTCCATGAAGACCCTAATGTGTGATTGAAATGATCATGTTATTAGCTGTGCCAATGTCCGCCAGAGTAATTCCATACTTGTGCTTCTGCCTTGTGATACCCCAGGACAGAGGTTTTTTTTTTTTTCTGTGTCACTTGGGCAGGTTTTCATCTCACACCTGTTGGATATTTGTGTCTGGTAAAAAATTATTGTTGCTAATGAGACCTAACCCAGGCCCTTGTGTCAAGTATTATCAAATACATACCACTTCAGGGATTCCATGCATTAAATATATATTGGCTATTTTAGTCTTAAGAAAAAAGACAGTGGGAAAAAAAAAAAAAACCAAAAAACAAAGAAAAAAATTTTAAAAATCCACGAAGAAGAAGAAAAAGAAGATGAAGAAGAAAGGGCTGTTACTTGCTCCTGCAGATTGAATTTCTTCTTGCTGTCATTGGCATTTAGTTAGAATCACTCCCTAGCTTGTTTTATTTTGCTGGTTTGCAGTTTCGTTCCGGGAACGTCTGAAAGCTGGCACGGTTATTAAACAAGTTTTACTGTTTGTGTTGCAAAAGCGTTCAAGATTTTCATGGTGGATTTGGAGCCAGGTTCTCACTAAAGATCCTTGATGGGGCTTCAGCCTTGGTCTCATCTTTGCATAGATAGGCAAGCTGATCTTTCATGCAGTAATTTTTACTGTCTAAGTATTACTTGTACAATCCAAACTAGTTAGAGAGGCTTCACCTCTTCTTTCTTGGTGGCTTCCCCAGAAGGCTGGTTGCTCCTCCAGATCGTCAGGCTGCTTGTGCTTCCACGCTACCACACCAAATGCTTCACCTGCAGTCTAAGTGTAACTCTTGCTAAAACGCTTCCTGGGACATGGACGCTGGCAGTTCCAGTGCTTTTCACTTCTTTATTGCAGAATCGCTTAGATATTTGGATTCTTTGATATACATTTGGATGTCTACATTTGGATTTCTAAGCCAGGGCAATCTCTCTCTCTGCTTTGAAGCTTTGCTGGATGCAAAGGTAAGTGTGAATGTGGGGGTGGTGTGTTCTCAGGTCAGCAGCGCTGTGTTTCCTTTGTTCTCTTCACCCTGGCCACCTTTATCCTTGTGACAGGGACAGCTTGTGAGGATGACTGGGAATCCCACAAGTCTCACTGCCCAAGAGCAGCAGACTTCTGGCTCGGGGCCTCTAGCTTCCAACAACATGGGGTGTACTTTTGGGCATGTTAGTGCAACATCACTGCAACCTACATTAGCACTCTGTTGCCATGTGGGTTTGGCTCCTTACTTACTTTTAATCCATAATCTGTTGCCTTTAGACTCTCTGCTGTGTTTCCGGACAAAACAAACTTGACTCAAGTTCCCATCAAGCAGTAAGAAGAAAGAGTGCAGTGACTCTCAGAAGCTCCAAAGACTGCTCAATTCCTTTTTTATTCCATTTCCAATTGTTTAAAGCAGGGCCTTGTTATTTGTGGGTAGGTGCTGGCTACTTGGGCCATTGCACCTTAGTCTCAGCTCTTACAGTTACTGGCATCGTACAAATTATCATTTTGATCTCGCCAGCCAGCTGTTTTTGAAACGTAAAATGTCTCTATTTCTTCTGCAGACGGAGTAGTGCAGGAGAGCCGCGGGCCCGGCCGCGCCGCCTGTCGGGCCAGTACAAGGGGCGGCCCGCGCGGAAGATGCGCGGTAGCCCGGCAAGCCCAGCAAGCCCGGGGAGGGGGAGTAGGCGGGGCGGACGTCGCCGATCACGGCGTGCAGTCTCTCGCTGAACATGGAGCGGCTGAACGAGATGAGCCGCCACCATCGCAGTGCCTCGGCCATCATCGGGAGTCCCCGGGGCCGTGCAGGCAAAGGAATTCTGATTCCTTTGGAATTTTAGCTGTCAGACGCCCAGTCTCAGGCCCATTGCCATGGATGCGAACATTAGCCATTTTCTCTCTGAAAAAAAACCACACCGTCCCAGTTTCTTAATGGCAGATCTGATGAAGACATTGTCTCTCCAAAAATAGCCGGGGTTCTAAGAGGTGACATCTTTACTCTGGGAGAATTCCTGATTGTTTCAAAATTTTAGCTGTCAGACACCCAGTGTCAGGCCAAGGGCCCTGGATATGAACAATGGCAATTTTCCTTTTAAAAAAAATCACACACTCCCAGTTTTTAAATACCATTTTTGAGGAAGACACAGTCTCTCCAAAAGTACAAAAGAATCAAAGAGGTGGCATCTTTAGTCTGGGAGTAATCCTGACCCTTTCAAGTTTTTACATGTCTTGTGTTTTGCCCACGGTCTGGGCAAAGGCACACGACATGTACATTGGTCATTTTCCCTCTGAAAAAAACAACACCGTCCCAATAGTCTCTCCAATACTAGCCAGGGTTCTAAGACGGGGCATGTTTAGCCTGGGAGAAATCCTGATCCTTTCAAAATTTTATCTCTCAGAGGCCCAGACTCAGGCCAAGGGACCTGGATATGAACAATGGCAATTTTCCCTCTGAAAAAAACCGCACCCTCCCAGTTTCCTAACACTCTTTTGGAGGAAGATACAGTCTCTGCAAATGTAGCCACGGTACTAAGTGGTGGCGCCTTTAGTCTGGAAGAAATTCTGATCCTTTCAGGTTTTTAGCTGTCAGACGCCCAAAGTCTGGCCAAGGGCGCTGGACACATACATTGGCCGTTTTCCCTCTGAAAAAAACCTCCCCCTCTCAGTTTCTTAACACCAGTTTGGAGGTAGTGTTCGTCTCTCAAAAAATAGCCAGGGTTCTAAGTGGTATCATGTTTAGCCTGGGAGAAATCTCGATCCCTTCGAAATTTTAGCTGTCAGACGCCCAGTCTCAGGCCTAGGACCCTGGATATGGGCAAATTTCCTTCTGACAAAAACCACACCCTCCCCGTTTCTTAATACCATTTTGAAGGAAGATACATTCTCTCCAAAAGTAGCAAAGATTCTTAAAAGGTGGCATCTTGAGTCTGGGAGAAATCCTGATCCCTTCAGGTTTTTACCCGTCACACGCCCACACTCTGGGCAAAGGCACAGAACACGTACATTGGTCATTTTCCCTCTGAAAAAAACCACACCGTCCCAGTTTCTTAATGGCAGTTTGGAGGAAGACATTGTCCCTCCAAAAGTAGCCAGGATTCTAAGAGGTGGCATCTTTAGTCTGGGAGAAATCCTGATCCTTTCGGAATTTCAGCTGTCAGATTCCCAGTCTCAGGCCAAGGGCCCTGGACACGAACATTGGCCATTTCCCTCTGAAAAAAACCACAACCCCCCGGTTTCTTAATACCAGTGTGGAGGTAGTATTGTTCTCTCCAAAAGTAGCCAGGCTTCTAACTGCTGGCATCCTTAGTCTGCGACAAATCATCAGGTTTGGAATTCTAGCAGGCCGAAGCCCAGTCTCAGGACCATGGCCCTGCATGCAAACAAGGGCGTATTTCTCTATGAAATAAAAATCACTTCACCACTTTTGTGATATCCATTTATAGGAGGCTTTTGGCACTCCATGAACAGCCAGGGTTCTCAGTGGTGGCATCTTTAGTCTGAGAGAAATCCTTATCCTTTCAGAATTTTAGTGGTCAGACGCCCAGTCTCCAGCCAAGGGCCTTGGATATGAACAGTGGAAATTTTTCCTCTAAAAAAAACCACACCCTCCCAGTTCCCTAATACCACTTTGGAGGAAGATACAGTCTCTGCAAAAGTAGCCAGGGTTCTAAGAGGTAGCATCTTTAGTATGGGAGAAATCCTGATCCTTTCGGAATTTTAGCAGGCTGAAGCCCAGTCTCAGGCCAATGGCCCTGCATGCAAAGAAGGGCCTATTTCTCTGTGAAATAAAAATCACTTCACAACTTTTGTGATATTCATTTAGAAGAGGCTTTTGTGGACACTGCTGCAGGCCTAGACCTTTTCTCACAGGGTCTGAGCTCCTTTCTCAGGCTGTGAAACTTTCTCAGGCCTAGCTGAAACTTTTCCCTTGCTAGGGCCACTGTCTCTACTGTAGACACATAAGAAAGAATCATAACAAAGATAACACACCTGCTGGATCTATGGGAGAATGAGAGACAAGAGCTGTCTCTCTCTCTCTCTCCAATGAACTGTCTGTATTTTGCTTTGCACGAACTGTATTATAAAAAGCAATAGCTCTCTTCAATAAACTGCACTCTTTCTTGCATCAAGTAAGAGAGTTGCCATGTTGCTGTGTCCCTTTGCCGCTCCGTAACCCTCTCAGGCAGCAACTTTTGGCGGTTCCACCGAGAGAGCAACATTTGGAGGTGTCCGCCGAGATCGTTACTCCAGCGGATCGGGATTGCTTTAAGCGATCTCTGACTGACGAACAGCACCGAAAAAACTCAGAGCTGACAGCCTGCAGACCAGGCTGAATCCCGGAAAACCACGACTGTGAACCTGGGGCCAAGACCGGAGCCAGGAGACGGCTGGAGTCAGAGAGCCATCTGGGACATTGCGGAAAATCCGCGAAAAGTCATCGGTTTTTCTCCTCTCCTACCGAGAGAGCACAAAGCCGTGCAGAGCGGCGCGGAGTTCCAGCAGCCCACAGAGCCCCAGCGTCCCGCGGTGCGGAGCCGCGCGGAGTGCGCGGAGCGGAGCCGTGCCATCTCTCATCGGCACACCGGCAACCCCTGACAGCGGGAACCGCGAGCGGCTCCGTAAGCCTTCTTCCCCGTTGAGAGAGGTACTCTGTGTTCCCCTCGTCCCCCACAGCATAGCAGCTAGGTGGGAAACTCCAAATAATGGGGATCCATTTATCTAAACAAGAGGAAAGTGATTTGATTGCCTTGTTAACTTGGGCGAGAGAACATGGTTTTTCGGAGGAGGCAGGAGAAGTTTTTCCTATAGACATTTGGAAAGAGTTAGGGGACCTATTGTGGATAGCTGCGAGGAAGGGAGATGCCTCAGCCTGCCCTCTGCTCTTCACCTGGACAACAATTAATCGAAGTTTTTTGGAAGAGGAGACGGGTTTTGAGCGGAACGAAACAGACTCAGAACAGAGCGAGGAAGAATCTGTTTGCTATCCTAGCCACACACCTTAACAGCGCCGGGCAATGGCTCACAGCAGCCGCCGGCTGGGAGCCGCCCCCCCGTGCAGCCCGCACTGCCTGAGGGGGGCGGGCCCCCCGCTCTGGGGACGCGGCTCGCTCCTGACAAAGAGGTGTCATCGGCCTGCCCCCCCACTGTGCCGGGGCCATCGCTTGATCTGCCTGCTGCTGGGCCAGTGCCACCCCCTGAAAAGGTGGGGGTCGTGCTGGCCCCTCCATCCGAGATGCTAGCTGACGCTGACCCGCCTGCAGAGAGGGAGCTGTCGGCACTGGCCACCGCAGAGAAGGAGAGGGTGCCGGCTCCTCCCTCCTCTCCGATGTCGGAGCTCGATCTGCCTGCCCAGGCAGGGTCTCGGCCGCCCTTCTCTGCTCCGGCAGAGGCAGGCCCACCGTCTCTTCCTTTCCCCTCAGCCTCCCCGTTCGTTCACTCGGAAGCGGTGCCGACCCCAGGGCTGCCCTCATCAGCCAGAGGAGCTCTGCCCGCCTGGCTGGTCATGAACGGACCCCTCCCACCGGCATTTCCAGCCGCTTCGCCGCCCCCACCCTGTGCTGACAGCAACGGTGGCTTTGTCCTCACTTTAGAGGGGGGAGCAGCAGGGGCTGGTTTCATTCCTTGAGTGGTCAAGGGAGGAGGGAGTGCTGGGACAGATGTCTCTGATACACAAATCAGAGAGACTCAGAGTTTTCCTCTGCCTGATGCTGTCGCTAGGATAGAACAGCAAGATTGGAAAAAGAGAAAGAAAGTATCTAAACGATCGTGTTATTGTGAATCACCTTTGCCTCATTTCGGGCTTCAGATGAGACATGCCTAGGTCCTTCCTGCTGACCTGCAAGGTGTCCACCCTGACCTGCACCAGGGGCACAGTGTGATCACAGCTCAGCTTTTGCATGCTGACCAGTTCACCAAACACCGACCAGATGAAAACACTGAGCAGATCACCCCTCTACAAGCAGGGAATGGACATTTATCTGTTCATGTTGGAACTGTTAATATAGTTTTCATTGTTATATAAGAATAATCAATTAGTGGTTGATTTTTCACTGTTTAATAAGTCGGGTGAATGGTGATGGGTTTTGTTATTGTATTAAAATTAAGCTTTGCAGAGAAAAAGCACCAAGCTTGAAGATTTCCCTAGACACTCCAGGTGTCCACATATCTCCTGAGTGGTGTTTGTTCTCCTTTGCAAAAGGATCCTGTAAAGGATTACAAACACTTCTCTTTTTCTTTTTCTTTTAAAACTAAAAGGGGGACATGTGGACACTGCTGCAGGCCTAGACCTTTTCTCACAGGGTCTGAGTTCCTCTCTCAGGCTGTGAAACTTTCTCAGGCCTAGCTGAAACTTTTCCCTTGCTAGGGCCTCTGTCTCTACTGTAAACACATAAGAAAGAATCATAACAAAGATAACACACCTGCTGGATCTATGGGAGAACGAGAGACAAGAGCTGTCTCTCTCTCTCTCTCTCCAATGAACTGTCTGTATTTTGCTTTGCACGAACTGTATTATAAAAAGCAATAGCTCTCTTCAATAAACTGCGCTCTTTCTTGCATCAAGTAAGAGAGTTGTCATGTTGCTGTGTCCCTTCGCCGCTCCGTAACCCTCTCAGGCAGCAACAGCTTTTCGCACACCAAGAACAGCCAGGGTTCTAAGTAGTGGAATCTTTAGTATAGGAGAAATCCTGATCCTTTCAAAATTTTACCTGTCAGACGCCCAGTCTCAGGCCAAGGGCCGTGGACACGAACATTGGCCATTTTCCGTCTGAAAAAAACTACACCCTCCCAGTTTCTTAATACCATTTTGGAGGAAGATACAGACTCTTCAAAAGAAGCCAGGGTTTTAACTGGTGGCATCTTTAGTCTTGGAGAAATCCTGTCCCTTTCGGAATTTGAGCTTTCAGATGCCTAGTCTCAGGCTAATTGCCCTGGATACGAACATTGGCCATTTTCCCTCAGAAAAAACCACGCCGTCCCAGTTTCTTAATGGTAGTTTTGAGGAAGACATTGTCTCTCCAAAAGCAGCCAGGATTCTAAGTGGTGGCATCTTTAGTCTGGGAGAAATCCTGATCCTTCCGGAATTTTAGATGTCAGACGCCCAGTCTCAGGCCAAGGGCCCAGGACACGAACATTGGCCATTTTCCCTGTAGCATCTTTAGTCTGGGAGAAATCCTGATCCTTTCGGAAGTTTAGCAGGCCGAAGCCCAGCCTCAGGCCAATTGCCCTGGATACGAATATTGGTCATTTTCCCTCTGAAAAAAACCTCGCCCTCGCAACTTCTTAATACCAGTTTGGAGGTAGTGGTGGTCTCTCAAACATCAGTCAGGCTTCTAACTGCCGGCATTCTTAGCCTGGGAGAAATTACTAAGTTTGGAATTTTGGCAGGCCGAAGCCCGGTCTCAGGACCATGACCCTGCATGTAAACAATTCCCTAGTTCTCTGTAAAAAAAAAAACACTTCACCACTTTCGTAATATCCATTTAGAGGAGGCTTTTGGCACTCCATGAACAGCCAGGGTTCTCAGTGGTGGCATCTTTAGTCTGGGAGAAATCCAGATTCCTTCGGAATTTGAGCTGTTAGACGCCCAGTCTCAGGCCAGTGGCCCTGGATATGAATATTTGCAATTTTCCCTCTGTACAAAACCACACCCTCCCAGTTTCTTAGTCCCATTTTGGAGGAAGATACAGTCTCTGCAAAAGTAGCCAGGGTTCTAAGTGGTGGCATCTTAAGTCTGGGAGAAATCCTGATCCCTTCGGAATTTGTGCTGTCAGACTCCCAGTCTCAGGCCAGTTGCCCTGGATACGAACATTGGCCGCTTTCCTCAGAAAAACCTCATGCTCCAGTTTCTGAATGTCCATTTTGAGTGAAGACATTGTCTCACCAAAAGTAGCCAGGATTCTAAGTGGTGGCATTTTAGTCTGGGAGAAACTTGATCCTTTCAGAATTTCAGCGGTCAGACGACTAGCCCAGGCCAAGGGCCCTGGATATGAACATTGGCAATTTTCCTCTGAAAACCACAACCTCCTAGTTTCTGTCACCAGTTTGGAGGTAGGGGTTGGTCTCTCCAAAAGTAGCCACGCTCTAACTGCTGGCATCCTTAGTCTGCGATAAATCATCAGGTTTGAATTCTAGCAGGCCGAAGCCCAGTGTCTCAGGACCATGGCCCTGCATGCAAACAAGGGCCTATTTCTCTGTCAAATAAAAACTACTTCACCACTTTTGTGATATCCATTTATAGGAGGCTTTGCACTCCATGAACAGCCAGGTTCTCAGTGGTGGCATCTTTAGTTGGAAAATCCTATCTTTCGAATTTTGCGTCAAACCCAGTCTAGGCCAATGGCCCTGGAATGAACATTGGCCTTTTCCTCTGAAAAACCACACCTCCCAGTTCTTAATTGGGGTTTCCTCAAAAGGCAGGCTAGTGGATCTTTAGTCTGGGAGAAATTCTACCTTTCAATTTTAGCTGAAGCAGTCTCAGTCAATTGCCTGATACAACACGGCCATTTCTCTGAAGAAAGATCACCCCAGTTTCTTAACAGTTTGGAGGTGAGTGGCTTTGCAAAAGTAGCCAGGGTTTTAAGTGGTGGCATCATTAGTCTGGGAGAAATCCTGATCCTTTAAGAATTTTAGCTGTCAGACGCCCAGTCTCAGGTCCATTGCCATGGATCTGAACATTGGCCATAATCCCTCTGAAAAAAACTACACCCTCAAGTTTTTAATGGCAGTTTAAGGAAGACATTGTCTCTCAAAAGTAGCCAGGGTTCCAAGATGTGGCATCTTTAGTCTGGGAGAAATCCTGATTCTTCGAATTTTAGCTGTCAGACGCCCAGTCTCAGGCCCATTACTATGGATACAAACATTGGCCATTTACACTCTGAAAAAAACCTCACACTCCCAGTTTCTTATGCCAGTTTTGGAGGAAGACATTTTCTCTGACATTGCAGACAAGGTTCAAAGGGTGGCATCTTTAGCCTGGGAGAAATCCTGACCCTTTCGAATTTTGGCTGTCAAGGCCCCAGTCTCCGGCCAATTGCCCAGGATATGAACATTGGCCATTTTCCCTCTGAAAAAAACCTCACACTCCCAGTTTCATAATCCCAGTTTGGAGGCAGTGTTGGTCTCTCCAAATGTAGCCAAAGTTCTAAGTGGTGGCATCGTGAGTCTTGGAGAAATCCCACACTCCTTCAGATTTTAGCTCTCAGGCAGCCCAGTCTCAGGCCCATTGCCATGGATACGGACGTGGCTATTTTCCCTCTGAAAAAAACCACACGGTCCCAGTTTCTTAATCCCAGTTTGGAGGAGACATTTTCTCTCCAAAAGTAGTCAGGGTCCTAAGAGGATGCATCTTTACTCTGGGAGAAATCCTGACCCCTTGAGGTTAGCTCTCGGACACCCAGTCTCAGACCCATTGCCATGGACATGAACACTGGCTATTTTCCCTGTGAAAAAAACCACACTGTCCCAGTTTCTTAATACCATTTTGGAGGAAGATACAGTCTCTCCAAAAGCAGCCAAGATTCTAAGAGGTGCCATCTTTACTCTCGGAAAAATCCTGATCCTTTCAGGTTTTACCCGTCAGGCAGCATACACTCTGCGCAAGGCACCGACCCGTACATTGGTCTTTTTCCTCTGAAAAACCGCACCGTCTCAGTTTCTCAATGGCAGTTTCGAGGAAGACGTTGTCCCTCCAAAAGTAGCCAGGGTTCTAACTGGTGGCATATTTAGTTGGGGAGAAATCTTGACACTTTCGGAATTTTAGCAGGCCGAAGCCCAGTCTCAGGACCATGGCCCTGCATGCAAACAAGGGCCTATTTCTCTGTCAAATAAAAATCACTTCACCACTTTTGTGATATCCATTTAGAGGAGGCTTTTGTCACTCCATGAACAGCCAGGGTTCTAAGTGGTGGCATCTTTAGTCTGGGAGAAATCCTGACCCGTTTGGAATTTTAGCTGTCAGAGGCCCGGTCTAAGGCCAATAGCCCTGGACGGGAACACTGGCCATTTTCCCTCTGAAAAAACCACACCCTCCCAGTTTCTTAATGGCAGTATGGAGGAAGACATTGTCTCTCCAAAAGTAGCCAGGGTTCTAAGTGGTGACATCTTTAGTCCAGGAGAAATCCTGATCCTTTCAGGTTTTAGCTGTCAGACGCCCACACTCCGGCCAGGGGCCCTTTTTACGTCGTTGGCCATTTTCCCTCTGAAAAAAACTACACTCTCCCAGTTTCTTAATGACAGTTTGGAGGAAGACATTTTCTCTCAAAAGTAGCCAGGGTTCTATGTGGTGGCATCTTTAGTCGGGAGAAGTCAGATCCTTCGGGATTTTAGCAGGCCGAAGCCCTGTAGGAAGACATTTTCTCTGCCATAGTAGCCAGGGTTCTAAGAGGTGGCATCTTTAGTCTGGGAGAAATCCTGATCCCTTCCGAATTTCAGCTGTCAGATGCCCAGTCTCAGGCCAATTGCCCTGGATACGAACATGGGCCATTTTCCCTCTGAAAAAAACCTCACACTCCCAGTTTCATAATCCCAGTTTGGAGGCAGTGTTGGTCTCTCCAAATGTAGCCAAAGTTCTAAGTGGTGGCATCGTGAGTCTTGGAGAAATCCTGACTCCTTCGGAATTTTAGCTCTCAGACGCCCAGTCTCAGGCCCATTGCCATGGATACGGACATTGGCTATTTTCCCTCTGAAAAAAACCACACGGTCCCAGTTTCTTAATCCCAGTTTGGAGGAAGACATTTTCTCTCCAAAAGTAGTCAGGGTCCTAAGAGGATGCATCTTTACTCTGGGAGAAATCCTGACCCCTTCGGAATTTTAGCTCTCGGACACCCAGTCTCAGACCCATTGCCATGGACATGAACACTGGCTATTTTCCCTGTGAAAAAAACCACACTGTCCCAGTTTCTTAATACCATTTTGGAGGAAGATACAGTCTCTCCAAAAGCAGCCAAGATTCTAAGAGGTGCCATCTTTACTCTCGGAAAAATCCTGATCCTTTCAGGTTTTTACCCGTCAGACGCCCACACTCTGCGCAAAGGCACACGACCCGTACATTGGTCTTTTTTCCTCTGAAAAAAACCGCACCGTCTCAGTTTCTCAATGGCAGTTTCGAGGAAGACGTTGTCCCTCCAAAAGTAGCCAGGGTTCTAACTGGTGGCATATTTAGTTGGGGAGAAATCTTGACACTTTCGGAATTTTAGCAGGCCGAAGCCCAGTCTCAGGACCATGGCCCTTCATGCAAACAAGGGCCTATTTCTCTGTGAAATAAAGATCACTTCACCACTTTTGTAATATACATTTAGAGGAGGCTTTTGGCACTCGATGAACAGCCAGGGTTCTCAGTGGTGGCATCTTTAGTCTGGGCGAAATCCGGATTCTTTCGGAATTTGAGCTGTCAGACACCCAGTATCAGGCCAAGGGCACTGGATATGAACAGTGGCAATTTTCCCTCTGTACAAAACCACACCCTCCCAGTTTCTAAATACCATTTTTGAGGAAGATACAGTCTCTCCAAATGTAGCCAGGGTTCTAAGTGGTGGCATCTTGAGTCTGGGAGATATCCTGACCCTTTCAGAATTTTAGCTGTCAGACGCCCAGTCTCAGGCCAATTGCCATCGATACGAACATTGGACATTTTTTCTCTGAAAAAAAACCACACCGTCCCGCTTTCTTAATACCAGTTTAGAGATAGCAACGGTCTTTGCAAAAGTAGCCAGGCTTCTAAATGATGGCATATTTAGTCTGGGAGAAATCCTAATCCCTTTCGGAATTTTAGCTGTCAGACACCGAGTCTCAGTCCCATTACCATGGATAAGAACTTTGGCCATATTCCCTCTGAAAAAAACACACCGTCCCAGTTTCTTAATGGCAGTTTGGAGGAAGACATTGTCTTCCCAAAAGTAGCCAGGGTTCTAAGAGCTGGCATCTTTAGTCGGGGAGAAATCCTGATCATTTTGGAATTTTAGCTTTCAAACGCCCAGTCTCATGCCAAATGCCCTGCATGCAAAGAAGGGCCTATTTCTCTGTTAAATAAAGATCACTTCACCACTTTTGCAATATTCATTTAGAGGAGGCTATTTGAACTCCATGAAGAGCCAGGGTTCTCAGCGGTGTTATCTCTAGTCTAGGAGAAATCCTGACCCTTTCTGAATTTGAGCTGTCAGACACCCAGTCTCAGGCCAATTGCCCTGGATATGAACATTGGCTCTTTTCCCTCTGAAAAAAACCACACCATCTCAGTTCATAAACGGCAGTTTTGAGGAAGACATTGTCTCTCCAAAAGTGGTCAGGGTTCTAAGTGTTGGAATCTTTAGTCTGGGAGAAATTCTCACGCTTTCCGAATTTTAGCTGTAAGAGGCCAAGTCTCAGTCCAATTGCCCTGGATACGAACACTGGCCATTTTCCGTCTGAAAAAATCACACCCTCTGAGTTTCTTAACAGCATTTTGGAGGTAGAGTTGGTCTTTGCAAAAGTCGCCAGGGTTTTAAGTGGTGGCATCATTAGTCTGGGAGAAATCCTGATCCTTTCGGAATTTTAGCTGTCAGACGCCCAGTCTCAGGTCCATTGCCATGGATACGAACATTGGCCATAATCCCTCTGAAAAAAACTACACCCTCCAAGTTTTTTAATGGCAGTTTAAGGAAGACATTGTCTCTCCAAAAGTAGCCAGGGTTCCAAGATGTGGCATCTTTAGTCTGGGAGAAATCCTGATTCTTTCGGAATTTTAGCTGTCAGACGCCCAGTCTCAGGCCCATTACTATGGATACAAACATTGGCCATATTCCCTCTTAAAAATGACCACACGGTCCCAGTTTCGAAATTGCAGTTTTAAAGAAGACATTATATCTCCAAAAGTAGCCAGGTTTCTAAGAGGTGGCATCTTTAGTCTGGGAGAAATCCTGATCCTTTCGGAATTTTAGCTGTCAAACGCCCACTCTGGGCAAGGGGCCTGGACACGTACATTGGCCATTTTCCCTCTGAAAAAAAACAGACACTCCTAGTTTCTTAATTCTAGTCTGCAGGTAGTATTGGTCTCTGCAAAGTAGCCAGGCTTCTAAGTGCTGGCATCTTTAGTCTTGGAGAAATCCTGAACCTTAGGGAATTTGAGCTGTCAGACGCGCAGTCTCAGGCTAATTTCAATGGTTACGAACATTGGCTATTTTCCCTCAGAAAAAAACCACCCTCTCCCAGTTTCCTAATGGCCGTTTTGAGGAAGACATTGTCTCTCTTAAAGTAACCAGGATTCTAAGCGTTTGCATATTTAGTCTGGGAGAAATCCTGATCCTTTCGGAATTTTAGCGGTCAGATGCCCAGTCTCAGGCCAATTGCCCTGGATACGAACATGGGCCATTTTCCCTCTAAAAAAACCCACACGGTCCCAGTTTCTAAATGGCAGTTTTGAGGAAGACATTATCTCTCCAAAAGTAGCCAGGGTTCTAAGATGTGGCATTTTTAGTCTGGGAGAAATCCTGATCCTTTCGGAATTTTAGGTCTCAGACGCCCAGTCTCAGGTCCTCTGCCATGGATATGAACATTGGCCAAATTCCCTCTGAAAAAAACCACATCATCCCAGTGTCTAAATGGAAGTTTTGAGGAAGACATTCTATGTCCAAAAGTAGCCAGGGTTCTAAGATGTGGCATTTTTAGTCTGGGAGAAATCCCGATCCCTTCGGAATTGTAGCTGTCAGACGCCCACCCTTTGGGCAAGGGCCCTGGACGCGTACATTGGCCATTTTCCCTCTGAAAAAACCACACCCTCCCAGTTTAATAATACTAATGGGGAGGTAGTGTTTGTGTCTCCAAATGTAGCCAGGCTTCTAACTTCAGTCATCTTTAGTCTGGGAGAAATCCTGATCCTTCCAGAATTTTAGATGAGATATGCCCAGTCTCCGGCCAAGGGCCGTGGACACGTACATTGGCCATTTTCCCTCTGAAAAAAACCACACCCTCCCAGTTTCTTAATCTCATTTTGCAGGAAGATACAATCTCTTCAAAAGTAGCCAAGATTCTAAGAGGTGTCATTTTTAGTGAGGGAGAAATACTGATCCTTTCGGAATTTTAGCTTTCAGATGCCCAGGCTCCGGCCAAGGGCCCAGGACACGAATATTGGCCATTTTCCCTCTGAAAAAAACCACACCCTCCTAGTTTGTTAAATACCAGTTTGGAGGTAGTGTTGGTCTTTGCCAAAGTAGCCAGGCGTCTAACTGCTGGCATATTTAGTCTTGGAGAAATCCTGATCCATTCGGAATTTTAGCAGTCAGACACCCAACCTCAGGCCCATTACCATGGATTAGAACATGGGCCATATTCCCTCTGAAAAAAACCTCACCCTCGCAGTTCCTGGATGGCAGTATCGAGGAAAACATTGCCTCTCCAAAAGTAGGCATGGTACTAAAAGGTGGCATATTTAATCTGGGAGAAATTCTGATCCCTTCAGAATTTTAGCTGTCAGATGCCCAGTCTCAGGCCAAGGGCCCTGGACACGAACATTGGCATTTTCTCTCTCAAAAAAACCACAACCTCCCAGTTTCTTAATACCAGTTTGGAGGTACTGTTGCTCTCTGCAAAAGTAGCCAGGGTTCTAAGAGGTGGCATCTTTAGTCAGGGAGAAATCCTGATACTTTCAGAATTTTAGTAGGCTGAAGTCCAATCTCAGGCCAATGGTCGTTCATGCAAAGAAGAGCCTATTTCTCTGTTAAATAAGGATCACTTCACCATTTTGTAATATCCATTAAGAGGAGGCTTTATGCACTCCATGAACAGCCAGGGTTCTTAGTGGTGGAAACTTTAGTCTAGGAGAAATCCTGATCCTTTCGGAATTTGAGCTGTCAGACGTCCAGTCTCAGGCCAATTGCCCTGGATACGAACACTGGCCATTTTCACTCTGAATAAAACAATACCCTCTCAGATTCTTAATACCAGTTTTGAGGTAGTGTTGATCTTTGCAAAAGTAGCCAGGGTTCTAACTGGTGGCATATTTAGTCTGGGACAAATCCTGATCATTTCGGAATTTTACCTGTCAGACGCCCAGTCTCAGGCCCATTGCCATGGATTCGAACATCAGCCATATTCCCTCTGAAAGAAACAACAACGTCCCAGTATCTTAATGGCAGTTTTGAAGAAGACATTGTCTCTCCAAAAGTAGCCAGGCTTCTAAGAGGTGGCATCTTTAGTCTAGGAGAAATCCTGATCCTTTCAGACTTTTTTCTGTCAGACGCCCAGTCTCAGGCCAGGGGCCCTGGACACGCACATTGGCCATTTTCCCTCTGAAAAACCCGCACCCTCCCAGTATCTTAATATCAATTTGGACGTAGTGTTGGTCTCTCCAAAAGTAGCCAGGCTTCTAACTGCAGGCATTTTTAGTCCCGGTGGAATCATTAGGTTTTTAATTTTAGGAGGCCGAAGCCCAATCTCAGGACCATGGCCCTTCATGTAAACAATTCCCTAGTTCTCTGTGAAAAAAGAACACTTCACCACTTTCGTAATATCCATTTAGAGGAGGCTTTTGGCACTCCATGAACAGCCAGGGCTCTCAGTGGTGGCATCTTTAGCCTGAGAGAAAACCCGATTCCTTCGGAATTTGAGCTGTTAGACGACCAGTCTCAGGCCAGTGGCCCTGGATGTGAATATTTGCAATTTTCCCTCTGTACAAAACCACACCCTCCCAGTTTCTTAGTCCCATTTTGGAGGAAGATACAGTCTCTGCAAAAGTAGCCAGGGTTCTAAGTGGTGGCATCTTAAGTCTGGGAGAAATCCTGATCCCTTCGGAATTTGTGCTGTCAGACTCCCAGTCTCAGGCCAGTTGCCCTGGATACGAACATTGGCCGTTTTCCCTCAGAAAAAAACCTCATGCTCCCAGTTTCTGAATGTCCATTTTGAGGAAGACATTGTCTCACCAAAAGTAGCCAGGATTCTAAGTGGTGGTATCTTTAGTCTGGGAGAAATCCTGATCCTTTCAGAATTTTAGCGGTCAGACGACCAGTCTCAGGCCAAGGGCCCTGGATATGAACATTGGCAATTTTCCCTCTGAAAAAAACCACAACCTCCTAGTTTCTTAATACCAGTTTGGAGGTAGTGTTGGTCTCTCCAAAAGTAGCCACGCTTCTAACTGGTGGCATCTTTAGTCTGGGAGAAATCATCAGGTTTGGAATTCTAGCAGGCCGAAGCCCAGTCTCAGGACCATGGCCCTGCATGCAAACAAGGGCCTATTTCTCTGTCAAATAAAAATCACTTCACCACTTTTGTGATATCCATTTAGAGGAGGCTTTTGTCACTCCATGAACAGCCAGGGTTCTAAGTGGTGGCATCTTTAGTCTGGGAGAAATCCTGACCCGTTTGGAATTTTAGCTGTCAGAGGCCCGGTCTAAGGCCAATAGCCCTGGACGGGAACACTGGCCATTTTCCCTCTGAAAAAACCACACCCTCCCAGTTTCTTAATGGCAGTATGGAGGAAGACATTGTCTCTCCAAAAGTAGCCAGGGTTCTAAGTGGTGACATCTTTAGTCCAGGAGAAATCCTGATCCTTTCAGGTTTTTAGCTGTCAGACGCCCACACTCCGGCCAAGGGCCCTTTTTACGTACGTTGGCCATTTTCCCTCTGAAAAAAACTACACTCTCCCAGTTTCTTAATGACAGTTTGGAGGAAGACATTTTCTCTCCAAAAGTAGCCAGGGTTCTATGTGGTGGCATCTTTAGTCGGGGAGAAGTCCTGATCCTTTCGGAATTTTAGCAGGCCGAAGCCCTGTTTCAGGACAATGGCCCTACATGCACTATGAAATAAAGATCACTGCACCACTTTTGTAATATCCATTTAGAGGAGGCTTTTGGCACCCCATGAACAGCCAGGGTTCTAGGTGGTGGCATCCTTAGTCTGGGAGAAATCCTGATCCTGTCGGAATTTGAGCTGTGAGACGCCCAGTCTCAGGCCCATTGCCATGGATACGAGTATTTGCCATTTTGCCTCTGAAAAAAACCACACCGTCCCAGTTTCTTAATGGCAGTTATGAGGAAGACATTTTCTCTGCCATAGTAGCCAGGGTTCTAAGAGGTGGCATCTTTAGTCTGGGAGAAATCCTGATCCCTTCCGAATTTCAGCTGTCAGATGCCCAGTCTCAGGCCAATTGCCCTGGATACGAACATGGGCCATTTTCCCTCTGAAAAAAATCTCACACTCCCAGTTTCATAATCCCAGTTTAGAGGTAGTGTTGGTCTCTCCAAAAGTAGCCAGGCTTCTAACTGCTGGCATCTTTAGTCTGGGAGGGATCATTTGGTGTGGAAGTTAAGCGGCCGAAGCCCAGTCTCAGGTCCATGCCCTTGCATGCAGAAAGGGCCTATTTCTCTGTGAAATAAAGATCACTTCACCCCTTTTGTAATATCCATTTAGAGGAGGCTTTTGGCACTCCATGAACAGCCAGGGTTCTCAGTGGTGGTATCTTTAGTCTGAGAGAAATCCAGATTCCTTCGGAATTTGAGCTGTTAGGCGCCAGTCTCAGGCCAGTGGCCCTGGATATGAGTATTTGCAATTTTCCCTCTGTACAAAACCACACCCTCCCAGTTTCTTAATCGCATTTTGGAGGAAGATACAGTCTCTGCAAAAGTAGCCAGGGTTCTAAGTGAAGGCATCTTTAGTCTGGGAGAAATCCTGATCCCTTCGGAATTTGTGCTGTCAGATGCCCAGTCTCAGGCCAGTTGCCCTGGATATGAGTATTTGCAATTTTCCCTCTGTACAAAACCACACCCTCCCAGTTTCTTAATCGCATTTTGGAGGAAGATACAGTCTCTGCAAAAGTAGCCAGGGTTCTAAGTGAAGGCATCTTTAGTCTGGGAGAAATCCTGATCCCTTCGGAATTTGTGCTGTCAGATGCCCAGTCTCAGGCCAGTTGCCCTGGATATGAACATTGGCCATATTCCCTCTGAAAATAAACACATCATCCCAGTTTCTTAATGGCAGTTTTGAGGAAGACATTGTCTCTCCAAAAGTAGCCAGGCTTATAAGGGCTGGCATCTGAAGTAGGGAAGAAGTCCTGATCCTTTCGGAATTTTAGCAGGCTGAAGCCCAGTCTCAGGCCAATGGCCCTGCATGCAAAGAAGAGCCTATTTCTCTGTGAAATAACCACTTTTGTAATATCCATTTAGAGGAGGCATTTGGCACTCCATAACAGCCAGGATTCTCAGTGGTGGCATCTTTAGTCTAGGAGAAATCCTGACCCTTTCGGAATTTTAGCTGTCAGACGCCCACACTCTGGGCACGGGCCCTGGACATGTACATTGGCCATTTTCCCTCTGAAAAAAACCACACCCTCCCAGTTTCTTAATACCAGTTTGGAGGTAGTGTTGGTGTCTCCAAAGGTAGACAGGCTTCTAACTGTTGGCATCTCAAGTCTGGGAGAAATCATTAGGTTTGAGATTTTAGCAGGCCGAAGGCCTGTCTCCGGACCATGGCCCTGCATGCAAACAAGAGCCAATTTCGCTGTGAAAAAAAAAATCACTTCACCACTTTTCTAATATCCATTTAGAGGAGTCGTTTGGCACTCCATGAACAGCCAGAGTTCTAAGTGCTGACATCTTTAGTCTGGGATAAATCCTTATCCTTTCAGAATTTGAGCTGTCAGATGCCCAGTCTCAGGCCAAGGGCCCTGGATATGAACATTGGCAGTTTTCCCTCTGAAAAAAACCACGCCCTCCCAGTTTCTTAATACCATTTTGTAGGAAGATACAGTCTCTGCAAAAGTCGTCAGGGATCTAAGTGGTGGCATCTTTAGTCTGGGAGAAATCCTGATTCTTTCGGAATTTTAGCTGTCAGACGCCCAGTCTCAGGCCCGTGGCTCTGCATATGAACATTGGCCATTTTCACTCTGAAAAAAACCTCACCCTCCCAGTTTCTTAATAGAAGTTTAGAGGTAGTGTTGGTTTCTACAAAAGTAGGCAGGGTTCTAAGTGCTGGCACCTTTAGTCTAGAAGAAACCATTAGGTTTGGAATTGTAGCAGGCCGAAGCCCAGTCTCAGGACCATGGCCCTGCATGCAAAGTAGGGCCTATTTCTCTGTGAAATAAAGATCACTTCTCCACATTTGTAATATCCATTTAGAGGAGGCTTTTGGCAATCCATGAACTGCCACGGTTCTAAGTGGTGGCATCTTTAGTCTGGGAGAAATCCTGACCCTTTCGGAATTTTAGTTGTCAGACGCCCAGTCTCAGGACCATGGCCCCGCATGCAAACAAGGGCCTATTTCTCTGTGAAATAAAGATCACTTCACAACCTTTTTTAAAGTCTATTTAGAGGGGGTTTTTGGCACTCCATGAACAGCGAGGGTTCTAGGTGGTGGCATCTTTAGTCTGGGAGAAAGTATAAAGTATTACGTGTACCATCCAAACTAGTTAGAGAAGCTTCTCCTCTTCTCTCTTGGTGGCTTCCCCGAGAAGACTGCTCATGGCGAGGAGCAATGTGCTTGCTTGAATGCATCTATCCTTCTCTACTGATTACCGCTAGAGTCTCATTGTTTTGCTAAATCAAGGTGCCTAGAAGTTTTGAAATTGGATTTTTTACAGAGATGTATGCTCTCCCAGATGTTGCTCCTCCAGATCGTCAGGCTGCTTGTGCTTCCACGCTATCATACCAAATGCTTCACCTGGAGTCTAAGTGTAACTCTTGCTAAAACGCTTCCTGGGACATGGACGCTGGCAGTTCCAGTGCTTTTCACTTCTTTATTGCAGAATCCAAAGATGGCTTTATTTATCTCCAATCTGTGTCAGCTGTAAAAAAGGTAGAATTGATTTTGCTGTTGCACTCTGCTGACAGGTTCCTGTAATAGTTGCTTTGTACATCCTTTGCAAGTAGCTCAAGCCTGAATCCTGAGCGATGGAGGATAACACTTGTCATTTGTGCATTTAGGAAAGAAAGAAGCCACAAGGTAGAGAGGACTGTTGTTTAGTTAACAAACTGATCTCAGGCTTAAGGCTTTTGTTTGGAGTCTTTAAATTCCTGTTTGGACAATGGTAGAAATGCCTAATTTCAAGAGTGCCTCAGTTTCTGTGGAATTGAAATGGGAGTGGCAGCAGCACCCTAAATTGAGCTTAGATATTTGGATTCTTTGATATACATTTGGATGCCTAAATTTGGATTTCTAAGCCAGGGCAATCTCTCTCTCTGCTTTGAAGCTTTGCTGGATGCAAAGGTAAGTGTGAATGTGGGGGTGGTGTGTTCTCAGGTCAGCAGCGCTGTGTTTCCTTTGTTCTCTTCACCCTGGCCACCTTTATCCTTGTGACAGGGACAGCTTGTGAGGATGACTGGGAATCCCACAAGTCTCACTGCCCAAGAGCAGCAGACTTCTGGCTCGGGGCCTCTAGCTTCCAACAACATGGGGTGTACTTTTGGGCATGTTAGTGCAACATCACTGCAACCTACATTAGCACTCTGTTGCCATGTGGGTTTGGCTCCTTCCTTACTTTTAATCCATAATCTGTTGCCTTTAGACTCTCTGCTGTGTTTCCGGACAAAACAAACTTGACTCAAGTTCCCATCAAGCAGTAAGAAGAAAGAGTGCAGTGACTCTCAGAAGCTCCAAAGACTGCTCAATTCCTTTTTTATTCCATTTCCAATTGTTTAAAGCAGGGCCTTGTTATTTGTGGGTAGGTGCTGGCTACTTGGGCCATTGCACCTTAGTCTCAGCTCTTACAGTTACTGGCATAGTACAAATTACCATTTTGATCTGGCCAGCCAGCTGTTTTTGAAATGTAAAATGTCTCTATTTCTTCTGCAGACGGAGCAGTGCAGGAGAGCCGCAGGCCCGGCCTCGCCGCCTGTCGGGCCAGTACAAGGGGCGGCCCGCGCGGAAGATGCGCGGTAGCCCAGCAAGCCCAGGGAGGGGAGGGGCGGGGCGGGGCGGACGTCGCCGAGCGCGGCGCGCGGTCTCTCGCTGAACATGGAGCGGCTGAACGAGACGAGGCACCGCCATCGCAGCGCCTCGGCCACCGGGAGCCCCCGGGCCGCGCACGCGCGCTGCGGCCCGGGGGGAGAGCCTGGACGGCGCTGGGGCGACAGAGTTATGCGGACTGCTTGTTCACCGCGCTGCAGCTGGGGTCGCTTTGCTCCACCGAAAAAGAAACGCTCTTGAAAGGCTCTTGACTATGTCAGAACGTGGTGCTAGTCTTCGCCCTGCACTTTTTACTGTTCCAAGGCTGTTCAGAACACAAGGCGTTCTTAATGCACGTGTTCTCCAAATTGGAGATGCAGATATCTGATGTCTATGTGTAGCGGACAGTGAGAACTACTATGTGGCGTGCACTCTTTCTCCTTATCTTCTGTTACACCTCCGTGCCTTTAGCTATACACAGTTTAAAAAGTGCTTGGAACTCTTACAAGAAGCAGGGCAGACTGCTACTGTAGAGACGGTTTAGAATAAAAGTGCACGTGCCACGCGTGTTTTGTCAGCAGATAAACGTAAGAGCAGAGTGTTTTGTGAGAGGACGAGGTGACAAATCATCTTCTTTAGAGAGAAATCGCTGCAGAAAAAAGAACCGCCGTGCAGCAGAGTGCTCTGCGCACCGTATGAGTTGTCAGTGACTAGTGCTAAGAAGCGGGATCCGAACCAGCTAGCTTTGCTGCTACGTACGTAATCACCACGCAGCCTTCTCTGGTAAACATGATGCTTGCTGTTAGGCTCCGACAGGCACACAGCACTTTGGTATGTGCAGTGGAAAGGAGAGCTACTCTGTGGTGTGCACGCTTTCTTCTTAGCTTCAGGTACACTTCTGTGCTCTTCGCTATGCTGACTCAAGAGAGTGCATGCTATTGATACTAGAAGAGTGGCAGACTGATATTAATCAGAGAGTTTAGAAGAAAAGTGCACGTCCCAGGCATGCTTTGTCAACAGAAACACCTAGCAGACGAGTGTTCTGTGTGAGAAGTAGGTGACTATTCATCTTTGCTAGAGAGAAAACCCTGCTACATACAAACCGCGAACAAGGAAACTCAGCGCACCAGAGTGCTCTGCTCAGCATATCAGTTGCCAGTTACTAGTGCTAAGAAGCAGGATGAACGTATGCTAGCTTTCTTACTGAATACCAATTAGTCGTTCTGCGTTAAGGGGTAAATATTGGAGATGCAGGGATCTCATGTCTATGTGTAGTGGACACTGAGAAGCACTGTGGTGCGTCCGCTCTTTCTTCTTCAGTTACACTTCTCTGCTTTTCGCTATGCAGAGTTAAAACGTGCATGACACTCTCACAAAAAGCAGGGCAGACTGCTAAGGTAGAGAGGGTTTAGAAGAAAAGTGCACGTCCCTAGGGTGTTTTGTCTGCAGAAAAACGCAGCTGCCTAGTGTTCTGTGTGAGGACTAGGTGACAAATCATCTCCGTTAGAGAGAAATCGCTGCAAGATACTAACGGCAAAAAAGGAAACTCAGTGCACCAGAGCGTTCTGCTCAGCGTATCAGTTTTCAGTGACTAGTGCTAAGAAGCAGGATCAACGTATCCTAGCTTTGCTACTACATACCTAATCGTTATGGAGCCTTGTGTGGTAAATATTGGAGATGCAGCTATCTCATGTCTATGGGTAGCGGACAGTGAAAACTACTATGTGGTGTGCACTCTTTCTCCTTATCTTCTGTTACACTTCGCTGCGTTTCGTTCTGCACAGTGAAAAGTGTGTTTGGAACACTTACAAGAAGCAGGGCAGATTGCTCCGGTAGAGAGGTTTTAGAAGAAAACTGCACATGCCAGGCGTGTTTTTTCAGCAGATATACCTAGCAGCAGAGTGTTCTGTGCGAGGACTAGGTGAAAAATCATCTCCGTTTGAGAGAAATCGCTGCAGAAAACAAATCGCGAAGAAAGAACTGCCGTGCACCAGAGTGCTCTGCGCAGCGTATCAGTTGTCAGTGACTAGTGCTAAGAAGCAGCATCAACGTATGCTGACTTTCTTACTGAATACCTTTTCGTCTTGAAGCCTTCAGTGGTAAATATTGGAGATGCCAGGATCTCATGTCGATATGTAGTGGACCGTGAGAAGTACTGTGGTACTCTTTCTCCTTATCTTCAGTTACACTTCTCTGCAGCAGAGTTAAAAGAGTGGTTGCAACTCTAACAAGAAGCAGGGCAGACTGATGTCAAACAGAGTTTAGAAGAAAAGTTCACGTCCCAGTCGTGTTTAGTCTGTAGAAAAACGTAACAGGAATGTGTTCTGTGTGAGGAGTAGGCAGAAATTTACTTTTGTTTGAGAGAAATCGCCACAGGACAAAAAGCGCTAACAAAGGAGCTGTGAGCACCAGAGCTACGGAGACAGCGTGCACACCACACAGTAGCTCTACTTTCCACTGCACATAGCAAAGTGTTGTCTGCCTCTCGGAGCCTAACAGCAAGCGTCATGTTTACCACAGAAGGCCGCATTGCATATATGTATGTAGCAGCAAAGCTAGCTGATTCGGATCCTGCTACTTAGCACTAGTCACTGACAAATGATATGCTGCGCAGAGCACTCTGGTGCACGGTGGTTCTTTGCTCGCGGTGTGTATCCTGCAGCGATTTCTCTCTAAATGAGATAATTGTCACCCTCTCCTCACACAAAAAACTCTCTGCTAGGTTTATTTGCTCAAAAAACACGTCTGGCACGTGCACTTTTCTTCTAAACCCTCTCTACCGGAGCAGTCTGCCCTGCTTCTTGTAAGAGTTCCAAGCACTCTTTTAATTTTGTAGCAGAGAAGTCTAACTGAAGATAAGGAGAAAGAGAGCACACACCACAGTACTTCTCAGTGTCCACTACACACAGACATGAGATCCCTGCATCTCCAATATTTACCACTGAAGGCTGCAAGACGAAAAGATATTCAGTAGGAAAGCCAGCATACGTTGATCCTGCTTCTTAGCACTAGTCACTGAAAACTGATACGCAGAGCAGAACACTCTGGTGCACTGAGTTTCCTTTTTCGCGGTTAGTATCTTGCAGCGACTGCTCTCTAACGGAGATGATTTGTCACCTGGTCCTCACATAGAACACTATGCAGCTGCGTTTTTCTGCTCAAAAAACACGTCTGGGACGTGCATTTTTCAACCCTCTCTACCGTAGCAGCCTGCCCTGCTTCTTGTAAGAGTTCCAAGCACTCTTTTAACTGCGCTTAGCGAAAAGCGGAGAAGTATAACTGAGTAAAAGGAGAAAGAGCGCCCACACCACAGTACTTCTCAGTGTCCACTACACACATACATGAGATCCCTGCATCTCCAATATTTACCACAGAAGGCAGCAAGACGAATAGATATTCATTAGGAAAGCCAGCATACATTGATCCTGCTTCTTAGCACTAGTCACTGAGAACTGATACGCTGATCAGAACGCTCTGGTGCACTGAGTTTCCTTGTTCGCGGTTAGTATCTTGCAGCGATTTTTCTCTAACGGAGATGATTTGTCACCTAGTCCTCACACAGAACACTAGGCAGCTACCTATTTCTGCAGACAAAACACGCTAGGGACGTGCACTTTTCTTCTAAACACTCTGTATAATTTCAGTCTACCCCGCTTTTTGTGAGAGTGTCATGCTCTTTTTAACTCTGCATAGCGAAAAGCAGAGAAATGTAACTGAAGGAGAAAGAGTGGACGCACAACAGTGCTTCTCAATGTGCACTACGCATAGACATGAGATCCCTGCATCTCCAATATTTACCCCTTAACGCAGAACGACTAATTGGTATTCAGTAAGAAAGCTAGCATACGTTCATCCTGCTTCTAGCACTAGTAACTGGCAACTGATATGCTGAGCAG